>CM060375.1:78118654-79318654 GCA_030545235.1 Helianthus tuberosus | reverse complement strand
CTCTCACACTTTTACGTATACAGTTCGGTTAAATTGATTGTTTGTTTGTTTGTTTTCTTGTGATTGTCAGGTTTACATCATGGCTGAGGAATTCTACAACACGTTTTTCAACGCGCTCACATCCGAATCATCTGATGTTGCAAATGTTACACCAAAAACCATCAATAAGGCGCTCAATGAGAACATCAAGCATGATAACTTTTATGGAACTCACTCAAAACCACCAACTTTGGAAAGCATTGAAGATTATCCCTGGTGGAAAGAACGTTTCATCAACTGGGCGAAAGCATATGCCCATGAAAGCTGGTTCTGTTTAGAGTTTGGGTACGAAAAGCCAAAAGATGATAAAGGCGAAGTATTACCATTCAAGAGATTTTCAAGAGAAGATAAATCTGAGTTTGCTGCCGAACAAAGAATGATTGCATTGATCCAAGCAGCAATTAGGAATGATATATTTGCACTGCTTACACATGATGGGTCATCAAAATCAGTTTGGGAAGCTTTACGTGTTAAAGCTGAGGGTGGTAAACAGATAAAAAAGAACAAAATTGCATTACTTAAAAAAGAATTTGATCTGTTTGATAGCATTAAAGGAGAGTCGGTGAGGCAAATGATAGAAAGATTTTGTCATCTTAAAATTGAACTTGAGAGATTTGAGATAAGGAAAACAAGAGAGGAACTTATCGATAAAGTGATCGAAGCGTTACCACGAGCTGATCAGTGGCAAACGTTTGTTTTTATCTTAAAAAATGATGCCTCATATGATGAAATTTCTCTTGATTCTTTGTTTGAAAAGATTGAAAGTCATGATTTGGAGTTGCAGAAACAGAACAAGATGACTGGTTCTTCACATCAACAAAATGTTGGTTTGTACTACAAAGGCAGTGTACCTTCTGATAAAGGCGTTGGATCACCAAAAACATCATTTAGTGGTGAGAAGATGATAGAACCATAAACAAAGTCAACAAGTCATTATTCTGGATATCATTCATCTTCAAAGTCAAATTCTGATGATACTGAAGAGATTCTGTGCAACATTGCTCTTAAACTGAAGAATTCTCCAGCAATGAGCATCAATGCAGCGAAGCAGCAAATGAGTTTTCTTGCATCTGTTCTGGAATCTTATGAAGGTCTTGTAGCTGGCAAAATTGGAAACTCCGAATTGACCAAAGAAGACTACGACTAGATTGACCCGGAAGAGATGGAGCTCATTGACATCCGTTGGTGTTTAGCTAGTTGTATTCGAAGAGCTCAGAGGTATATGGAGATTACCGGGAAACAATCGCTTGGAGGTGCGTCAACAAAGCTTGGATTCGACAAATCCAAAGTGACCTGCTTCAAATGCAAGCAAAATGGTCATTTCAAAAGAGAATGCAGAAACTCTGAAGCTGCTGAAGGAAATGAACGTCCTTTCAACGATGATTATTATCGAAAGGCAATCTACCATCGAAGCAGAGAAGAGCCAAAGTTGATTGAAGATAAACCGAAAGAGAAATCAAGAGCTTATGCTGTTATTTACGAGGATGAGGGTTATGATTGGTCTGAAATTTGTTCAGAAGAAGATCGTTTAGAGAATGTTCGTAAAACAGCTCATGGGAGAGCTATGACAGAAGAAAGAAAGTTTGTTTTTGTTGCTGAGATTCAAGATGAAAACAAAGACAAAGACACTGCTGAAATCCATGAAGAAAAAGTTGAGATCAAAGAGAAAACTCGAGAAGAAATCTTAAGTGAGAAAACTTATAGAGAAAGAAACATCGTTCTGAACAGAATGGATGATATGCAGGAAGAATATGAGATTGCTGTCAGTAGTAAGAGATGGGATAAAAAAAGAGAATGCTACTTCAACAGAGAAGGAGAACCAGTTGTTCCAAAGAAAGATATAATCTTTGATGATGTTCTTCTCATAATTCCTTCAAGAGCTGAATATTATAGGAATGTGTTGAAAGATGATAGATATGCAAAAAGGCATGAGAAAGAAATCAGATATGCCATGCTATCATGTCTGAGAAAAAGAGATGAAGAAAGAATGAAGAAGAATGTTGAAGAGATGGTGAATAATTTGAAGAAGGTTGCTGAAGAGGTTAATACGGAAGCTGTTGAAGTTGAAGAAGCTGTTACTGAAAAACAACAGATTGAAGAAGAGGTGAATAAAGAAGAAAAGAATGAGAATGAGGAAGCTGATAATGTTGGTGATGAAGTCGGTGTTGAAGAAAAGCAGAATGTTGTTGAGCAGACAGAGGTTGCTGAAAACACTGAAGTGCCAATCACTGAGGTAAATTCTGATTCTGAAAACTTGAAACTGATTGATCAGTGCAAGAAATGCATGGAACCGTGCAGAGCCTGTACTGAAAAAGATGAGCAATTTAAAACAAGAGATCTTGAGTTCACAAAAATTGAAAAGATTTTCAAAGAAAAATGCAAAGAAATGCTAGAAAAAGAAAAAGTTTTTAAAGAAAATGATGAAAAACTTTCAGAAAAATGTAACAAATTAGAGAAAGAAAATGAAGTTTTGAAAGAAAATGTTTTGAAAATGACAAATGAATGTGAACAAAAAGAAATTGCTTCTCAAGAAATGAAAAAGGAGTATGACTCAATGAAATTATCATATCACATTACAAAAGAGTCATATGATAAAGTAAAAGACGAAATGAAATATGCTCAATCAAGAATGAATTATATGTCTGAAACAACCAAAGAGCTTAAACGAATGTATTCTATAAAACAAGATGTTGTTAATTCCTATATTGAGGATGTTGCTAAGTTAAAGCGACAGATTGCTGATTTAGAACAGGATAACAACAAGTTAAAGAGTTACCATGTGTCGTCATATGTGCTTGAACGAATTTTCAATATAAAACCGGGTGATGGTGAGTCTGAGCAGAACAAGAAAGGTATTGGCTCAGAGTTTCATCAAGTTCCACCACCGGAAAAGTTTGCATTTTATGATGAGGAAAAGGTCGAAAAAGCTTTCAACATGGTAGATCAATTGCCAGACAACATTGACATAACCTATTCCAAATCTAATGATTCTCATGATTCAGAGGTGGTAGGTAAAGTCGTTGAAAGTGTGTTGAAAGAAGAGTCGGTTGATACAGGTAAATCTGAATCACAGGATGAAGATGAAGGAAATCTTCATGATGGATATCTGAAAAACATAAAATCCGAGAAAAATTTGAATGATGATTCAAAAGGATTGGTTTATACCATGATTGGATCGGACAAATTGTTCTTAGATGTTGTATTCCCGATTCAGAATGTGATTTCAGAAAAGGTTGATAAAGTTTTCAAAATGGTTGAGATTGAGAAGTCTGAGATTTCAAAGTTTGCTGGTAAGAGTCACAGAGGTTCGTATAACAAAACTGGTTTTAAGAAGAAAAACATGAAGGCTGGGTTGGGTTATAAGAAGAACCAGAATCGAAACAAAAATGAAACACAAAATTTTCAGGCTAAAATGAGTTTTGTTCAAGGAAACAGTTTAGCAGAAGAAAAAGAACTCAAATTGAGACAGTCGAATGATGAGTTCTTTGCTCAAAAGAAAATGCAACAACCACAGGTCAAAGATGTGTCCATGAGAACATGTTTCAAATGTGATAAAAAAGGACATCTTGCACGCAAGTGTCCTAATCTAAAACTTGTGGATGTTCACAAAAAGAAGATTGATGCTAAGAAACAAAAATCTGAGAATGTGAGACAAAGGTCAACCAGATTTGATTCAAAACAAACTTGGAGGTACAACACAAACAAGTTTACTTCGAATCAAAACTGGAAATCAAACTTTGACAAGTTCGATTCGAGACAGACCTGGAATTCTCACACACCCAGATTCAGAACAACTCAAAGTTGGAAAACAAATGTTGATGCAACAAAACCAAATGAGTTTTGTAAACCAAATGTTGTTCAAAAACAAAGTGTTCAAAAAGAATCACATTTTTACAAATGAGGAACACCAAAAGGTCAAACATGGAGTGTTAAGAAGTATGTCGATTTGATAAAAGATGAAAAAGTTGAAGTTAAAATTGATAATGTTTTTGAGAAAAATGATAGAAATTATCCAGTTCTACTTGGAAAGATTCATGTTCAACTACCTGAGTCTAAACAGGCTTGGGTTGCTTTGTTCAAATGATCAAATTGTTGAATGTGCAGGTGCTCAACAAATCTGAAGATTGTGAGAATGGAAGTTGGAGCAGCCTGGCACTACGGAGAGAAGAGGCTGCTGGATCCTGTGTTGGTTGACACAGGAAGTTTATTTTCATTATGTACATAAATAAACAATATTTTCAAAAACCCTAAAAATTGAAAAATTAAAAACCAAAAAAATATGTTTGTTTGTAATTTTTGTCAAAAATAGAAAAATACAAAAATATGTGTAGATTGAATACGCCGAAACCCTCACGGCTGAACAAACATGATTATTTTCACTAGATTGAAAAACGGTTTTCAAACTGTCGAATATCAATGTGTTGTAAATCATGGGGGTATATTAGATTTTCTGCAAATCAGTACACAAAAAGCAGAAAATGGATGGCGAGACAAAGCTATCAGTGTTGGTTGTCAAATTGTCTTTATATGATTTTGCATTTTAGGGGGAGAAAATTGTTAGAAAATACAAAAACATTTGAAAATTTGAAAAAGTCAAAAACATGATAAAATTCAAAAATTGAGTTTTTGCGTAAAAAGAGGAAATGATAGTACATCAGTAGACAGTTACAGTATGCTAAAGAATTGTAATGATTAAATAGTGTTAAACAGTCTCACTGATGATATGTCGATAGGTTTTTATACATTTAGTAAACTTTTTCGGGATATAAACCTAAATTCAAACTTGCTTATTTCGTGGGGAACACTACTTGGATATATAGGCAACCCTTGAAATCTCGTTTGAAAGGTCCCTCTTTCTGAGATACTAGGTCTTTATGCTTAGTGATATCTGGGGTATTATCTCGGGACTTCTGATTTTGCGGAAACAATGGCCTAGTCCCCGGAGAATACTTTCTGCATTGCTTGAAACATAGCGCAGCCCTCAGCTAAAAAATGATGAAACATTGAAAAATGCTAATCATGGCTGTTGTAAAAAATATCCTCTAAAGGGGACACACCCAAAGTCGAACCGTCATCTCTCTGCTGAACGGAAGTTCTGACCTGAGCTCTCACGGTCTCGTACTATAATTTATTCCCCTTACAGATATCATCTAGGTATACTCACCTGTAAGACTGAATATTGGGATCTGGATACGGGAGTATATTCAAGAGGTGGTACACATGAATGAGTTTAAGTTCTTAAAATACTTAATTCGTATCCTGAATCAGTTGAAATGTGTATGAAATTTTAAAGTGGACCAGTATATCGACAATCTAAGTGAATTGTTTAATACTTACTGTGTAACTAAGCTCAATGGTACTTGTGACTTGTCAGAAACTGATATGATCCTCTGTCGCATTCTCAAACAAAAATTATTGTCTGTAAATATGTTTGTACATATTTCTTTACTGCTTTATGATTTCATAAAATACAAAAAGATTTTGATTTCACTTTATTTTCGACAACTAATGTCTGATATGCTGAGTTTTAAAATCTGAGTAAGCTGATTGTGTTTCTGAAAATAAAACAAGTTCATTAATTTGATACTTGAATTAAAATAAAATTTCAAAAACAGTTTGTGATATCTCCAAGGTCATTAATTTGGACTTGGATGATAAACTGTGAGGGAGTTGGATTCTTTAACGCTGCCATATCTATAAAGTTGGTTGATAGGGGGAGTGGATTAGAGAATTTATTGGTTGGCTTTAAAATGTTGTTACTTATATAGTGTATGAGTGATTGCAGGAAAAGTCCAGACTACGATCCCGAGAGCAGAGTTTAAGGGGGAGTCTGAAGACAAGTTTGAAACAAAGAGGAGCTTGTAGATGGAAAGCTAGGTATCGATCCCAAAGCACGGAAGCTTGATGAAAGGGGGAGCCTGAAGCTAATAGAAGAAGAGAGTGATGGATGCTTACAATGTTACAATCTGAGTGAGGATGCAGAATGATCAAGACTGAAGAGATGTCATGATAAAAGATTAGTCACTGAAGAATTCGTCAAAATCCGAGGGGGAGTCTGTTAGTGCATTACGTCTATTGACTTCTTCTTGTATCATGTAATAGTATAGTATAGGTTAGAATAACCAGTGCACGAGGTTCGAGAATCGAAAGTTGGTGGATTAGCAAGTAGGTCCGCTTATATAGACATTGTCCATAAAAGCGAACCATAAGCTAATAGGTCCGCTCATATGGACGTCCATATAAGCGAACCTGTCTCCACTATATATAGTGCACATGTTGTTCATTTGGGAACGCATCTTCCAGAACTGTAACGAAGTGCTGCCGGATTTCTGTCAGGTTGTAATCAACGTTAAACGCAATATAAGAGACATATATTAGATTATCAAGCTGTGTTTGTGTCTAGTTCTCTGATTCCGCCTTTGAACTAGATTTAAACTCTTCGAATCGACTTAATCAGGTCAAACAACGATCCAACATTTTCTAATAGGCAGTAAATGTTATGCGTTTTCTCCCAGTCCTGCAGAAAGATTCTTGGAATTTATCAAAAATTTTCTAACATTTAAGATCTCTCTCTATCTAGTGCAGAGACTCGGATTGCTATCCGACCGGATGGTCATCCGTTTGGATAGCCTTATGCATAGTTTGAATGGTTATCCGATCGGATTGTCATTCGATCGGATTCCCTTCTGAATAAATTTGACCTTGCTATCCGAGTTTTGAGAATAAGATGATTGTCCGATCGGATGGTCATCCGATCGGATTGTCATCCGAGTCATGACAGAGTATGCACAGACTTCAAGAAACAAGTGATGAAACGAATTGCCATCTGATCGGATGGTGATCCGATCGGATTGCTATCCAACTCAAAACATCTACACGGATTTCAATAAATAAATGATGGAACGGATTGTCATCTGATCGGATTGTCATCCGATCGGATTGTCATCCGATGGGAGTGCTATCCGATTCAAACAAAGGCACAGATATCAAGAAATAGAATATGGAACGGATTGTCATCCGATCGGAATGCTATTCAATTCAAACAACAGTTGAAGAACATTCTAGAAGCATCAAAATTTTTTCTAAGGAATATCCTCAAATTGAACACAGATCTACACAGAGAATCTCATCGCGATCAAAACTCTATGTTCAATGTTGTCTAAAACGTCCTACACAAGATTTAATTCGACAAAAACTGTACCGATATCCATAACGTCCTAACCTCATATCTACTAGATTTAATTGAACCGGTAAAACTATAGATCTGATCATTCCGAACACAACCTTATGATTATTTCTTATCAAAACTGATCAAAACTATCTAGATCTAGCCTAAAACCTCCGACAGTGACGTCATCGATAAGATCAGACAATAAACATCAAATTTTAACAGATTTGAGTAAGAAATACATACCTTTGCCATTGTAAAAGTTGTGTAAACCAACGATCCAATGATTCGGGCAAAGAAATCCGAAGAAAAATGAGATCAGAAAATCAAAGTGTGTGAGAGAGAAAGAAGGTTGTCCGATCGGGTAACCTTTGACTGACCTTTGACCCCCTATATATAGTGACACATGAGTCGGATGGTCATCCGAACGGATTGCTATCCGATTGAGGCACACCATTGACTTTTAAAACTTTGACTTTTTGACCTTTTGACTTTTTCTCAAATTTTATCATTTTTTAGAAATCCACTTAAGTATCTAAGTCCAAGTTAATGACCCTAGATACTTAATTTGCCGACCAAGTCCAACTTAATGACCTTGGTTGACCCGATTCAAAGTGTACTGACATTTTCTTTATTCTTGTTCAACCACTTTTTCTGAAAATTACAAGTTTCAACTTAATGAACTTGTTTTTGACTTTTCAATTTTATGATTAGCATGATCAGCTCCAAACTCATCTTCCAGCTCAGTAACTTCCTGCATCATTCTCAAACTGCGAATTTGAAGATCAGCTTTCCACTTTGGTTTGTCGGAAAATAATGTAGAAATGAAAGATCTTTTTGGATTTTGAATAAAGTTCTAAACTAGAAAATGAAATACAAAAATAAAATGCAGTAAATGTAAACTATTTACAAACATATTTTTGGAGAGCGTTTTAGGGAATCATATCAGCTATCGACAAGTTACAAGTACCATTAAGCTTGATTTCATACACAACATTAAACAATTCACTTAGATTGTCGATATACTGATCCACTTAAATTTTCACACACATTTCAATCTGTCCAGGATACGAATTTAGTGTTTTAGCGACTTAAACTTATTCATGTGTCCCACCTCTTGAATATACTCCCGTATCCAGATCCCAATATTCAGTCTTACAGGTGAGTATCCCACAGATGATATCTGTAAGGGAATAATTTAGTAAAAGTACGAAACCGTGAGAGCTCAGGTCAGAACTTCCGCTCAGGTCCCCTTTAGAGGATCTTTTTATTACAACAACATTTGATTAGCAATTTTATTGTCTTTATCATTTATGCTGAGGGCGGCGCTATTTTTCAAGCATGCGGTAAAGTATTCTCCGGGGACTAGGCCATTGCTTCCGCAAAATCAGAAGTCCCGGGATAATACCCCATATATCACTGAGTATAAAGACCTAGTATCTCAGAAAGAGGGATCTTTCAAACAAGATTTCAGGGGTTACCTATATATCCAAGTAGTGTTCCCCACGAAATAAGTAAGTAAAGATTTAGGTTTATATCCCGAACAAACCTACTAAATGTGTAAAAACCTATCGACACATCATCAGTGAGACAGTTTAACGCATTAAAAATTTTCATTTCTTTAGCATACCGTAACAGTCTAGCTGATGTACTATCATTTTCCCTTTTTACACAAACTCTTTTTGTATTTTATCATGTTTTTGGCTTTTTCAAATTTTCTAATGTTTTTGGGTTTTTGAAATTTTTTTTATTGTTTTTGTATTTTCTGAAATAATAACCTATCTCCCCCTAAATACCAAAACAGGTAAAAAATCGACAAACCATTGCAGATTGCTTCTCAACATCATCTACAGTGGTACCTTCATCGACGCTAACGATTTCCTCTGCATCCGATAGTAACTTCATACCATTAAGTTTCAAAAGATATTGAAAACGTGTTTGGTCAAATGCTTTGGTATGTAAGTCAGCTTTTTGTTCATCTGTGTGGATTTTTTCTATTCGTATCAACTTCTTCTCGAAACAGTCTCGGATGAAGTGATGACGAATTTCAATGTGTTTCGTTTTAGCGTGATGAACATGATTTTTTGTTATGTTTATAGCGGCCTCATTATCAACAAAGATAGGGGAGTTAAGAAATTGCAAACCGTAGTCTCGCATCTGTTGCTGAATCCACAAGATCTGAGAACAGCAGCTGCTAGCAGATACATATTCAGCTTCACATGTGGATAAAGCGACAGAGGTCTGCTTCTTGCATTGCCAGGTGACCAATCGTGGTCCGAAAAACTGGCACCCCGCTGTTGTTGATTTAGCGTTAACTTTGCAGCATCCGAAATCGGAATCAGAATATCATTCGAGCGTGAAATCACCTACTTTTGGATACCACAACCCCAATGATGGAGTTCCTTTCAGGTAGCGTAGAATCATTTTCACAATTACCATGTGCGAAGCTCTAGGATTTGACTGAAACCGAGCTACGAGGCATGTTGGATACATAATATCTGGTCTTGATGTCATCAAGTACATTAACGAACCAATCATGGAGCGATACAGCGTTTCATCTACCTTTTCTCCGGTGAGATCAGGGTTTATTCCATGGTTTGTCGCTAATGGGGTGGACATAGGTGACATTCCTGACATTCCAAATTTCTCTAGAATATCATGAACATACTTCGTTTGATGTATGAACGTTCCCTCGGGTAGTTGATCAAGTTGAAGCCCCAAGAAGAACTTCATCTCACCCATTGATGACATTTCAAACTTCTGCTTCATAACTTTTTCAAAATCTTTGCAGAGTTGTTCATTTGTAGACCCAAAAATTATGTCGTCCACGTAAATTTGGACTATCAGAAGATGCCCATCGACTTCTTTTGTGAACAGAGTGGCGTCTATCTTTCCTCGAATGAAGTTGTTGGCTAACAGATGTTGAGACAGAGTCTCATACCAGGCTCTCGGGGCCTGATGTAAGCCGTATAACGCCTTATCCAGGAGATAAACTTTATTTTTGTGAATAGGGTCGATGAAGCCCGGTGGTTGTCTGACATATACCTCCTCTTTCACCTTGCCATAGAGAAACGCCGACTTCACATCTAGCTGAAAAACTTTAAATCCTTTCCATGATGCAAAAGCTAGGAAGATTCTGATCGCTTCAAGTCTAGCAATTGGAGCATACACTTCGGTGAAATCTATATCCTCCTGCTGACTGAAACCCTGGACTACTAGTCGAGCTTTGTTACGAACAACAACTCCTCTATCATCTCTCTTATATTTAAACACCCATTTGGTGTTGATCTTCCGATGACCATCAGGCAAATCCACTAACTTCCACACCCCTAACTTCTCGAATTGGCTCAGTTCCTCCTGCATCGCATTGACCCAAGAATCTTCAGTAAGCGCCTCTTTGTAAGTCCTTGGCTCAATCTGCGAGATAAAACAACTCAATGAGAATTCAGTTTGTAAAGGAGCAACTTTTGTATAAAAACATGTAAGCCCTTGATTAAGTTGTCTTCGAGTGTGGATGCCTGACTGCAATTCTCCGATTATCAACTCCTCTGGATGATATCAAAGTGTTCTTGGCATCACCTAGCCTGGAACATCTACCTCGCTTTCCAAATTTGTGACATTTTCACTTGCATCTAGATCACTGACAGGAATATTTTGATTTGAAATATGAATTTGCTCCCCCTCAGAATCTGAATCACCGTGATCGAAAACAGGTCTATTAACAGGCTCAAAATTATCGTTGACTGCCGTTTGATTTCCAGGAGCATGTTCAGGTTCTGAAGATTGTGGATTCTCATCATGTTCACCAGCATTGCTTGGACCTGCTTCATCATCATTAGAAGCTTGTTGTTTGCGATAAGTTTCTGCTGGGAATCTTTCTTCTGAATCTTCATACTCTCTTAGAATATCCAGTTCATCAAAGAAATCTGGTTCTTCTTCAATGTTAAACGAACTCCATAAAGTATCGTAATTAAATCGCCATGAGTCACCAGGTTTCTGCAGCGGCATTGTATAACCTTGACATTCAACATTGTATGCCTCAATGATTTGCTTCAAGCTAGGAATGAAAACACGCTTCAATGGGCTTGCATAACCCACGAATATTCCTTCAACACCTTTTTGACCAAATTTACCCTGAAAATCTAGAATTGTGCAGGGAGACCCGAACGGTTCAAGATATTCTAGATTTGGCTTGCGGTTGCTTATTAGCTCGAAACATGTCTTGTTGAATTTCTTCACTGTAAGAACCCGGTTGAGCGTATAGCATGCGGCTGCATCTGCTTCTGCCCAAAAGTTGATAGGTAGTTTAGAATCGGCAAGCATCGTCCTGGCTGTTTCGATTAGTGTCCTGTTCTTTCTTTCAGCTACTCCATTCTGCTGCGGAGTGTAAGGAACACTAAATTCATGCAATATACCTCTCTCATCACAATATTCTTCCATCTTGTTGTTCTTAAACTCAGTACCATTATCACTTCTGATTCTTCTGATACGCCTTTGGTACAGGTTTTCAATTTTTCTGTACAACGCCATTAAACTTTCAAACGTCTCATCTTTAGACTTCAAAAATGATACCCACGAAAATCTGGAATAATCATCAGTAACCACAAGACAGTAGAGATCCCCTGTAATACTTTTGACGTTTACTGGACCAAAAAGATCCATATGAAGTCTCTCTAATGGTCTGGAAACTGAATTGACTTTCTTTTGAGGATGTGATTTCTTCTTTTGCTTGCCTTTGATGCAACTAATGCACTCCCCTTCCAGATGAAAACCTTTGATGTGAACACCCAGAACTAAATCATTATGCACCAAGTGATTCATTTTTCGTAGGTGAATGTGGCCCATCTTGCAATGCCACAACTGTGATTCTTTCTCCGTTGCCCTAGACACAAAACAATGAGCCTGACCTGTGGTTGTAGTAGCTACACTCATGTCCAACACGTACAGATCATTGACTCTTGGTGCCCTCATGATAATCCATTCTTCAGGGATAACAAATCCTGGCTTCAAGTTCAAACATTCTTTGTCAGTAAAGTGAGTGGTATACATCCTGTCATAAATCTGCGAGATACTCAGCAAATTATTCTCCAGTTCAGCAATGTAGTTAACTCTTTCAAACGTCACAATCCCATTGGATAATGTTCCTTCACCAACAATTCTACCACCTTGGTTACCTGAGAACCCTACATAACCTCCATTGAAATTTCTAACATCATACAACAACGCTGTCTTCCCTGTCATGTGCCGAGAAGCTCCACTATCCATAATCCAACGTGAGACGGATCTACGAAGCTCCTGCACATGTCACAAACATTTAATGAGATTTTGTTGCCACCCAAGCCTTTTTCGACTCGGGTAACTCGACATTGATGTGAGATTTAGCAGTGTAAAGTGGCGGAAACTTTTTGTCATTTAACTTCAAGCTCTCTTCAGACCTAATCTCAACCTCTTTGTTTAAAGATGAATCTTTTTTTTGGAGGTTGACTGGATGATTGGTCTTTCTTTACCACATACTTCTTTTCAGAAATCGATTTTTGTTTCTCAAGTTTCTCATATAAATCCAAAGGTACATACATCTTGTTGGTTGAAGATGATGATTTTTCAGTCTCAGACACCTTTGGTTTTGGAGAATTTGCTTTCTTTTCAACAACTTTTGGCTTCCATGTTTGTTGAGGTGACGCAACCCGTTTGTAAAATTTGTCATTTTTAGTTACCAAATTCTTAACAGGTTCAGTTTTGATCTTGGTGTTTTCATTTTTCAAAACCTTTTTCTCAACAATCAATGGAGCTTTTCCTTTAACAACATCTTTCTTGATTGATTTCATCACAACTTCAGTCTTAGGCTTCAAGTTGGTACACTTTCGTGCAATATGTCCAACTTGATTGCATTTGAAGCGTGTTCGGGTGTCAGCTACACGACTTGTGCCTTCAGACTGAAGCTGTGAGGCCTTCTTCTCAAAGAACTCTTTGTTTGATTTTGAAAAAATCTCAGATTCCTCATCTGAAAGTGAACTTGAACTGTTCACAAACACCTTTTTCTCAGCAAACTTCTAGTTCTGAACATTCTTTTTCTGATAATTCTTACCACCCTGATATCCACCCGACCATTTGTTTCGATTGTTGTTAGAAAAACGTGGTGGAATGACAGGTTTTTTGTAGTAATCTTTATCTTTCTCAAAATTTAATTGCCTCTTTGAATTTCTCAATCCTTCGATTTCTGATATATCAATCTCAATCAGTTTAAAAACATTTCTCAATTTTCCCACATTCACATTTTCTAGAGGAAATTCAAGATCCGAATACAACTTATCAGATCCCGCCATCTTATACATCACAACAGCAGGTTCATCATTTAAGTTGTTTTCGGATTTTGATTTCGGAATGTATTTGTCCAAAAAACATTCATCATCATCAGTTGAATCATTTTCACACTTCAAAACACTTTTAGCCATGCTTTTAATAATATCAGTTTGAACACTATCATCAGATGATGATGAAGAAAATGTCACATCAATTGACTCTGGAAGTTTAACCTCATTCATTTCAACTTCATCATTAACCAACCCTGATCGTTTCTTTGAAAAATTGTTTAGAACTGGTGGTGGAACTTGATGAAACCCGACCCCAGTTCCATCACAGTATACATCTTCGCCTGCTTTGTTTTTCCCAATGGGTTTGGGAACAATGTGTTGCAAAACAAAGCTTGCAGAGCTGTAACTGTTCAGTTTCAAATTAATACGCTCATTCTCAATCTTAGCTTCTTCAAACTGAAGCTTCAATTTAGCAATCTCATCCAATTGTTGGTTGATTAATTCTTCTTTAACCCTCAAAACACCTTGCAAATGACAATTTTCTTTGTATGTTTTACTGTTTCTATCATCAGAATCTTTCACCGTGCGTTTTAGCTTCTCAAAACTTTCAGAAATTTGACGATTTTCAAGAATTAGTTTTTCATTTTCTTTCCTAACTCTTTCTATGTCAATTTTATCATTTTCGATTTTGTCAGTTAAATCTTTTAATCTATCTTTCAAAGCTTTCAGCATTTTGTCACGGTTCAAGATCTGATCCTCCACCCTCTGACTCTGTTTGTCAGATCCTCAACTTTCTTACCATTGAGATAAGTGATTATACTACAAACTTTGCACTTTTTTATGCAATTTTTGCAGTCAATATCATCATTAACATTCTTATCTGACTCAGTTGTTGACGCGTTTGAACTGACTTGGCTTTTAGACTCAGAGACGGATTTAGACTCTACCTCAAGTGCCTTAGCAGCCAGCACCTTGTCAGCCATCCTTCCCAAGTTTTCAGCATTCAACTCTTGAGTTGTGTCAATGATCCCATTATCAACCTTCTTCGACTTTTCTTCTTTTTCTTTTTCTTTCTCTTCTCCAATTCCCCACCATTCTCTTTGCCAACCCTCTTCTTCTTCGCAATTTGTTGAATTATGTTTTCAAGATCGAGGGTCTTATAGTCAATAGCAATGTTTCCCATAGGGTCAAGATAACATTCTCTGTCTGGATCCCATCTCTTTGCCCTTTTTGCTTCAGTGTATATATCAGATATTCTTATCATTCTGTTTTGAGCTATCATTTTTCTGTTGACATACTTTTCTTCTTCATTTCTGCTGTCTTTAAAAGGAACAGGTTCAACAGACTTTGCCATAAAAGCGTATCCAACCGCATCCTCCTCTGGTAATAACTCGTTCCAGTCAAACCCTTCATCGTCATGAATCACTGCAAAAGCTCTGGATTTTTCTTTATTATCTTCAAGTTGTTTCATTCTGGGCGGTTCTGATTTATTCTGATGATAAATCGCTCTCTTGTAGTAATCTTCTTTGAACGGATTCTCAGAATCATCAGCATAGGCATTCCGGCACTCTCTTTTAAAATGACCTTTCTGTTTACACTTGAAACAGGTCACTTTTGTCTTGTCAAAGCCTAACTTGGTAGATGGTCCACCCATTGACTTTCTTCCCGTAATCTCCATAAAACGCTGTGCTCGACGAACTGCACTGGCCATACACCACCTTATGTCGATCAGTTCCATCTCCTCAGGATCAATCTGATCATAATCTTCCTTTGTCAGTTTGGTGTTGCCTATCTTCCCTGCTACAAGACTTTCATAAGATTCTAGCACAGATGCTAAGAAAACCATCTGTTGCTTTGCTGACTCCTCGCTGAAGTTTTGAGCGTTCTTTAAGTCTACAGCGATGTTGCATTGAAATAGATTCTTTGCATCAGAATGATTTGCAGATGACGAAGATCCACTGTGAAATCCACTGCTTTGACTTTCTTTGTTTGATGTGTTAACATTTTCGGCAGAAAAAGCTGTCTTGGGAGATGTATTCTTTGGCATCATGCTTTTTGGATAATACAAATCCAAGTTCTGCTGATAAGACGAATGATTAACTTTATGTGTCTTCTTTAATTCCAACTCGTGACTCTCTAGTCTCTCAATCAGCAAGTCTACTGTCAACACTTCTGGCGGCTTGATAGTATTCTTTAGCATCAACGCGTAGTATTGCCAATCCATCTCATCTGGCAACGAATCAAACAATTTGTCGACTAACTCTTCTTGAGAATAGGTAATTCCAAGTCTCGCCAATTCTAACTTCAAGTGCCCAAACCTCTCAATCATCTTACAAATTGATTCATTTTTTAAACAACCAAATAAATCAAACTCTTTTCTTAGTAGTTTCCTTTTGTTTTTTACTATTTCTGTACTTCCCAAACATTTTACTTCCAATTTTTTCCACAGATCTTTAGCATTGGTATACTCGATCAAAGATATTATATCTTCTCGAACAGACTGAAACAGCAACGCTATGCACTTTTGCTCGGCAACAAAAACATCTATTTCTTCGCTTGATGTCAAATTTTCACCATTTTTCCCTCCATCAATGTATCCATTCTTTAGACTTTTCCAGCTGGTATACGCAAATGCCTTTAGCCATTCTTCAAATTTCTTGGCCCACCGACTATACTCTTCTATCGCCATCAATTTTGGTGGTTTGTTATATGTTCCGTATGCACTTTCCACGCCTAACGCATCTGTCAAAGTTTTCTTTGCATTTGACGTGTTCTCATTGGTGTTGCTAGAAGTACCATCATCTCCAGGGTTTCCAGCAAAGGCATACATATCACTGAAAGGATTCATGAATTCGTCCATCTTTCAAGTACCTGAAAATGTCAACAAACACTTAGAAAATTTTTTCAAATTTCAAAATAGAACTTCTGAATCGGATGGCGATCCGATCGAGTCACTATCCGAACGAGTGACACAGGCTATCCGACCGGATGATGATCCGTTCGGATGGTCGTTCATTCGGTTGACAAGTTTGACTTAGAAAGTTGACTATTCAACCTCTCATCGCTCGGATGGTGATCCGATCGGATGACAGGTTAGAATTGTAAATGAGATAAAGAACTTTTAAATCCTATCCGATCGGATTGTGATCCGATCGGGTGAGATGATGATGTAAGCTGAAGTTCTTGATTAAACTGAATCACACCACTCGAATAGTAATCTGAGCAAGTAACACTGATGATGTCAGCAAGATGTCAGCAATCAACTAGCAGGTACTAACTAATCCAATCCGTTCGGACAGTTGTCCGAGCGAGTGGATGACGTCAGCACATATGAACAGCTAAACATGGTTTTTGATGAATTTGGTCTAGTTTTTGATTGAATTTGATTATGAAACTTAGTAGGATTATACTTTGAATGATTTCGAATCAAATGATATCGATATTATCAATTTTTAACCGTAAACCTAAGACCATAAAGGCTCGGGTCCCCCAATCTAACTAATTATTTGTTGGGTTGTGTAGGAGCTGCTAAGGAGGATTATCAACTTATGGTATGTTGATAGTGGCTGCTCCAGGCACATGACGGGGGATGCGAGATTGTTGACTAAGTTTGAAAATTATGATGGTGGACATGTGAATTTTGCTGGTGCGAAAGTTGGTCGGATTACCGGACGAGGAAAAGTGACAAATGGGAAGATCACGTTAGACAAAGTGAACTATGTTGAGCAGCTTAAACACAATCTGATGAGCGTGTCACAAGTCTGCGACAAGGGTCACTTGGTCCATTATACCAAGTCTGAAGCATTGGTGTTGAAACCAGGTTTGGTGATTCCAGACGATTGGATAGTGATGCGTGCACCGCGGAGAAATGATACTTATGTCATGGACATGGGTGCCAAGGATCCGTCTGCTGTGATCATGTGTTTGCTATCAAAAGCATCTGAGGCTGAGTCAATGTTGTGGCACAGACACACAACCCATATTCACTATCAAAAAATGAATTGTATTATTAAAAATGAGTTAGTGAAAGGGGTGTCAATACAGAGGTTTCATGTGGAAGAAAAATGTCTTCCATGTCAAAAGGGAAAACAACACAAGAAACCTCATAAGTCTAAAACAGTAAATTCCATAGATGCCCCTTATGAATTACTTCACATGGATTTATTCAGTCTAGTGAACGTGAGGAGCATAGGTGGAAAGTACTACTGTCTTGTTGTCCGAGCGAGTGGATGACGTCAGCACATATGAACAGCTAAACATGGTTTTTGATGAATTTGATCTAGTTTTTGATTGAATTTGATTATGAAACTTAGTAGGATTATACTTTGAATGATTTCGAATCAAATGATATCGATATTATCAATTTTTAACCGTAGATTCACGTTCAATTTTAAGTTTTTCTGATTTTAAGGTAACAAACTGAAAAATATTGCAAGAAATGAGTAGAAAGAGAAGAAATATGTCAAATCTCCGGTGAAATTTGACTCTGATCGGCAAGAAATGTCAAATCTCCGGTGAAATTTGACTCTGATCGGCAAGTAAAGCTTCAAATTCTGGTGAATTCGGTCCGTTGATCTTCATTCAGCTCCCTGGTCGCTCTGATACCACTTGTTGGTCCCTTTGCACAGGATCTGATCGTAAGGAACAAGTTGAATCGACTTTGTCTAATGTGCGGAATCCATTATGACAAATCACAGATGATCAACACAGAATTCAACGATTAAACACGGTCTGTTCTTTCTATTATACGTTCTGAAAGTACAAAGCTCCAGTAGAAGACAGACACACTGAACAGTTTCTCACTCGAGTCAAAAGTCTATAAAGTGATACCCGGACGAGGTATTTATAGGCAACTCAGAAAGTAGTAAGTGTTGTCCGCTCGGATAACAAGCTATCCGATCGGATGACATGCTGTCCGGTCGGATGACATGCTGTCTGGTCGGATGAGTGCTATCCGATCGGATGACACAAGTCAACAAAAGTCAACACTTTACTTATAAGCCCCGTTTCCTGAGTTGTCGTTCTATCTACACACATACATTACATACTTGTTTACAAAGACACAAATATACAAAACAAGACTACATGCTGACGGAAGCTACAGACGTATGTACTAACAATATTGCTGGTCTTGACTGGAGGTTGCTACTTGAGATTACGATTGGGCTACTATTCACTCGAAATCAGAGGTCTCGAGTACTAAAGTTTTGACTCAAAATTAGGAGTTTCGACTAGTGAAGATTTGACTTGAAATCAGTGTTCTCGACTAAGTTTTCGACTCTGAACCAGAGGTCTCAACTGGGATTTTGAGTTGTGCAGTTTTGACTCGAAATCGGGTGATCTCGACTGAGATTGCGACTCAGAATAAAGTGGTTTCAACTGGAAGTAGGTTGCGACTCAAAACCAGGTGGTTTCGACTGAGAGATTGCGACTGAGATAGTGGTGGAATTTTCCTTGGCTGTCGTAGCTAAAAATTCACGTTTTCGTGAATAGAAAATTTTCCGTAGCTCATCTCAGTAAACCGCTTGCACCGTTGGACTCCTTGGATTTTTAGGACAAAAAAAAAACAGTTTTCCCGAAAAAGGTCTTCGACACTATATATCATTAGGTTCGTAATTTCGAGACGAATCTAACGGTATAATTTGATAAAAACAGTTTTCGGAAAAAAATTGTTTGGTTATACCAGTCTGTTACGTTAAAATTTCGAACATGTCAAATTTGAACGAACTTTTGAGGATGGAGCACGAGGTTGGCACAACCAACAAACCGCCTAAGATGATGAAGTTGGAGAATTATCTGACATGGAAGGACATGTTTCAGTCTTTCATTGAATATCAGGACACATGGATGTGGATCTGTATTCAAGATGGGAAGAGCGTTGGTTTTGACAAGACCAAAGTGAAGTGCTTTAACTGTCAAAGTTATGGACATTTTGCTAGGGAATGTCAAAAAAAAAAAAAAAAACAAAAAACATAGGCTTCCGGTCAGAATTCAAACAATAGGAATGCATCAAACAACTCTAGTTCAAGGGCTTTAATCTCTACAGTAAGAGAGGGTTCATATGACTGGAGTGTTCATTTGGAAGATGATGAGAATGTCACTCAGGAATTCATGGAAAAGATAGTGCCAGTTGATGATGTTGAAGCTATAGTAGATGATGCTGAAACAAAAGTTGAGGATGCTGAAGTTGAGAAAGTAAGTGAAGCTGAAGAAAATAAGGCTGATCAGACAACTGAAGCTGAAGAGGAAAAGCTAAAGTCTGATTATGAAAAGGAAGCTGAAGAGAAAGATGCAAAATATAAAAGATTGGAAGCTCAACTAGCTGCTCTCATGGCCAACTTAGACAAACCAACATGAGAGGTAAGTTCTAACTCTGCTACTTCTGTTTGTATAAAATGTCAGGAATTATAGGGTGAGGTTGATAGGTTTTCAACCCTAAATCGAAGTTTGATTAACAAAAGTTCAAGTATAAAAGAGTCAAAGTTTTTCATTAAAAGAAACGAGTCTATGTATTTGAAGAAAATTAAAGGCTATGAAACTGAAATTGAAGTTTTAACCTGCAAATTAAACGAAAAACTTCAAATTATAGACTTAGCTCATGACACTATGAGTGAGAAAACAAAAGAGGTTTCTGAAAAGTGCAAAGAGTTGTCTGAAGCACAATTAAAAATTGTTGAACTTGAAAAGAAATTGAGTCAATTTAGAGATTCCACTTTTGTAATGAAGCACATGATGGGTGGGTTAAAAAAAGTAATGACAAGACCAGTGTGGGCTTCAAGGGTTTTAATGAAGTACCACATTCTCTTAGTCATGACTATTCATTCCTGCCTGATGAAGAAGAATTAACAGACTTTGGGTCAACTACACCAAGTAGTTCCACATCAAGTCAAGGTGATGTGTCTGAGAGTGATGATGCTAAGAAGGAAAATAACAGGGAACCTGTTTTAAAAAGGAAAAATTCATCTCCTAAGAATAATAACCAAACTTTTGTTAAAAAGGTTACTTTTGTTCAAGGAAGTGATATGAAAAACGAAACCATTGTTATTGAGAATGAATCAAATGTCGAGTTTGCAAAAAATAAAAACTTAGAAAAATCTGAAGCTAAGCAAACTGATCAAAATCCTTCTAAAGCATCATCATCATCAAATGTAGGATCTAGTTCAAAGACTTCTACAAAGAAGTCTTCGACAAAAAGATCTTCTTTCAAGTGTCACACCAAGGGACATATAGCAAGCTGTTGTCCTAACAAACAAGTTAGTGAAAAACAGAGAGGGAAGTCACCAGAAAAGAGTGGTGATAATGAGGAGAAAGTGTCTAATTCTCCAAAGAAATCTGCTCCTAAGCAACAAGAGGGATTTTCTGTTGGTGTGGATAAGCTGAAAAAGGAACTCAACAAGTTCCTCGTTTTCAAAGAAATCAACAAAGATTTCAGCCTGAATCTACATCAGGCAGATATGAGAGACCTAGAAGCAGTTCACCTAGAATGGCCAATTCAAATGGAAATTCAAGTAATTTTAGAAGTCAAAATCAACATCAAAATCGATACCAACATAATGGTGGTCAAACTTTTTACAATAATGGCTTTAGAAATTACAATAATCAAGCTTCTTGGAGTCAAACAAGGGTTCAATCGAACTCTGGTAATGTGTTTCAAAACTCAAGGTCTCAAAATCAAAATTTCCCAAGGTTACATAGTCTAAACATGTATAGGAATCTCCAGGACCAGAGACCTCGTGGAAATCAAGCCCCATTTCCATCAACAGGTTAGAGATCCAAGACTCCAGTTAGGAGTGATGGATATTCGATGGATGTTCCTGTAGTTGATGAATCTGGAAGACCTAAGACCATAAAGGCTCGGGTCCCCCAATCTAACTAATTATTTGTTGGGTTGTGTAGGAGCTACTAAGGAGGATTATCAACTTATGGTATGTTGATAGTGGCTGCTCCAGGCACATGACGGGGGATGCGAGATTGTTGACTAAGTTTGAAAATTATGATGGTGGACATGTGAATTTTGCTGGTGCGAAAGTTGGTCGGATTACCGGACGAGGAAAAGTGATAAATGGGAAGATCACGTTAGACAAAATGAACTATGTTGAGCAGCTTAAACAAAATCTGATGAGCGTGTCACAAGTCTGCGACAAGGGTCACTCGGTCCATTATACCAAGTCTGAAGCATTGGTGTTGAAACCAGGTTTGGTGATTCCAGACGATTGGATAGTGATGCGTGCACCGTGGAGAAATGATACTTATGTCATGGACATGGGTGCCAAGGATCTGTCTGTTGTGATGGTGTGTTTGCTATCAAAAGCATCTGAGTCTGAGTCAATGTTGTGGCACAGACACACGACCCATATTCACTATCGAAAAATGAATTATATTATTAAAAATGAGTTAGTGAAAGGGGTGTCAATACAGAGGTTTCATGTGGAAGAAAAATGTCTTCCATGTCAAAAGGGAAAACAACACAAGAAACCTCATAAGTTTAAAATAGTAAATTCCATAGATGCCCCTTACGAATTACTTCACATGGATTTATTCAGTCTAGTGAACGTGAGGAGCATAGGTGGAAAGTACTACTGTCTTGTTGTCACAGATAATTACTCACGTTACTCATGGGTTTTTTTAAGTACAAAAGATGAGACAGCAGAGATGCTGATAGATCTTTTTACAAAATTGGAGAACGTTCATGAAGCAAGGATCAAGAGGATAAGGAGTGATAATGGTATGGAGTTTAAGAATCGGATTCTGGATCTCTATTGTCTACGCAAAGGAATAGAACATCAATATTCTGCTCCTTATACACCTCAACAAAATGGAGTCGTTGAGAGGAAAAACAGGACGTTGATTGAAGCCGCTAGGACTCTGCTTTCAGATTCAAAGCTACCAGTTCTTTTCTGGGGAGAAGATGTGAATACAACTTGGTACGTCCTAAACAGAGTTTTAACCGTTAAACGTTTTAACAAAACGTGTCATGAAATAATGTTTAACAAAAAACCAAACTTGAAAGACTTTGAACCATTTGGATTACCCTGCACCATTGTGCGAAACAAAGATAAACAAAAATTTGGTGAGGTGGCTGACGAAGGCTACTTTCTAGGTTATGTACCTGGCACACCGAATAAAAGGGTTTTCAATCTAAAAACTGGTAAAATTGAGGTTGTTTTTAATGTTGAAATTACTACATACAAACCACAACAATCAACGAGTGATCCAGCTATATTATATGTAACACCCCGAAAATTTACGTCCTATAATGTGTTGACACGTGTCATAGGTTTGAACGTGTGAAAGAATGTTCTTGAAGGACTAAAGTTGACAAACAGTGAAAGTATGTAACTATAAGGGTTCAAAGTGTCAACAATGAATAAATATACTTTGCAATAACCCTACATGATGTTTATAACCTTAAACGAATAGGTCATGGATCATACGAAGCGAATTGTGAAAGAAAGTGAGAGAGTACAAACTACAGGGGTTAAATGTGCCAACATGTTTAAGTTATACCTCTGAGTGACCTTTTGACAAACCCGAAGCTTTGTAACGATTAATTATGCTCACTAGAATGTACCACAAAAATTTCATGAAGTTTCGTTATCGTATGAGCAAGTTGTGATAAAATTCGTGTGCGAGGGTTAGAATCGTCAACATTGAAATTTAGGGCTTTTCGGGTGATCACAAAGTTACCCGAGGACTTAACAAAGTGGGTATAAGTTTTAAAGCCCCATATGTTAAATAACAAAGCTTCATATGCAAGTTGGGTGGTGAAAACGACCTTTCGGGGGACTAGGGACCAAAGTGCAAATAAAAGAAACATGTGTGACCTGACCAGAAGGGCCTCGCGGCCCGCCTCACACATAGCAGAAGGCCACGCGAGCCGCGTGCGACCTGCAGATGCAGAAAACATTGGCAGCTGTCTGTTGAAGCTTGTAACCGACTTTAAATGCAAGTTTTCGATTCTATGGGCTTGCTAAACTGGTTTTTAGCATGTAGGACACATGTTGGCACTTTGGTAACATCCCTAGACTTAGTTGTTGATCATCCGTGATGTTTGAAGTTGTTATAAAAAGTCACATTTTTCCACATACATGCACATTTCATCTTCTGGACATTTTCAAGAGCTCAAGAACTGATCCAAGCTTTCCATATCATCCATTAGTTGTGTGTAAGTATGTTTAACCTTTCCTAATTCATTTATGCTTAGTTTATAGCCTAGAAATCAAACCGTCGTAACTACGGTTTGACTTTGTGATAAATCACAATCGGTCCAGAGATTTGTCGAATCGAAAGTTGTTATAAGTTGGTATTTATATGGTTAATAAACCCCTAAAAGGGCACTCACTGATTCGAATCCTAACTAGGTCGTTTGTCGAGTCAAAGGTTGTCCGAAAAAGTCAACAGAAACCTTAATCGCATATTTAATGATACGGAAGGCGTGTAAACTGTTTTATCAGTCATATAACTTAAAAAAATAAGTATAAAAACTTGTCTACGCTTGTTTGATTCGACAACTTTATGTTTTGAACCGATTCGGAACCGAGAGACGCAAAAGTTTGACTTTTGCTTTGACCTCAGTTCTGACCCGATTTATATAGGTTTAGACATGCCTTAAAGTTCCATTAGGATCTAGTTACATGTGTGTATAAGCCTCTGCGTTTATACCACTCGAATCCCTAATCGTCCGATGTTTCCGTTAAACGCCTAAATATTGACCGTAATGCCCTTATGACCCTAGAACAAGATTTTTGGAAATGTGAAAGTGCCATAATCTTAGTTACTGATTATTAAACTTGTACCAAAAATTTCACGTCAGTTGGAGGTCTAGATAAGGAGTTATGCTTAATGACGTAATTTGAATGCTTTTAAGTAATTAAACGGCGTCATTAGCGTAAAGCCTATCTAAACCCAATTTTGGACACCAAACCTTTTACCCACTTATGTGATATAATATTTTGAGATTTTTAAAGATTTTTAATTATTTTTAAACTGATCATAAGCTAGGTTTATCGCCTTGATTCGGTTAATACCAAAAATACCCTTTTCGACTATAAAATGAGTTTTACAAATCCTTTTAACGCCAATCCAATTGCTACTGATTTTAAATAATAAATGGAGTATTTTGAGCCTGATTATTTGATCAGAAAATTCAGAATCGTATTTTAACCCGTACGTCGCTTAAAACGACTTTATACGCGTATTTAACGCATAGTTTGGGTTTAAAACTATTTTAGTAAATAAAACTTATTACCAAAGGTTATAACCTGTTAAAATAAGCTATTTTACTGATCAACTCAGACCCGGATCACAGGTGTCTAATTAAACCCTTTATAATCTTTAAAATGACCAAAATACCCCTACGGGGCTTATAAAGAGATTAAACTCGTTTTGGGCATCATGGGTGATATCCTACTGATATCACAACTTATTTAGGGCGTGTTAACTTAGGAAACCTGTTTAGGACTCTTACGGATACCCGTTACGCCTCATGCGCGTTCGGTTCGGTTTATGTAACTAGTTTACATAAATTAGCCGAAACGGGTCAAACCTTATCAGTTTTATCTCAAAATCCAGAATGTGTATCATATACCCATATTAAGCAAGTCTTCAAACTTGTCGGGTCTAAATCACATTCTATCCGGTCTTCGCTTAATCGTGCGTACGAACCGTATCTTTAAAACTAACCGGTCTAAGCGTAAGCTTAACTAAAGACCCGTTAGGATTCTAATAGGTTATTATAAACCTTCGTTCCAGATTAGGAGAACCAGTAAAAGATACTTGCACTCGCTGATTTTGAACTATACTTGCTCAGGTAAATACTTTTAACTTATTTTCCCTATACGGGCTTGGGGTACGGTATATAAAATACCGCTTGGTCCAGCATTGAATCTTTAATCGAATAGAGGTTAAATCATTGATATGCTCTGTTTTGAAATGTTTTGTTTGCTTAAATCCTTTGGGGGGTTAATGACCATGTCCCGGATATCCCTGGCATCATCTTACGAGATGGCCACGACCTGAGCACGGGGTGTAGGCGTACACCTTTCAGTGCATAACTCAATATTGTGGTGTGTTTATTGATCTTTTACCCGGTCTGCGGATCGGGCTACTGAACGCATAAGAAACATGTAATTCGTTTACAAGTTTATATATTTACATAATTATCCCAAGTTATAAAATATTATTTGTGCCTTGTGCCTAAAATGCATTTTCTTAAACTCTTTTCAAAATGAGTCGGTTGATTGTATTTACCAGTGTAAACTGACGTATTTTTCTTAAAAAGGTTAAGTGCAGGTACTACGCGAAATAGGCTGGCTTGTCTCCTAGCATCCACATTAAGTCTCGCCAGCTTGGATGTCATAAACTGTTGAACATTTGTTTTCCTTTTTATTTGATCTACCTGTGGATTTATATTCGACTATTTGTGATACTTAATATTAAAATATCGTTTGGTTGAATTAAATCTATACTTTGCTTCCGCTGTGCATTTAAATATTGTGTTGTTTGACTATTATGTTGCCAACCACGTCACGATACTCCCCTACCGGGCCCACCGGTAACACGTGGAAATTCGGGGTGTGACAGGTTGGTATCAGAGCCAACATTGAGTGAATTAAACACTAGTCTTTTGTGTTTAATCTCAATGACACAATTGCACATTCCTAAATCTTCGAGTCTAGACAAAGAACTTAGGAATAATCCAAAAATGTTTTATTTTAAAATTTTAAATTTTGTCCTTTATTATTTTTCCTTGGTGTTACCTTGTTTATATTAGCATGTTAAACAATGCCGCCAAGATTCAGAGGATGAGGAAGAGGACAAGTTAGCGCGCCTAACGACCATGAGGCAGGTCCTTCGCACCGACGAACTTCTTCTTCTTCTTCAAGGAGTCACAATCATCAAGAACCTTGGAGGGTTTATGAGGAGCTTGCCAGACGATCCACATCACATGTTTCAACGCCTTCATATCAGCACTCCTTTGGGCTTCAGTCAGAGAATGAGCCCCACAACCAGCAACAGCAATCTCCGTCACACCATTCTTTCGGCGACCCTACTCCGGTATTTCAGGGCCAGTTCAACCCAGCGGAGTACCTACCAGAACCAATAGGCTTTAACCCACTAGGGCCGGAGGATCACTTTTCTGGTGATCAAGATATGGACGAGGACACAGATCCCGTCGAAGCTTCAACCGGATCCCGGAACCATCCTTTTTCGATCTCTGATGGTTCATCTTACCACGGACCACCCTACCAAGGTCCGGATAGTCACATGGCGAGGTTCGAACGATGTGAGTGGTACTATACACCATCTGAACACTCATCACCTCACCAGCAGGCACCACAGCAGCAGCAAGATCCCTCTGGGGATCCCCATTTCGAGGCAGTCACGCCACCGCCTCCACCGCCGCCAGTTCATGTAGAGCCTCCAGAACCACCAAGACGTAGGAGGACTGGCGCACGGATCTCATCACGAGAGGTGGATTTTCGTCTCAACACCCCTCAACACTCTAGCGGCAGCCATTACCCGCCTACTCATGAAGTCCCACAGATGGGAGGACCTTCGGTTCCAGTTTCGGAGGTTAATTCGGCACCTATTGTACCGCCATCACCGGGTTTTGGCCACCCTATCCCTGCATATACTGCTCCGACAGCTTACAATCCGTACGGACAGCCAGCATACTCTACCTATAATTATGCAGAGGATCCGTACCACGTAGCAGCAAACTACTATGCCCAAAACCCTGAGGGACCATATGGAACCCCTTGGGGAATGGGACATCCAGCTCATGGGTATCAAGTACCTACTCAGCCACCATTTCAGCATCAGCCACCACGGGTTCCTCCTCCTGAGCAGGTGGAGCTCCGTCATAGGTTGGATAGGGTTGAGCGAGACCTCCAGAGAGAGCGTAAGAAGAACCAAGGATTCATGAGTGGTTTAGCAGATTTGCTGAAGGGAAAGAAGAAGAGGGATCGTTAAATCCCCATATGTAATATTGTATTTCCTTATTAATCAAGTCCCTACGTGGACATTTATTTATGTGTGTATGTAGTCCCTGCGTGGACATCTATCTTTGTACCTAGTCCCTACGAGGACTTGTCTCTAGTAGTCCCTGCGTGGACATTTACTTTTGTAGACCGTCCCTGCGAGGACATGTGTTATTAGTATAGCTCCTGCGTGGGCAAGTATTTGTAAAAGTCCCGTTTAGGGCAGAAGTGTACTACTTGTAGATTATAATGGAATGTTAAGTTTGGAAATTTTATTTCTATCATTTAAAGCATTTATATATTATTCGTGAAATAAACAAAATAACATCATTCCTTTTGTAAATGATCTGCCTATTAAATATCAATTAAGGATCTTAAAGGTAAAACCTAGCCTACATGTCATTATAAGACTTGGCCAAAATGGTAAGGCCTGTATAAAAGATTCCAATCCCAGTTAACATCTGAAAACATGTTAACACTCCTGGCAGATGTGATTCGTTAAAATCACACACGTCATTCTAAATAAGGATTCTGTAAAAGATTCCTGACCCAAAATAATGATCTCTGAATCATGGGTTAAATCATTAATAAATATGATCAGTTCTTTTCACCATCCATGGGTAAATGGAATGCCTACGGGCCCTTCTCATTTTCAAATGAGACAAAAGACAGTATTAGTCTGTGACCCTGTCTGATAAAGGTAATGAACTTTGTTCAAACCTTCATGCTTTGATTCTCCGAAATCATAGCTTAATAATCTAAATTGTCATTATGACTAGGCCAATTGTGCTATAAATAAAACTATTATTGCTTTATAATTTGGATAAAATATATTAGAAATCCTTAATTTATGTGAGTAATAAATTAACCATATATGGTCTATGTTACCACGGTTAATAAAATTGCCATAAAAGACAATTCTATAATAAACTCACCAATAAATTATTGTCGATGTGTTACAGTTCAAGATACATGGCAGACTCAAACGAGGTCAACAGTCACCCAGGGATAGTGAATGATAATGCCCAAGTTAACGTAGCAGGTGCAGAGTTACAAGCTATGATAGATAATGCGGTTAATAGAGCTATGGATAGACAGCACCATGGGTCAAGTGGTACCCATACGAGGACCCATTCTGCATCACACACTAGAACACCCTCCAGGACCCACACTGCCCACAACAGTAATTCTCACCACTCCTCGAATCAAAGGAGTAATCCATCCCAAAGAGCAGTACCGAACCAAGAACCTCGTAATAGGGGTTGCACCTATAAATACTTTGTGTCGTGCAAACCCAGAGACTTCAATGGGGAAAAGGGAGCTGTTGATTGCATGACATGGATGGATGAAATGGATACTGTGGTGGATATTAGTGGTTGCCATAATAGGGACATTGTGAAGTTTGTCTCGCAGTCTTTCAAAGGAGAAGCCTTAGCCTGGTGGAGATCCTTGATCCAAGCCACAGGGAAAGTCCCATTATACAACATGACCTGGGAACAGTTCATGGCACTAATCAAAGAAAATTTCTGCCCTCAACATGAGGTTGAGAGAATTGAATCTGACTTCCTGGCGCTGGTCATGTAAAACCTGGACTGTCAGGCCTACCTTACTACTTTCAATACTTTGTCAAGGTTGGTCCCTTATTTGGTGACTCCGGAGCCTAAACGTATAGCTCGTTTTATCGGGGGTTTGGAACCGGAGATCAAAGCAAGTGTAAAGGCCTCCAGACCAACCACTTTTCGGTCAGTAACGGACATATCGTTATCTCTGACCTCAGATGCTGTCAGGCTGAGGTCACTAAGGAAAACTGATACCGAGAAAAGAAAGCGTGAGGATGACAACTCACGGCGTTCAGATAAGAAGCAGAAGGGAAACAATGACTCTAAGAAAGGGTCAGGATTTAAGAAGGATGGTCAGCAGACGGGTGAAAAACCCATGTGTAAAATTTGCAGGAAGCACCATTTTGGAAGGTGCAGACTTGACTCAAAATCCCAATACCAGCCAAGGCCTTGTGGGATTTGCAAGTCTACGGAACATAAGACCCTAGAGTGCAAGAAGATAAAGGATGCAACGTGTTATAGTTGCAATGAAAAGGGGCATATCAAATCCAACTGCCCAAAATTTACAAGGAAGAATGAAGAGGGGAAGAAGACCAATGCGAGGGTCTTCAGAATGGATGCTAAAGAAGCCGTCAAGGACGACAATGTAATTACAGGTACCTTTCTCGTAAATGATGTTTATGCGAGAGTGTTATTTGATTCAGGCGCTGATAAGTCGTTCGTAGATAATAAGTTTTGTGAATTATTAAAACTACCTGTTAAGAACTTAAGTGTGAAGTATGAGGTGGAACTAACAGATGGTACTTTAGAAACCGCCTCAACTATCTTAGATGGGTGTTTCATATCCATTAGGAATCACTCTTTTCCTTTATCCCTACTTCCCTTTAAGTTAGCCGGCTTTGACATAGTATTAGGTATGGACTAGTTATCTCATAACCAGGCCCAGATTGTTTGCAATAAGAAGCGAGTGATGATCAAGACTCCGTCTGGAGAATCACTTACTATCCAGGGAGATACCCAGTATGGGCTACCCGAGAAAATGTCTATACTCAAGGACTCTAAGTGTTTAAAGAAAGGTTGTGTCATCTACATGGCGCAAGTGATTATAGATGAGCCGAAGCCCAAGATTGGGGATATACCCGTCGTTTCTGAATACCCTGATGTTTTTCCTGAAGAACTTCCTGGTTTGCCACCAGAGAGACAAGTAGAATTCAGAATTGACATTATTGCTGGATCAGCACCGGTGGCAAGGGCGCCTTATAGATTGGCACCAACAGAGATGAAGGAATTGAGGACGCAGCTAGATGATTTGCTAGCTAAAGGTTTCATCAAACCTAGTTCGTCTCCTTGGGGAGCACCAGTTTTATTTGTCAAGAAGAAAGATGGATCGATGCGTCTGTGCATCGACTACCGCGAGCTTAATAAGGTCACCATCAAGAATAGATATCCTTTGCCCAGAATCGACGATCTGTTCGATCAACTTCAAGGGGCAAGTTTCTTCTCGAAGATTGACTTGAGGTCAGGCTACCATCAATTGAAAGTGAGAGATGAAGACGTACACAAGACTGCATTTAGGACTCGTTATGGTCATTACGAGTTCCTAGTGATGCCTTTTGGGCTCACTAATGCACCGGCCGCATTCATGGATCTCATGAATCGCGTTTGCAAGCCGCACTTAGATAAATTCGTCATCGTTTTCATCGATGATATCCTCATCTACTCAAAGAACCAAGCTGACCACGAGAAGCATCTTCACTGCATTTTGGAACTACTTCATAAAGAAAAGCTCTTTGCCAAGTTCTCGAAGTGTGAATTCTGGCTTCGAGCAGTCCAATTCCTTGGGCATGTTGTTAGTGAGCATGGTATCCAAGTAGATCCTGCTAAAGTTGAAGCTGTCATGAATTGGCATGAGCCAAAGACGCCTACTGAAATTCGTAGCTTCCTAGGTTTGGCAGGATACTATAGGCGATTCATAGAAAACTTTTCAAGGATTGCTGCACCCCTGACTTCGCTGACACGTAAGAAGATTAAGTTTGACTGGGGTCCTAAGCAGCAGGAATCCTTCGATATTCTGAAACAAAAGTTGAGCAATGCTCCGGTACTGACATTGCCTGATGGAATAGAAGAGTTTGTAGTTTATTGTGATGCATCACACACAGGGATGGGATGTGTGCTTATGCAGAAAGGCAAAGTCATTGCCTATGCTTCACGGCAGTTAAAGGTGCACGAAAAGAATTACACCACCCACGACTTGGAGTTGGGTGCCGTTGTATTCGCACTAAAACTGTGGAGGCACTACTTATATGGAATAAAGTGTGTGATCTATTCTGATCACAAAAGCCTTCAACATCTGTTCAACCAGAAGGACTTGAACATGAGGCAACGCCGTTGGATGGAAACTCTTAATGATTACGATTGTGAAATAAGATACCATCCCGGCAAGGCGAATGTAGTCGCCGATGCCTTGAGTCGGAAAGAAAGAGTGAAACCCATCCGAATCAATGCCAAGAGCATAGAAATAAAGAACAACTTGATAGAAAGGTTGTTAGCTGCACAGAAGGAAGCTGTGTTGGAAGCTAACTATCCTAAAGAAAAGCTAGGAGTAACTGAGGAGCAGTTATCTCTTAGTAAGGATGGAATTCTTAGATTGAATGGACGAATATGGGTTCCAATTCAAGGAGGACTTCGTGATGTTATCCTCCAGGAAGCCCACAGCTCTAAATATTCTGTTCATCCTGGAGCTGATAAAATGTACCAAGATCTAAGGGCAAACTATTGGTGGATAGGCTTGAAAAAGTCTGTAGCCACTCATGTAGCCAAATGCTTGACATGTGCGCAAGTCAAGGCAGAACATCAAAAACCATCAGGTTTACTACAACAACCTGAACTTCCTACTTGGAAGTGGGAAATGGTAACTATGGATTTTATCACCAAGTTACCTAAGACAAGGAAAGGAAATGACACCATCTGGGTGATAGTTGACCGACTGACTAAGTCAGCACATTTCCTACCTATTAAGGAGACCTACAGCTCTGATATGTTAGCCCAACTGTACGTTGATAAGATTGTAGCTCTACATGGCATACCTGTAGCTATTATCTCTGACCGAGATACTAGATACACATCACATTTTTGGAAAAGTTTCCAACAATCTTTGGGTACACGTTTGAACTTTAGTACGGCTTACCATCCACAGACTGACGGTCAGAGTGAACGTACTATTCAAACATTAGAGGACATGCTGCGTGCATGTGCGATCGATTTGGGAGGTAGTTGGGATAAGAACCTACCATTAATCGAATTCTCCTACAACAATAGCTACCATACCAGCATCAAGGCTGCGCCTTTTGAGGCATTATACGGTAGAAAGTGTAGATCGCCTGTTTGTTGGGCGGAAGTTGGAGAAGTCCAGTTATCAGGACCAGAGATCGTGTTCGAAACGACTGACAAGATTGTCCAGATTCGTAACAATCTCCAAGCTGCCAGGGATAGGCAGAAGAGTTACGCTGATCCAAGTCGTAAGGATTATCACTTCGAAGTAGGTGAAAAAGTCCTACTTAAAGTGTCACCCTGGAAGGGAGTGATGCGATTTGGTAAGAAAGGTAAGCTAAGCCCGAGATACATAGGACCTTTCGAGGTTATCGAACGTGTCGGGTCAGTTGCCTACAAGTTAAACTTACCTGAAGAGCTCAGTAGTATACACAATGTGTTCCACATCTGCAATCTGAAGAAGTGTTTCGCTAAAGAATCAGTGGTTATACCCTATACAGATGTGCATATCGATGAGAGCTTGAAATTTGTGGAAAAACCTTTGTCGATCGAAGATCGACATGTAAGGAAGCTTCGACGGAAGCATATACCTTTTGTAAAGGTCAAATGGGATGCCCGAAGAGGTCCCGAATTCACGTGGGAGGTGGAATCCACGATGAAAGAAAAGTACCCTTACTTGTTTCAGTAAATCTTGGGTCGAGATTTCTTTTAAGGGGGTGAGGATGTAACACCCCGAAAATTTACGTCCTATAATGTGTTGACACGTGTCATAGGTTTGAACGTGTGAAAGAATGTTCTTGAAGGACTAAAGTTGACAAACAGTGAAAGTATGTAACTATAAGGGTTCAAAGTGTCAACAATGAATAAATATACTTTGCAATAACCCTACATGATGTTTATAACCTTAAACGAATAGGTCATGGATCATACGAAGCGAATTGTGAAAGAAAGTGAGAGAGTACAAACTACAGGGGTTAAATGTGCCAACATGTTTAAGTTATACCTCTGAGTGACCTTTTGACAAACCCGAAGCTTTGTAACGATTAATTATGCTCACTAGAATGTACCACAAAAATTTCATGAAGTTTCGTTATCGTATGAGCAAGTTGTGATAAAATTCGTGTGCGAGGGTTAGAATCGTCAACATTGAAATTTAGGGCTTTTCGGGTGATCACAAAGTTACCCGAGGACTTAACAAAGTGGGTATAAGTTTTAAAGCCCCATATGTTAAATAACAAAGCTTCATATGCAAGTTGGGTGGTGAAAACGACCTTTCGGGGGACTAGGGACCAAAGTGCAAATAAAAGAAACATGTGTGACCTGACCAGAAGGGCCTCGCGGCCCGCCTCACACATAGCAGAAGGCCACGCGAGCCGCGTGCGACCTGCAGATGCAGAAAACATTGGCAGCTGTCTGTTGAAGCTTGTAACCGACTTTAAATGCAAGTTTTCGATTCTATGGGCTTGCTAAACTGGTTTTTAGCATGTAGGACACATGTTGGCACTTTGGTAACATCCCTAGACTTAGTTGTTGATCATCCGTGATGTTTGAAGTTGTTATAAAAAGTCACATTTTTCCACATACATGCACATTTCATCTTCTGGACATTTTCAAGAGCTCAAGAACTGATCCAAGCTTTCCATATCATCCATTAGTTGTGTGTAAGTATGTTTAACCTTTCCTAATTCATTTATGCTTAGTTTATAGCCTAGAAATCAAACCGTCGTAACTACGGTTTGACTTTGTGATAAATCACAATCGGTCCAGAGATTTGTCGAATCGAAAGTTGTTATAAGTTGGTATTTATATGGTTAATAAACCCCTAAAAGGGCACTCACTGATTCGAATCCTAACTAGGTCGTTTGTCGAGTCAAAGGTTGTCCGAAAAAGTCAACAGAAACCTTAATCGCATATTTAATGATACGGAAGGCGTGTAAACTGTTTTATCAGTCATATAACTTAAAAAAATAAGTATAAAAACTTGTCTACGCTTGTTTGATTCGACAACTTTATGTTTTGAACCGATTCGGAACCGAGAGACGCAAAAGTTTGACTTTTGCTTTGACCTCAGTTCTGACCCGATTTATATAGGTTTAGACATGCCTTAAAGTTCCATTAGGATCTAGTTACATGTGTGTATAAGCCTCTGCGTTTATACCACTCGAATCCCTAATCGTCCGATGTTTCCGTTAAACGCCTAAATATTGACCGTAATGCCCTTATGACCCTAGAACAAGATTTTTGGAAATGTGAAAGTGCCATAATCTTAGTTACTGATTATTAAACTTGTACCAAAAATTTCACGTCAGTTGGAGGTCTAGATAAGGAGTTATGCTTAATGACGTAATTTGAATGCTTTTAAGTAATTAAACGGCGTCATTAGCGTAAAGCCTATCTAAACCCAATTTTGGACACCAAACCTTTTACCCACTGATGTGATATAATATTTTGAGATTTTTAAAGATTTTTAATTATTTTTAAACTGATCATAAGCTAGGTTTATCGCCTTGATTCGGTTAATACCAAAAATACCCTTTTCGACTATAAAATGAGTTTTACAAATCCTTTTAACGCCAATCCAATTGCTACTGATTTTAAATAATAAATGGAGTATTTTGAGCCTGATTATTTGATCAGAAAACTCAGAATCGTATTTTAACCCGTACGTCGCTTAAAACGACTTTATACGCGTATTTAACGCATAGTTTGGGTTTAAAACTATTTTAGTAAATAAAACTTATTACCAAAGGTTATAACCTGTTAAAATAAGCTATTTTACTGATCAACTCAGACCCGGATCACAGGTGTCTAATTAAACCCTTTATAATCTTTAAAATGACCAAAATACCCCTACGGGGCTTATAAAGAGATTAAACTCGTTTTGGGCATCATGGGTGATATCCTACTGATATCACAACTTATTTAGGGCGTGTTAACTTAGGAAACCTGTTTAGGACTCTTACGGATACCCGTTACGCCTCATGCGCGTTCGGTTCGGTTTATGTAACTAGTTTACATAAATTAGCCGAAACGGGTCAAACCTTATCAGTTTTATCTCAAAATCCAGAATGTGTATCATATACCCATATTAAGCAAGTATTCAAACTTTTCGGGTCTAAATCACATTCTATCCGGTCTTCGCTTAATCGTGCGTACGAACCGTATCTTTAAAACTAACCGGTCTAAGCGTAAGCTTAACTAAAGACCCGTTAGGATTCTAATAGGTTATTATAAACCTTCGTTCCAGATTAGGAGAACCAGTAAAAGATACTTGCACTCGCTGATTTTGAACTATACTTGCTCAGGTAAATACTTTTAACTTATTTTCCCTATACGGGCTTGGGGTACGGTATATAAAATACCGCTTGGTCCAGCATTGAATCTTTAATCGAATAGAGGTTAAATCATTGATATGCTCTGTTTTGAAATGTTTTGTTTGCTTAAAGCCTTTGGGGGGTTAATGACCATGTCCCGGATATCCCTGGCATCATCTTACGAGATGGCCACGACCTGAGCACGGGGTGTAGGCGTACACCTTTCAGTGCATAACTCAATATTGTGGTGTGTTTATTGATCTTTTACCCGGTCTACGGATCGGGCTACTGAACGCATAAGAAACATGTAATTCGTTTACAAGTTTATATATTTACATAATTATCCCAAGTTATAAAATATTATTTGTGCCTTGTGCCTTAAATGCATTTTCTTAAACTCTTTTCAAAATGAGTCGGTTGATTGTATTTACCAGTGTAAACTGACGTATTTTTCTTAAAAAGGTTAAGTGCAGGTACTACGCGAAATAGGCTGGCTTGTCTCCTAGCATCCACATTAAGTCTCGCCAGCTTGGATGTCATAAACTGTTGAACATTTGTTTTCCTTTTTATTTGATCTACCTGTGGATTTATATTCGACTATTTGTGATACTTAATATTACAATATCGTTTGGTTGAATTAAATCTATACTTTGCTTCCGCTGTGCATTTAAATATTGTGTTGTTTGACTATTATGTTGCCAACCACGTCACGATACTCCCCTACCGGGCCCACCGGTAACACGTGGAAATTCGGGGTGTGACATTATATGATTATGAAAGTGGTTTTAAATCATTTAATATTCCCGAATTTTCAAATGCAGATGACTCTCAGTTGATTCAAACAGTGATCAGTGAAGATGATGAAGGCGAGTTCAAGCCTAGATCGAGTGTTTCAATGACAGATGCTCTGGAAACTTCCCGAAGTGCTGTTGTTTATGATTCAAGCGATAGTGAGTCTGAACCTATTCAGGGGGAGGATTTCACTAATCCATTTGCAAATCAGAATGTTCAGGGGGAGGTTGGATTAAACCTAGGTGACAATCTAGAAGTGGATGCCATTGCTACTACATGAGCAAATAGAGATCATCCAGTTGACATGATACTTGGAGATCCTGTTGGTGCATCCGTCTGTCGTCTACGTCTTGTATCGAGTCTTGTATAGAATGTATTAGATCAGGGCACGAAAAATGAGATAGTGGTTTTTAGGAGTGATTCCGCTCAAAATGACACTTTGTCATTTCAAGCTAAATCACATAAGTCCTGATTCCGCTCGAGATGTTTATGCTGATTCCGCTCGAAATGAACTTGTATGTTCAAGCGGAATCAGAACTCCTATATATAGGGGCACTTGGAGCTAAATCAGGTGTGTGTTCTTCCAGTTTGCAACGAAGTGCTGCCAAAGTGTCGTGTCGCTGTAAAAGTCATTCTATCAATACAATTCGACAGTTTAAAGTGTATATTTGCTGAATTGACCTCGGTTTGTCTGTTTCCGCCGTTCAAACTGAGTAAAGCTCTTCTGATAGACTCGTTCGGGTCTGAATACGATCCTACAAGTGGTATCAGAGCTCAGGAGGAAGAGTTCTATACAATTCAGCTGCGAATTCTGTTTCTACACCTTTCTTTTTCAATCTGAACATCATTTCAGGGTCAGAATTGGCTCAGATTTTCACACACTGCTCGGAATTGATAGTTAACAAAGCCTTAGAAGTTTCAAGTCCAAATTCGAACTAAAACTGGTCATTTTTGAGGTTCTGCTTGAAATCACTCGAGAGAAACATGACGTCACAGTGATTCAGCTTGAGAATTGTTTCTGATCTCGCTCGAAATTGGCATTCCGCTTGACAGTTCTTAGTAATTCCGCTCAGAACTGGTATTCAGCTTGAAAGTTTTGGGTTGATTCCGCTCGAAACTTGATCCCGCTTGAAAAGTCTTGTGGTGATTCCGCTCCAAAGCATTTTAGTGATTCCGCTTGAGAAATTCTTTGTGATTTCGCTCCAAACCAAGATTCCGCTTGAACAGTGTTATCTGATTCCGCTTGAACAGTGTTATCTGATTTCGCTTGAATCAGTGGTTCTGGTTTTATTCAGTGATTTCGCTTGAATAAGGACTTTGGTTGAAACCCGTTGATTTCGCTTGAACAGTTCTTGTTTGAAGATGGTTATTTCGCTTGAACAATCCGTTTGTGAGATTTTAAAATTGAAAAATGGACGAAGAGTTTTACAACGCATTCGCTACTCCGGTTACCCCGATCAGTATTGCACAGAACACGATGTTGGAAAACGAAACGGGAACAATGCAAAAACCGCCCAAGCTTATGAACATCGAGGAATATAAGGGTTGGGAAGGTCGTTTTGAAAACTGGGTACAAGCAAACTATCTTGATGCTTGGGAATGTGTTGAAACGAAGTATGTGAGACCGATGAATGATGATGAAGAAGTGATTGCTATCAAAGATCTAAGTGCCGATGCTAGAAAGAAATACAAAGATGAGAAAATGATGCTAAGTCTTCTACAACAAGCAGTGAAAGAAGATATCTTGGTTCTCTTGCAACACAATGGAACTTCTTACTCAATTTGGAAAGCATTAAGATCGAAATTTCATGGAAGTCAAGAGATGGTTAAAAACAAGAAATCGCTTTTGAAGAAAGAGTTCGATTTGTTTCGTGGGTTAAAAAATGAAAGCACAAGACAAATTATTGAAAGATACTGTAATTTGCTAGCTAACATGAAGAGGTTGAACATTGAGAAAGAAAATGAAGAGTTGATCGAGAAGCTTGCTGATGCTTTACCACACCAGACTTGGGGCACATATCTCATGATTCTTAGAAACAAGAAAGGTTTTAGCAGTTTGACACTCAGCAAGTTCATTGAAAAGATTGAGGCTCAGGAGATGGAACAGAGAAAGGTCTTAAGAATGAAAGATTTTGATGGTGAACAAGACATTGGTCTTTATTACAAAGGTGGTGTTAGTGATAAATCCACCAGCATGTCACCAAAAATCCAAACTGCTTTCAATGCAAAAGATTCATCCGGTAGTTCGTCCAAAGGGTCAAACAGCAACACAAGTTTTTCATCATATGCATCCTTTGATCTGAACATTTCAACAACAAAGAATGGCAAGAAGCTACAATGCAACATTGTACTGAATCTAGAAAATGATGAAGATTATTCAGCAGAAATTGCTAAGAGTCACATGTCTTTGTTGGGAACTGTTTTGGAATCATATGGTAGTTTTGTTGCAGGTCGGATCGGGAATCCAATGTTGACAAAAGAGGATTACGATCAAATCGACGCTGAGGAGATGGAATTGATGGACATAAAATGGTGTTTGGCAAGTGTATTAAGACGAGCTGAGAAATTTAAGCAGATCACAGGAAGAGATGATTTACATGAAGCTAATGTTTCTACTTTAGGTTTTGATAAATCTAAAGTCACTTGTTTTCGTTGCAGGGAAAAAGGACACTTCAAGAGGGAGTGCAAAAACCGCGAAGCAAGTGGAGCTCAAAATCCGTTCAACAACAATGATTACTACCGGAAAGCGATCTATCATCAAGTTGCTCAACAACAACAAGAACCACAAGTGGCTCATGGAAGGAAAGTGATTGAAGAATCTTCTTCAAAGAGAGCTTGTATGGTGAATCAGGATGATCAAAAGCCAACAGAAGGTTTCTGTTGGGACAAATATATCTCAGCTGACAACAAAGCATGTCTGATTAACCAAGATGATGAAAAATTGCCTGAAGGTTTTAGCTGGGCAGACTTCAATTGGGATGATTATGATCCAAACAAAGAATCAAATCACAAAGCCTATGTCGCTCGAGTTGAATAGGATAGTGATGATGATCGTGAGTATTGGTCAAGAAAAATGGCAGATCATTTGAAAATGATGGCTGAGAGTGACAGTGAAGATGAGAAAGCAAAGAAGAAAAAGAAAAAGGTAAAGACACCAGTTAGCAGTGACGATGAAACAGTACAAGTGGTAAGAAGGAAAGTTAAAGAGGTTCCAAAGTTCAAGATTAATGAAGATGTTATTGCAAAAGAGATTCCTGCTAATTGTGAAACCTGTGAAATCTTGAAGAAGAAAAATAGTGAATTAATCAACAACATGAACAGGTTGAAGGAATCATATGATGTGCTCAACAAAGCGATGAATATGTACAATGACACTAGTGAAGAGCAAGCAACTGCAATGAAGACACTTCAGGGAGCGTTAATGATCAAGCAGAAAGTTGTGAACAACTACATCGAGAAGTGTGCTGCTCTTGAACAGAAACTGGAACTTCAAAGAATCGAAACTGAAAGAGTTAATCGTTTGTTGAAAAGTTACTCATGTACTTCTTATGTCATTGATAGGATTTATCCGACTGTTGAAGGCATGAAAGCATTTGAAGAGGATGAAATAACTGAAGAAAAAAGTGATGATGGAAAAGTGGCTGAAGAAAAGACTCCAGAAAAGAAGAACAAGAAGAAGAGTGACACAAAGAAAAAGATTGACAAGAAGGATTCTGGTAAGAAACAAGATGTCGGTTACAACAAGTGTCCACCCCCGCTAGAAAATGGATATTTGCCCAGAAATCAAAATGATGAAAGAGTAAAAAAGGCTACAAACTTACAGTGGGAGTCGGAGTCCTCAGTCAATTTGCCAGAAAACATAGATGTCGTTTTTACATCGTCTGACACTGATCAACAATCTCAATTGATGAAGAAAGTGGTGGATCATGTGTTAGATAACGATGAAACTGAAGAGTCAAAGTCGGAGTCGATGTCGGAGTCAAAGTCTGAGTCCAGCATTCCGGGTCAAAATGAAAAACAGGGCAAAATAGTTTACGACAAAAAATTCCTGTTATCAAAATCTAATTTGAATGATGAAACATTTAAAGTGGCATATATTTTGAATGATTCAGACAAATTATATTTTGATGAGGAATTTCCAATAAGAGGTGTCAAAAATGAACTGATAAAAAAGGTTTTCAAATTAACAGAAATTAATATTTCTGAAATAAAAGATTTAAATCTTAACGAAAAACCTAAAAAATACACCTCAAGAGTTCAACAACGTTTAAACAAGAAAAAGGGTTACAGTTCTGGTTCTGGGTGTCAAAAGAAACCAAACCAAAACCGTAATTTCAAAAAGAAAGGTCTTGGATTTAATCCAACAGAAAAACAGAAAAATGAAAAATATGTTCGTGATTTTAAATCAAAGATGACATTTGTTTCAGGAACCTCAGCAGATGAGGAAGAAAAGAAAGAATTCTGGAAGCAGTCAAACAGTGAGTTCCTTGCAAAGAAGCAAGAAGAGATGAAGTTTGCTGGACAGAGGAAAGATACGAGAACCTGTTTCCAATGCAACACTGTTGGACATATTGCCAGAGATTGTTCTAAGGCAATACCATCAAAACAGGGAGTTTCTCGTAAACAGAAAGAGAAAGTGATTGAGTTTGAACCACCAATTGATCGAACCAAATTATTCAAAAACTCAAAATTTGAAATTGTTGAATGTTCAAACAAGTTTTACAACAAAAGAGCTAAATCTGACAACCAGAAATGGGTTGTTAAGAAGTCTGTTGATAGTTCTAGCGATGATTCTGATAGGTCAAAATCGGAGGAGCTATCTTCTGGCGATGAGTCTGATTCCACAAAATCAGAGGAGCCACAGGTTGTTTCAAAAAGTGAAGGATCAGTTTCGACTGTGGATGATGAGAATTTTCCACCACTTCGGGCTAAAAATTTTAAAAAGAAAATTGGTAAAGTTGAAATATCAAACCAATTTTATGATGATAAAAAGGTTTTTGATGTTGAAAAGGCCTTTAACCCCACTGTAAAACATATTTTTGGAAAAATGATTGATCGAAAAGTCAAAGGGGTTAAAGAGTTCTATGAGAAGAAGAGGAAAGGTAAGAAACCGAGTGATGATGACTCGGTAACACCCAAGGCTGGTCAGGCTTGGGTGCATATTCTCTTTGAATAGAAAAAACCTGACTTGCCGGAGATCCCAAGTTGGTAATTGTGGATCAGGAATCGGCATCATTCATAAAAATTGTTGTTTGTGAAAATTAAAAAAAAAATGTTTAAATGTATACAGGTGATGGACTATGCCGGAACTCCCAGGTTGGTAAGTGTGGAGTAGGTATCAGCATTTATCTTGAAATTTAATTTGATAAGTTCATCGTACAAGTGGTACAGAGATTTGTTCTGACATAGTGATTACTCAAGGTTATTAATTTGAACTTGATGTAATCTTCATACAAGTGGTTGAAAGACAATATGATGAACCGTGCCCCTACAAGTAGTAAAAACAAACTTATTTTCCGGAAAAATCATTTTGATTAAAACAAACTTAAGTGTTTTGAAATCTAAATGAGAAAATAGTTTGTTGTAAGGGGGAGTTCTGATTGTTTATGCCAAGTGAATGGCGATTTGAAGTGATTCGATATCAGTTGTCATTTTATTGTACAATTTGTTTTCAAATTTTCTTTAAATGTGTTTGCATTTTAGGGGGGTAAGAAATTTTAGAAAATCCAAAAACATTTGAAAATTTGAAAAAGTCAAAAACATGATAAAATCAAAAATGAGTTTTGTTGTATAAAAGAGGAAATGATAGTACATCAGTGGGCGATCACAACATGCTAAAGAAATGGAAAGTTAAATATGTGATAAACAATCTCACTGCGGATATGCCAGTAGGTTTTTGCACATTTAGTAAATTATGACGAGATATAAATCTAAATTCAAACTTGCTTATATCGTGGGGAAACGTCTCTCGGATATATGGGTAACCCCCAAAATCTTGTTTGAAAGGTCTCTCTTTCTGAGATACTAGGTCTTTATACTCAGTGATATGTGGGGTATTATCCCGGGACTTCTGATTTTGCGGAAGCAATGGCCTAGTCCCCCGAGAATACTTTCTGCTTACTTGAAATATAGCGCCGCCCTCAGCAAATTGATGAAACAATAAAATTGATAGTCATTGTTGTTGTAATACAAAAGATCCTCTAAAGGGGACACACCAAAAGTCGAGCCGTCATCTCTCTGCTGAACGGAAGTTCTGACCTGAGCTCTCACGGTTTCGTACTATAATTTATTCCCTTACAGATATCATCTGTGGTATATTCATCTGTAAGACTGAATATTGGGATCTAGATACGGGAGTATATTCTGAGGTGGGACACGCGATTGAGTATAAGTGCTTAAAACATTAATCTCGTATCTCGAAACAGTTGAATTTTGTGTGAAAATTTAAGTGGACCAGTATACTGACAATCTAGGTGAATTGTTTAGAACTTAAAATGAAATGAAGCTTAACGGTGTTGGTGATATGTCTCAAAAACTGATATGATCCTCTTACACAAACTCACAAAAATATTGTTTGTAAATATTTCTTTACTGCATTTCTTTTAATTTCTAAAATCCCAAAAAGATTTTCGGTGTGTTTTAGCGTAAATTTTGAAAAATCCAAAAAGATTTTCGACAACTGGTGTTGAAGAGCTGATTTTCAAAATTCCAAATGCTAGACATGATGACAATTGGTTTGGGAGAATGTGTTTAAGAGTTTAAATCTTACAAGTGATCATCGAAAGAAAAGAAAATGATATTTCTTCAAGTGGTTCATCAGAGACTATAAATGTTAGATCATTTTTGTGATATTTACAAGTAGTGTCTGAGTGTGTTAAAGTTTAATATTAGAAAACTTATGTTTGTGGTAGAGAATGTACAGGTTTGAGGAAGAGCCAGGTTCCAATACCTGAGAACTCTGTGATTTTAACAAGCCAGGCTGCGATCCCAGCATATCGAAAGGGGGAGTCTGAAGATACTTAAAGGAAGGAGTATGTTGGTGATGAATAGAGAAAAGAAGATAGAGATTGAGGATACTTACAGCGTCAGATACTTCAAAGAGAAGCCCAAAGACTGAAGTTGCGAAGACTCGACACTGAAGACTCCGTCAACATCCGAGGGGGAGTTTGTTGGTGCATCCGTCTGTCGTCTACGTCTTGTATCGAGTCTTGTATATAATGTATTAGATCAGGGCACGAAAAACGAGATAGTGGTTTTTAAGAGTGATTCCGCTCGAAATGACACTTTGTCATTTCAAGCTAAATCACATAAGTCCTGATTCCGCTCGAGATGTTTATGCTGATTCCGCTCGAAATGAACTTGCATGTTCAAGCGGAATCAGAACTCCTATATATAGGGGCACTTGGAGCTAAATCAGGTGTGTGTTCTTCCGGTTTGCAACGAAGTGCTGCCGAAGTGTCGAGTCGCTGTAAAAGTCATTCTATCAATACAATTCGACAGTTTAATGTGTATATTTGCTGAATTGACCTCGGTTTGTCTGTTTCCGCCGTTCAAACTGAGTAAAGCTCTTCTGATAGACTCGTTCGGGTCCGAATACGATCCTACAGATCCTACTATAGGTGTTCAGACGAGGAGAAGCATAGTAGAGAATTTAGGTCTGTATGCTACGATTGAGAAGACTGGGATTGTGAACGAGGGCTTGTATAGTTGCTTTATTTCCCAAGAGGAGCCAAAGAACATTCATATGGCTCTGAAAGATAATTCATGGGTCGAAGCTGTGCAAGAGGAATTGGCCCAGTTTGCAAAGTTGAAGGTTTGGGAGTTAGTTGACCTTCCTAAAGGTGAAAAAGAGATTGGCACTAAGTGGGTGATTAAGTGCATGAAAGATGACAGAGGAATCGTAACGAGAAACAAGGCTTGATTGGTTGTCAAAGGGTTCAATCAGCAAGAAGGGATTGATTATAATGAAGTGTTTGCACCAGTGGCAAGGTTGGAAGCAATTCGTTTATTCCTAGCCTTCAATTTATTCAAGGGCTTCAAAGTTTACTAACTAGACGTGAAGAGTGCATTTCTTTACGGGAAAGTCCAAGAAGTGGAATATGTCTCACAACCAGATGGGTTCGTTGATCCAGACTTTCTAGATCGGGTGTACAAACTGGATAAGGCTTTGTATGGATTACATCAAGCACCCAAGGCGTGGTACGAGACACTGTCAACACATCTGATCAAGAATGGTTTTGAAAGAGGTCAGATTGATAGTACACTTTTTATTAAGAGAAAAAAGGAAGATTTTCTGCTGGTACAGGTGTATGTGGATGACATCATTTTTGGGTCATCAGATGAAAACATGTGTCACGAGTTCGAGAAGGTGATGAAGAGCAAGTTTGAAATGAGCGCTATGGGTGAGTTGTCGTTCTTTCTGGGATTACAAGTTGAACAGAAGAAGGATGGGATGTTTATACATCAGACTAAGTATTTGTATGACGTTTTGTCTCGATTCAAAATGGAGGATTGCTCTACTTTCAAGACACCCATATGCGAGAATCACAATCTTGGCCCAGATCATGAAAGTACTGAAGATGTTGATCCAACTCAGTATAGAGCAATGATTGGTTCACTTATGTACTTGACTGCTTCAAGACCAGATATCATGTTTGCCGTATGTGTGTGTGCCAGATATCAGGCGAATCCAAAAGAGTAACACATGAAAGCAGTGAAGCGGATTCTTCGTTACTTAAAGGGGAAACCTAAACTTGGGTTGTGGTATCCAGCTGACAGTGATTTGAAGTTTGTAGCTTACACTGACTCAGACTTTGGAGGATGAAAGTCTAACAAAAAGTCTACCACAGGTGGTTGTCAGTTCTTAGGAGGCAGGATTGTGTCTTGGCAATGCAAGAAGTAATCTTGTGTGTTTACCTCTACGTGTGAAGCTGAATATATTGTTGCGGATAACTGCTGCTCTCAGGTTCTCTGGATACAACAGCAGATGCGCGATTACGGTTTGGATTTCACTCGTACTCCTATTATGATAGACAATAATGCCACTATATCAATCACCAACAATCCCGTAAAGCACAGTAGAACCAAATATATTGACATACATCATCACTTTATATTGGATTGTGCTGAAAAGAAACTAGTTGAACTTCATCGAGTCGACACACTAGATAACCTTTCTGATCTTTACACAAAAGCTTTTGATCGAGCTCGCTTTGAACATTTAGTCGAACTCAACGGGATGAGGAATCCTGAACAACTGGTTTTTCATAAGAATTTTGTAAATATTTTAGTGTTTTCTTAAAAAATTAAAAAGAGCAAAAAATCCAAAACATTAAAAACGAGTTATCACTGTGTGAAAAAGAAGAAATGATAGTACATCAGCAAGTTAGACTGTCACACTGAAACTAAATTAAAATGCTTAAGTGTGATAGCAGCTTCATTATATGATGTACCAGTAGGCAAAAAGCATGAAATAATCAACTTACCAATGTGATATAAACCTAACGAAATGAGTATGAGCAGGGAACACAGCAGTGGCGTATGTTTAATGACCTTAAATATTGTGTTGATAGATTGCCAAAATCTAAGGTTTTGTGTCTTTATACTGTTATTTCATCCGGGGGTATCAGGGTTGTCCTTCTGCAGCATCCAGATACATGCTGACTTAGGCACAACCAGGATATCTTAAAAGAGCAAAAAATGCCAAAACCATAAATGAAGAAGCTCTCCGAGAGAGTCATTTAAATGTGCAAAAAGCATAAATCATACCAAAAATGGTATTTGTCTTAGCCCTCGTTAGATATTGGTCTCTTTGCTGTACAGAAGTACTGACCTGATCACCAATTATCTATCGTTGTAAATTCAAAACAGATAAAATTTGGTATACTCACCTACTACGATGAATCTTTGTGCATACCTTGATCGCGGGGGTACATCCTGAAGTGGGACACGCTAGTATATCAGTAATAAAATTACCTTAACGTATCATACGGTAATGGTACTTGAAATGTTCATGCATTTTGTTTAAGTGGACAAACATACTGGTAATCATCTTGGACTGCTTTTCACGAAAAAATATATAAAAATATATTTAATAGTGTGAAAACAGTTTGATTTTGCTGATATGATCTTCTTCCCTATGATTCTCACAAAAATAGAGTGTTTATTGTTTTTTGTTAATTTTTTGCTTTCAGAAAATATAAAAATCCAAAAATAGTGTCTTTTTCTGTATAAATTCTTAATGTATGAAAATATGTTATTCTTGGAGGAGTTATTACCGATAGGGGGAGACGGTGTTAGAAAGTGAGTTCAAAATTGTATATCATGCAGGTTATAGGGTGTTTGATTAACAATTGTTACGTGTTGGTGCTAAATTGAAATTGCTTAATCTGTGTTACAGTTTAACTATCTTTTGAATAATAATAATGTGTTTAAATTTGTTGAAAAATTCTTATGGGTTCTCGAGATATTTGTTTTATAGTACACAGATTGAAGCAGTGTGTTGCTGAAGAGTTGCTGTGATGAGATGAGGAGTTTGTTGCTACTTGGTAGAATCCTCCTTCTACAATGCAAAATGAATGTTGTGAAGACTTACTTGGATTGCTAACTTAAAACTTGGAAGATTTTGTGATCGATACATCAGCTTAGGGGGAGTCTGTTGCTGACAGAATTCGTGTTGAAGCTGACGCTATCCAACGACCAAAGACTGTGAGATTCTGAAGACTAAAGTTCCTTTGCAAGCTATTGTCAAGGGGGAGTTTGTTGGTGCATGTTATGTGACAACAACTTTGGCTTGGTCTTTGGATATTAGAAGGATTGAATCATGAAGGCTTAAAGGAAAAACGAGTTTGCAAGAGCCCAATCAGTTCGAGTTTGTTTTAAGTCTGTTAGGCCCAAACTATGTAATAATAGCAATATGGGCAAAGCCAAATTCGTGTAGGCTTTAGCTGTGCTATATAAACAACTATACTACATATTTTAGGTTAGACATCTTGAACAATTGAGAGAGCAATTCGAAATTGAGAGAAAACACTGAAATTGGCTGTGAGTTCTAGGGAGATCTTGAGTGATTGTTAAACATTTCTTGTATTTGATAATCATCGATGATCGGTTTAAAAAGTGTTATTGTGTTTCGCGTTCTTCTACATAATTCTTATTTCTGTTTAACGGATTTATCAAGGGGATTCTGCACCCTAGGTAGATTATTAGTTTTGTGACGATCCATTCAGGATAGGGGACCTACAGCATGAAGGACTTGGGTCCTCTTAGTTTCTTTCTTGGTATCTCGGTCACACGAAACCAGGATACAATATTTTTATCTCAACATGTCTATGCAAATTAAATAATTGAATGAGTCGGCATGCACTCTTGTAATCCGATTGGCACACCAGTTGATACACAAGCAAAACTTAGCAGTTATGGAGATGATCTTGACAACCCTACTCTATATCGTAGCCTAGCTGGCGCATTACAATATCTGACTTTCACTCGCCCAGATATTAGTTATGTTGTTCAACAATTTGTATTCATATGCACGCACCAAAACTAGGACATTGGAACGCTCTCAAACGTATTATTCTCTTTATAAAGGGCACTTGTTCGTATGGTCTCAGACTGGGAAACACACCCGCCCCATCACTCTTGGCTTACACTGATGCCGATTGGGTGGGTTGTCCAGACACTAGGTGCTCCACCAGCGGATATTGTATTTATTATGGTGATAATCTTGTTTCTTGGTCTTCGAAACGACAACCAACAATCTCCAGATCCAGTGTTGAAGCAGAATATCGTGGTGTTGCTAATGTTGTATCAGATATTTATTGGTTACGCAATCACTTACTAAAATTTAACAGACCTCTCCCTCGGGCTGCTATAGTATATTGCGACGACGTTAGTGCCATCTACCTATCGGGCAACCCGGTTCAGCACCAGTGTACTAAACATATTGAGCTTGATACCCACTTTGTTCGGGAACAGGTTCAACGAGGTCAAGTATAGGTTCTACGGGTCCCCTCTCACCATCAAATAACCGACATATTCACAAAAGGGTCTTCCTCGGGTCCTATTCGACAACTTCCGCTCAAGTCTCAGCATTCGGTCACCTCCTGCTTCGACTGCGGGGGTGTAATAGACCACATATATTTAGAATATTGTATAGCTGTCAGTTAGTGATATTGTTCCCTAAAATAGGGATTTCCTTTGTAAATATATACACATAATTGTGAATGAGAAAAGGCACGGATCATATTCCATCAAATACATCACATTTTATAATTAGTTCTGGATACTTCTTGTATTTAGTTCTTTCATATTTATTGTCTTTGTATCTACTATATATTGTACATACCACTCAAGAGGTGAATCATTGATTTGATCATTTATATGGTATCAAGACAACAGACCATCTCTTAACATTCTCCTCTCCATTCATCTATTCTTTTTCCCTTTTCGATTTACTCCTTTCTTCCCTACACCTCCATGGCTTCTTCCTCCACCACCGATCCTCTTCCCCACTCCCTCTCATACCTTCTCACTATTAAATTATGCTCATCGATACAATTATCTAGCATGGGACTATCAAATGGGTCAAATTATAAAATATCAAATCCTAATCTCTCATGTTGCGGTTTGGCTTGCTGCAGATCCACAGTATATTATTATCTTAAATGTTTCCCTGTCCGAAGAAGCCATCAATGTGATACTCGGCTTACCCACTGCTTGTCAGCTTTGGGTTGCTTTAGAAAATGTGTACGAAAACTCTGCCATCGAGAGATTTCATAACTTGCATGACCAACATTGTCTCCTTCAGAAAGGTAAAAAATCTTTTGCTGATTTTAGACGTGCCTTAAAGAACTTATGTGACCAACTATCTGCTATTGGGTATCCGGTTAACCCAGCGGATCAACTTCATTAGTTTTTGTGTGGTTTTGGACCATCATTTGTAATATTCTCCACCACAATTTGGTCCACAAGGCTGCCCCATCCTTTACGGATCTATTCGTCCACTCCGAAAGTCACAAATTATTCGCTCGTGCTATTTATGGCTCAACCACCCCGCCCATTTCCTTTTTGGTCCAAACCCCACGCCATTTATCCACCACCCGTGGCCACGGAGGCCGGTCTTCTTGTGGGTCTTATTCCGGTGGACGTGGTCATGGACGTCATCCACCCTATTGTCAACTTTGTAGACATGACGGACACTATACAAACAAATTCCCTAATCTTGCATCTTTTGCTTCCCAAGCCATACCTATTGATGAAAATTGGCTAATGCTTTTTTTTTTCTTCTCAATGTCATGTTACTACACCAGATTAGAGTGCTGATTCAGGTGCTACCGACCATATGACCCCCTCCACTCAAAATGTGAACAACCCATCTGCCACCACAGGTAACCACTCGGTTGTGTTTAGCAATGATCATACTCTTCCCATAACACATACATGTCACTCGTCCATCTCTAAAAATATTAAATTGAATGATGTCCTGGTTATTTCTAATCTCACCAAAAACCTATTGCCCATTATCAAGTTAACTAAAGATAATTATGTTGATGTTTTCTTATCATACCCTCATTTTTATATTCAGGACCAATAGTATAACAACCCTAAAGAAAAAACCGACACCCTCAAATTATTTCCGACACCCTAATATATTTTAAAATATTCCAATATGTCCTAAAATACCCTGAATACCTTAAATATTATTATAAATAATAAAAAAATCACGGGCCGCGTAGACCCCTTAGGGATCTTACGCGGGCCGCTAGAGATCAAAGGTGTGGCGCAGCCCGGTGTTGACACGTGTCTGACTCGTGTTGAACCTATATGCTGACCCGGATCAGCTACGCTATTGACCAGCATTGACGCGGGCCGCTGCACGTGGCGGAAAGTATTCTCAATGCTCTCGAACCATTGAAGAAGCCCAGTCGCTCCCTCAGAACCACTAAACTTGAGTGGTTTCGCCGAGTTAAAACTCTTGAAATTGCATGGATCATTGTTGTTGTTGTTGGCTTGATTCCATTGAGCAAAGAGGTTTGGGAATTGAGCAGCCATTTGCTGCGCAATGATTTCTGCCAGTTCGGCAGTCGCTATCTGGTTCTCGCGTCGAGGAGGCATTCTAAAAGAGGAAACATGAAAGGAAACGAGTGAGAGAATTAGACGAAAAGAATGAGATGAAACAAATCTGATGAAAGCAAGGGTAGTGGGCATTTGTTTGTTACTACAAAGCAACAAACGACACATAGTGACTAATCAAAGTAAATGAGTCAAAAATAATGTATCGCGAAGACATGCTCGCCTATAAGTGAACACTCATCCCAAGAATTCCCAGGTAAGCACAACTGGTCTCGCGTCTGATGAGATGTATACGAAGTGCTTGCCTAGACAGAAAACCCAGAATACAGGCATTCACCCTTCCAGTTTGCACGTGTTCACATTATTTAAAACCCAAAACCTTGACGAGATTTTTGAAAATTCAAAGGGGTTCAAAACCATATAACAGAGGGTTCAAAACCTTACAATAGAGGGTTCAAAACCTTGTAATAAATCATCCTAGAACAGATGATTAGTTTTCAAAGCGGTTTTGAAATTTATGTTCTTGTTGTGGTAGTCGCCTAAGGATAGGTGACGGTATTGTTTTATGACTAAACGCAAGTAAACTCGTGTTAGGGTCCTAAGAAGGTTATAGACTAGGTCAAAGCATTACTAATAACCTAATTCCCTATAACCATTGGCTCTGATACCATCTTTTCTGTCACACCCCGACCACGTAGAACATACAAAACGTGGCGGAAACATCGGGGAGTGTTGTAACAGAATTAATTGTTTCAAATCCATGGCAATTGAAGTTTCGTTTTATTGTTTAAAAGTGTTACAATGTCTTAACAAACAAGGAAATACAACATAATTAACTAGTCTTGCATCTTTTATTGTCACTAAAGCCCAAGTCTGCCTATGTGTATCTTGATCATCTTATGCAACAGCTCCTGAAAAACACATGTGAAAATAAGTACGTCAGCATAAAAATGCCTGTGAGATACATAGGTTTTGTGAAAATAGGTTTCATGACTTATGTTTGAGAAAATGTTTAGTCATGAACCTTGTAATTTGCTTTGTTTTGTAAATCATTTGAAAAACGATAAGATCAGATGATATGTATAAATAAGAGAATAATGTATGGTTAAATGAATAACCATTGTAAAATGAGTTTGTATAAGATAAGTTGCTTGTAAAACAATGTATTGTGAAAAGTATGTTATTTGTATAAAATGTTATATGTCTCAAACTGAAATGATTCAAATAACGCTACGATATGTAATACCATACAAACACTTATATATAGGAAGTACCAGCAGCGTATCCACCATGCTTGTATCATATTACACACGCATCGTTAATTAATCACCTAATCAAACCAAAACACCAAAGTAATGTTTAACAGTTGTAGAAATGTTTATGTATGGTCAAAGACGGTTCACACGGTTCACAGATACAAACGGTTCATAGATACAAACGGTTCACAGATACAAACGGTTCACAGATACAAACGGTTCACAGATACAAACGGTTCACAGATACAAACGATTCACAGATACAAACGGTTCACAGATATAAACGGTTCACAGACACAAATGGTTCACAGATACAAACGGTTCACAGATACAAACGGTTCACAGATACAAACGGTTCACAGATATAAACGGTTCACATAGTCAAATGATTACAACGGTTCACATAGTCAAATAGTTATAAACGGTTCAAAATGTAATATAATGTGTTCATATACTGGATGAGCATATGCAACAAAATGTAATGTAAAACAATGTACTAAGTATGCACACAATGGACATACATAGCATAAAATGTAATGAAATCATGTACTATAATGTACTAACGAACATAGCAGGTATATGATGTGAAAACGGGAAAGCATGAATGTAACAAGTAGGCACATGTGTTTCACCCCAAAACAGTTTGGAAAACAGTAAAAGAGGGGTCTATGTACTCACTTGAGATTGCTTAGTAGTCCTTGAGTAACAACCAAACAATGCTAGAGATCACGGATATCAAACGGAACCTAATATAGGTAACTATGTTAATAAACCGGACCTAAATCGGAAGATCGGGTAGCATGAGGGTTTGTAAACCAAACGAGTATGGAGACTCGTGTAGTATGGTTCAACAAAGCCTACATACTAATTGAAACCTAACATAATTGTTTACGACCCATTACGACCCGTTTAGGTAGCTTATGCTACTTTAACGCGTCGTTCGCGTGAAACGCGTTCGGACCGCCTAACTAGCCCTATGACAAGTGTTATATGCCTAAACATGTTACATAATCAGTTATGTGGCAAAGGTTTAGGTTACATATGCTTAATTACCAATTATACATGAAAAGGGTATTCTGGTAATTTACCTAAGGCATATAAACTACCTATCATACAACTACTCAAACGATGTGACCATAGGGTATAACCTCGGAAGGTTATTCCCTACCTACTATGGTCACCTAAAGTGTTTGGTCGGATCCTAATGATCGACCAAATGGGTCGGGTTCGAGGTATAAGCGATTTATCAGATCGCTTACCCTACGACCCTAGACAACGTGGTAATCAGTAGGCATAGTCCCAAGGGACTATAACCAACGTGATTACACTCACGTTGCGAAGTTCAAACGAACTTCGCATTGACCATAAACTGGTCAACGCATAAAGTCAAACAAAGTTTGACTTTCAGACTCGAAAAGCAATAAAAGAACGAAAGAATACTTACGAAGGGTCCCCGAATGCTAATCTCGATCCGAGAATCTCAGGTATGAAACAATGGTTTCAACTTAGAGTTTCTAAGATCAAAATTCTAGTGGTTTTTGAAGTTGTGGGGTGGGGTATTTATAGTTTTCGGGTAACCGTTAAGATCGTTTCATGGAATCCGTGCTCGAATCCTACCCGTACATGTGTTGCAAAGTTGTGGTGACTAAAAATGGGTTCTTATCAGCTGACTAGACAAGTGTGAGTGTGTGGTTGAGGATTAAACAGCTGCAATCTGATGTTAAATACACTTAATCTGGTCTGGTTAGGCAGTCGCGTAGCGCTAGTGCAAAGGCATTAGGCAGTCGCGCTACGCTAGCACCCCCCTGTTTCAGAAATGTTTCAAAAGTGGCAGAAATGGTCCCTGCACGTGTTTAAGGCCTTTTTTGATGCGTTTGAACCCCGTTAACCTCATTTCAAGGCTCTAAAATGAATTTAAAGTATAGGGAACTCAAAACATGCTCAAAAATATGCCGGATGTTGGTTCGTTTGGCCGTATGATCGCGATGTTCGCTTAATTACGACGGAATGCGCATAAGCGTGAAAGACGATCCAAATGACGCGACGAATGGATTTTTCTTATGCCGAACACTAAAATAAAATATTTTAGTGCTTACATAAATTTTTGGATGTCCGGATGTATTCAGAACGTAAGTTATGCGCGAAAATGCAAACTTGTGCACTTTTTGACACTTTTAGTCCCTGAATGACACAAAAGTTTATTTTAGCATACCGAACACCTCAAAGCCTATTTCTAAGCTATGTAAGGGATATTTATGGTCTGTTTAACTTATGGTCATGTTCCGGAAAGTCTGTTACAGTTCAAATTGGCATACTTTCGCAGTTTGTCAACTTTAGTCCCTGTAAGCGATTTAACTTTGATTTCACCACACCAAACTTTCCAAAACTTATATCTAAGTTATGTAAAGGTTATTTAAGGTATGTTAAGCCTATTTCACTATTCCGGAGTGTTCGTTGCATTAAACTGGTTATATTTACGCATCAGTGCGCGTGTAACCTTCCAGAAAGCGATTTAGAGCTTGAATTCGAACAAGAATCGATATGTGCAAACGATACACATATTTTTACAAATCCCAAGTATGAAATACAATATTTCATTGGTTTGGAATTTGTTTGATGGTCGCAGTGACACAGGTGTCACAGCACCCCAACCACAACCACCAATTCCTAACCAACCAATGGAAATAGAAAACCCTGAAAATCAAGAAGAAATGCATGATTTCAACCCGGAGGAAATACCTAGGGTACCCGCACCAAACCCCTTAGACCCAAATTACGACCCCTGGTGGGATGGTAATAGGGACTATGTGCAACGTTACCCGATACATGAAGACATACCCATGCCGAACATAGGAGCCTACGTAGGTTTAGATCCTTTAGATCCCTATTACCACGATGTATTCATTAGGGAGATTTTAGAAAATCCTTACCAATTTCAGGCACCTACACCTCCGTACCAGGAACCCGTACCCCAGATTCCGAACCCAGTCCTAGAACCTGCACCCCCAATGAGTGCAGACAATGTACAAGAACTTAGGACATTTGGTGAGGAAATTTTAGAGAGTAGTGAAAGAATGCGACAGGTGGGAGAGCGACTCGTCTGGAAGTACGACGAGCGCAATATGGATTTCTGGATAAATCCATATCCATGAATGTGATGGTAGAAATGGTAGTAATAATAATAATAATAATAATAATAATAATAATAATAATATGTGTATATGTGTATGAAAAAAAACTGCGGATGCCTACTATTATTAGTGTAATTTTATTTCAGTCGGTATTGTAATTTTAATTTCAGTACTGGTGTGTAATAGATGCATATTATATGAATAGAGTAAAGTCGCAATGATCGACGCTTTTGACCAAAATGCATGTCATGTGATTGGTTATATTAAATATTATTTTGTGATATTAATACATGGTAAATGTTTAAAATTCAGATGGCCGACGAAGGAAATCAAGGAAATCTGAATAACGATGACCAGAGTAACATTAACTTGGTTAATGAGAATCCGAGCATCAATAACAATGGAAACCAAGTGGATAATAGTGCTATCCAAAACATAGTGGCACAAGGAATTATAGATGCAATGCCATTTATTATTCAAAAGGTTCAGGAAGCGAATAATAAAAGTAAACATAGCAGTAAGCGAGCAACTGAACCAAAAAACATCGTAAACAATGGACCTGTATTTCAAGTGCCTATTCCCAAAAGAAGAAGAACCATGTCTTATGGTTGTTCTTATAAAGAATTCTGGTCCAGCAAACCAATAGAATTCTCGGGCAATGAAGGACCCATTGCAACTCTACGCTGGATAGAAAAGACTGAGTCTGTTTTAAAAATAAGCAAGTGCGCTGAAGAAGACAAGATAATGTTTGCTTCTAATCTCTTTAGAAACTCAGCCTTGGAATGGTGGAACACTATCCTCCAGTCAAGAGGAAGTGACAAGATTTACTACATAGAATGGGAGGAATTTAAAAATATGGTAGAAAGGAAATTCTGCCCTCCCAATGAAAAGGTGCAGATAGCGAATAAGTTTCTTAACCTTAGAATGACCGGGGTAGATAGTAAGGGTTATACTACCACATTGTTTAAATATGCTAGAATAGTACCAACCCTTGCATCACCTGAACCGGTATTAATTTCCCGTTACATCTGGGGATTAATCGGAGAAATTAGACATGTAGTCAAGGCAGCTAGACCGCAAACCATAGAAGAAGCTGTAGAATTAGCAAATACCTTGACAGATGAATTAATCCGTACTAGAGAAGAAGACCAGAAAAGAAACCTAGCTCAAAGACTTACCCAGGAATTCCGATCTGGAAATTCCAACCGTGGGAAAAATGTAGGTTCCACATCTGCACCTTATTGCAAGTATTGCAAAAGGAAGCATTCTGGAAGATGCCCCATATATTGCAATTTATGCAAAATATCAGGACACCAGGAAGAAGACTGCTGGAGGAAAGCCAACAACAGGATATGCTACAACTGTGGGGAACAAGGCCACATCAAGCCGAACTGTCTGAAATTGGCTCCAGCTGCAAACAACAAGAACACTAAAAATGCTAGAGCATTTGTTCTAACAGCAGATGAAGCCAAAATGATCCCGGACGTCATAGCTGGTATGTTTTTAGTTAATGATGTTTTTGCTAAAGTATTATTTGACTCTGGTGCAAACCAAAGTTTTATTAATACTTCATTTTGCAAACTTCTAAATCAGTCATTAACTAAACTTCCACAAGAATGTCTAGTAGAGACAGCAAATGGAGAAACGGTTAGGATTTCTGAAATCTTGCAGGGAGCAAGAATAGAGTTTTTAAATCAAAAGTTTATTGCAAACCTTTACCCAATGAATTTGGCAGGATTTGATGTCGTTTTAGGAATGGATTGGTTAATAGCCAATAAAGCTAGTATTTTATGTGATCAAAAGTCAATCCAAGTAAATTCACCAAAAGGTGAAAAGATCACAATTAAAGGAGATAAACCCTCTATATCCACGAAATTCATCTCTGTGATGAAAACTGCAAGTTATATAAGAAAAGGGTCTATAGTATATTTGATTTCTATAATCACTAACACTAAAGGAAAAGAATTAAAAGATATTCCAGTAGTGTCCCAGTTTTCAGATGTATTTCCAGAAGAATTACCAGGACTACCGCCAGACAGAGAAGTCGAATTCAGAATCCATCTGTTACCCGGAACAGCACCAATTGCCAAAGCACCTTATCGTTTGGCACCCGCAGAAATGCAGGAATTAAAGAAAGAATTAGATGAATTGTTGGAGAAAGGATTTATACAGCCAAGCTCGTCGCCATGGGGAGCACCAATTTTATTCGTTAAAAAGAAAGACGGATCAATTCGTATATGCATTAACTACCGTGAATTGAATAAGGTCACAATTAAGAATCGGTATCCATTACCAAGAATCGATGACCTGTTTGATCAATTGCAAGGAGCTCGATTTTTCTCAAAAATCGATTTAAGGTCAGGATATCATCAATTAAAGGTACAAGAAGAGGATAATCTCACCAAAAACCAATTGCCCATTATCAAGTTAACTAAAGATAATTATGTTGATGTTTTCTTATCATACCCTCATTTTTATATTCAGGACCACTAGTATAACAACCCTAAAGAAAAAACTGACACCCTCGAATTATTTCCGACACCCTAATATATTTTAAAATATTCCAATATGTCCTAAAATACCCTGAATACCTTAAATATTATTATAAATAATCAAAAAATCAAATTTTGGGTTTTGTCGCGGGCCGCGTAAACCCCATAGGGATCTTACGCGGGCCGCTAGAGATCAAAGGTGTGGCGCAGCCCGGTGTTGACACGTGTCTGACTCGTGTTGAACCAATATGCTGACCCAGATCAGCTACGTTGTTGACCAGCGTTGACAAGGGCCGCGTAGGCCTTTGCCTACCTTTACGCGGGCCGCGAGAGGACCAAAAATCAGCACTATATATAGAGGGCCTCGGATCTTCAGTCGAACTCGCTCACTTTCTTTTCTATATCTCGAAAATCTGATAGTAGGCATAATATACAGGTATTATACCGCCCTAATTAGCGAAGTTATGCTCCGTTGTTAGTATTATAACCCCTGGATACGTATTAGATACGCTGCCCGATTAATCTAGGGTTCCGTAACGGCTGTCGTGGTTCTGCCCGACGTAGTCGTTTGAATGCCGTCTCGAGGAGGGTATTACTAATGTTAAAATGGGTTATTGTACTAACACGTGTGCATTTTTGTAATTTATAAATAATTCCCAGGGAACCCTTACTGAAAACCTAAGACAACAATGTGAGTAATCTCCTTTTTGTAAACTGTTTTTACAAAACCTTAACTATTTTACAATGCAATTTAGCAGTGATTGAGTCTTTCTAATTCTACGATTACTGCCGGTATGTTGGGGTTTTGTATACAAAATGTGAGACACGTTACCATTGGACGATGAGTTAGCCAATGTGTAATATGACCCACCAATCAGGATTGACAGTACTGAATGAGTAATTGGGTAGATATAAACATTGTGATCGCTCGCAATACTGTTTAAATTAAATTAATGTTTCTTAATTAAACTAGGATTCACTCACCAGTATTTCCCACTGACAAATGTTTTTAAAACGCGTTTCAGGTAACACAATGTGAAAGCCAATTAGAAGTCAGCTGGATAGCACTGAAGGCTTGGAAAAGTGGCTACAAAAGTTAACTAAATAAAGAAGGCGTTTTAATTCAATAAAATGGGATTTATCCCTATAAATCAGTTTGTAATGAAAACTTGGGTTTTATCCCAATGTGTTTATTTCTATAAAATATGGTGTTTTACTCTGATAAAATATTTCCTAACTACGGTCCTGATGTAATTTCCGCTGCCAAATTAATAAACACCGATACCACCGACACTGAGTTCGCGGCCGCCCGTTCCAGGGACAGATAGGGGGCGGGGGTTGCGACAGAAGGTGGTATCAGAGCTAAGCCACTGATTCAGCCACAGAAGCGTTCTGCTGACATCAAAATTCAAATTGTTAGGAAATAAATTATGGGAATACGTGCATAATTGTATTTTCTTGATATGTGTTATTTGACTATTTGTTAGTTTACAGTATGAGCGACCAAGGACCATCTGACGCTTATCGTCAATTGTCTGATTCGCCTAGAAGCGAAGGCACCTCCTCTTCTCAGCCTGCCCTCTCAGGGTACTCTGTTGATACGGAAGAAGGAATATTCGTGTTTAAGGCTCAGTCCGAGGAGCCATTCCCTCAGAAAAAGAGAGGATGGTTCGGTCGAGGGGCACACGAGCGTAGAAAGGGAATGAAAAAGTTGCAAGACCAGAGAGTACTAGCCGCAACCAAAAGAGAGACCGATACCTATGCCCATGATATGATTAATAGGGGTATAGCTAATATTCACATCCTAGCAAGCACTGCAGCTGGCCCTAACCTGGAGCAAATGATAGCACCCCAACCACAACCACCAATTCCTGACCAACCAATGGAAATAGAAAACCATGAAAATCAAGTAGAAATGCATGATTTCAACCTGGAGGAAATACCTAGGGTACCCGCACCAAACCCCTTAGACCCAAATTACGACCCCTGGTGGGACGGTAATAGGGACTATGTGCAACGTTACCCGATACATGAAGACATACCCATGCCAAACATAGGAGCCTACCTAGGTTTATGTCCTTTAGATCCCTATTACCACAATGTATTCATTAGGGAGATTTTAGAAAATCCTTACCAATTTCAGGCACCTACACCTCCATACAAGGAACCCGCACCCCAGATTCCGAACCCAGTCCTAGAAACTGCACCCCCAATGAGTGCAGACAATGTACAAGAACTTAGGACATTTGGTGAGGAAATTTTAGAGAGTAGTGAAAGAATGCGACAGGTGGGAGAGCGACTCGTTTGGAAGTACGACAAGCGCAATATGGATTTCAGGATAAATCCATATCCATGAATGTGATGGTAGAAATGGTAGTAATAATAATAATAAAATAATAATAATATGTGTATATGTGTATGAAAAAAAAAAATTGCGGATGCCTACTATTATTAGTGTAATTTTATTTCAGTCGGTATTGTAATTTTAATTTCAGTACCAGTGTGTAATATATGCATATTATATGAATAGAGTAAAGTCGCAATGATCGACGCTTTTGACCAAAATGCGTGTCATGTGATTGGTTATATTAAATATTATTTTGTGAAATTAATACATGGTAAATGTTTAAAATTCAGATGGCTGACGAAGGAAATCAAGGAAATCTGAATAACGATAACCAGAGTAACATTAACTTGGTTAATGAGAATCCGAGCATCAATAACAATGGAAACCAAGTGGATAATAGTGTTATCCAACACATAGTGGCACAAGGAATTATAGATGCAATGCCATTTATTATTCAAAAGGTTCAGGAAGCGAATAATAAAAGTAAACATAACAGTAAGCGACCAACTGAACCAGAAAACATCGTAAACAATGGACCTGTATTTCAAGTGCCTATTCCCAAAAGAAGAAGAACCATGTCTTATGGTTGTTCTTATAAATAATTCTGGTCCAGCAAACCAATAGAATTCTCGGGCAATGAAGGACCCATTGCAACTCTACGCTGGATAGAAAAGACTGAGTCTGTTTTAAAAATAAGCAAGTGCGCTGAAGAAGACAAGATAATGTTTGCTTCTAATCTCTTTAAAAACTCAGCGTTAGAATGGTGGAACACTATTCTCCAGTCAAGAGGAAGTGATAAGATTTACAACATAGAATGGGAGGAATTTAAAAATATGGTAGAAAGGAAATTCTGCCCTCCCAATGAAAAGGAGCAGATAGCGAATAAGTTTCTTAACCTTAGAATGACCGGGGTAGATAGTAAGGGTTATACTACCACACTCTTTGAATATGCTAGAATAGTACCAACCCTTGCATCACCTGAACCGGTATTAATTTCCCGTTAGATCTGGGGATTAATCGAAGAAATTAGACATGTAGTCAAGGCAGCTAGACCGCAAACCATAGAAGAAGCTGTAGAATTAGCAAATACCTTGACAGATGAATTAATCCATACTAGAGAAGAAGACCAGAAAAGAAACCTAGCTCAAAGACTTACCCAGGATTTCCGATCTGGAAATTCCTACCATGGGAAAAATGTAGGTTCCACATCTGCACCTTATTGCAAGTATTGCAATAGGAAGCATTCTGGAAGATGCTCCATATATTGCAATTTCTACAAAATATCAGGACACCAAGAAGAAGACTGCAGGAGGAAAGCCAACAACAGGATATGCTACAACTGTGGGGAATAAGGCCACATCAAGCCGAACTGTCTGAAATTGGCTCCAGCTGCAAACTACAAGAACACTAAAAATGCTAGAGCATTTGTTCTAACAGCAGATGAAGCCAAAATGATCCCGGACGTCATAGCCGGTACGTTTTTAGTTAATGATGTTTTTGCTAAAGTATTATTTGACTCTGGTGCAAACCAAAGTTTTATTAATACTTCATTTTGCAAACTTCTAAATCAGTCATTAACTAAACTTCCACAAGAATGTCTAGTAGAGACAGCAAATGGAGAAACGGTTAGGATTTCCGAAATCTTGCAGGGAGCAAGAATAGAGTTTTTAAATCAAAAGTTTATTGCAAACCTTTACCCAATGAATTTGGCAGGATTTGATGTCGTTTTAGGAATGGATTGGTTAATAGCCAATAAAGCCAGTATTTTATGTGATCAAAAGTCAATCCAAGTAAATTCACCAAAAGGTGAAAAGATCACAATTAAAGGAGATAAACCCTCTAGATCCACGAAATTCATCTCTGTGATGAAAGCTGCAAGTTATATAAGAAAATGGTCTATAGTATATTTGATTTCTATAATCACTAACACTAAAGGAAAAGAATTAAAAGACATTCCAGTAGTGTCCCAGTTTTCAGATGTATTTCCAGAAGAATTACCAGGACTACCGCCAGACAGAGAAGTCGAATTCAGACTCCATCTGTTACCCGGAACAGCACCAATTGCCAAAGCACCTTATCGTTTGGCACCCGCAGAAATGCAGGAATTAAAGAAACAATTAGATGAATTGTTGGAGAAAGGATTTATACAGCCAAGCTCGTCGCCATGGGGAGCACCAATTTAATTCGTTAAAAGAAAGACGGATCAATGCGTATGTGCATTGACTACCGTGAATTGAACAAGGTCACAATTAAGAATCGGTATCCATTACCAAGAATCGATGACCTGTTTGATCAATTGCAAGGAGCTCGATTTTTCTCAAAAATCGATTTAAGGTCAGGATATCATCAATTAAAGGTACAAGAAGAGGATATTCCTAAGACCGCCTTCAGAACAAGGTATGGTCATTAGAAATTTACTGTCGTGCCCTTTGGTTTAACCAATGCCCCAGCCGCATTTATGGACATGATGAACCGAATATGCAAGCCATATTTGGATAAATTCATAATTGTTTTAATTGATGATATTCTCATCTATTCTAAAAGTAAGGAAGATCATGCAAAACATTTGCACTTACTTTTAAGTCTATTAAGAAGAGAAAAGCTTTATGCTAAGTTTTCAAAATGTGAGTTTTGGTTAGAACAGGTACAATTTCTTGGACACTTAGTGAACCATGAAGGAATTCATGCGGATCCAACAAAAATCGAGGCGATTACTAAATGGAAAACCCCTGAGTCACCAACCGAGGTTAGAAGTTTCTTAGGATTGGCCGGTTATTATAGAAGATTTATTCGAGACTTTTCTAGAATAGCCATTCCTTTGACTAAGTTAACCTGTAAATCCATTAAGTTTGAATGGGGACCAAAACAAGAAGAAACATTTAGAATTCTTAAGCAAAGATTAACCCATGCACCCATACTAGCATTCCCAGAGGGAACTGAAGATTTTGTAGTCTATTGTGACGCTTCCAAACTAGGTTATGGATGTGTGTTGATGCAACACCAAAATTTTATAGTTTACGCATCTAGACAACTTAAGAATCATGAAGAAAACTATTCAACCCATGATCTAGAATTAGGAGCCATAATTTTTGCCCTTAAGATTTGGTGACATTATCTTTATGGTAGTAAGTTTACCATATTCACCAATCATAAAAGTTTAAGGTATGTTTTCGGGCAAAAAGAATTAAATATGAGACAAAGACGCTGGATGGAAATGCTCAGTGATTATGATTGTGATATCCAGTATCATGAAGGAAAAGCAAATGTAGTGGCAGATGCTTTAAGCCGAAAGTATCACGAAAAGGCAAAAAGGGTACGTTCTCTTAAATTAAATCTGCAAGTAGATTTAAATGATCAAATTAGAAAAGCACAAGAATCAGTAATCAAGGATGATACTGAAAAATTAAAAGGAATGATTAAGAAATTAGAACAAGGAACAGATGGAATTTGGAGATTCCATAAAAAGAGAATGCGGATACCTAAATTGGGAAACCTACGTCATCGTATATTAGAAGAAGCCCATAAGTCTAAGTACACGATGCACCCAGGGATTAACAAAATGTACCAGGATTTAAGAAAGAATTTCTGGTGGATAGGAATGAAAAAGGACATAGCAGCCTATGTTTCTAAATGTTTAACCTGTTCACAAGTTAAAGCTGAACATCAGAAACCCTCAGGTTTGTTACAACAGTTAGAAATGCCCGTATGGAAATGGGAATTGATAACAATGGATTTTGTTACCAAATTACCCAAAACAAGGAAAGGTAATGATACAATCTGGGTGATTGTAGATAGGCTAACCAAGTCAGCTCATTTTCTACCCATGAAAGAAACTTTCAGTATGGAACAATTAGCTAAATTATATGTAAATGAAATAGTTTCATTACATGGAATTACTTTATTAATTGTTTCTGATAGAGATAGCCGTTTTACCTCTCATTTTTGGTCAAGTTTCCAAAAAGCAATGGGAACCAAGTTAAATCTAAGCACAGCTTATCATCCTCAAACGGACGGACAAAGTGAAAGGACAATTCAGACAATGGAAGATCACTTACCTTTAATAGAATTTTCTTATAATAATAGTTATCACACAAGTATAAATGTTGCACCATTCGAAGCACTTTATGGACGAAAGTGCCGAACCCCAGTCTGTTGGGCAGAAATTGGGGAGAAGCAACTATCTGGACCTGAGATAGTACAAGAAACAACCGACAAGATTATTTAAGTCAAGGAACGACTGAAAGCAGCATGTGATCGACATAAGAGCTATGCCGATAACCAACGCAAACCATTGGAATTTCAAGTAGGAGATAAAGTATTGTTAAAAGTCTCTCCTTGGAAAGGAGTGGTAAGATTCATCAAAAGAGGAAAGCTAAGTCCCAGGTATGTTGGACCTTTTGAGATTATTAGAAGAATAGGACCTGTAGCCTATCAGCTACAACTGCCAGAGGAAATGGCAGGAATACATGATGTATTTCATGTATCTAATCTCAAGAAATGCTTAGCCGATGAATCACTTGCAGTGCATCTTATGGATATAGAGGTAAATGAATAACTCAAGTTTGTAGAAAGGCCTCTACAAATTAAAGACAGGAAAGTCAAGAATCTCAAACACAAGAGATTAGTTTTGGTCAAAGTGAAGTGGGACTCCAAAAGAGGACCTGAGTATACATGGGAGCTTGAATCAGAAATTCTAAGGAAATATCCACACTTGTTCCAGTAGATCTCGAGGACGAGCTCTAAAACAAGGTGGGGAGGCTATAACAACCCTAAAGAAAACCGACACCCTCGAATTATTTCCGACACCCTAATATATTTTAAAATATTCCAATATGTCCTAAAATACACCCCATACGTGAAAACGGGCCCTGAATACCTTAAATATTATTAAAAATATTCAAAAAATCAAATTTTGGGTTTTGTCGCGGGCCGCGTAGACCCCTTAGGGATCTTACGCGGGCCGCTAGAGATCAAAGGTGTGGCGCAGCCCGGTGTTGACATGTGTCTGACTCGTGTTGAACCTATATGCTGACCCGGATCAGCTACGCTGTTGAGCAGCGTTGACGCGGGCCGCGTAGGCCTTTGCCTACCTTTACGCACGAGAGGACCAGAAATCAACAATATATATAGAGGGCCTCGAATCTTCAGTCGAACTCGCTCACTTTCTTTTCTATCTCTCGAAAATCTGATAGCAGGCATAATATACGGGTATTATACTCCCCTAATTAGCGAAGTTCTGCTCCGTTGTAAGTATTATAACCCCTGGATACGTATTAGATACGCTGCCCGATTAATCAAGGGTTCTGTAACGGCTGTCGTGGTTCTGCCCGACGTAGTCGTTGGAATGCCATCTCGGGGAGGGTATTACTAATGTTAAAATGGGTTATTGTACTATAACGCGTGCATTTGTGTAATTTATAAATAATTCCCAGGGAACCCTTACTGAAAACCTAAGACAACAATGTGAGTAATCTCCTTTTTGTAAACTGTTTTTACAAAACCTTAACTATTTTAGAATGCAATTTAGTAGTGATTGAGTCTTTGTAATTCTACGATTACTGCCGGTATGTTGGGGTTTTGTATACAAAATGTGAGACACATTACCATTGGACGAAGAGTTAGCCAATGTGTAATATGACCCACCAGTCAGGATTGACAGTATTGAAGGAGTAATTGGGTAGATATAAACATTGTGATCGCTCTCAATACTGTTTAAATTAAATTAATGTTTCTTAATTAAACTGGGATTCACTCACCAGTATTTCCCACTGACAAATGTTTTTAAAACACGTTTTAGGTAACACAATGTGAAAGCCAATTAGAAGCCAGCTGGATAGCACTGAAGGCTTGGAAAAGTGGCTATAAAAGTTACCTAAATAAAGAAGGCATTTTAATTAAATAAAATGGGATTTATCCCTATACCTTAGTTTGTAATGAAAACTTTGGCTTTATCCCAATGCGTTTATTTCTATAAAATGTGGTGTTTTACTCTGATAAAATATTTCCTAACTACGGTCCTGATGTAATTTCCACTGCCAAATTAATAAACATCGATACCACCGACATTGAGTTCGCGGCCGCCCGTTCCTGGGACAGATTGGGGGCGGGGGTTGCGACAACTAGACAAAGCAGGTCCTAGCCCAAGGTTGATGTGAGAATGGGCTATATGTGTTTCAATTAGATCATCATGCTCTTGTAGCTTCCTCAAGACCCAAAGCATCTTTTAACCTTTGACACTCCCACTTGGGACATGCCCATTTTGATACTATTATTACTTTACAAAAACTTAGTTGTTTCTCTATTTTGGCTATTTTACCTAAACCTGTTTTGTGTGAACCTTGCCAACTCTCTAAAAATCAATCTTTACCTTTTGAACTACAAAAAAACGAGCTTCATAATCCTTGACCTTATCCATTGTGCTCATAGGGACCCTCTCTGGTTTTATCCATTGATAATTATGTGATATTATGTTGCTTTTGTTGATGACCACTCCCGTTTTTGTCGGTTATATCCGTTAAAATTAAAATTGTACTTCTACAATGTTTTGGTGGTCTTTATGTAATTTGTTGAAACACAATTTTATTGAAGGATTAAAATTTTCAAAGTGATCGTGAAACGGAATTTTTGAATCACAAAGTTCGGTCTTTATTTGAAGAGTAAAATGCCAACATGGTCCTGAGTTTAGGTCACTTTTGCCATTTCAGTCCAAAAATGAATCTTTTTTGTATATGGGTCCCTAAGGTTTCATATTTGTTGCCATTTCATCCAATTGGCAATCTAGGTTAGAATTTTTTTATTAACTTCTCCCACTTTTTGTTGTTGTTAGCATTTAGTTAAAATATATTACGACAATTATACCCTTCATTAAATGAGGAAAACGACAAAAAGGGATAAGTTAAGAGAAAATTCTTACCCAGTTTGCCAATTTCATGAAAATGGCAACAAAAATGAAACCTCAAGGACTCAGATACAAAAGGTTTCAATTTTTTACTATAGTCACAAAATTAGCCAAAACTCAGGGACCATTTTGGCATTTTACTCTTATTTGAAAAAAATGGAACTTTTCATCGATTACCATGCCCGTATACTCCACAACAAAATGGATGGGTAGAACGTTAACATCGACATATTGTTGAAACCGGATTGGCTATGCTTTTTAATGCCAAACTTCCCCTACCTATTAGGTTGATGCTTTTTTCATCGGCGGTTTACATAATAAATTGGCTTTGGACTCCTTCACTTGATGGAAAGTCGCCCTTTGAGATTCTCTACCATCAAATGCCAAATATTTCATGCATTTGGGTGTCGTGTTTTCCCTTATCTTTGGGATTACTCGACGCATAAACTTGCTCAAAGGAGCATGCGATGTATATTCATCAGTTATAGCCTCACTTACAAGGGCTATTGATGCCTCAATCCTATTAGGATTCGTCTGTATATTACATGATATGCCCAGTTCAATGAGACAGTTTGTTTGTTTCTTGGTAACGATGACAACACCCCTCTAAAAAGCCTTCACCTAACCACCTTTGATGATCCCTCATTCACTTTCACCAAACCTACACATAACACCTAATCTTCCCAGCCATACCTACATATGTCGCAAACCACTTCCCAGACCACCCTATACACGCCTCGAACCACTGTTCATCCATGTCACTTTTGCATGTACTTTTTCCTAACCCACACCTCACTCGCACCAACCCATACCCTTCCCACCACACAGCCTCCTTTACCTCGCTCACTATCCACCATGTATACTACCTTCATGGTTCATCCCGGTCCTTCTCTGCTCACCACCTCCGACACCCATACCTCACCCCATATAACCAAACCCACCCTTGTTACCATCCCTCCTCCACCACCCTTTCCTTTTTCCTTCCCATCTCATGATAACCTGCATTAAAGCCAGTATCTTTAAACCCCGCCGTCTATCTGACCTATCACAACTCATCACCAGCCCATTGCATCAAGCTCTTCTATCATCCAATGAACCTAAAGGAGTTAAAATTTCCATAAAGTATTAGAAAGGGTTAGATGCCATGCATATAGAACTCAATGCTCTCTATAAAAATAACACATGGTCACTTTTCCCCCAATTGATTGCATTGATCGCCTTGTTGTTGATTCTAAATTTCTCTTTTGAGCGAAATATCATTCAGATGGATCTATTGAACATCACAAAGCGTGTCTTGTGGCACAAGGCTTTAGTCAATATCCAAGTATTAACTACCCACACAACTTTAGTCATGTTGTTAAAGCCTCCATGGTTCGCATGATTCTCACCCTTGTCGTTCTCAACGCATGGGCTTTACATCAACTTGATGTCAACAATGCGTTCCTACGCGGCCACTTTAATGAATGTGTTTACATGGAACAACCTCCCAGGTTTGTTATTCCAAAACTCCCTAATCACGTGTGTAAACTTAACAAAGCCTTACATGTCCTCAAACAAGCCCCTGGTACTTGGTTCCACTGGGACAACCCGAACTTTCAAGGTTAGTGTCGTCTACCCTCGTAACTTTTAATCTGGTATTATTCCTGTTACACTACGTTTTTATCACACGTTATGGTGAATGCCTGCTATTTGTTATTTGTTAAACCTTAACGTAAACGACAATCACTGTTCGTATGTTTGGGCCTTAGATTATATTTAGGCCGCACTTGTTACACTCCCTTTCAGCCCACGCACACACACAAGTTATTCTAGGCCAAGTTACACGAGCCGAAGCCCAAACCAAGCACAATTGCACACCGAAGTCATGCTTGGGCCGGGTAAAGCCCAAGTGGATCACCTGTTTATTATGGGGGCCGGTTATTGTAGATTATATACACACATAGCTACGTAACAAGATAACACATAACAAACCAAACCCTACCCTCCACTCAAGAACATGCACGGCAACAGGAGACACCCCTCCCTGTCGTGATCATCATCACCATATTCTCCTTAGTCTTTCGGTTAGTATTTTCTTATGTGCAACATCACATGTATATTGTATGATCAAGAACTGAGAACATGAGTAATATTGTTTTGATTAGTATACACATGATACATGTGGCAACATATTTAGGCATCGTATGCTTGTAATCGTGGATTGATGATTAATGATACTATATGATCTTGGTATGTTGTTAGACGTGTAATGTCTATGAGACTCGAATAGTATTTAACAAATTGTTAAGATGTTAGGATGTTGTTTGTTAATAACGAATAAAGTTAATATTTGGGTTAGGGTTCTTGCACACTTTAGGGTCTGATTTGATTAACAAGGATGCTTGCATGAGTTATTAATCGATCTTAGAGGTGGAATGTAGATCGATCCCCACTGATTACTGAATTGATGATATGTGATAATATTATGGTTGCAAATTTTATGTGGAAAGTATATGATATTGAAACAAACACTTAATAGATTGAGTTTAGGATTGGGCTAATAAAAATGTGAACTGCTTGGGCCGGTTAATTGGGATAAGAGATAATTTCAATTGGGCTTCACACTAATATATGGGCTGCATAACGGTTACAAAAGGGGGCAGCAGCATGATCCAATCTTGTTGGGCCGTTTAGTCAATATGTAAGCAGCTGGGCTGCGTGACTTCGGGTCACCAGCTGAGTCCAAACTTTGGGTGCATTTAGTTGTCACTTGGGCCAATCAGTCACATACACATTTACTTAAGGCCAAGTCGAGTGGGCCTGGGGGTCATCGGACCGGCCTGTTGGGTTAAGGATGACACACACCTCTTTGATACACTAAGAATAGGCAGATTATGTTTGGTTATACATTATTAACTTTGGCATGCATTTGGGCCGATAACTTGTGGTATTGATTTACTTGTATATCGACATGGCATATGCACATATAAACTTGTGAGTTATTATGATACATAGTATTACGAATAATTATGTGGTATGATTTCTAGTTACAAGTGTACAATCACGGAAATGATAAACAAAATCACCCGACATGGATTATGGTGTAAACATGACTTTGTTTGATGATATATGTGCAATGACGTGTAAATAATTGTGCATACCAAACTGATTGTTATGCGTAACTATCATAGGGCTTGGTTAATCAGTGTTGTTAAACAAGTAACTAATCTTAACGAGCAATCCTAAGGTGAGTTCACACTTTCTATAAGGCATGGGATTCCCGGTGGTTTGGGAATGGGTTAAGAAACTAAAACGAAACCTACATATTTACCTCTAACAGAATATGTACCTCTGTCCTCGGTTGGGAAGGACGACTACATTTAACCTGCGTATTCTCGGTTGGGTAGAGTACGTACCTCCGTCCTCGGTTGGGAAGGACGACAACATATAACTTACTAGACAAAACTCTATCATGAAGTCCCTCAATTTTATATCGACTTAATCGTCGGGCCAATGGTGAGTGGGTCATTAGTTGATAGCGCTATTAGGGTTGACAAGCCTCACACCGTGCCGGTAGGACGGGCGTGTACTAATGGATCTGGGCACTTAGTTAATGATGATAGACATTGACGTAAGGCACAACTTTCTCAGTCAGTTGTCGATATGGTAACGGTCTAGTGGTTTACAACATAGGGTAGCCCCCACTGGTTATGGTTTGGGAAACAAGGAACTGATTAACTACTGGTTTTTGAATGAACTTATGGTTTTCGAAACAACTATAATCTGGACAACCAACTGTGAACTCGCTCAACTTTGTTGTTGATTCGTTGTTACATGCCTTGCAGGCCTTAGGTGCATACTGTTGGAACTTGCTGTCTGGGAGGCTGGAGTGGTCATGGGTCGAGATACATGGAATCACAACACAAGACTAATGGTTTTTACATGTGGTTCATAAACACTTAACAAATGAATTATGCTTCTGCTGTATACTGCGAATTTGTTGTAACGTTGTAACCCTTGATGTTAATAAATGAAAGTTTTATTTAAATATACCTATGATTTCAATGTGATTGGTGGCTAGATCCTGGTACGTCACACGCCTCGCGGGGTTTTCCGCATGTGGTATTTTGGGGGTGTGACAGATTTGTATCAGAGCCATTGGTTATAGTGAACTTGGTTTTAAAAAGGGGAAAAACGTTTTTTTTTTGTAAAACCAGACTATAACCGAACAGTTCTGAAAACGTGAATACGACCATGACACTCAGCTCCAGATTGCAAGGTTCGTCTCTTATATACTTATTGTACTGCATAACTAGTGAACACTTACATATGATATTGCATGTGATTGCACATTTAGCACAACAGTATGAATTCATGTATTACTTGCATGTGTTATGTAACTGATAGGGTGGTATTTCCCTAAACATTCATGACTTACTCTTCGTGATGCTCTTTGGTTGCTACTCGAGTTTGAGAAACCATTTGACATGAGTTAAGAGGAGCTGAGATGAGCATGCAAATCACAATATTATTGTGGGTGCACACATAATGTGGGGTGCATGCGAGCCCCAGTGAGCCTTAGCAAGTGGAAAAGGGGTTCCGTTCCGTTATTTGACCGATGTGAAACATAACAAACCTATAGGGGTCATAGCAGTGATTGTCCCCTACTCGAACGTGAACTTTTCTTTCCTCTATGGATCCTTTCGAATCTCGATGCTATTGAGTATTACCTGAACACCCATATGAACACTTAGCGAACCGTGTAGAATGTTAGGTATTTATACGAACGTCCCTGAGTTGGATGTCGCAGCATCGGATGATTGATCGATACCTTTCTTACTCCTCTTCGTTTGCTGGAACTCATGTATTGACATCTTAGATCCCGAAGTGTGATCAATTCTGCAATACCCTTGTAACAGACCGTGTATTACTCAAACAACTTGCAACATCGATGAACAGGAGGATGAGCGTAGTACTTTGCAGACCTCAGCACCGGCAACGAGCACCAGCAAATTGGTTTCAATCGAATCCTTAACCCTTGTTAGCGACTCATGGGAGTCAACTCTTACGAATCAATCGGGACATAAGCAATGACAATTGACTACAACGTGGAATGTGTAACTGCCAACACAGTGAGTAGCGCTTTAGGACGTAGCTCAGGATGTGAAAATATGGACTTGGATGGTGAAGAACCGTAGGGCTTCGTTTCAAACAACTACAACAAGGTATTCGTAACCCTAGCCTACAGTATGGAATTAAAAGTGCCTACATCATGGATTGGCCGTGGTATAGTTAAGAGGACAACGACCAAAGGAACAACAACAGTACTTGAAATCCCTGTAATGAAAACTACAACACTGGAAATTATGCTCATGGAAGGGCATTTAGGATTGGCGTGGGCGACGCCAGGATTGTAATAACATGGTGGCATACACATTCTAGGTAACGAATCACTTCGTCTCTGTTCTATATAACCCTGATGTTTCTTTAAACCCAACCTATTGTGGAATCGGCTGATGGCAAGACAATGGAAACCTTATATGATCGTTGGGATGCAAACTCGACCTTGTGGGACAAGTGTTCGACATTGACCTTTCTTCTGTTGTTCTCGATAGATGTACCCTGTGAGGAGACGATTCTACGTATTCCTCTCCTTCATGGAGGATTGTTATATGTTCTAACACGTCAGAGTGGCACAACGGTTAGCGTCATTTCAGCAATGAAAGCCAGGAGTGTCTACGAAGAGATTACCCCACTATGTTAACAACTGTTATAGACGTAAGGTTAGGAAAAAGGGGATTGAGGATCCACCAGTTGTTCGTGATTACCCTCCATGTGCTACCCGAGAAACTTCCAGGATCATTTCTACAACGGTTAGGTAGGAACTCAGTTTGACCTCGCGCCAGAGGCAGTTCTAACTACTCGTACTCTTTATCGTCTTGCACCAGGAGGGTTGCAAGACCTGTTTAACCAACTACAGGAACTATCGGATAGGAGTTGTCGCTTTAAGGAGCCCTCGCTATACTCATGAAGAGAAACCTTTTCGTATGTATACTGACTATCGAGAACTCAACAAGGTGACAGTCAAGAACCGTTTGCCTCGACCACGTATTGACAACCCATCGACCAGTTGCGAGGAACAAGCTTCCATTCGAGGATTGGCTAGTGAACGAACTATCATCAGATGTAAGTCCAAGAGGAGAATGCTCTTAGAACGGCATGTTGAACGTAATGCAACCATTTCAACTTTGTACACCAGGATCATTGAGTTGATCAGTACACCAGCAGCTTCAGGGATCACATGAATCAACCGTATTTGTTTACGACGTCCCGAGTTAGGACCAGGAGAAAGGAACACCATGGGTGGCATATGTATCATATTTCAGCGCTTCTGCGGGAGGAGCCGTTGCGTGCGAAGTCTTGTTAAATGTCACATCTAGATTCGAGAGATGCATTTTGATCATGTAACCAACGAAGTAGGAATCCCAACTCTGCAATGCACTGGGCATCGTCTTTACCCGAGGGTGCGGGTGATTTAGTGGTATACCATGATGGTCCAAATCGGAGTCCCAATTACACACCGACGCAACACGAGAGAGTGATGACTTACTTGATAGAGTTACAAAGAGGAACTGCACGACACACAACTGGCGGTGAAAACCGTGGCCTTGGGATTTTAGATGGAGGCATTACTTGGACGGTACCAGATGCGTTATTTAGACCGATTACAAGGGCCTCCCGTGTACCTTGGCTTCGACAGAGCTAAATCTGTTAATGGCATCGCTGGAGGGAACTTTAGGACGATTACAACTATGAAACTTGAACGTGCACGAGCTTTGCAGCTCACTGTTGACTCTAACTTACCTGATCAGACTCGCTCTGTTCAAACTGGAGAACTAAAGGAAGAGGATTTTCAAGTTGAACCCATGCGGGGCATGGAGAAGCAACCTTTGACAGCTCGGACGATACTCGTTACCTCATGGAACGAATGTGGGCCTCATTATATGGCAACTATACGGAACTCGTGTTGAGCAAAGTACACCGGCTTTGATATCCTAGCCGTCTGGATTTTGATGAGAGGCATTAGGATTTATAAGCCTAGTACTGGTAATCGGGCATGAAGGCCCACCTAGCTAGGTATGGGAATGATGTTTGACTTGTGGGAAAGTCAAGGTGAAGTGTTAGCAACCAGAAACACCTATATGGAAAGCGAAAACAGACTACCATGGATTTGGTCGCTAGTCTACTTACAACTCGAAACGGAAACAATATCACCTGGACGATCGTTGATTGTCTCACGTAACCAGCACACTTTCTAGCCATCAAGGAAACGGATAAGTTTTCTACACTTGCAGTCATCTACCTGAAAGAAGTGGTTGCTAGGCATGGGGGCCAACCTCCATTATCTCTGATCGCGACCTACGATTTGCATCTGATTTGTGGCAAGCAATGCACAAATCCTTTGGCTCACGTCTACACATAAGCACAACATATCATCCACAGACGGATGGGCTGACTGAACGCACCATCCAAACTCTTGAAGACATGCTTCGAGCATGTGAAATCGACTTTGGCAACGGCTGGGAAAGACACCTCCCTTTAGTGGAGTTTTAGTATAACAACAGTTACCACACCAGCATTCAGGCTGCTCCGTTCGAGGCATTGTATGGACGGAAGTGCCGATCACCTCTTTGTTGGGCGGAAGTTGGAAACAGCCAAATCACTGGCACAGAACTCATCGTAGACACAACAGAGAAGATTTCTCAGATACGACAACGAATGGCGGCAGCTCGTGACCGTCAGAAAAGCTATGCTGATAAGCGTAGGAAACCACTTAAGTTCCAGGTTGGGGATCAAGTACTACTTAAACTCTCACCTTGGGAAGGTGTAGTTCGTTTTGGTATACGAGAGAAACTCAAACCGCGATATGTTGGACCTTTCGAAATCACAGAGAGAATTGGCAAGGTGGCCTACAGATTGAATCTACCCGAAGAACTCAGTGGAGTTCACAACGTATTCCATGTGTCGAATCTGAAGAAGTGTCTGTCAGATGAAACTCTGATAGTTCCTTTCAAGAAGCTCACCATCGACGATCAGTTGCGATTTGTGGAAGAACCAATGGAAATCTTGGACCGAGAGGTCAAGATTCTCAAACACACCAGGATATCTATTGTTCGAGTTCGTTGGAACTCCCGTCGTGGCCCAGAGTTTACCTGGGAACGAGAAGACCAAATGAAACACAAGTATCCCCAGTTGTTCAAGAAAAGTGCAACCACTACTGAGGCTGAAGCTACTGCGGAATTTCGGTACGAAATTCCAAACCAACGGGGGGATGATGTGACACCCTAGGAAAACCAGGAAACCACGCAACCTATCTAGCTTCCTCAGTAACTACGTGCTAAATTTCGGGATGAAATTTCTTTCAAGTTGGGGTTGATGTGACAACCCGAACTTTCAAGGTTAGTGTCGTCTAACCTCGTAACTTTTAATCTGGAATTCTTCATGTTACACTACGTTTTTATCACACGTTACGGTGAATGCTTGCTATTTGTTATTTGTTAAACCTTAATGTAAACGAGAATCACTGTTCGTATGTTTGGGCCTTAGATTATATTTAGGCCGCACTTGTTACACTCCCCTTCGGCCCACGCACACACACAAGTTATTCTAGGCCAAGTTACACGAGTCGAAGCCCAAACCAAGCACAATTTCACACCGAAGTCATGCTTGGGCCGGGTAAAGCCCAAGTGGATCAACTGTTTGTTATGGGGGCTGGTTATTGTAGATTATATACACACATAGCTACGTAACAAAATAACACATAACAAACCAAACCCTACCCTCCTCTCAAGAACACGCACGGCAACAGGAGACACCCCCTCCCTGTTGTGATCATCATCACCATATTCTCCTTAGTCTTTCAGTTAGTATTTTCTTATGTTTGTTGAACTTGGTTGGTTGTTTTGATTATTGTGTTATCTAGGTGAAACCAACGTGCAACATCACATGTATATTGTATGATCAAGAACTGAGAACATGAGTAATATTGTTTTGATTAGTATACACATGATACATGTGGCAACATATTTAGGCATTGTATGCTTGTAATCGTGGATTGATGATTAATGATACTATATGATCTTGGTATGTTGTTAGACGTGTAATGTCTATGAGACTTGAATAGTATGTAACAAATTGTTAAGATGTTAGGATGTTGTTTGTTAATAAAGAATAAAGTTAATATTTGGGTTAGGGTTCTTGCACACTTTAGGGTCTGATTTGATTAACAAAGATGCTTGCTTGAGTTATTAATTGATCTTAGAGGTGGCATGTAGATTGATCCCCACTGATTACTGAATTGATGATATGTGATAATATTATGGTTGCAAATTTTATGTGGAAAGTATATGATATTGAAACAAACACTTAATAGATTGAGTTTAGGATTGGGCTAATAAAAATGTGAACTGCTTGGGCCGGTTAATTGGGATAAGAGATAATTTCAATTGGGCTTCACACTAATATTTGGGCTGCATAACGGTTACAAAAGGGGGCTGCAGCATGATCCAATCTTGTTGGGCCGTTTAGTCAATATGTAAGCAGCTGGGCTGCGTGACTTCGGGTCACCAGCTGAGTCCAAACTTTGGGTGCATTTAGTTGTCACTTGGGCCAATCAGTCACACACACATTTACTTAAGGCCAAGTCGAGTGGGACTGGGGGTCATCGGATCGGCCTATTGGGTTAAGGATGACACACACCTCTTTGATGCACTAAGAATAGGCTGATTATGTTTGATTATACATTATTAACTTTGGCATGCATTTGGGCCGATAACTTGTGGTATTGATTTACTTGTATAACGACATGGCATATGCACATGTAAACTTGTGAGTTATTATGATACATAGTGTTATGAATAATTATGTGGTATGATTTCTAGTTACAAGTGTACATTCACAGAAATGATAACCAAAATCACCCGATATGGATTATGGTGTAAACGTGACTTTGTTTGATGACATATGTGCAAAGACGTGTAAATAATTGTGCATACCAAACTGATTGTTATGTGTAACTATGATATGGCTTGGTTAATCACTATTGTTAAACAAGTAACTAATCTTACCGAGCAAACCTAAGGTGAGTTCACACTTTCTATAAGGCATGGGATTCCCGGTGGTTTGGGAATGGGTTAAGAAACTAAAACGAAACCTACATATTCACCTCTAACAGAATATGTACCACCGTCCTCGGTTGGGAAGGACGACTACATTTAACCTGCGTATTCTCGGTTGGGTAGAGTACGTACCTCCGTCCTCGGTTGGGAAGGATGACAACATATAACTTACTAGACAAAACTCTATCATGAAGTCCCTCATTTTTATATCGACATAATCGTCGGGCCAATGGCGAGCGGGTCATTAGTTGATAGCGCTATTATGGTTCACAAGCCTCACACCGTGCCGGTAGGACGGGCGTGTACTAATGGATCTGGGCACTTTGTCAATGATGATAGAAATTGACATAGTGCACAACTTTCTTAGTCAGTTGTCGATATGGTAACTGTCTAGTGGTTTACAACATGATGTAGCACCCACTGGTTGTGGTTTAGGAAACAAGGAACTGATTAACTACTGGTTTTCGAATGCACTTATGGTTTTTGAAAAAACTATAAACTAAACAACCAACTGTGAACTCGCTCAACTTTGTTGTTGATTCGTTGTTACATTCCTTGCAGGACTTAGGTGCGTACTATTGGAACTTGCTGTCTGGGAGGCTGGAGTGGTCATGGGTCGAGATACATGGAATCACAACACAAGACTAATGGTTTTTACATGTGGTTCATAAACACTTAACGAATGAATTATGCTTCAGCTGTATACTGCGAATTATTTGTAACGCTGTAACCCTTGATGCTAATAAATGAAAGTTTTATTTAAATATACCTATGAGTTCAATGTGATTGGTGGCTATATCCCGGTACGTCACACGCCTCGCGGGGTTTTCCGCATGTGGTATTTTGGGGGTGTGACATCCACCGTCTAACAAAGCCCACTTTCCTATATGATAATCAGAGTGCTTTTTCCCTTAGTCGAATCTAGTGTCTCGCAAACAAGTTAAGTACCTTGAGTTAGACTATCATTTTATCAGAGAGTGTGTATATTTGGGGAAACTTCACACTTGATTCATTCCATCCAAGCTCTAGGTGGCTAACATATTTACCAAGAGTCTTCCTCGGCCCCAATGAAGTCTTTCAAAAGGTGTTTCGCCTTGGTCCACCACCATCTCGCTTGAGGGGGGATATTTATACATCACATTTATAATTAGTTCTATACACTTCTTGTATTTAGTTATTTCATTATGTATTGTCTTTGTGTCTTCTATATATTGTAAATACCACCCAAGAGGTGAATCATTGATTTGATCATTCATATATACAAAAGTATAAGATCCAAATAGTTGAATACACAAAATAAAAAAAATGAGTATGATCACTTATTGGGCATAAAGGACTCTACCTCACTTAGTAGGGATAAAGATCATAACTTAGCAGATATTGAGACCCGTATTACAACTTCATCCTAACCTTAGTAGGAATAACCAATCACCCTATTTTATAAATTCTTTGTTTATTTGATGGTTACTAAAAATGTTAGAATTGGTGTTCTCAAATTAAAATGCAACGATTATGGTATTGAAATTTGCATCATTGTTCGTGGTGTGGTCGTTGATGCAAGGAAGACCGTATATATTAAATATTTATGGTCAAGGGCGGATCTACATGGCAACATACGGGTTCCCAGGAACCCATTGAGTTTCGAATTTTTTTAATAAATGTTATATATATGTAATACTAAAGGAACCAATAAGTAAATTTCAAGTGAACCCATTTAACAAGTTAATGTGTGCTCCAACTGGTTAGAGCTTTGAGGTAGAACTCAGAGGTCCCGCGTTTGAGTCTTTTTATTGTGATTTTTGAAGCTCTTTTAAAAACAATCATTTCGTATTCTGGTTGTTGTAGATTGTAGTTGTTGAATCAAATCTTTTTGCAACCAATTTGGTTGGATATCATAGTTGTTCTTTTTGCTTAAAAGTTACATAAATAAAAAATCTCACAGATAACTTATTGTTGGTAGGATGGAAACGCTGCTTCTTTCTCCGATGATTCCATCCAACGCAGGTTCATTTCCCAATTGTCTTGAACAGTGAAGAAATTCAAGGTCTTGGTCTTAATTTGAATATATTCATTTTCGATCTTGAATCTTGATTTCTCATTTTGAATGTTTACTTGCATTTAGACATGTTTTGGTTAATTGATTACTACTGATTTAATAGTTCTCTCGCCAACAGGTTTAAGGCACTTCATAAAAAATATATCTTGCAACTAAAGTACTATTTGATAAAACATCATGTACAGAGAAGAAGCAGATTTATTGTTTATTAAAATTAGTTTCAAACTGCTGATGGGAAGAAAGAGTACAATTCCCAAAAGGTTAATAGTATAAATAATAATGTGTAGTTTTATAATTTTATTCATCTATGAGCTCATTTTTATTGATTAATGAACAAAGCCTTTTGACAATGCTACATATATTGAATTATCGGGGATTGGGAAATTGAAGTCTGATTCAAGCTAAAAAGCGGTCTAGTCCCGACCTGACCCGACTCGACTTGAAAAGTCTAAGATTTGATAGTGAGAAATTTAATAACCAAAAAAAGTAAACCTATAGAAAAAAAATTCCAGACCCACCACCGTTTGTGGTGGTGTATAATTGAGTTTGCCCACAATTGTGTGGTTGGACGCTAGTGTGAGTGGCCATTCCATTTCGTCTGCTTCTTCTATTCAAAATCAATGTTTTGAAAATAAACTACTTGGGATACGTAATTTAGTATAAATTTATTAGTATTGTATGTGTAATATTTGCATTGAAGAAAGTAAAGAGCTCTCATATCAATCATGAATCAAGTGAGTAATACAATGAAATATCCTCTGTATATATAGAGGATGAATCTAGAGGCTTACTACCATAACAAACTCTAAGAACATATACAAAAACTAGCCCAACTGTATACACATGAATAATCTTTATACACGAATATGCCCCCTCAAGTTGAACATGGAACTTGGACCGCAGAATTTCAAGACGAACTGAAGACAACCCTTTGGTCAAAAAAATTCGCTAGCTAAGGAATAGTAGGCACATATCGTACACAGAGAGTCTGTGGTAACACCATATCATGAATAAAATGCAAGTCACTCTCTAGGTGTTTCGTGCGCTCATGAAACACAGGATTGACTGCAAGATAAGTGGCACCAATGTAGTCACAGCAGAGAGTAGGTGGACAAGAGGAAGAAATATGAAGCTCACTCAATAATGACATAACCCAATGAATCTCAACAGCAGTGTGAGCTAAAGCACGATACTCAGCTTCGGTGCTAAAACGAGCAACAGTATGCTGTTTCTTGGAGCTCCAACTAATGAGGCTGGGTCCAAGAAAAACACAGTATCCAGTAGTCGACAGATGGTCATCGGGGCATCCAGCCCAATCAGCATCAGAATAAGCATGTATATCAAGACTATCAGATCGTCGAATACTCAATCCATGAGAAATCGTCCCCCGAAGATATCGTAAAATACACTTAACCGCAACCCAATGACGATCAGTAGGTGTCTGTAAGAACTGTGACACATTATGTTAGACCATTTGAGACTGTCGGTACTTGAGTTGATTAGGGACTAAACGCTAAACAAGAATGAAGAACGATCAAGTACGCAACGGTCTAGGGGAATATTTTTAGACCATTTGAGACCGTTGGTACTTGGTTTTAGATGGTTATGGATTGTTTCGTTTAGGTTTATTAGCTTATAGAAAGTTCTGGGGGTGTTTATGTAATAGCTAGATAGTGAAACTGCCAGACTTGGCGTATTTAATATTCCAGCGTATTTATTAAATACGCTGGATGGTCAATGTGTATAAATACTATATGAATGAAAAACTTTGTCAAGTTTCTTGGCCAAGATTCTTGGTGATTTCTTGTGTTGTGAATCTGATTATTGTGTTTAATCCGAACAGCCAGGTGCTTTTAGTGTTATTATCATTTTGGGATTCCATAAAAAAACACTTGTTGTTTGATCCTTGCAAGATTCTTCATCTTCATCTTTGATTTTTCTTGACTTTTACACATTCACACCTAATCAATAGGTGTTTGGGTGAAAACAATCAAACCATTGTGATCTTGATAGTGTGTGGGATCTACAATTTAGTATCAGAGCCTTAGTGCTCTTGATTGTTTGAGTTTTTGTTAAGATTCTTCAAGTTTTGAAGGTTTTCAAAAGTTTTCAAAGTTTCAAGGTTTTTCAAATTTTTGGACTTAAAATGGCTTGATCTGGTGTGTTTAATGATTAGGTTGTTGTTAATCAGTGTTTCGGTGAACATTTGGGTCTTTTTGGTGCAAAAAATCATGGTTTTTGGGGTGATTCGAGGGTTTTTTGTTTGTTGGGCGTGTTTATCTTGAAGTCAGTGTAGATAATTTTGAAGACATCATATTTAATTTGAAGTCAGTGTAGATAATTTTGAAGATAACGTATTTAGTTTGAAGTCAGTGTAGATAATTTTGAAGGCAGTGTATTTAATTTGAAGTCAGTGTAGATAATTTTGAAGACAACGTATTTAATTTGAAGTCAGTGTAGATAATTTTGAAGGCAGTGTATTTAATTTGAAGTTAGTGTAGATAACTTTGAAGACAACGTATTTAAGTTTGAAGGTCGCGTAATTACAAATATGCTAGTAATTCACTAGTGTATTTGTTGTTATCAGCGTATTTGTGTCGGCGTAATTAATCGAAGGCGACTTCGAAGTCAGTGATAAAGATCCACAGCGATTTTATCACGGTGTTCGGAATTTTTAGCCATAGTCCTTGTGTGTGTCTTTTCATTCAGCGTATTAACAGAGTATTTATTATTTCAGCGTATTTAGTAGAGTAATTATTTTTTAGCGCATTTAACTGAGTAATTGCCATTTCAGCGTATTTAACTGCGCATTTGTGCCCAGATCATCAAAACCAGCGTATTTAACCATCTGATTTGAATTTGAACTTAAAATCAAACCAAAATGTCACTTAAGCAACTAAATCGGGTCGCATAAGTTGAGCTCGAGACCGGAACTACAATACGACCACCGAAGCTGAAATGATCAGCTGATTTTGGCAGTTGGAAAAACCGAATCAAGTCCTTTTTCGAGTACACGGATTATAACCAATGGATCTCGATCACTGTCGGACCCCACGTCCCCATGAGCGTTCGTGATGACATGCGTGTAGTCAACAACGTGACCGACGGGCTCACGCTGCTTTGACAATGGCCCTATCAACGGACGACTATAACATGTTTGAAGAATACACGGCGGCGAATGAACTATGGTTGGCGTTGATTGATTTCTATGAAGGAGACAAGGAACAGATTCGGAACAAAAGGAACATGATCCAAAAGGAATATGACATGTTCGGTAGTGTACGCGGGGAAAGCTTATCAGGTCACATTAGCCGATTTTTAGACATGATGTCGAAAATGAAAAAGGCTGGTAATCCCATCACCAACCGCGCTGCAATCAGTATACTTTTGGACTCTCTTCCAAAAGAGTGGAGCTTGAAATGTATGATGATCAAACGAAACTTCTTAAATAATGTGGATCCAATCATGTTGTCAGATCTGATCGACACCCTAGAATCATTTGAAAGGGATCAACTCGAACATCCTCATAAATCTGTCCAATTTGCTGATGCTCACAAGAACATGGCATTTCTAGCCCCACTAACCTCCAACGGCTCTAGCTCACAATCTGCAAACGCATCGTACATCAATAATGCTTCCGCAAACTATGTAAAGGCTCCACAGTGTAACGAAAAGACTACTGTGGTCGGTGATGCTCAAGCTATAAAGGAGGAAGAAAGTAGCAGTGCAACAAGTGGAAAGATAGAAGAAAAGATTCCTGAAGAGGCTATGAAAGTGGAATCGAGCAAGGAAAAGAAGGAGAAAGACTTGACAAACATCATTCCTTGAGAGTTTAAAGTCAAATTATGCTCCCAACCGTTGTCACACCCCCAAAATCCACACGCGGAATATCACCGCAGGAGGCGTGACTGACCAGGATCTAGCCACCAATCACATTGAACTCATAGGTATATTTAAATAAACCTTTCATTTATTAACATAAAGTGTTACAACATTACAAATCATTCACGGTATACAGCGGAAGCATAATTCATTCATTAAGTATTTATAGGCCACATGTAAAAGCCATTAGTCTTGTATTGGAATTCCATATATCTCGACCCATGACCACTCCAGCTTCCCAGACAACAAGTTCCAACAATATGCACCTAAAATCCTGCAAGGCATGTAACAACGAATCAACAACAAAGTTGAGCGAGTTCACAGTTGATTGTCCAGTTTACAGTTGTTTCAAAAGCCATAAGTTCATTTGAAAACCAGTAGTTAATCAGTTCCTTGTTTCCCAAACCATATCCATAACCAGTGGGGGCTTCCCTATGCGAACCACTAGACCGTTACCATATCGACAACTGACGAAAATAAGTTGTGCCCTAAGTCAATGTCTATCATCATTGACTAAGTGCCCAGATCCATTAGTACACGCCCGTCCTACCGGCACGGTGTGAGGCTTGTCAACCCTAATAGCGCTATTAACTAATGAGCCGCTTGCCATTGGCCCGGCGATTAAGTCGATATAAAAATGAGGGACTTAATGATAGAGTTTTGTCTAGTAAGTTTAAGGTTGTTGTCCTACCCAAGGAGGACGAAGGTACGTAATCCACCCAAGGAGAATACGCAGATTTAATAATGGCACCCTACCCATGGAGGATGGAGGTACATATCCTACCCAAGGAGAATATGTAGGTTCCGTTTTAAATTCCTTAACCCATTCCCAACCACCGGGAATCCCATGCCTTATAAAGAGTGTGAACTCACCTCGGTTTGCTCGGTATGCTTAACTACTTGTTCACAGTTAATCAGTCACGGCCTAGAATATTCATGCACACATGAAATCAGTTTCGCATTCAAAGCTCACATCTATATATTTATATAAGGTCTATGTGTACATCTTCAAGCAGTGACTTTCGTATAGAATATAGCAATCATACGTATATCCTCAATCAAAACACACTTTGCATGTATGTTCATTATCAATACATAACAGTGGAGGTGTAGGTCCCCTTGACGTATGGATCTTAACAGAATTGTCAATCCAATCAAGAGTGCGGAATCCTCTTGATCAGAATATCACAGAAACAAGTAGTAACAGAAATCAGCAATTCACAATCAAACCGGATCTTTATTGATTATCTATCAAAGTGATTACAATCAATCAAGATCCCTAACACACACTAATTTCATCCAAGCCCTAGTCTCTCATGAAATTTCACTCTCAAACTGTTTTGGCTGATTAACCTAAACCCTAAGCATAACCTTGTTTATATAACACAAGGTTTGCAACTTGGGTTAGGGTTTACTACATGGGCAAGCCCAATTCGTTCCCCTATGACCCAACTGGGTTTTGTTTAGCCCAAACTCTATTATTTCACTAATACAAAGCTAAGCCCGGTAACTGTTTATCGTTTTACTAATTACAAGATATCCAAAGACCAAATCTAAGCTGTTGTCACAAATATGCACCAACAAACTCCCCCTTGACAATAGCTTCATAAAATAACTTTGTCTTCAGTCTTCTTGCAATCTTCATGTAGTCTTGCACCGTTTTGGTCTTTGGATAGCTTCAGCTTCAATAGCTTCTGTCAGCAACAGACTCCCCCTAAGCTGATGCATCCAATCACCAAATCTTCAAAAACTTTAGCGTTTGAGTAAACTCCAGTTCAGCATTTGCACAACAATCTTCAAACTCTTCAACTTTGTCTTCAATGTAGAAAGGAGGTTCTACCATGCATCCAATCAAACTCTCATCTTCTCAGCAACTTCTTAGCAACATACCGCTTCAATCTGTGTACTATAAAACAAACATCTCGAGAAACCATAAGAATTTTTCAACAAAGTTAAATAAATTATTATTATTCAAGAGATAGTTAAACTGTATTACAGATTAAGCATTCTCAATTCATTACCAACACGCAAAACTTTTTAATCACATACCCTATAACCCGCATGATTTAAAATTTTCAACTCACTTTCCAACACCGTCTCCCCCTATCAGTGACAATTCCTCCAAGAATAACAGTTTTCCGTACGTTAAGAATTTTAAACAGAAAAAGACACTATTTTTGGATTTTTATATTTTCTGAAAGCAAGTAAATACAAAAGCAATAAACACTCTATTTTTGTGAGAATCACCTGTAAGAAGATCATATCAGCACAATCAAACTGTTTTCACACTATTAGATAATTCTTTATTTAATTTTTCGTGAAAAGCAGTCCAAGACGATTACCAGTATGTTTGTCCACTTAAACAAAATGCATGAACATTTCAAGTTCCATTACCGTATGATACGTTAAGGTAATATTAATACTGATATACTAGTGTGTCCCACTTCAGGATATACCCCCGCGGTTAAGGTATGCACAAAGATTCATCGTAGTAGGTGAGTATACTGAATTCATCCGTTTTGTTTTTCAACGTTTAGATAATTGGTGATCAGTTCAGTACTTCCGTACAGCAAAGAGACCAAAATATCTAAAGACGGCTAAGACAAATACCATTTTTTTGGTATGATTTATGCATTTTGCACATTTTAATGACTCTCTATGAGAGCTTCTTCATTTATGGGATTTGGCATTTTTTGCTCTTTTAAGATATCCTGGTTGTGCCTAGGTCAGCATGTATCTGGATGCAGCAGAAGGACAACCCTGATATCCCCAGATGAAATAATAGTATAAAGACCCAAAACCTCATATTTTGGCAATCTATCAACGCAAGATTTAAGGTCATTAAACCATACACCACTGATGTGTTCCCCACTCATACACAGTTTATTTAGGTTTATATCACATTGGTAAGTTGAGTATTTCATGCTTTTTGCCAACTGGTACATCATATGATGAAGCTGCTATCACACTTAAGCAATTTAATTTCATTTTCAGTGTGACAGTCTAACTTGCTGATGTACTATCATTTCTTCCTTTTCACACAGTGATAACTCATTTTTGTTTTTCTATTTTTTTTATGTTTTTGATTTTTTTAATGTTTTTGTATTTTTTATTTTTAAGAAAGCAGTAAACTATTTACAAAAATTCTTATGAAAAACCAGTTATTCAGGATTCCTCATCCCATTGAGTTCGACTAAGTGTTCAAAGCGAGCCCTGTCAAAATCTTTAGTATAAAGATCTGCCAGGTTATCTAGTGTGTCGACTCAGCACTTTGAACTTCAATTTAAATCATTTAATATATATATATATATATATATATATATATATCAACAATCTCACATCCCCCGTCATGTGCCTAGAGCAGCTACTATCAACATACCATAAGTTGATAATCCTCCTTAGCAGCTCCTGCACACACCAACTAAGAAATTAGTTAGATTGGGGGACCCAAGCCTTAATGGTCTTGGGTCGTCCAAATTCACCAACCACTGGAACATCCATCCAATATCCATTACTCCTAACAGGAGTCTTAGATCTCAGACCTGTTGATGGAAATGGGTTTTGATTTCCATAAGGTCTCTGGTCCTGAGGGTTCCTAAATGTTTTTGGACTTTTTGACCTTTGAAAATTTTGATTTTGATATCTTGAATTTTGATTCCAAGAAGCTTGACTGTTATAATTTCTAAAGCCATTGTTATAAAAAGTTCGACCACCATTATTCTGGTATCGATTTTGATATTGACCTTGACTTCTGAAATTATTTGAATTTCCATTAAAATTGTTCGTTCTAGGTGAACTACTTCTAGGTCTCTCATATCTGCCTGGTGGAGACTTAGGCTGAAATCTTGGTTGATTTCTTTGAAAACGTGGAACTTGTGGAGTTCCTGTTCCAGCCCTATCTACACCAACAGCAACATTCTCCGGTTGCTTAGGAGCAGATTTCTTTGGAGAATTTGAGCCTTTCTCCTCACTATCACCTTTCTTCTCTGGTGATTTCCCTCTCTAATTTTCACTAATTTGAGCTTCACTCTTTTTGTTAGGACAGCAGCTAGCTACATGTCCTTTGATGTGACACCTGAAGCACAATCTCCTTTTCAAAGACTTCTTAGCTAGAGTCTTTGAGGTAGATCCCTCATCAGATAATGATGATGCCTTGGAAGAATTTGGTTCAGTTTGCTTGGATTCAGATATTTCTTTGTTTTTATTTTTAGCAAACTCTACATTTGATTCATTTTCAATAATAGTTGTTTCATTTTTCATATCACTACCTTGAACAAAATTAATCCTTTTAACAAAAGTTTGATTTTTGCTCTTAGGAGGTGAATTTTTCCTTTTCAAAGGTTCCCTGTTATTGTTCTTCTTAGCATCATCACTCTCAGACCTCTCACTTTGACTTGATGCGAAACTACTTGGGGCAGTTGACATAAAGTTTGTTTGCTCATCTTCAACTGGCAGGAATGAATAGTCATGACTAAGAGGAGGTGGGACTTCATTAAAGCCTTGGAAGCCCACACCGGTCTTGTTATTACTTTTCTTTAACCCACCCATCATGTGTTTCATTACAAAAGACGAATCTCTGAATTGACTTAATTTCTTTTCAAGTTCAACAATTTTGAGTTGTGCATCTGACAACTCTTTGCATTTTTCAGAAATCTCTTTTGTTTTCTCAGCCATCATGTCATGAGCTAAGTCTATTACTTGAAGTTTTTCGTTTAGTTTGCAGGTTAAAGCTTCAATTTCACTTTCATAACCTTTTATCTTCTTCAAGTATAAGGACTCGTTTCTTTTAGCAAAAAAGTTTGATTCTTTAATGTTAGACATCTCGCTTACCAAACTTTGGTTTTGTGTTGACAACCTGTCAACCTCACCCTGTAATTCACGACAATACAAACACACAGAATTAGATTGTACCTCTTTCTCATGAACTTCTGTAGTTTGATCAGCAATAACCTGTTCAACTTCACTCTCTTTCTCTACTTCAGCATCCACTTTTGCTTCAGCATTCTCCACTTGAGCTTCAGCATCACTCACAGTAGTTTCAGCCTCATCAACTTGCACTATCTCTGCCATGAATGCCTGAGTGGCATTCTCATTATCTTCCAAATGAACACTCCAATCATATGACCCTTCTCGTGCTGTAGAGATCGCAGCTTTATTCCTTTTGACATCTTCATTTCCTTGATACCACTTTTCTAATGCATCCCACATATCCTTTGAATTTGTGTACTTCTTGAAGGTATGCTTGATGCTATCAGGTAAGGATGTCTTTATTGCAACCAAGGCTCTATTTTCAGCCTCATACATCCTTTTATCATTCTCTTGCATGTTCACATAGTCTGTTCTACGTGGTATGCCCTCAAAATCGTGGGTTGGGTTTGTGTACCCATCTTCAATACAGATCCACATGCATGCATCCGGATATTCAATGAAGGATTAGAAGTTGTCCTTCCATGTAAGATAATTCTCCACCTTCATCATCTTAGGAGCATTCAAATTCGTCATGTTCGACATTTTAACGCAACAGACTGGTAAACCGTACAAAATATCTCTGAAAACAGTGGTTACCAAATTATACCGTTAGAATCGCCTCAAAAAGACGAATCCAATGATATATAATGTCAAAAACCGAATTCGGGATTTTCCATAGTTTTTTTTTAATGCAAGGAATTCGACAGTGCAGACGGTTTAGTGAAACGAGCTACTGATCAATTTCGATTTGCAAAACACTGAAATTTTATCGACGCTTGCCAGAAAATATTCCACCACTTAATTTTGCTAGTAATTTCGCTGGAAAATCAGCACAAGTTCGCTGCCTCAAATTCGCTGTTCAGGTAGGTCATATAATTTCGCTGATTATTAAATTCGTCGGTTAATTTCGCTCAGATTAATTTCGCCGGGTAACCAGATCGCTATTACGACGACTAGTAAAGTCGCCGAAACCGTAATAATTTCGCTGAGGAAAATTATACGGTTACCAAAGTCGCCTTTGGATTTTAAATTCGCCGGTTACCGAGATATAAGTCCCAAATTCGCTGATCAGTTAATTATGCTGGTCCTATCTGCGAATTTGTTAAATTCGCCAGCCAGTAGTAAGGAAATTCAATCTTTTTCAAATTCTGAAGATTTTATCTCCTCTCCAACACAATCCTGCAAAATCAGACAACCTAATCAGCAAAAAATTTCGAAAATTATGAAGAACACGAAGAACAGTCTTCGAATCTTCAAGTCTTTCAGCCAAAATTCTTCAAACAATCAACCTAAAACTGTCCCGAAAACCTGCAAATTAACAAAAACAAACACACAAACTGATCAAACACAAACAAAATCGCAGGAAATTATCAGAACTCAAGAAATTTCGAAACCCTAATATCAGGTTTAAAATTTTCGAAAATCTCCCAGTTTCTACCAAGCACAATTCTGAACCGAGCCTTCAAGACCCTAATGCTCTGATACCAATTGTAGGTCCCCTAGACGTATGGATCTTAACAGAATTGTCAATCCAATCAAGAGTGTGGAATCCTCTTGATCAGAATATCACAGAAACAAGTAGTAATAGAAATCAGCAATTCACAATCAAACCGGATCTTTATTGATTATCTATCAAAGTGATTACAATCAATCAAGATCCCTAACACACACTAATTTCGTCCAAGCCCTAGTCTCTCACGAAATTTCACTCTCAAACTGTTTTGGCTGATTAACCTAAACCCTAAAGCATAACCTTGTTAATATAACACAAGGTTTGCAACTTGGGTTAGGGTTTACTACATTGGCAAGCCCAATTCGTTCCCCTATGACCCAACTGGGTTTTGTTTAGCCCAAACTCTATTATTTCACTAATAGAAAGCTAAACCCGCTAACTGTTTATCGTTTTACTAATTACAAGATATCCAAAGACCAAATCTAAGCTGTTGTCACAAATATGCACCAACAGGAGGGTACTGTGTGTGAGGACCCACTCATGGTACTTGTTCATAACTAACATTATTAACAGTGGATGGTATCATATAGTTCTAAATGTCTTGCCTGCAATCTACATAACTATTATAAGCTACTGTTCGTTTTCACATAATTCACCATCATAGAATGCACGCACAATAATGAGCACTGATTAACATATAGTAGTTATATTACTTCCACATATTCTCAGTTTGTATGCATGTTCCACTACCATGTTTAACAGTTAAGTGTTCTTGGTGCAAAACTAATTCACGTTGTTCAATCAAATGTAAACATCTTTAACAGTAACTGACCAAATAATCAAGAGTTTGGATGGTGTGTTCAGTCTGCCCATCCGTTTGTGGGTGATATGATGTGCTCATGTCTAGACGTGATCCAAAGGATTTGTGCATTGCTTGCCTCAAATCAGATGCAGATCGTGGGTCGCGATCAGAGATAATGGAGGTCGGCACCCCGTGCCCAGCAACCACTTCTTTCAGGTAGATGACTGCAAGTGTAGAAAACTTATCCGTTTCCTTGATCGCTAGAAAGTGTGCTGGTTATGTGAGACCATCAACGATCATCCAGGTGATATTGTTTCCGTTTCAAGTTGTAAGTAGGCTAGCGACCAAATACATGGCAGTCTGTTTTCGCATTCGATACAGGTGTTTTTGGTTGCTAACACTTCACTTTCACTTTCCCACAAGTCAAACATCATTCACACACATTGCTAGGCGGGCCTTCAATCCCGATCACCTGTACAGGATCCTTAAATCCTAATATCTTCTACCAAGGTCCAGTCGACTTAGAACAACGAGGCTGGTGTGCTTTTCTCAATACGAGTTCAGTACAGTTGCCGTATAATGAGATCCACATGGGTTCAACTTGAATACCATCTTCCTACAATTCTCTAGTCTGAACGGAGCGAGGCTGATCAGGTAGATTAGAGTCGATAGTGAGCTGCAAAGCTCGTACACGTTCAAGTTTCATAGTTGTAATCATCTTAATGTTCCCTGCAGCGATGCCATTAATTGATTTTGCTCTGTCGAAGCCAAGGTACACGGGAGGCCCTTGTCATCGGTCTAAATAACGCATCTGGTACCATCCAAGTAATGCCTCCATCTAAAATCCCAAGACCATGGTTTTCACCGCCAGTTGTGTGTCATGCAGTTCTTCTTTGTAACTCCATCACGTAAGTCATCACTCTCTCGTGTTGCGTCGGTGTGTAACTGGAACTCTGATTCGGACCATTATGGTATACCACTAAATCACCCGCTCCCTCAGGTAAAGACGATGCTCAGTGCATTGCAGAGTTGGGATTCGAAAGCTGAAAAGACGCCCTCCTGATTCGTCTTTCTCGAACACAACACCCTGCTGTGCTAAAGAGATTTAAGCTGTGCGGCCTTTGAAACTCCTGTGAGTAAGTTGCGATAGTATCTAGCGAAACCAAGGAATTGCTGCTCCCCTGAAGGAGTCTTTGGTGTCGATCAGTTTCTAACAAGATGCATCTTAGCGAGATCCACGTGTATTCCCACTTCGTTTGTTACATGATCAAAATGCATTTCTCGAATCTAGATGTGACATTTCACACGTAATGGCTCCACCCACAAAAGGGCTGGAATAGGATACATATGCCACCCATAGTGTTCCTTTCCCATGGTCATGATTCAGAATGTCATCAACAAATACGGTCGGTTCATGTGATCCCTGAAGCTGCTGGTGTGTTGATCAACTCAATGATCCTGGTGTACAAAGTTGAAATGGCTGCATTGCGTTCGACATGCCGTTCTAAGAGCATTCTCCTCTTGGACTTCCATCTGATGATAATTCGTTCACTAGCCAATCCTCGAATGGAAGCTTGTTCCTCGCAACTGGTCGATGGGTTGTCAATACATGGTCGAGGCAAATGGTTCTTGATTGTCCCCTTGTTGAGTTCTCGATAGTCAATACACATACGAAAAGGCTTCTCTTCATGGGTATAGCGAGGGCTCCTTAAAGCGAAAACTCCTGTCCAGCAGTTCCTGTAGTTGGTTATACAGCTCCTGCAACCCTCCTGGTGCAAGACGGTAAAGAGTACGAGTAGTTAGGACTGCCTCTGGCGCGAGGTCAAACAGAGTTCCTAGCTAACTATTGTAGAGATGATCCTGGAAGTTCCTCGGGCAGCACATGGTGGGTAATCACGAACAACTGGTGGATCCTCAATCCCCTCTTTCCCAACCATACGTCTATAACAGTTGTTAACATAGCGGGGTAATCTCTCCATAGACACTCCTGGCTTTCCTTGCTGAAACGATGCTAACCGTTGTGCCACTCTGACGTGCTAGAACAGATAATAATCCTCCACGAAGGAGAGGAATACGCAGAATCGTCTCCTCACAGGGTACACCTATCAAGAACAATAGAAAGAAGGTCGATGTCGAACACTTGTTCCACAAGGTCGAGTTCGCATCCCAATGATCATATGAGGTTTCCATTGTCCTGCCATCATCCGATTCCACAACAGGTTGGGTTTCAAGAAACATCAGGGTTATATAGAACAGAGATGAAGTGATTCGTTACCTAGAACGTGTATGCCACCATGTTATTACAACCCTAGCGTCGCCCACGCCAATCCTAAATGCCCTTCCATGAGCATCGTTTCCAGTGTTAATGTTTTCATTACAAGGATTTCAAGTACTGTTGTTGTTCCTTTGGTCGTTGTCCCCTTAACTTAACCACGGACAATCGAAGATGTAGGCACCTTTAATTCCATACTATAGGCTAGGGTTACGAACACCTTGTTGTCGTTGAGACTGTTGTTCCCAATGTCGTTGCTCGAAATGAGGCCCTACGGTTCTTCACCATCCAGGTCCATCTTTTCACATTCTGAGCCACGTCCTAAAGTGCTACTCGTTGTGCTGGCAGTTACACATTCCACATTATAGTCGTTTGTCATTGCTTATGTCCTGATTGATTCGTAAGAGTTGACTCCCATGAGTCGCTGACAAGGGTTAAGGATTCGATTGAAGCCAATTTGCTGGTGCTCGTTGCTGGTAATCAGGGTCGGCAAAGTACAACGCTCATCCTCCTGTTCATCGATGTTGCAAGTTGTTTGGGTAATACACAGTCTGTTACGAGGGTATTGCAGAAGTGATCACACTTCGGGGTCTAAGATGTCAATACACAAGTTCCAGCAAATGAAGAGGAGTAAGAAAGGTATCGATCCATCATCCGACGCTGCGACATCCAACTCAGGGATGTTTGTATAAGCACCTAACCTTCTACACGGTTCGCTAAGTGTTCAAATGGGTATTCAGGTAATACTCGATAGCATCGAGATTCGAAAAGGTCTATAAAGGAACGAAAAGTTCACGTTCGAGTAGGGGACAATCACTGCTATGACCCCAATAGGTTTGTTATGTTTCACATCTTTCAAATAACGGAACGGAACCCCTTTTCCACTTGCCAAGGCTCACTAGGACCCCACATTATTATTATGTGTGCACCCACAATAATATTGTGATTTGCATACTCTTCTCAGCTCCTCTTAACTCATGTCAAATGGTTCCTCGAACTCGAGTAGCAAACAAAGAGCATCACGAAGCGTAAGTCATGAAGGTTTAGGGAAATACCACCCTATCAGCCACATAACACATGCAAGTAATACATGCTTTCATACTGTTGTGCTAAACTTGCAATCACATACAATATCATATGTAAGTGTTTACTAGTTATGCAGTACAATGAGTATACGAGAGACGAACCTTGCAATATGGAGTTGAGTGTCATGGTCGTATTCACGTTTTCAGAACTGTTCGGTTATAGTCTGGTTTTACAAAAACGTTTTTCCCCTTTTTAAAACCAAGTTCACTATAACCAATGGCTCTGATACCAATCTGTCATACCCCCAAAATCCACAAGCGGAATATCACCACAGGAGGCGTGACTGACCAGGATCTAGCCACCAATCACATTGAACTCATAGTTATATTTAAATAAACTTTCATTTATTAACATAAAGTGTTACAACATTACAAATCATTCACGGTATACAACGGAAGCATAATTCATTCGTTAAGTATTTATAAGCCACATGTAAAAGCCATTAGTCTTGTATTGGAATTCCATGTATCTCGACCCATGACCACTCCAGCTTCCCATACAGCAAGTTCCAACAATATGCACCTAAAGGCCTGCAAGGCATGTAACAACGAATCAACAACAAAGTTGAGTGAGTTCACAGTTGATTGTCCAGTTTACAGTTTTTCCAAAAGCCATAAGTTCATTTGAAAACCAGTAGTTAATCAGTTCCTTGTTTCCCAAACCATATCCATAACCAGTGGGGGCTTCCCCATGTGAACCACTAGACCGTTACCATATCGACAACTGACGAAAGTAAGTTGTGCCCTAAGTCAAAGTCTATCATCATTGACTGAGTGCCCAGATCCATTAGTACACGCCCGTCCTACCGGCACGATGTGAGGCTTGTCAACCCTAATAGCGCAATTAACTAATGACCCGCTCGCCATTGGCACGGAAATTAAGTCGATATAAAAATGAGGGACTTAATGATAGAGTTTTGTCTAGTAAGTTTAAGGTTGTTGTCCTACCCAAGGAGGACGAAGGTACGTAATCCACCCAAGGAGAATACGCAGATTTAATAATGGCACCCTACCCATGGAGGATGGAGGTACATATCCTACCCAAGGAGAATATGTAGGTTCCGTTTTAAAATCCTTAACCCATTCCCAACCACCGGGAATCCCATGCCTTATAAAGAGTGTGAACTCACCTCGATTTGCTCGGTATGCTTAACTACTTGTTCACAGTTAATCAGTTACGGCCTAGAGTATTCTTGCACACATGAAATTAGTTTCGCATTCAAAGCTCACATCTATATATTTATATAAGGTCTATGTGTACATCTTCAAGCAGTGACTTTCGTATAGCATATAGCAATCATACGTATATCCTCAATCAAAACACACTTTGCATGCATGTTCCTTATCAATACATAACAGTGGTGGGTACTGTGTGTGAGGACCCACTCATGATACTTGTTCATAACTAACATTATTAACAGTGGATGGTATCATATAGTTATAAATGTCATGCCTGCAATCTACATAACAATTATAAGCTACTGTTCGTTTTCACATAATTCACCATCATAGAATGCACGCACAATAATTAGCACATATTAACATATAGCAGTTATATTACTTCCACATATTCTCAGTTTGCATGCATGTTCCACTACCATGTTTAACAGTTAAGTGTTCTTGGTGCAAAACTAATTCATCTTGTTCAATCAAATGTAAACATCTTTAATAGTAACTGACAAAATAATCAATCTCTAACATGCATGCAGTATAACTAAACATTTTAACCTACTGTCCCTTATAAGCTTCATGACGAACATGAGATTTCATCGACGCCAAGTTGCGACGAAAAGGTCACGAGGAACATGGGATTTCGTCGGCATGGGATTACTACGAAAACACCAGGACGAACACTTGAGATTTCATCGATATGGGATTTCGTCCAATGAGAGTTTGTCGGGTACAGGTTTACGTCGGCACAGGGTGTTCGTCGGGTAATGTAACAGTTAAGCATAATCATATGAAAACCCTAATCATATGAAAACCCTAATCATCATCGTCATCAGCTGTTTCCCCATAACCACCGATCATACAGTTATCTCCCGAATTCAATAAACATTACATATAATTCATACAAGAGATTAGGGTTTATAAGGTTTTCAAGAACAATACAAATCATCAACATTCGTATACGTCATAACATGATCATCATCAGAGAACTAATCAACATATCAAGATCATACAATCGCATGACTAAATCAGATTCTTGCACATTCCACTACTATCAACTATCTATTGTATCTGACCATGAATATTACTACAAGCATGCAACCCCTAAACATCATTAATCATGCACAACTTAACAAAATCTTTCTCATGTTTAAAGAACGTACATATGACTTTGTTAATAAAAAATACATAGGAACACAATCAACAATTTAAAGTTCACATAACATGAATCTACTAACCCCAATAGCAAGATCGCCAAGATGATGTTCTTGAAGGGGGGGGGGGGTCTCCTGCCTTCGCGGATCAAAGGAGAGATAGGGTTTTTGGTTTTAAGTTTTTGTTAAACAATCACAAGATGCAAGTTCCAAATAATAAAGATGTGGGGCGATTAGCCTTTTGGCCGAAATGGGCTCAAGCCCATTCTAATTGGGCTGTCACACATGAGGTGGGTTTGTCAATACAATGGGCCGATTTCGATCTAGTTAGTTTCTGTTGGGCTACAAGGGTTTGGGCCAAGGACAAGTCTAACATGCATAATAAACATACATAATTATGTAACAAACACACAACTCGCAATACTCTATTGAAACTAGTCACAACACAAGATCAAAGAACGTACATATAAGTCATATTAAAGATACAAAGAACGTCTAGAATACGAGTTGTCACATCATCCCTAACTTGAAAGAAATTTTGTCCCGAAATTTAGCATGTAGCTACTGAGGAAGCTAGTTAGGTTGCATGGTTTCCTGGTTTTCCTGGGGTATCACATCATTCCCCCGTTGGTTTGGAATTTCGTCCCGAAATTCCGCAGTAGCTTCAGCCTCAGTAGTGGTTTCATTGTTCTCGAACAATGTGGATATGTGTGTTTCATTTGGTTTTCTCATTCCCAGGTAACCTCTGGGCCACGACGGGAGTTCCAACGAACTCGAACAATAGGTATCCTGGTGTGTTTGAGAATCTTAATCTCCCGGTCCAGGATTTCCGCTGGTTCTTCGACAAATCGCAACTGATTGTTGATGGTGAGCTCCTCGAAAGGAACTATGAGGGTCTCATCTGATAGACACTTCTTCAGATTTGACACGTGGAATACGTTGTGAACTCCACTGAGTTCTTTGGGTAGGTTCAGTTTGTAGGCCACTATGCCTATTTTCTCTATGATTTCGAAAAGGTCCAACATATCGTGGGTTGAGTTTGCCTCGTTTACCAAAACGAACTACACCTTTACAAGGTGAAACTTTAAGTAGTACTCGATTCCCCAACCTGGGACTCGGGTGGTTTCCTGCGCTTATCAGTGTAGCTTTTCTGATGGTCACGAGCTGCCGCCATTCGTTGTCGTATCTGAGCAATCTTTTATGTTGTGTCTACGACGAGTTCTGGGCCAGTGATTTGGCCATTTCCAACTCCTGCCCAACAAAGAGGTGATTGGCACTTCCGTCCATACAATGCCTCGAACGGAGCAGCCTGGATGCTGGTGTGGTAACTGTTGTCATACGAGAACTCCACTAAAGGGAGGTGTCTTTCCCAGCCGTTGCCAAAGTGGATTACATATGCTCGAAGCATGTCTTCAAGAGTTTGGATGGTGTGTTCAGTCTGCCCATCCGTTTGTGGGTGATAGGATGTGCTCATGTCTAGACGTGAGCCAAATGATTTGTGCATTGCTTGCCATAAATCAGATGCATATCGTGGGTCGCGATCTGAGATAATGGAGGTTGGCACCCCGTGCCCAGCAACCACTTCTTTCAGGTAGATGAATGCAAGTGTAGAAAACTTATCCGTTTCCTTGATGGCTAGAAAGTGTGCTGGTTATGTGAGACCATCAATGATCATCCAGGTGATATTGTTTCCGTTTCAAGTTGTAAGTAGGCTAGCGACCAAATCCATGGTAGTCTGTTTTTTTCTTTCGATACAGGTGTTTCTGGTTGCTAACAGTTCACTTTGACTTTCCCACAAGTCAAACATCATTCACATACATTGCTAGGCGGGCCTTCAATCCCGATCACCTGTACAAGATCCTTAATTCCTAATATCTTCTACCAAGGTCCAGTCGACTTAGAACAACGAGGCTGGTGTGCTTTGCTCAATACGAGTTCAATACAGTTGCCGTATAATGAGATCCACATGGGTTCAACTTGAATACCCTCTTCCTACAGTTCTCCAGTCTGAACGGAGCGAGGCTGATCAGGTAGATTAGAGTCGATAGTGAGCTGCAAAGCTCGTGCACGTTCAAGTTTCATAGTTGTAATCATCTTAAAGTTCCCTGCAGCGATGCCATTAACTGATTTAGCTTTGTCGAAGCCAAGGTACACGGGAGGCCCTTGTGATCGGTCTAAATAACGCATCTGGTACCGTCCAAGTAATGCCTCCATCTAAAATCCCAAGACCACGGTTTTCACTGCCAGTTGTGTGTCGTGCAGTTCTTCTTTGTAACTCCATCACGTAAGTCATCTCACTCTCGTGTTGCGTTGGTGTGTAACTGGAACTCTGATTCGAACCATTATGGTATACCACTAAATCATCCGCTCCTTCGGGTAAAGACGACGCTCAATGCATTGCAGAGTTGGAATTCGAAAGCTGAAAAGACGCCCTCTTGATTCGTCTTTCACGAACACAGCACCCTGCTGTGCTAAAGAGATTTAAGCTGTGCGACCTTCGAAACTCCTGTGAGTAAGCTGCGATAGTATCTAGCGAAACCAAGGAATTGCTGCTCCCCCGAAGGAGTCTTTGGTGTCGATCAGTTTCTAACAAGATGCATCTTAGCGAGATCCACGTGTATTCCCACTCCATTGGTTACATGATCAAAATGCATTTCTCGAATCTAGATGTGACATTTCACACGTAATGGCTCCTCCCACAAAGGGGCTAAAATAGGATACATATGCCACCCATAGTGTTCCTTTCCCATGGTCATGATTCAGAACGTCATCAACAAATACGGTCGGTTCATGTGATCCCTGAAGCTGCTGGTGTGTTGATCAACTCAATGATCCTGGTGTACAAAGTTGAAATGGCTGCATTGTGTTCGAGATGCCGTTCTAAGAGCATTCTCCTCTTGGACTTCCATCTGATGATAATTCGTTCACTAGCCAATCCTCGAATGGAAGCTTGTTCCTCGCAACTGGTCGACGGGTTGTCAATATATGGTCGAGGCAAACGGTTCTGGACTGTCCCCTTGTTGAGTTCTCGATAGTCAATACACATACGAAAAGGCTTCTCTTCATGGGTATAGCGAGGGCTCCTTAAAGCGAAAACTCCTGTCCAGCAGTTCCTATAGTTGGTTATACAGCTCCTGCAACCCTCCTGGTGCAAGACGGTAAAGAGTACGAGTAGTTAGGACTGCCTCTGGCGTGAGGTTAAACTGAGTTCCTACCTAACCGTTGTAGAGATGATCCTGGAAGTTCCTCGGGCAGCACACGGAGGGTAATCACGAACAACTGGTGGATCCTCGATCCTTTTTTTCCCAACCTTACATCTATAACAGTTGTTAACATAGCGGGGCAATCTCTCCGTAGACACTCCTGGCTTTCCTTGCTGAAACGATGCTAACCGTTGTGCCACTCTGACGAGCTAGAACATATAACAATCCTCAACGAAGGGGAGGAATACGCAGAATCGTCTCCTCACAGGGTACATCTATCAAGAACAACAGAAGGAAGGTCGATGTCGAACACTTGTTCCACAAGGTCGAGTTCGCATCCCAACGATCATATGAGGTTTCCATTATCCTACCATCAGCCGATTCCACAACAGGTTGGGTTTCAAGAAACATCAGGGTTATATAGAACAGAGACGAAGTGATTCGTTACCTAGAACGTGTATGCCACCATGTTATTACAACCCTAACGTCGCCCAAGCCAATCCTAAATGCCCTTCCATGAGCATCGTTTCCAGTGTTGCTGTTTTCTTTACAAGGATTTCAAGTACTGTTGTTGTTCCTTTGGTCGTTGTCCCCTTAACTTAACCATGGCCAATCCATGATGTGGGCACCTTTAATTCCATACTATAGGCTAGGGTTACGAACACCTTGTTGTCGCTGTGACTGCTGCTCCCAACTTCGTTGCTCGAAATGAAGCCCTACGGTTCTTCACCATCCAGGTCCATCTTTTCACATTCTGAGCCACGTCCTAAAGTGCTACTCACTATGTTGGCAGTTACACATTCCACATCATAGTCGTTTGTCATTGGTTATGTCCTGATTGATTCGTAAGAGTTGACTCCCATGATCGCTGACAAGGGTTAAGGATTCGATTGAAGACAATTTGCTGGTGCTCGTTGCCGGTAATCAGGGTCGGCAAAGTACTACGCTCATCCTCCTGTTCATCGATGTTGCAAGTTGTTTGGGTAATACGCTGTCTATTACGAGGGTATTGCAGAAGTGATCACCCTTCGGGGTCTAAGATGTAAATACACAAGTTCTAGCAAACGAAGAGGAGTAAGAAAGGTATCGATCAATCATCCGATGCTGCGACATCCAACTCAGGGACGTTCGTATAAGCACCTAACCTTCTACACGGTTCGCTAAGTGTTCAGATGGGTGTTCAGGTAATACTCGATAGCATCGAGATTCGAAAAGGTATATAAAGGAACGAAAAGTTCACGTTCGAGTAGGGGACAATCACTGCTATGACCCCAATAGGTTTGTTACGTTTCACATCGGTCAAATAACGAAACGAAACCCCTTTTCCAGTTGCTAAGGCTCACTGGGACTCGCATGCACCCCACATTATTATTATGTGTGCACCCACAATAATATTGTGATTTGCATGCTCATCTCAGCTCTTTTTAACTCATGTCAAATGGTTCCTCAAACTCGAGTAGCAAACAAAGAGCATCACGAAGTGTAAGTCATGAAGGTTTAGGGAAATACCACCCTATCAGCCACATAACACATGCAAGTAATACATGATTTCATACAGTTGTGCTAAACTTGCAATCACATGCAATATCATATGTAAGTGTTTACAAGTTATGCAGTACAATGAGTATACGAGAGACGAACCTTGCAATCTGGAGCTGAGTGTCATGGTCGTATTCACATTTTCAGAACTGTTCGGTTATAGTCTGGTTTTACAAAAACGTTTTCCCCTTTTTAAAACCAAGTTCACTATAACCAATGGCTCTGATACCAATCTGTAACACCCCCAAAATCCACAAGCGGAATATCACCGCAGGAGGCGTGACTGACCAGGATCTAGCCACCAATCACATTGAACTCATAGGTATATTTAAATAAAACTTTCATTTATTAACATAAAGTGTTACAACATTACAAATCATTCACGGTATACAGCGGAAGCATAATTCATTCGTTAAGTATTTATAATCCACATGTAAAGGCCATTAGTCTTTTATTGGAATTCCATGTATCTCGACCCATGACCACTCCAGCTTCCCAGACAGTAAGTTCCAACAATATGCACCTAAAGGCCTACAAGGCATGTAACAACGAATCAACAACAAAGTTGAGCGAGTTGACAGTTGATTGTCCAGTTTACAGTTGTTTCAAAAGCCATAAGTTCATTTGAAAACCAGTAGTTAATCAGTTCCTTGTTTCCCAAACCATATCCATAACCAGTGGGGGCTTCCCCATGTGAACCACTAGACCGTTACCATATCGACAACTGACGAAAGTAAGTTGTGCCCTAAGTCAATGTCTATCATCATTGACTGAGTGCCCAGATCCATTAGTACACGCCCGTCCTACCGGCACGGTGTGACGCTTGTCAACCCTAATAGCGCTATTAACTAATGACCCGCTCGCCATTGGCCCGACGATTAAGTCGATATAAAAATGAGGGACTTAATGATAGAGTTTTATCTAGTAAGTTTAAGGTTGTTGTCCTACCCAAGGAGGACGAAGGTACGTAATCCACCCAAGGAGAATACGCAGATTTAATAATGGCACCCTACCCATGGAGGATGGAGGTACATATCCTACCCAAGGAGAATATATAGGTTCCGTTTTAAATTCCTTAACCCATTCCCAACCACCGGGAATCCCATGCCTTATGAAGAGTGTGAACTCACCTTGGTTTGCTCGGTATGCTTAACTACTTGTTCACAGTTAATCAGTCACGGCCTAGAGTATTCATGCACACATGAAATCAGTTTCACATTCAAAGCTCACATCTATATATTTATATAAGGTCTATGTGAACATCTTCCAGCAGTGACTTTCGTATAGTATATAGCAATCATATGTATATCCTCAATCAAAACACACTTTGCACGCATGTTCCTTATCAGTACATAACAGTGGAGGGTACTGTGTGTGAGGACCCACTCATGATACTTGTTCATAACTAACATTATTAACAGTGGATGGTATCATATAGTTATAAATGTCATGCCTGCAATCTACATAACTGTTATAAGCTACTGTTCATTTTCACATAATTCACCATCATGGAATGCACGCACAATAATGAGCACTGATTAACATATAGCAGTTATATTACTTCCACATATTCTCAGTTTGCATGCATGTTCCACTACCATGTTTAACAGTTAAGTGTTCTTGGTGCAAAACTAATTCATGTTGTTCAATCAAATGTAAACATCTTTAACAGTAACTGACAAAATAATCAATCTCTAACATGCATGCAGTATACCTAAACATTTTAACCTACTGTCCCTTATAAGCTTCATGACGAACATGAGATTTCGTCGACACCAGGTTGCGACGAAAAGGTCACGACGAACATGGGATTTCGTCGGCATGGGATTACGACGAAAACACCACGATGAACACTTGAGATTTCGTCGATATGGGATTTCATCCAATGAGAGTTCGTCGGGTACAGGTTTTCGTCGGCACAGGGTGTTCGTCAGGTAATGTAACAGTTAAGCATAATCATATGAAAACCCTAATCAACATCGTCATCAGCCGTTTCCCCATAACCACCGATCATACAGTTATCTCCCGAATTCAATAAACATTACATATAATTCATACAAGAGATTAGGGTTTATAAGGTTTTCAAGAACAATACAAATCATCAACATTCATATACGTCATAACATGATCATCATCAGAGAACTAATCAACATATCAAGATCATACAATCGCATGACTAAATCAGAATCTTGCACATTCCACTACTATCAACTATCTATTGTATCTGACCATGAATATTACTACAAGCATGCAACCCCTAAACATCATTAATCATGCACAACTTAACAAAATCTTTCTCATGTTTAAAGAACGTACATATGACTTTGTTAATAAAAAATACATAGGAACACAATCAACAATTTAAAGTTAACATAACCTGAATCTACTAACCCCAATAGCAAGATCGCCGAGATGATGTTCTTGAAGGGGGGGTCTCCTACCGTCGCGGATCAAAGGAGAGATAGGGTTTTTGGTTTTAAGTTTTTGTTAAACAATCAAAAGATGCAAGTTCCAAATAATAAAGACGTGGGGCGATTAGCCTTTTGGCCGAAATGGGCTCAAACCCATTCTAATTGGGCTGTCACATATAAGGTGGGTTTGTCAATACAATGGGCCGATTTCGATCTTAGTTTCTGTTGGGCGACAAGGGTTTGGGCCAAGGACATGTCTACAATAACATGCATAATAAACATACATAATTATGTAACAAACACACAACTCGCAATACTCTATTGAAACTAGTCACAACACAAGATCAAAGAACGTACATATAAGTCATATTGAAGATACAAAGAACGTCTAGAATACGAGTTGTCACAACCGTGTGTCAACGTCGTGGCACATTATAAATCCCTCAACCGTGACCTGATTAGAGAAAAAGAAAAGATTTTGCAATTCAACAAAGAATTGAAAGAAAACGAAGCTGCATATCAGAGAAAGTTGAATTCAACTTTAGCTGAAATGCAGATTTTAAAATAATATATTTTCAGAAAAGATTTTGTCATAAATGATTTAACTGAAATATTTGAAAATCTCAAAATGAAAAGAATAGATTGCGAATCACGATCGATAAATGGAACATAAACAAAAAGGTAATGCTTGATATTAAAAATTGCCAACGACCGACATACGTGAAGGATGGAATCGTGTACAAAGATAAGCTTGGAAATGAAAGAAAACTCTTTCTTCCTCCTCAAAGCAAAAATTATGTACCCATGCCATATCCTCATCCTGAAAATGATTTGATTGATGAAAATGATCTTATTGCTCAAAATGTTTCTTGTGAAAATGAAAAAGTTACTAACATTTCTGAAAGCAATGCAGATGTGTTGGAGCGTAAAGAAGATGCGCGCAATAAGGATGATGAATGTGGGGGATCCAAAATAGGGATAGCTTATTCAGGCGACAATTATTCCACTGTTAACTAGTTCGCCTGGAATTGTGATAAGAAAAACAAAACTTCTATTCGGGATGACTGTATTAAACCTAATTTAAACATTCGGGATAACTGTAATGGGCATCTACCTAAACCTAAGAGCCACAACCACGATAATGTAGTGGTTGAATGTTTTGATTTAAATTCTGCCTTTTGTGATGAAAAAGTTGTGTGTGAACCTCCTGTTTTTGTTCTAGAATTGAAACAAAACAGATTTGGAAAATTCCTCACTGAGTAAATTCCAGAATTTGTTCCATCTCACACAGGTAAGTCAGAGTCAGAAAAGGAGCTTAATGAAGAAAGCAGCAGTGAAGACTCAAACACGACGACTTCAGAAGATGGCAAAGAAAATTCAAGCTCAAGTGAGGATCAAGGTTCAGATGATTCAATTGAAGATCAAGAATTGGATGATTCATCAGATACCGATAATGACGAAGATTACTTAGAAGATGAAACCCGCATTGACATGAAAATAAAGAAAGTCAAAAGTTCAAACTGCACTGCATCATCATACAACGCTTCATGCAACTTAAGACTCTCATCACATACATCATCTTCCAACGCGTCAACCTCCAAAAAGAAAAGGGCAAATTGCAAATGATGTTTTCGCTGTGGTCATTTAGGACATACGGCGAAACATTGCAAAAGCAAGAAATTCTCTGAACCTGAACATAATTTTACCAAAAGTTTCACAGAGCAGTTTGATAATCTTAAGAAAACAATCAAAAACGTAGTTAACACAACTTGTTTTTGGAAAAGAAAAGAAGATATTGTTTTCCAAAATCATGATAGATTAAAAACAAAATAAGTCTGGGTTCTGAAATCTAACTAACTTGTATATATTTCTTGTTGTTGTTGTTGTATACCAGAATAAAATGGCTTCGGGTGGTGATGGAGCTCATTTGACACATGATGGATCTTGAAGAGGCTTCTTAAGAACATCAGACTCGTCGATAGTGAACTTGTATCGCTTGCCGATGTTGAAAAAAAAGGAAAACTAGTTAGACTTGGACGCAGTCACAGACTAAGAAGATGTTCACTATGCTTCATATTTGTGCTACAATCCTATGAGCGCATCACAAGTCTGTGACAAAGGAATATCAGTTCTATTCAACGATGCAGAATGTGTCTTTTTCAAGCCTAACTACTCAGCTTCTCACAACAAAGAACCAACATCCCCACAGAAGTCTTCGATAAAGACCCGTTTCAACCAGTTTGGTAACCTGGTTGGAAATGGTCAATTTCCTTGTATGGAAATGAATTTAGCCATTTGTCATCATCTGTATATACTCTATCATTTAAGCTTTTGTTTTCTTAAAAAAATGTTCGTTTAAAGTAAAACAAGTATCTTAAAACGTTGCCCAAAAAAAGATTTTATCTTATTTAAAATTTATTTTCCGGGTAATGGACATACGAAAATAAAATTTTAGGGGGGAAGAATCGCAAAAAAAAAAAAACAAAACAAAAAAAAAAGTTGTTCTTTTGCTGCATTCAGATATATGCTGACCTAGACGCTATGATATCTTTTCAAAAGAGCCAAAGAGGCCAACAACCCTAAATTAAAGAAGCTCTCATAGAGAGTCATTCAAATGCGCAAAAATGCATAAAGCGTACCATTTTTGGTATCTGTCTTAGCCCTCGGTAGATATTGGTCTCTCTGCTATACGGAAGTACTGACCTGAACACCAATTATCTATCATTGAAAAGCAAAACGAATGAAGTCAATATACTCACCTGTTATGAGGAACCTTTGTGCATACCTTGATCGCGGGGGTATGTCCTGATGTGGGACTCACGGGCGTAATGTTTCATTCTTAATAGCTTGTGTGGGGGCCATCGAAATTTTTGTCAACATTACCGAAAGATGATAATAAGTTCACCGAAAGCATGTTGAAAGAAGGATGCATAGATTTAAGGGGACAAACATACTGACAATTATTCTTGTGCCTCGACTAGCTGAAAAAGAAATTTTAAAAGAATTGACAAGTGTTGACAATGTGATCTTTTGCAGGAAAGTCGATGAGCGTTAAAACAAAAAGGAAAAAACAGTGAAAAAGGAACTTCTCGGTTTGAAAAGTGAATTTCGGTGTCCAAATTGCCCAAGTTTTAAGTTGTCTTAAAGAATTTCTAGCTTTTGCACATTATTAAATCAAAATGGGCATGTTTTTCGAGAAAGTTTGAAATTTACGAGCTTATTAATCAGGACTCGTATATAATCCGACGTAATTAACAAAATCTGACCGGCGAAATTATCTAAATTTCAAGAATATGTAGTGTTCTTACCTGCGTATTTGACTGCGCCTTTGTGAATATTTTAATTTCTTTTATTACTACTCTTATCCTTTGTAAATATAGCATTATCTAACTTTCTCATTTTGAAATATGATCTCACCTAGCTCGTTTGTGGGATTCAGAATACAAATACCGTTAGAAGCAAGATCAGGAGAAACAGGCTGACGTAGGATTGAAGATATATTCTGCATGTGTTCTCTTTGAAGTCTCTCACACCGAAACTGTTGGGTCAAAATGGAGAATGATGTTATCAATTATGCCAACGTTATTTAGCGTATTTATATTTTATATTATGTGGCATTTTTATTTGTAATAGTCCGATATTTTAGTGATCTTAGTAGGTTTTCCAAGCAAGAGGTGGCTTGTTTGGAGGACAAGGCTCAGGGGTCTATAAATAAGGAACTACACCTCATTTGTTGGGTGTCTATTTGGGAGCCGCCACCCCGGGGAGCTCACATTATCTTTGTATTTCTTTATCCAATCAATGAAACATTTCTAGCGTTCAAATCTTTGTTCTTTTCTTTCTAGTGTTTATTCATGGTTACAAATCACCCGTCTCATATTATTTACCGAGTCAAAACTGAAACCGGATCGTTACGGGACTATCATTTGGTATCAGAGCCTCGGTGGCTCGTTTCAGTTTCGAGTTGGTCGGATCTTCACGGGAAAACCGTGGGAGACGTAAAATGGAGTGTAGTTTTGTGTTTTGAAGAAATTTTCAAGATCTGCGTTTTTATGGTATTCTCATTAGTGATTTTCTTGAATATCGTGATTTTGTTAATCACAATATTCTTCTCACTACCACACCTCCGCCTCCTCAAATCCTCCTTCATGAAGACAAACCCATCATCATTTTCTTCAAGATTTTCACTCGCGTATTTCCCCACAACCTCAAGTACCAATCACATTCATCATCCAACTATTCATCAAGACCTTCCAGAAACAACCTAGAAACCCGATCAGCCAAAAGCTTGATTGAAGATGAAGCTGAGTTGAGTGACTAGGTTAGCGAGTTGAAATCCAACTTGTTCAAGAAATCAAGATTTTATAGCGACAGTGATGATTACGGCGGTGGCGGTACTCTTCGGCGCAGGTTATTGTTCGGTGTTCTAATGGTGATGTCGGCTGGTATACATGGTGGTTTACGGGGTTAGCAATGGTGGCTGACGGACTTTGAATGGTGGTGCACAGTGGAGTATACATGGTGGTTTACGGGGATATCTTCTTCAGTTTTTTTTATGCTTCGTTCCACACTGGCGATAGGATTCCATTAACTGCTCTAATATTTTGTTATATCTGTCAGTATCTCTTCCTTTAGCAAGTTCAAGGTCCCTTTCAAAGGTTTGAAACTCGTGTCTGTATGATTCTAGAATCTTGTTCAACATATGGTAGCAATCATACTTCTCACGATAATCCTGAACATACTCGTTGTACTGTGAAAGATCTCGTAGCGGTTTCCGGTGAGATTAGAGTGGTGTACGGAGGTTGATGTCGGCTGGTTGTATTTGTTTGTTTAGCTGAGGATGATGACGATGGCTGACTGATGGTGGTTGAAGTGGCGGTGTACGGTGGCCTATGAGGACAGTGGCGTCTGGTGGTACATTATCGGAATGATGAAAAAGATGGATGACAAGATGATGGCTGCATAATGTTCTTTGCGGCTAGGGTTTCTTTGTATCACCTTGCATTGCATGGACCTAATTTGATTGGGCCAGTATTTTTTTTTTTTTGGGCTCACACTAAAACTTTGCATGGATTTTTCTATGGCTCACACATGATATCATTTCTCAGATTGCTTAGGGTTTGTTGTCGGCTGATGAGCATGTAGCGGCTAGGGTTTGGATAGTGCATGATTGTTGGGCCCACTACGCTACATATTTACTTGGCCACAAATCATTTTCGGTCCACTTTCCTGTTTTTGCACTTGTGAATCATTGTTGTTTGTAGATCCTTTTAATTTTAAAGGTTTGCTGGACGAGCTGCTTCTAGAAGGTCCAACGATTCTGAAAGGAAAAGTCCTGGTTGGGTTTTCTACACCCATTTTTTCTTGGAAATTAGTACGTCCACCAGGTGTAAAATATGCTTTTCAGTTAACTAGTTGATTTTCCGCAGCACGTTACGGCGGGGACCCAGTGAGTGCAAAACGCGTGTCAACAACGGCAAGCAAATACCGAATATCAAAACATAAATAAAAATGACGTGATAAGGATAGTCACTCCGTCCTAAAAGAAGCGATTTTGAATAACCTAATATATAATAATAGGACCCACACGTCTTACACGTTAGAAATTCGGTTATTTTCAGTTCAGTTATTACGGTGTTAACACGTTAAAATATGGATGAGTTCGGTACCGGTAACGGCACCGAAAGTACCGATCCGGAAAATCTTGAAATTAGGTACCGGCACCGAAAATACTCGGTACAATACTGTGTGGTATTTGAAGGTAAGATTAATAAATACAGGTATGGTGCAAGATCGGTGTCGAACCGAAAGTAACGATTCTGAAAACGTCAAAAGGTGGATACCAAATTAGTACCGAAAATGATTTGGTATAGTAAATTTGGTACCGATACGATACCGGTTTGATTACAGGATTTGATACGATTTGCTCATCAATAATCTAAATATCAAAAAATATACATGCTACAATTTATTCATTACAAAAAAAAGACAAAAAAGAAAGCAAATTAAGTTGTTGTGTATATAAAACATCATTCAAACGAAATACAGTTTATTTACTATGTGTAAGAAAAGTAATCTAAATGGTGCAATCACTTGCGTTGCTACATTGCTACAAGATTTGATGAGTTCGTTACCAACCGGTACCGAAAATACCGTTACCGAAATCCCCAAAAGTGGGTACAGGTATCGAATATACCTGGTATGGTACGGTTCGGTACCAGTCGGTACTGGTACGACACCGATATTTGAGGGTAAAACCTGTTGATGCAGATTTTGTGTCCGATGCTTGTCGAGTAGATTAGATTTATTTTATGCTGAATTTGTAATAGTTAGTGAAACGGTCTAACGAACGTGTATAGACCCGCTCGTTTGAAGTGGTCAAACGAGAGGGTTATTTGTTTGACCGTGTGTGTTTGAAAGACAAAGGGGTGTAGCTATAAATAGCAACCCTTTGTCATTTCAAACACTTGGAAGTTTTAGAGGTTTGAGTCCTCACAGGGAAAGATCACCACTTGGTCTCTCCTGGATGTGTACTCTTTTGGTATGGTTCGGTTAGCTTGTTAGTCGGGCCGATTTGCTTTGTTATGCTATCAAATCTATACAAGTAAGTATTTCATCCGTCTCTAATCTTCCCGTCTATGAACATAATCATGATAATCACGATTTCGGTCCCGAAACACGGTCCTACAATTGGTATCAGAGCCATGGTACCCGATTTAGTAAATCTAACAATTTGCTAAGTCACATGTGCTCTAGATCTGTGATTTTTGTGGTTTTTGTTCAAGATGTAAAAATGGTGAAAAACCCAGATCTGGACCGAAATATTTGGGTCTAGATGAAACAGAACATATACAAGAGTTGGGTTTTATGTTTTACACCTAAATAAACAAGTTTTCATCATCAAATATGATCTATACAATGATTTTCGTCAGATCTGGAAACGAATAGTTAATTGTGTTCTTGAGATGAGTATGGCGGCTGGTAAGAAACACTAGGGTTCCTGGATACCCTACGACGAAATCCCAACTGACGAAATCACCCATCTTCGTCAAAAGCTCCTGGACTAAATCACCTATAATTTCGTTTCGTCAACTTGATCTTGGACGAAATCACCTTGGGCGAAATCATCTTGATCTTGACGAAATCCCCCTGGGCGAAATCACTGGTCTCAGATGAAATCACCATTTTCGTCATTGTTTATCTTCAGACGAAAACACCTATCTTCATCACACTTGATCTGGACGAAAACACTAACAGTTCAGCAACAAATCCTGATTTTGTCAAAACAGTTCAGCAACAAAAAAAAGGCAGCCACTTACATCACCTTAAACCTTCATCCTCATCGATATGGGGAAGAACCACCGGCTGAGAACCTCCATTCCACCGCCCGATCTTCACCGATTGCACTATCAAACCGTCACCAAACGATGTCGTTTCCTCCTCGTTCCTCGACCGTACGACTGACGTCATGAGCATCATCGGCGCGTTGCTTTTCGGTGCCAGATGCGGTGCTCTCACCGTCGCCACGATGTACTTGATCTGGTCTCTATGCTCCAACAGACGCCTCGATTTCACCTCCGACTCCGAGTTTGATGGTGGTGAATTTTGGGTGTTTTGTGGGAGATCATATGTTGATGTTGATGGAGGTTGAAGATGGACTGAATGTTGAATTTGTTTCTGGGTGTCGCTGAATGTTTGAGTGTGTATAGAAGATGAGAGGTTTGGTAAAGAAAGGAGTATGTGGTTAGATGTTGACTTTTGGGGCAGTGGAGGTATGTATCGAACAGAGAGTGTTAAATGAGGTGCACAGCTGTACAAGAGATGTTGGCACAATTGATTTGTTTGGCAACTAGTAATTGGGCCCACTTGTACGAGATGAAGATATGGATTTAAGTTTGATGATGGGCTCAGTGTATCACAGACCTTCAAGTGGATCAAGGTTCTCTATTAAATTTTTTTATTTTTGAGCTTGTTAAACCAATCAAAAGACCCACTAATATTTGATCTAATTAATTGGCTAAATTAATTTTAGGCAAATGATTATAAAAATTAATTAAAAAAATTGGGCTCTATTGGACCTGATGTGTGTAAAATGCAACATATAAATTACATCAAATGAGGCATAAAACTAACCCTTTTTAAGTACTAATATTGGAAAAAGAGTGTTTTTGTCTTCCTTTTGTATTTTCAGGATTAAATGAGCTCAAAAACGCAAAAGAAGCAAAAAGACAGCTAAATCCAACATAAATACAAGAAAAGGAATATTAGTGGACTGTCCGAACCCTCAACTGCACCTTCCAAAGCAAAGTAGAGAAATCAGAAGACTGAACACGCCCCGTGCTCAGCCAGCACGGGGCCGTGCCCAAGAAGCAGCAGAAAAGACAAATCTATAGAAGCTTCTATTGCCCACCACGGGGCCGTGCTCAGCGGACACGGGGGCGTGTCGAAAGTACAGCAGGCGCATTTATTGTAATTGCGAATTACAATTAATGAGGAGAGAGATTGTCAGACGGACACGGGGCCGTGCCCAGCGGACACGGGGCCGTGTCCAGCTCTCTGTTCAGCCTATAAATAGGAGTGCTTGGATTCATTTCATCTCATCCCTTGGCACACCACCTCTCTCACACTTCATCCACCACCCACCACCATCACAACACCATCATCCACCACCATCATCCATTGTCCATCGTAGAGTGTGTGAGTCGTCTCGGGATCCAAGATTGATCGTAAGAGTTCTTGACAATCAAGGCCATGTTTGCCTAAGTCTCTTACATCACTTGGTGAAGACAAAGTGTCTAGTATAATACTTTTTATTTCTAATCTTTTGCACTTTTTATTTGGTTTTGTATTAATGACTTTAATAACTAGTTACTTATGTTGAAGGTGATCTTTCCTTATCGTTTGTCCGTGGTGTCTTGGCATTATTTTACTGTCTATATAAAATAAAGGATTTTCACCATTCATATCTCCACGGTTTATACGGAGATATGTTGGCTACCTGGTAGGGGGTTAAGGGAACGGTTTGGTAAAGGTCTTGCCATTGTTCAGCGTTTAGAGGTCCTGCAATGGACCTGGGTCAAATTTAGTAGGACCTCCTTCAATACTTCACGGTATTGGATGGCGGGGGTCCAAACTCTTTGATCCCCTCATAAGTTAACTACTATTAATACTATAACCCGGTTATTTAGGACTGTATCCCTGCTGACTCAGACTACTTAGCCGAGGGTAACGTCACCGCCAAAAGCGGGGCCTACCACAATACTGCATTAATAACTTAATTCATTATCTTCCAATAATCCACCCTTTTAGGATTGTATCCCTGCTGACTCAAACTACTGGGGTGAGGGTAACGTCGCCTTCAAAAGAGGGGCCTACTACAATAACTAAGATAATCTCTTAATTATGTGCAAAAGTGCGGAAATAATCAAAGGTTATACTAGATACGAGTCGGAACCAAGTGATTCATCTTGTCTATCTGTTTTTTATTTTATTTTTATTTTCAGCATTTTAGTTAGTTTTTATTTTTCTTAGCTTTAAACATTTTTCTAAACTTTTTATTTTGGTTAGACGTTGAGGATAAACCGGTATTAAAAGCTCTTGTGTCCTTGGACGACCTCGGTATCTTACCAACGCTATACTACGCTCAACGATGGGTGCACTTGCCCATATGTGTGTTTAGTGTTAGTAAAATATCGTGTTTTATAAATTTAAAACTTGGCTAAAATAAGTGTTAAAAAGGGCTTAAAATATACACCTAATATATATAACACTTCGCACGCATCAGACCAAATGTTGAAGATAAGGCATGGAGTCTTGGACCCGTCTCGATTCGTGATTTGCAACGTGGGGTTGGGTGTTCGCGAAGTTGATTTGAATTGCGCTTCCAAATATCAAGGTCAAAATTCGTACAGGTTTTGGGAGCGCGCGGGGTGATGAGAGATGATGAAAACTTGATTTTTTTTTAAATGTGGGGTAGTCTCGGTTACCGATGCAAACGTCAAATTTGGTGACTTGACTACTATGGGCCAAAAACAAAATAGGTATGTTCACTTCCGCACGTCAATATTTATGGTTGTTATCGGTTATTCGTAAATGTTCGAAAGCATTTTGTTTATTGTCATATTCTCGCATTTGAAAACGAACGTATGAACCTGGAATGTCAATACCGGTCCTAACGAGTTCACAAAGTCTTTGGAGGGATACAAGTCGGATCCTACGGGGTACAAGGCAAAATTTCTTTATCAACTAGAATATGCAACGAAGAAATCTTTTTGTTTATTGTCATATTCTCGCATTTGGTAACGAATGAATGAACCTAGAATGTCAATACCGGTCCTAACGAGTTCACAAAGTCTTTGGAGGGATACAATTCGGATCCTACGGGGTACTAGGGGACGTTCTTATTCAACTAGAATATGCAAAGAAGAAAGTCGTTTTCATGATTTTTCGGAACCGAGAACATTCAGTGAAGATTGACGACAGTTACGCTAAGTGAAGGGAATTGGTGAACATTTGAAAGTTGACGACAGTTCCTATGAAGTGGAGGGAATCTGTTAAGGTTTAGAGATCTTACCAAAGAAATGGGGGAATAAAACGGATGATGAATTTCTTCGGTAAATTTCTAAACGCAATCACAGGTGGTAGAGTTTGTGATTTTCTGGTGATACCAACGGTTCTGCGTGGAATGTTTTGCACAGACACATATTTGAGGATTTTAATTAATTCTCCAGCCAGCGTGAAGAGTTTTGCACGGAAACATACAGGCATCTTAAGTCTACAGTAGTTACAAAAGCGCTGTTCACTGAAGACCTGGGGAATCTTTATGAAAGCTGATAGTTCAAGACTGAAGACCTGCATGATTCGGTTTTGGGTTTGATGTTTCTTTGGGATTTTACAGGGATCTGGGGGTAACTCAATTCGTTGAGTTTGCAAACGATGTACTTGGTCTAGCTGACTTCCTGAGTACTGATGCTGAAGATCTGTAGTGCATTACGTGGTCAACTTCACAAAGGCGAGACAATGAGATCTGGATGTAGTTCAACTAAGCATGCTGGTTGAGCTTGCAAGGGATACACTTAGTCTAGCTGACTTGCCTGAGTGTTGATGCTGAAGATTAAAGTGCATTACTTGGTCGATTCCACAAAGATGGTTTACAGAAGACAGTTCACCAGAAACCTTTACCAATGTAGTATGCTTGAAGATCAAGACTTGATGCAGTTTTTTAAAGAATGGAACCCTTATCAAATGCCGGTTGGAGTATTGGAAGATCAGCGGAAGATCGGTCAATTGAGCCTTTTGAGGAAATTGCACAACACCCAACACGGATACGCATACTTTGAGGGGGAACTATTATACAAGAAGCGTCAAGATACTAGTTACCTGGATCATCGGTCAAGGGGGAATTTGTTAACACAGAGAAGATGAATACTTGACTGAAGATCGATTGCAGTTGCATTTTCGGCATTCGACAGCAACGGACAAGGGGGAATTTGTTGATGCAGATTTTGTGTCTGATGCTTGTCGAATAGATTAGATTTATTTTATGCTAAATTTGTAATAGTTAGTGAAACGGTCTAACGAACGTGTATAGACTCGCTCGTTTGAAGTGGTCAAACGAGAGGGTTATTTGTTTGACCGTGTGTGTTTGAAAAGGGGTGTAGCTATAAATAGCAACCCTTTGTCATTTCAAACACTTGGAAGTTTTAGAGGTTTGAGTCCTCACAGGGAGAGATCACCACTTGGTCTCTCCCCGGATGTGTACTCCTTTGGTATGGTTCGGTTAGCTTGTTAATCGGGCCGATTTGCTTTGTTATGCTATCAAATCTATACAAGTAAGTATTTCATCCGTCTCTAATCTTCCCGTCTATGAACATAATCATGATAATCACGGTTTCGGTCCCGAAACACGGTCCTACAAAACCGGTGAATACCGGTGCCGAACTGGTACCGAAAGCACACCCGGTTTGATAAATTTAATACTGGTACTCGATACCATTTACTCTTCGATTAGTAATGTTACTATTCAATTCTATTTTTAATATGTAATTATATGTTAATGTTCATTCAATTGAATTTTTAATATATAGGGTAATGATTGAAGTCAACGTCGGTCAAGTGTGTCCAGCAAAGATAAATAGAGTTGAACCTGAAGTGGGATATTTGAAGTCTTTGTGGAGGAAATGGTTTAGAGTGACTTAGATGTGCATGAATGATTGGGTATAGAATATTTTAGGTTCCACCCTACTTAGCTTGAAATATATTCTTTATAGCACCTTCTCACAATTCAAGCGGTGGATTAGGAGCTGAATGCAATCTGATATAATTGAAGATCCTCACAAGGAAGCTAATTATTTAATTTTTATCATTGAAGTTTGAACCCTATCACATGCCTATTACAATTTTATCTTTAATAAGATACAGAGCTTTGTTTGACAAGATATAGGAGGGTCTACATTTGCGGGGGAAAACGGCAATGAAGATTTTGGGTATTTAGTCTATTTGTGAAGATTCGAAGAAGACGTTAGATTTTTTTTAAGATCATTTGAAGAATTGATAGCATCATTCTGGGGGGGAATATTGTTGGGTCAAAATGGAGAATGATGTTATCAATTACGCCGACGTTATTTAGCGTATTTATTGTTTATATTATGTGGCGTTTTTATTTGTAATAGTCAGATATTTTAGTGATTTTAGTAGGTTTTCCAAGCAATAGGCGGCTTGCTTGGAGGACAAGGCTCAGGGTTCTATAAATAGGGAACTGTACCTCATTTGTTGGGTGTGCATTTAGGAGCAACCACCCCGGGGGAGCTCACCCGGGGTGGATCATTATCTTTGTATTTCTTTATCCAATCAATGAAACATTTCTATTGTTCAAATATTTGTTCGTATATTTCTAGTGTTTATTCATGGTTCACAAATCACCCGTCTCGTATTATTTACTGAATCGAAACTGTAACCGGATCGTTACGGGACTATCAGAAACGAACATCCCCAACTGGTTGCAAAACGCAGAGACAAGCAAAAGAAAAGGCGGGGTGATTCAGTACTGCAAACTGATCTTGAGATGCAAACTTTACCCGCATGGGACGCTCGTGGGCTGTGGAAAAAAGAGAGAAAGAAAGACTGAGATGATGGAGATCTTATTCAGAATTGAAGAACAAAAGGAGCGTGACGAAGCTCAAAAGAAGAAAGAAGCTGAAAAACCAGCTGCACATCAATCACCTGCTCCAAAAGACAAGGATCTCTCATCCGAATCTGAAGTACAAAAGATTCAACCTCTGACGTCATCCACATACAAAGCCACAATGGAGAATCAACCAAAATCAAGTGAAGCTGATAACAACCAAACTCCATCATAATAGAATGTTGAAGAAGCCGTAGCAAATCCTTAAACCGGAGCCAAAGAATGAAGACGCTCAAGTACGCAATGGTCTAGGGGGGATATTGTTAGACCATTTGAGACCGCCGGTACTTCAGTTGATTAGGAGTAAATGGTGTGCGTGTGGTGGTATATATTTTTATGTATATTTTTAGCCCTTTTTACACTTTAGTCAAGTTTTAAATTTATAAGACACGATATTTTACAAACACCAAACACACATATGGGCAAGTGCACCCATCGTGAGCGTAGTATAGTGTTGGTAAGACACCGAGGTCGTCCAAGGACACAAGAGCTTTTAGTATCGGTTTATCCTCAACGTCTAATCAAATCAAAATTTTAGAAAAATGTTTTAAACTAGAAAATAAAAAAAACTAAAAATGGTGAAAAAAATAAAAATAAAACAGATAGACAAGATGAATCACTTGGATCCGACTCGCCTTTAGTGTAACCTTTGATTATTTCCGCACTTTTGCACTTTTTAAGAGATTATCTTAGTTATAGTAGTAGGCCCCTCTTTTGAAGGTGACGTTACCATCAACCCAGTAGTTTGAGTCAGCAAGGATACAATCCTAAAGGGTTTGATTATTGAAAGATAATTAATTATGTTATTAATGCGTAATGTGGTAGGCCCCTCTTTTGAATGTGACGTTACCCTCGGCTAAGTAGTTTGAGTCAGCAGGGATACAATCCTAAGTAGTCGGGTTAATGTTTTAATAGTAGTTTACATATGAGGGGATCAAGAAATTCGAACCCCCGCCATCCAATACCAGTGGGTATTGAAGGAGGCCCTACTAAGCTTGATCCAGGTCCTTGCAGGATCTATACACTGAACAAGGCAAGACGATTACCAAACCATTTCATTAACCCCCAACCAGGTAGCCAACATATCTCCATATAGAACGTGGGGATATGAATGGTGTAAATCTTTTATTTTATATAGACAATAAAATAACGCCAAAACACCACGGACAAATGATAAGGAAGTTTCACCTTCAACATAAGAAACTAGTTATTAAAGTCATTAATACATAACCAAATAAAAAGTGTGAAAAGATTAAAAATAATAAGTATTACACTAAATGCTTGTCTTCACCAAGTGATGTAAGAGACTTAGGCAAACATGGCCTTTGATTGTCAAGAACTCTTACGATCAATCTTGGATCCCGAGACTACTACACACACTATATGATGGATGATAGATGATGGATGATGGTGGTAGATGTGGGTTGTGATGGTGGTGGTGGGTGGGTGTAGTGTGAGAGAGGTGGTTTGCCAAGGGATAAGTTGCAGTGAGCCAAGCACCCCTATTTATAGTCTGCACAGAAGCCCGGACACGGCCCCGTGTCCACCCATCTTCTCTTTCTTCATTAAATGCAGTTTGTCTGCATTAGTTGACCACGCTCGCATGTCCGCTGGGCACGACCCCGTGTGCAAAAGCGTATCTGTACTATCAAGATTTGCTTAGATTCTGCGAATCTTTGCGTTGACCACGGCCCCGTGTCCGCTGGGCACGCCCCCGTGGTGGTTGATAGAAGCTTCTATAACTTTGTCTTTTCTGCAGACACTTGGGCCCGCCCCCGTGCTCAATGAGCACGGGGCGTGTTCAGCCTTCTGCTCTTTTTGTTTTTGCTTGGGGAGATGCTGTCGAGTGGTCGGGCATGCAACGTTTATTCCTTTTCTTGTATTATTGTTAGATTTAGCTGCATTTTTGCTTCTTTTGTCCAATTAAGCTCTTTTAACCCTGAAATACAAAAGGAAGACAAAAACACACTTTTTCCAACATTAGTATTAAAAAATGGTTAGTTTTATGCCACATTTGATGTAATTTATATGTTGCATTTTTCACACATCAAATACCCCACACTTGAATCTTTGCTTGTCCTCAAGCAAAACTCTTTATAATGTGGCTTACACTCCCAAATGGAATGGGCAAAAGAGAAGGTTTTTTTTTTGGCTTGTCTTAGAGTGTCGGGATTCCAAGATTCTTTATTAGGTTTTATTTTTATGTTATTTACAATCCCATTCGTCATGATTTATTTAGAACATTACATAAAATAAATTACTTATTAGGGCATAACATGCCTCTTTAAAATTCCATTTATATACAAGTTCACATACCTCACGGGGGATCACACAACACTCGGCCGAAGATGTATTTTTGTGAAACACTCGAGAGCGGCATGGAACTTACTTCTACCATAAGCTTGCCAAGCAATCAATCCTCCTCCTTTTTAACTATAAACCTTTGTAAATATCAAGAGGACTTTGGGGAAGGGTTAGGCTTGGGTTAAAGGTAGGTGGTTGGGTTAGTGGTTAGTAGAAAAGGGCGAAAGGCGTAAAAAACGTCGGTTTTCGTAAAACATTTTGTTTTTGTGACTTTTTATTCTAATGAAGCATTATTCAAACAAGCCTTCTTTTGGTGAGCTTTGTTTGTTTATTGCTAACTTCATTTTTCTTTTCTTCTCTATAAAATTATTTTTTGTTCTCTTTTTTTTTAAGGAAGTCACAAGAAAACCGAGCTTTGTTACTAAAATAAAGGGTTTAAAATGAAAAAGGATTTTGGTGGGTAAAAAGGGTGTTTGTTTTGGGTTAAGAAATAAAAAGGTTTAGGCTCAAAGGGGTTAACTTAGAGGATTTTGGGTAGGTGGTAAAAAAAAATAATGGTGTTGAAAGAAAAAAGGTTAGTTCTAATGCCTCCATCATTTACTTACTTGGGTTTAAGTTGGTAAGGACCGGGAATGTATCGTCATGGCAAGTTCTAGAGTCGTAAGAACCAAGCGGCTATTCACACAAGAAACGAAAAATGAGCATTTAGTTTAAAGCTGTGTATTTGTATGCTCAATAAAGGCTCAAAACTCATTTTTTGTGGGAATGGGTTTTATGTTATCAAGTATATATAATCAAATTTTAACTAGATTTGTCATGTCGTTTTATAATTTTCTTATGTTGGTTCCTTTTTTATCACGACGCTATCGGTTGTAAATTTATAAAAATCTAACATTTTTAGAACTTGTTATTCCCAAATTAAATCAAGACAAGTAAAAAAAAAATTTAAACTTTGGGGTGTTTAGCGGTTCCAATAGAGTTTTGTGTAAGTCTTGGAATTAGGACTTGCAAAATTCAAGGTTTTAGCATCCCCCCCACACTTAAATTGCACATTGTCCTCAATGTGTCCAAAAAATAAGTTTTTGGTTGATTAAAATGTGTAAAAGTGGGTTAAAAACAAGATTTTATGTTACTGGGTAGCTGAACACGGGGTGTGTTGGGCTGAGCACGGCCCCGTGGTCAGACTGCAAGTACCAAAAATAAACAGAAGGCTGGACACGGGGCCGTGTTCACGAGGGCGTGTTCAGCGAACACGACCCCGTGTCCAGTTACCTGAACTGGGCTTTTTCTGCAGAACCTCGAGCACGGGGGTGTGTTGGGTTGAGCAGGGCCCCGTGCTGAACTTTCTTTAATGAAGAAAATTATCGGGAGGCTCTGTTTTTGTGCATGGGGTGTGGGTTCAAGTTTCCCTTAGTAAACTTCACCATTTCGAGTGTGCTTTATTCCTGAAAATTAAAACTAAACTAGAAAACATAAAAGTTAAACTAATCTAAAACTAAGGATAAATCCGCGGAATGCCTCCGTGGTGCGCCACGTTTATAAGAGTCCTTGGCTAGACCCTCCTTATCGGGTGGTTCTGGCTCATCTTCAATTAGGGGGTCGTCATTGCCGATTGGATATTTCATTGATCGTTCAAGATCAACACACCTTTTGAAGGCCCCTAATTGAATGGGTAAGTTGTTTTTCTTCCGATTAATCAAAGCTTTGTGGGTTTTCACAAAACGTTGTCCCAACACATGTGGAGTGTCATCAAGGATGACAAAGTCGGTTGGAACCACCGTTTGATTGGTTTGGACCAACACATCCTCATCTACCCCTATTGATTTTATTGTTTTCCGATTAGATAGAAAAATGGGTATTTGAAGTGGAGAAAAATCTCCAATACTTATTTTTTCAAAAATGTAGTTTGGCATTATATTAACACAAAGATCTTTATCAATTGTGATATTGCTAATAAAGGAATTTTGAAAAAACATGGAACCGGTGTAATGTTAATTTCAAATGGGTCTTCTTTTATTAGTGCAGTTTGATCATCTGTTAACTTAATGCTTACCGTTTCATCAATTTTAGTGTTAGTGTTTAACTCTTTTAAAAACTTAGCATGAGTGGGAACTAAACAATGATTTTCGAAAGAAGGTGACAAGAGATTAATTTTTTCAAAATTAGACTCTTCTTGAATTTTAACTTTGTCGGACTCACCTTTTTCGTTGTTTAACTCATGTGTCGGCTTTTCACTTATTTGTTCTTCCATTTTTACATTTTCAACTATCTCTTCTTTATCACGAGTTAATTCTTCTCTTGCGTGGGACTCCTCTTCCCTTGCGCGAGATTCTTTTATGCAATGTTTGATAGTTTTAATGTGTTCTATTATCTTATCAGCTATGTGGGTGATAGAGTAGGGATCAGGATCCTCAAAGCTTGAATCCGGATGCTCGATCATTGGTTCCTCATAACACTCATTTGAAGTAGATGGTTCACACCATTGTTCTTCATTGTAAGTATATGATGGATAAGGGTCGTAATTTTGTTCTTCATAATACTCATATGAGGTGGGTTGTTCATGCCATGGTTCCTCATAATAAGCATATGAAGGTGGAGGCTCATATATTGGTTCCTCAAAGTATGAGTATGAAGGCTCATACCTTGGTTCATCAAAATATGAGTATGAGGCAGAAGGTTTATACCTTGGGTCTTCATAGGTTGTGTATGAAGTTGATGGCTCGTACCTGGGCTCCTCATAATAGGTGTATGAAGTGGATGGTTGAAATAAGTCACAATATTGTACCGAGTGCGGGTCACCACAAATGGTGCAATAATCTTCCCTATAATCATCCTCCTCATAGTTGTAGTTGTAGTCTACTGAGTATTGATCCATAAGAATCACTCAGCAGACCACAACAGAGTCTCGAGACCAGAAAACAAAAAATAAAAACGGAAACAGAGGCTGGACACGGCCCCGTGTTCAGTGAGCACGGCCCGTGTTCAGAATCTGTATCTGGGCCTTTTAATAAAAGTGACTGGTTTTGTGGAGCACGGGGCGTGTTCAATGAGCACGGCCCCGTGTTCAGACTCTGTATCTGGGTGTTTTATGAAAAAATGCAGCACGGCCCCGTGTTCAGTGAACACGGCCCCGTGTTCAGGCTACTGTAAATGCAAAAACTAACTAAAATGCAGAAAATGTGCGAGCGTTTTAAAAAGGTTTTGAAAAACTGATTAGGCCACCGATTTTAAGCTTTCTTAAAATCCTTGTGTCCCCGACAACGGCGCCAAAAACTTGATGTGCGTGTGGTGGTATATATTTTTATGTATATTTTTATCCCTTTTTACACTTTAGTCAAGTTTTAAATTTATAAAACACGATATTTTACTAACACCATACACAAAAATGGGCAAGTGCACCCATCGTGAGCGTAGTATAGTGTTGGTAAGATACCGAGGTCGTCCTAGGACACAAGAGCTTTTAGTACCGGTTTATCCGCAACGTCTAATCAAATCAAAATTTTAGAAAAAGGTTTTAAACTAGAAAATAAAAAAAAATAGAAATGCTGAAAAAAATAAAAATAAAACTAATAGACAAGATGAATCACTTGGATCCGACTCGCCTTTAGTGTAACTTTTGATTATTTCCGCACTTTTGCACTTTTTAAGAGATTATCTTAATTATAGTAGTAGGCCCCTCTTTTGAATGTGACGTTACCCTCAACCCAGTAGTTTGAGTCAGCAAGGATACAATCCTAAAGGGTTGGATTATTGAAAGATAATTAATTAAGTTATTAATGCGTAATGTGGTAGGCCCCTCTATTGAAGGTGACGTTACCCTCGGCTAAGTAGTTTGAGTCAGCAGGGATACAATCCTAAGTAGCCAGGTTAATGTTTTAATAGTAGTTTACATATGAGGGGATCAAGAAATTCGAACCCCCGCCATCCAATACCATTGGGTATTGAAGGAGGTCCTACTAAGCTTGATCCAGGTCCTTGCAGGATCTATACACTGAACAAGGCAAGACGCTTACCAAACCATTCCCTTAACCCCCGACCAGGTAGCCAACATATCTCCATATAGACCGTGGAGATATGAATGGTGTAAATCTTTTATTTTATATAAACAGTAAAATAACGCCAAGACACCACGGACAAATGATAAGGAAGTTTCACCTTCAACATAAGAAACTAGTTATTAAATTCATTAATACATAACCAAATAAAAAGTGCGAAAAGATTAAAAATAAAAAGTATTACACTAAATGCTTGTCTTCACCAAGTGATGTAAGAGACTTAGGCAAACATGGCCTTTGATTGTCAAGAACTCTTACGATCAATCTTGGATCCCGAGACTACTACACACACTCTATGATGGATGATGGTGGTGGATGTGGGTTGTGATGGTGGTGGTGGTGGGTGGGTGTAGTGTGAGAGAGGTGGTTTGCCAAGGGATGAGTTGCAAGTTAGCCAAGCACCCCTATTTATAGCCTGCACAGAAGCCCGGACACGGCCCCGTGTCCATTGGGCACGACCCCGTGTCCACCCATCTTCTCTTTCTTCATTAAATGCAGTTTGTCTGCATTAGTTGACCACGCCCCCGTGTCCGCTGGGCACGACCCCGTGTGCAGAAGCGTATCTGTACTATCAAGATTTGCATAGATTCTATGAATCTTTGTGTTGACCACGGCCCCGTGTCCGCTGGGCACGGCCCCGTGGTGGGTGATAGAAGCTTCTACAACTTTGTCTTTTCTGCAGATACTTGGGCACGCCCCAGTGCTCAATGAGCACGGGGCGTGTTCAGCCTTCTGTTCTCTTTGTTTTTGTTTGGGGAGATGCTGTCGAGGGGTCGGGAATGCCACGTTTATTCCTTTTCTTGTATTATTGTTAGATTTAGCTGCATTTTTGCTTCTTTTGTCCAGTTAAGCTCTTTTAACCCTGAAAATACAAAAGGAAGACAAAAACACACTTTTTCCAACATTAGTACTAAAAAAAGGGTTAGTTTTATGCCACATTTGATGTAATTTATATGTTGCATTTTGCACACATCACTAAACAATAAACAAGAATGAAGAACGATCAAGTACGCAACGGTCTAGGGGGAATATTGTAAGACAACTTGAGGCCGTTGGTACTTGGTTTTAGATGGTTATGGATTGTTTTGTTTAAGTTTATTATATTCTAGAAAGTTCAGGGGGTGTTTATGTAATAGCTAGATAGTGAAACTGCCAGACTTGGCGTATTTAATATTCCAGCGTATTTATTAAATAAGCTGGATGGTCAGTGTGTATAAATACTAGATGAATGAAAACCCTTGTCAAGTTTCTTGGACAAGGTTCTTGGTGATTTCTTGTGTTGTGAATCTGATTATTTTGCTTAATCCGAACATCCAGGTGCTGGTAGTGTTATTATCATTTTGGGATTCCATAAACAACACTTGTTGTTTGATCCTTGCAAGATTATTCATCTTCATCTTTGATTTTTCTTGACTTTTACACATTCAAACACCTAATCGATAGGTGTTTGGGTAAAAACAATCAAACCACTGTGATCCGGATAGTGTTTGGGATCTTCACCTTACTAACCGCATAATCAATCTCGGGTCGAGTCAAGACCAAATACTGTAAAGCATCAACTATACTCCGATATAAGGTACGTTCAGACAACGGAATACCTGTATGACGGGAAAGTTGACGTCCAGAAACAACCGGAGTAGATAAAGGCCTACACTCAGCTAGACCAGTGTGCTGTAATAAATCAAGTAGGTAGCACTGCTGGGATAGATGTAGAACATCATCAGTAAAAGTAGCTTGTATACCCAAAAAATATGATAAAACTCCCAAATCCTTGAGCGCGAATTGTGAATGTAAGAACTCAATCAATCCAGTAACATACTCAGAAAAGCTCCCAGTAATAATAATATCGTCCACATAAACCAAGACATAACACATCACCAAATCCCGACTGTAGACAAAGAGAGAGGTGTTAGAGAGACACTGAGTGAATCCTCTAGAAACAAGAGCCGATGATAGCTTGGAAAACCAAGCTCTGGGTGCCCGCTTCAGACCACAAAGAGCCTTCTGTAGTAAACAAGCATGATGAGGTCGGGAAGAGTCAACAAAGCCTGGAGGCTGTGATATATACATAGTCTCAGATAAATCACCATGAAGAAAGGCATTGTTGACATCAACCTGCCTGATGACCCATCCACGGGAAAAAGCAATAGAGAGTACAAGACGAATAGTAGTGGGTTTAACCACCGGGCTGAATGTCTCAGTATAATCAACACCTCAGTCTGATGAAAGCCCTGGGCAACAAGTCGGGCTTTATATCGACTCACAGAACCATCAGGATTATGCTTAATCCTGTAAACCCACTTACAACCAACAATGTTGGCATCAGTGGGAGCCGGAACCAGACGCCAAGTCTGGTTGGCATGTAAAGCACCAATCTTAGAACGCATCACATCCCACCAAACAAAGTACTGTTGAGCCTGTCGAAATGTGTAAGGCTCAGTGGTGGGAATAGTAGATACAAGAAAGAGAACATGATCAGGAAACTGACGCGATTGCCGCGTATGATCACGAGATCGCAAAACCATCGGGTGAGTCGGAGGAGGAGGAGGAGGAGGAGAAGGGGGAGAAAGGGGAGAAAAGAGATGTGAATGAATATCAAGAGATGAGATATCAGGAGAAGATGAGGAAGGGATAATATGAGGAGATGAAGAAGAAGGAGAAGAAGAAGAAACATAAGACGGAAGCGAAGGAGGAGGAATGAAGAAAGGAATAGAATCTGAAGAAGCCGTGGAAGTAGTAGAACTCCTTGGAATGTCAAAAATCGACTCATGGAATCAAACATGTCGAGAGGTATACGTACGAGAAGTATGAGGATCGTAACAGAGATAACCGAGATGAGATGGAGCATAGCCAACAAAAATACAAGGGGTAGACTTGGGTGAAAGTTTATCCACTCGAGTATCACCTAGAAACGGATAGCACAAACACCCAAAGGTACGAAGAAGAGAGTAATCGAAAGGAGATCCAAATAGAACCTCATAAGGAGATGAGTGATGAAGAACCGGTGATGGTAACCGGTTAATAAGGAAGGCAGCAGTGGCAGTGGCATATGCATCATACCAGAATTTCTTTGGTAACCGAGCATGAAACAATAAAGCTCGAGCTATCTCAGAAAGATGATGGTTTTTTCGCTCAGCCACCCCATTCTGTTGGGGAGTATAGGGGCATGAAATGCGATAAGCAATGCCTGAATCTGAAAGAAAACAAGCCATAGAACCATGAATGAGCTCAGGAGCACCATTACACTGAAGATGTTTGATGGTACAAGAGAAGAGGTTCTCAACTAGCGGTTTGAAATGCCAAAAACAATCAACCGCTTGAGAACGACAAGTCAAAGGATACATCCATGTAAATCGACTAAAATCAACAATGAAAGTAATGAAATATCGGTATCCATCTCTATACATAACAGGCGAGGCACCCCAAATGTCACAATGTATAATATGTAAAGGTAAAGTAGAGTGGGATACAATTGATGTAAAAGGCAGTCTAGTCGATTTTGAAACACTACAAGCACTACAATGTGTGTATTGGGTTTTGTTTGTCAGATGTGAAAATGAAAATCAAGACAAAACATCATCAGATGGATGACCCAATCGAGAATGCCAAGTCTCATGAGAAACAGAAGTGAAAGCAGCAAGTGAATATAGCTGATGCGGACTACCACACGTGTGATGAAGGAGCTGTCCATCAAGAGTCTGAATGGACAGACCAAGATATGAGAAAACAACTGCTATATGATGATCTATCACTAACTGTGTGATCGATAAAAGGTTCTTTGCTAAGCAAGGAACCACAAGAACATGTCTAAGAGTAAGAGTACGATCAGATAAATGAAGTGTGGCAGTGCCAATGTGAGAAATAGTAAGAACCATACCATTGTCTACAACGACTCGCTCAGAGCCGGTGTAGGGAGTAGCATCAAATACAATAGAAGAGTCGGCAGTCATATGCGCAGTGGCGCCAGATTCGGGTATCCATGAATCAACACGTTCGCATAACCCAGAAAAATCTGCCGATAATCCAAAATGTGGCCAAATCCACTAGAATCTGCTATGGTGGTGAGTTGACAAAGAGAAGAGGTTGGCCCACTTGTAACATTAGTTTGTTGAAGATTGTTCGGCCCAAATGAATTAATATGTGGCTGAGTCCACACTGAATTATTAAAGATTTGTGAGCCTGAGTCCAAAATGGAACCTCCATTATCTCCAATGTTTTGTGAACAAAATGAGCCATGAGATCCAATTGAACGACTAGCATATTCAAATGTTCACCACCAAAACCATTTTCTGTAAAAACCCTAGAATCATTATCTGAATATGTTATACAACCATTTTCTGAAAATTTCAGATGACATCCTCCATTATTCTGCCATCGTCGACCATCATAATCTAGATCAATACTACAACCACCACCACTAAATTAATGATAAACTTGAGCATCATTGCGGTTGTTCGGACTAAATCGATTATAAAACGAATCTTCAATTTGATTCCACAGTTCTGAGGAAGAATTCACACCATTTGTGAGGTGAAGCAAAGAAGGAGACAAACTATCTCTCAGAAAAACAGAGACAAAATCAGCAGATCTGATCCACGCTTCTGTTGCATCTGAGTAAACCGGAGGTGGTGCAATCTCGCGATTCAGAAAACGTAATAGACCGAGAGCCTTTAAAAGAGTAAGAAATTGATGCCTCCAATTTAGAAAATTATAATTATGAAGCTTAATTGGCATGAAACTTGTGATATTTGGTAAAGTTTGTGCAGAATTTGAAGTGAAATTAGTCATGTTTGAAGAAGAATTAGAGTTTGAATATGCTGCCATGAATGAAGAAAGAAGAAGAAAAGAAGCTCAAAAAGTTGAGCGGGAAAAAAATCGAAGAAGATGACCGGAGTTGATGAGTTTGGCCGAAAAATACTGCCGGAATTCTAACTAACTGGTGGAAGGTATAACAGAATAGATCGGAGTTGAAAGGTTTTGGCCGGAATTGTAACAACTCGCCGGAAAATTAACAGAAAGGGCAGAGCATGGCTCTGATACCATGAAGAAAATAAAGAGCACTCATATCAATCATCAATCAAGTGAGTAATACAATGAAATATCCTCTGTATATATGGAGGATGAATCTAGATGCTAACTACCATAACAAACTCTAAGCACACATACAAAAACTAACCCAACTGTATACACATGAATAATCTATATACACTAATATGCATTATATGTAATGTAGTGCAAAAATGATTTGTTATAACCTATTGATAATCTAAACTAAGACATTAATAGACGGCAAGGTCCGTTAGGAAACAAAAGTGTACATGTAATCATACACATGTATCATAAAGCCCAAAATAATTTGTTATCATATAATGTAGGTTTGTGTTATCAAGACAAATCCAATAACATATCGCAAGGCCCAATAAGACCCGTAAAACTCCTTATCATACACATGTATCATAATGCCCAAAATGACTAGTTATAACATAGTGTTGCTTTGTGTAACCTAAACTAACCCACGATCAGTAGCAAGACCCAAACTGACTTGTTATAGCATATTGTTGCTTTACGTAACCTAAACCAACTCACTAACACTATGATTTTTTTTAACAACTAGTGGGCTGCCTCTAACTTTGATAACGTGACGACCATGGTAGGTTCTTCAACGTAGTGAGTGGTATGTTAGATGGCCAATGGGAACGGGTTAAGAACACGTCTCAAAATCTTCAAAACAAATATGATTTGTAAAGATAATTGGTAAATTATACCAAACATCAAAACTAATAATGTTTAAAATAAATAAGAAATAACTGGAAGGGTAATTATGTTATTTACCATAATTTATGTCAGTTAAAATCTGGTTAAGTACAATTTAGTTCTTTTAAAAAGTTACATCCTTTTTTAAAGTATTATATGAACCAAACAATACATAAAAGTTTTATTAAACTTGTTGCTTGATATCTATATAACCTATCTGCACAAGTAATTTTTTTAAAACACTAAAGATTACAATTTTACACTACATTAACAGTGATCAGTGATTTATTTCGTATTTCGAATAAGGACCACATATAACAAAGGGAAAGCAACCCCTGATATACACTAATAAGCTACGGCTATTTAATGCATATAAAAACTTAGCTCCTCATGTGTATATTATATTATTCTAAGGGTTATTGGATTTTATCACCCGCAACTATCGGCCTTTGGCCGATGACACCCGCAACTAACACTTTGACACCCGACACCCCCAACTTTACTTTTTGTTTGCACTGGCACCACTCAGTTATATATTCTCTAACTTGGTTAGTTATTTGTCCTAAGTGGCACCATTTTGCTGAGTTGGAGATGATTACGTGGCTGGTTATGTGTATATGTGTACAAGCTTCCTCTCTCTGTTATATATAACAAAATGGTGCCACTGTATATGTGATTACAAGTTCATTAGAATAATGAAATTGTCTAACTTGGTTAGTTATGTGATTACAAGTTAGAGAATATTTAACTTGTATAAGCTTCCTCTCTCTGTTATAAATATTCTCTCTGTTATATATAACAATATTCTCTAACTTGGTTAGTTATTTGTCCTAAGTGGCACCATTAGAATAATGAAATTGTAATCATGAACTTGTAGGCTTATGCCATCTGGTTTATCTTGCGTTTTTTATTAGGACAGAAAATGAATAAACCTTATGATACACATATATTGTCTCTTATATGCATCTATACATATACATAATTATAATACATGTGTAGGGGAAGGTTCATTGGGGAACACTAAAAAAGTGGGGAACAGCGGGGAACCGACTCAAACGAACTCCGATTGGACTCATTCCAGCGGCGTTGAAACCGGCTCGTCGAACCCTAACTAGGATCTCTTAACCCTAAACCCTAAATCTTAACTCCTAAACTTTGAACCCTAAAGCTAAAAAATAAGGCTAAAACCTAAGCTAAACCGTAAAATCTAAACTATAAACCCTAAAAGTTAAACCCTAAAGGCTAAATCTAAAGCTAAATCCTAAGGCTATACCTTAAAGCTAAACCCTAAACCCTAAAGCTAAACCCTAAAACTAAAACCTAAAGATAAACCCTAAAGCCAAACCCTAATATATTTAGGGTTTAGGGGTTATGATTTAGGGTTTAGGGTTAAGAGATCCTAGTTAGGGTTCGGCGAGCCGGTTCCAACGCCGTTGGAATAAGTCCAATCGGAGTTCGTTTGAGTCGGTTCTCCATTGTTTTTCACTTTTTTAGTGTTAACCAATGAACCTCACACTACATGTGTATATGTAACATGTATAGAGAGAGAAGAAGAAGATATATTTAAAAAACCTTGAACCATACATCACCCACAAAAACCTACAAAATACAAGTCGTTTGAAGAAGAAAAAAACAATTATATACAAGTCGTTTGAAGAAGAAAAAAAAAACAATTATATAAAACTTCAATTTGATATAAAATATAAAACGTTTGATAGCTACATCCACACCCACCAAACAGATGCACACAAAAGCTCCATCAAAAGTACCAAATAGACTTCTTCCCAAACTTCACCTTCAACTTTTTTCATCAACACACTTGCACCATCTCTCTTTCATCTATAATCTCCAAACTACTCACTAGGGTTCAATAAGAACCTCCGATCTGCTTCTATATACTTCCATCTAAATAACTGATTAAGATCATCATGTCGAACCGATGGTGGACCGGTCAAGTCAACGTAGCCGGGGTGGAAACATCATCAGGCGGTTCTGGTCATTCTCCAGCGATCAAGAAACCAGATCTCGGTATATCGATGAACGAGAACAACACAGCGAGTGAAGAAGATGAACGAGATAATAATAGTGATGATCCAAGGGAAGGTGCTATTGACCCATCGAACCGCAGGCCAAGAGGCCGGCCTCCAGGGTCCAAAAACAAGCCAAAACCGCCTATCTTCGTGACTCGAGACAGCCCCAACGCGCTCCGTAGCCATGTCATGGAGGTGGCTAGTGGGACGGATGTAGCGGAGAGCATAGCGCAGTTTAGTCGAAAAAGACAGCGAGGTGTTTGTGTTATGAGTGCTAGTGGGACAGTTATGAATGTAACCCTAAGACAACCTTCTGCACCCGGTTCAGTCATGACTTTACAAGGCCGGTTCGAGATATTATCATTGACTGGAGCTTTTTTACCCGGTCCAGCCCCACCTGGATCAACTGGGCTCACTATATATCTAGCTGGTGGTCAGGGTCAGGTGGTGGGTGGGAGTGTGGTTGGGTCTTTAGTAGCTTCCGGACCGGTTATGGTCATAGCCGCAACGTTTTCTAATGCTACTTATGAACGATTGCCGGTTGAGGAAGAGGAGGAAGCCGATAGTGTGGCACCAGGGCTAGCTGCTGGTGGATCACCGCCGCGGCTCGGGAATATGGGTGATCCCACTCAGATGGGGGGTTACAATATGCAGCCTAATATGATCCCTAATGGAGGTGGACAGATGAACCATGATCAAGCTTTTGGTTGGGCTCATGGCAGGCCTCCATACTAGAGGATTGATTTATAAGGTAATAAGTTATTTAAGACCAAAATAATGATCATGTTATAAAATATTAATATTAATATGAATTATCAGTAGATAGGTTACTTGAATTTGAGTTTAGGTGAATTGTGATGTTGTATACATTAACAATAGAACTTCGTGTTTGTACATTAATGCAATGATGAGAATGAATAAATAAATAGGGTTTGCATTTGTAAAGTTGTCTTGGCTTTGTTTTGAGTTTTATATACAACAGAAATTGTTCTTGTATAGTTTTAGATTTTTGATTAAGCTAATTTCTTGTATTTTAATTTTTTAATCATCATATGTTGTTGATATATTGTTTTTTTTTTTTTTTTTGTTTCTCGAAGCAGTAAAATGCATTTAATTATTTAGCACTAATTATTTCTATGAAAAGCCAAAAACAGTTTACAAGTTTTATAGTTACATTAAATTGTAGTCTTCATTTTATATTTTGTTGGCTTTCTATAATTAATTCATGAATAAAAAGGCACTTGTATGTTGTATAGTATTATAAGGTTTAGGTTTTAAAACCAACTACACATAATTTGTTTAGTTTTATTTTTTTTCAATTCTAGTTTTTGTTTTGTTTTTTACAATCATATTAGACATGTTTTAACTCTATTGTTCAACAAAAATCATATGTTGAAATTACAAACATAAGATCTATTGTTCAATAAAAGTCATATGTTGAGATTACAAACATAAGATGTAAGTAGTGATGATGTTTATAAAAATAGGTTGCTTTGTTTGGATAGAGTGGCTGAAAAACCCCTCTGATTCATGTGTTTTCTTTCTTTTTTTCTTTTTGTTAGCAATTTGCTAATTAGGTTGGTTTTTATAAAGTTTATCTTTCAAAAAAAATATAAGGTAGTTAAATTTAACATGGCAAAAATAAAAATATCTCACTTAATCAAATTTTGATTAGTTTCACAGATATGTACTAGCCCAATTTAGAGTATTTAAATTAAACAAAACTGGATTGAATGATTACTTTTCGTGGTTTTGTGTTATATTAAGGAGCTTTTTGTGCAGTTTTAATAGTTTTAAAAACTTTAATATACTTATTTTTGACTGAGAGGTTTTTAATGTAAAATGAAAAAATATACCAAGTTTTACGTAGTATTCAGTAAGGTTATAAGGTTAGAAGAAGTGGGAGAAACTTTAGAAGAAGTGCGCATGTTATATTTTATAAATTATAGAGTTTGGTTTTAGCAATCTTTAAACATGTTCTCGGCTTTAGTAGATTTGATTCTTCTAATTACTTTAACATAATGATTGGTGCGCATGTTATATTTTATAAATTATAGAGTTTGCTTTTAGTAATTTTTAAACATGTTCAGTAGTGTCTCGGCTTACTTGAAAATATTTAAGGTTTTTATAAAATAGGAGGAAAATTGGTTTTTAATAAACCAACATTTGTCCCGTTGGTAAATAAAAGTCAAGGGACTGTAATTTACTAGTTTTAAAATAGTTAAAACTAGTAAATTACAACTACATAGACTGTTTGTGTAATAAATAAAACTTAACGGAAGTTCATTGAGTACCAACATGTTGATAGGTAGGATTATTGTATACCAATTACGTAAGTAAGATTATTATTTAACAACGGGACAAATGTTGGTTTATTAAAAACCAATTTTCCTATAAAATATTAGGTAACTTATCCTACAAAATAAAAATTAAATAAGAATCATACAAAGACATAATAGATCACAAAATATAAAAGAAAATATAAAAAATTAAAATGTACAAGTTAAAAATCCAAAAGCAAAAACTTAAAATCTCATATCGTAAAATTCAATGAGACGGTTCAAATAACGCTTCAATGAGGTTAGTTAGAGTTCGTTTGATGAATTTCTTACGACTTTCTATTTAAGGAGACAATGCATTTCATCCTAACCCATAAAACATTTAAGTAGAGATATACGATTGTGAACTTCTGAATGTTTTGACTTGTATGTATGAATTCAAATTTTGATCATCAGCTATAGCTATTTTCGAAGATCTAGTTAGTTGTTATATGATTATTAGTACCATTATCATCACTATTATAATTATTATTTAATCTTATCTACTACTACCTAAGCATGGTAATAATAAATAAATCTTTTCAATCGGAGTTTTGGTGTATCAGCTTACCAACAAGTAAACTAGTAGGAAAATAGCTTATAGTTATTATAATGAATTAACTTTTAGCGGATGTGGGTCTATAACTAGAGCCAATCAATCCGATTCAAGTTTCTTTAATCTCCTATTAGTTTAAACAAAACTAGGTTAGAACCCCGTGTATCACACGGGTTAAATAAATAAATACTATTGTAAGCAAATAACTTTAAGAAATATAATATTGTTAATTTGTTGCTTATAGTTATATTTTGTTGGAACGGTTGCTTATAATTATTATGAGATTGATACACAAAGCGGATTAGTACTTTGTTACTAAATATAAGTGAGTGATACGTAACATTCTTTAAAAATTTGTATATTAGGCTATAGGGTGTGGTTATGACCCTCATGACCCTCCACGTCAGTGTCATGTCACGCACCTCTAATCCACCATCCAAAACCACTACTCTAACCTTACAGGATATGATGCTGAAATTATGCTAAGAATTTTGTTTTCTAGAATTGACAACCGAGAATGCGTGTCGGTATTTTCCAGGCGTTTTCTTGATAATTCTTTCCCGATTTGTAGATCGAGTTCACGACAACCGATAATTCTTTGTTGCAAATGTAAATGTTGTTTTCAGCAAGTTTTAAACAATAAGGCTGGAACCTGCAAATTTGAGGAAACATAAATGACGTTTTGTGCAATTTACTCTTTATTTTAATTTATCTTTTTCTAAAGAAAAAAGTAAATAATTTCTTGAAAAATCCCCACACCCTTTAGCCTTACAAAAGTTGAATATCATTTAATTAATTATTTGGGATCATTTATTAATTATTATTTTTTTTATTATTGATAAAAAAAGTAAAAAAAATAATTTCTTTTAGGTTAGAAGTTAGATATGCTATGGACGATATATATAAATAATATTTGAATTCATTAGAAGTTACATAATGATGATATCTATAAATAATATTGAATTCATGAATAATTAAAGTATATCATGTTATAAACTATTTTAGAGAAAAAAATAGGAAAATAATTATGAGGATGCATAGAAATACGACACGTGTCCTATAAATGGTTTCTTTTATTATATAGTATAGATTGAAACAAGTTTCTTTAATCTTCTATTACAGTAGAAACTCGATAAATTAATACTCGATTATTTAATAAACTCTCTAAGATAATATTTTTTGCCGGTCCCGACTCGGGGATAGGGTGCTAAATTAATAATTCGCTAAAATTATAAGATAATACATTTTTGATAATTTCTTTAGACCCCATATAAAATATAAATTAATAATTCCTTATATATAGCATATACATGAATGATTTATGAAGGTTTCTTGAAAAATGACTCAATTGTCTTTTGTTTTTTGTTGAAATCAATTTCCCCTTGAATCTCGTCTCTAATTTTCCTTAGCATGGTAAGAACTTCTGGTGTTGTTTTCTTGTTGTGAGACTTGGATTATCCTTGTTGTGCTTGCATAATGCTCTTCGAATCTCGTCTGTCATTGTTGTTTTTTTTCACACCTTTAAGATGGGAAGCCATGTTGTGTGTATGATTTGTTTGTGTTAACCTATTTTGATCTTGTATTTATATAGAAAATATTTTTAATGTCCATAAAGTGATACATTGAACACAAGAAGCATAATAAGGTGAGAGATTGAAAGTTTCTTTCAAATTGGGCCGTTCATTTGATATACATGTATTCTATACAATAATTAAGTGGAAGCTTGAAAGGTGTTTGTAAACTAAGTATTCTACTATAAATTAATAAAATATTAATTAATATATAAATTAATAATTATTAATTTATCGATTAATTAATAACTCTTTTAATTAATAAATTTTGGTGGTCCCAAGTGTATTATTTTATAGAGTTTCTACTGTAGTTTAAACAAAATTGATGTTAATCAGTTCTGTTCTAGGGATAATAGAAAACATAAATAACATACCTGATTGCATCAGTACAAGCCAGCAGAGAATCTAGATGGAGACGCAGCAACAGGGTTTGACATGATTGTCAGCTTGTTCTGGTTCCTCCTTAGGGTGCAATCTAATGATAGTGATAAGAGAAACCGAATAGGGTGTTCGACTATGGAGAGAGGGCCGATTTCATAATGATGTTATTGTGATTAGAGTCTAACCCTTCAACCCTCTAATTATCTCCTTATATATGCACCCAAGAGAAAACCCTAATTAGTTAATATTGGTAATAAGGTCTATCAACAATTACCAACTAATTAAATAATAGGTTGTTATATATTTTGATCTAGGGGAAGGTTCATTTGAGAAGAAAATTTTATTGAGAAGAAAAAGAATAAAAGGGTACAATTGTAAAACATTAAATAGTTTTTTTCTCATCTCATTTATTATTATGTTTGACTAATTAATTAGTCATTAAGACTATAATCCTCCACACTAAATATTTTTGCCTACACACATCAAAAGTTATCCTACACATTTCGAAATTTATCCTACACATATTGAAATTTATCCTACACAACTCGTAATTTATCCTACACGCCTCGTATTTATCCTACATTATAAATGAATTTTTATTTTTATTTTTTGTGAAAAATATATATCTAAAAAATAAGTTACAAATTTAATATAGTTAGTTATTAAAGATGAAACTACCAATTAATGATGTATGTAAGTTTACTAATATACCCTTATAGTTACATTATACCCTTATACATTTACCAACTTAGGTTATGTCCCATTAGTTTAAAAGTCACACCTTTTAGATTATTTTTCTCACACCCTTTCATTTAATTAAAAAACTTGGGTTATGTTTAATTTGTTTATAAAAGTTGCACCCTTTAGATTCTTTAACTCACACACTTTCATTTAATTATATTATATATATATATATATAACATAAATTGTGTGTCTTCATATCAAACCCCTTAAATAAGACACCTTTTAACATTATTAAATTTTTAATTAACACACGCCTTGATTTAGGTTTATAATAATCAAATAACATCTCATTTCCTCATCCCTCTTCTTCTTCTCACATCCCAACCGCCCAGATTAACCCTATCCCTATTCCACTATCCTTCTTACTCTGTTCATCCACTATTAAAGTTACATTAACCCTATCCCTATTCCACTATCCTTCTTACTCTGTTCATCCACTATTAAAGTTACAGGTACATTGGATTTACTGTGTTCCTTCGATTAAACTATGTTAATTCGATTCCACTGTGTTCATTTAATTCCTATATTCTGTGTTCATGGTTTCAATTAGGGTAAATTATATGATTAGTGAAAATTGTTTCACCCCCTCCACTTGAAATTAGGATTATGTGTTTCTATTTATGTGTTTCACCCTGTCCTCATAGTAAATTATATGATTAGTCAAGATTGTTTCACCCTCTCCTTATATTTATGTGTTTCTGGATGTAGTTTTTTTGAGGGCAAATTAGGATTAGTGTAACGTTCATATCTTAAACTCCTCATACCAAATAACGTTCATATCTTAAAATCTTCATATCAAATCCAAATGTTAATATTTATGTGTTTCAGTGTTTCCGTATGTAGTTTTTTTTAGAGCAAATTGATTGTTAGACTAAATGTAAACCACAAATTAATACTCATGAATGTTCCCTAATTTACTTTATGTATTTCGCTTACATGTATTTATGTTTTACCAGATTATAGAAGATAATTAGGGATGAGCATTACCAACTTGGGTTGTCTTTGACACACATCGCATCCTTTCATTGTAACGCACCGGTTTGATTTCAACGTCCAACCGTTTGATTTAAAACAAAAGCATATCCAATTACCTAAGTGTCATGTCGGTTAACAACAAATACATATACGATTACCGACGCATCGCGTCGGTTAGAAACAAAAACGATTCTTCAGTTCACACTTACGTCTTTCCGGCCAACCGTTGTATCGACTCATCAATGACCTATCTGGTCAAACATCACCAAATAACCGTTGTTACCATTGAGTATGGTTGGGACGTATCGGCTCATCGTTTTCCGGCCACCCTTTCACCACCCTATATAATCCTCAACACCACCACAAAAAAACCACCGGTCATGTCTAAGCAAATGAAAATATTTTTTTTAATAATATTGAACAAGACGGCCACCAGCGACCACGATATTCAAAAAATTCAGGCCATTAGCGACCAGCATCAGATCTTCATCCGTCGAAGGAGCGTATGTAATGGTTCATTTTTGCTAATCTAAGAGTGGTGGTGATTAGTTTCGATTCATCACAGATTTGAGAAATAAATCTTCTGGAGTTCCACGAAAAACAAGGTTAAAGAGTGTGAGGGAGAGATGTTTGTGTGAGATATGACAAGGGTTTCCAATAAAGCACATGGTTTCTACACATGGTTTTCGAAAAAAATCAGTAACTCAATAACTATTGAATTATCATAATTATTATTATTATTATTATTATTATTATTATTATTATTATTATTAATTTAAATAAAGTAAGTTGTGGATATATTTTTATTTAAAATTAAGGATGAAGTATTAATGTTCAACGTGTAATTTTCTTTTTGATATATGAAAATTAATTTTATAACAAGGAATATGGATGGTGATATAATATACGTATGTCTATACAGTGAGAGAGGTGACAGAGGGTTGGGGACATAGATTTTTGTTAGTTAGCCTTTTATTTTATAACAGAAAATCCAATTTTTATATAACCTTTACATAATATTTATTTTATTTTACTAACGTTCAATTGCAAAAATTATGTTAGTGTGGAATAGTATTGTTAAATTATGATAGTGTGGAATATTGTAAAAAAAATACTTTCTTATGCATATACACTATAAAACCATATAATATTGAACAAAAACACATGAATGATATTTATTATTATTATTATTCACCACCACCACTACCATTGATGCTATTGTTGTAATATTTGTACTTACTATTATAATTATTTTAAAAGAAAGTAATAATATATTGGAGGAAAAAAAGTTGGATGAAAAAATATGGGTAACTATATAAATACTTCAAAGAAACGTTGCATTTTGTGATTGAAACACTTTTTTATCCACCGGTTGGCTTTGCACGAAACATTATCCGGATTCCGAAATCTTGATCTTATTTGTTTTGGGCGAAATAGTAGGCTTTACAAGAAATCGCGATCTCTAATTTAAATTGAATTGGGTATTTGAATGAACAATGTCAACATCTCGCTGCAACGCGCGGGTTAGCGTAAACTCGTTAAGTACAAAAATTAAATGAAGTATAATGAAGAATTTCTATTGGTTGAAATTTCTTCTTTTTTCTTCTTACAAAGAATTTCTTCTCATTTGAACCCTCCACTTTTGATCTATTATTATATAAATGATTATAATGGCCATATATAAATAAATACATTATTTATTTATTCTTACATTCTCCCACTTGGCCGAGTAATAATTTATTATGAGCATTAGATAAGCCTGATCAGGAGTTAACACTCATTTTAGCCTTAAACAAGAACTATAGCAGAGAAATACAGCCGTTGAATCATTATGCGACTCAGGACCCCATTAGTCATACTATAGCCTTTATTTAAAATCTAATCGTTATGATCAAAATACGCATAAGCCCTTTGTTTGATTTGTAACTTTATTTGTCTATATGCCATTATGTCGGCTTGACATATTCTTAGAGACATACAAAATCAAACTGATGAGGAAAATTAACTAATACTTAGTCATTCATAGTACGATATGCAATTGCGCACGGACATTAATTAATACCCGTCTATGAGCTCTCTTAATAAGACTTATGGGTAATAGCCCTTCAGTTATAGGATCCTTAAGCATATCATGAATGTATTCGATACAAAACTTAGTTTCCTCAATTCGTTCATAAACGAATAGTTAATTGCGTATTGAAACTTAATGCAGCACCTCTCGAACTGTTACTGTTCAAGGAGTCATGGTAGCTGACTTTATCACACTAAGTCTTCAAAATAATAACTATATGGAGTTAATAAACTTATGAGTCCACTGATAAATTTCTAACAACATTTAGTGACTATATTATGTCATTATAACTTAGGTTGTTGATATCAGTCCATTATGACTCCTCCATGAGATAGGTTTTGTCTGCTGACATAAAGATATACCCGAAATAACATTTTGTCATCTTTGAGCATTACAAAGTTAAAGTAATCAACTGGTTTGAGTTCTCACTTCTACTTCAAATCATAGTCTTTCGTTTCTTTTAAAGATTTGTAATACTCTATTAGATGCTTCACATTAATCTAGACATATCTAGTGTGTTGCAATGTGAGTAATATCTAAACGAGTGTAGACTTGAACTTACATAAGGCTTCTAATTAATGAAGCATAAAAAATAATCTCATTTATCCTATTATCCTCTAAAGAAGAGCAGTATTGTTTGTTACATATGTAAGGACCCATTTAATGTTAAACTTATGGAACGGAACTAATGTCCCATTGGGTCTATCTCGACATATTATGATATCCATCATTTAAGAGATATCTCTGAGATCTATTATATCAAAGTTTATCTTAGTTGCTCCCACTGATTTTGAGATAGGTACATTAATCCACTTGGTTGTTGATGAAAATAATTAAGTTAAGATTTCATCACATTATGATGTTTGCATTAACCCATACATGGATTTTATTGGCTTATAGACAAACTGTTCTTTAACCTTCAGTTTGGAACTTTCAGGTTGCTTTATGAACATGTAAATGTGTCAGCCAATTGTTAGGGAAAATTGTTTTTAATGTTCATCTAATGTAGCTTTAAACTATTATAAGCTACTAGAACAGTGATGATACTCAAAGAAATCTTTGATAATTTATCTCTTCCTAAGTATAACCTTTAACAATCAATCATGCTTCTTAGTGTCTTAACGTTTATATATTAGGATTTGGTTTAGTTATAAACACTCTTAGGTAATTCAATCAAATCCCAAACGTTATACGAACACATAAAATCAGTTTTACTAGAAAAACAGTTTTATTCCATTCAGAGGATTGATTGACACTAATGACTTAATTTGAAGAGATATGATCAGTAAACATTTCCAAAATCCATTTCAACTTCAGTTAGGGAGGTTATGTAATCATCAAAGTTAGTAGGCTTTTAAACCTAGATAACCTCCTGAGTTGATTATTGGGTTTTAAAAGTTTCAGTTTTATGGGTTAGCTCTTGGTTAGGTTGCTATCATTTTTAGGATTCTAAATTTGTAAGAGTTGGTGCAGTATGGTGTACAAGAGGTGTAATCGGAGTTAAATTCGGAGTGAAATTTAATGACACCTTCCCCCCGCCTCTTGTATTCCTTGCAAGTCATGATAAGGACTTTGACTACTCCCACTGACGTTATAAATATTTAAGAACTCAGCATGCTTAGGGTCAATATTTAACGACCGGAAAATTATAATAGAGAAAAACAAATTAATGACGTTAGTCGTTGTGATTTCTCTTGTTGAGGATTATGTTAGTCTAGGTAAGATATCTAAGTGTGCCCACAATTAAGCAACAATGAAACTTTTGTAAGAGTAGCATTAGATTTTAAGGAGACAAGTTTTGATGGAATAGTGTCGTGATGGAGCGGTGTCTTGTATAAGAGGTGTAAATTTAGGTAATGTAAAATTTTCACTCCCCACCTCTTACAACTATTGCAAGTTATTATTAAGACACTTAATGCTCCAACTGATCTTTAATATCTCTAGAATGCTACAAGAGAAGTTTCAGTGAGCTACGTGACGTGGGAACCTATCACATATATGTAGGATCGGGATTCGATCAAACGAGTCGTTCAAAAGAGTTCTCGATCAATACGAAAGGCGGAATCAGATATATTGATGTTATAACAGCTAGATTTGCACATAGAATCACTTTAAATGTCGATTGTATTGATTTGACAAAGTTACACGAGCTGGCGACACTTCGGCAGAGCTTCGCTACCGGAATCCAAAGGTTCTAAAAATGAATACCCAAGACCACATATATATAGGAGAACCAGACCGCATGAACCAGTCCACACGAGCTGGCCCAGGTCGCACGACCTGGCCAGACTGCATGAACTTGGTCACCTCGTGCGAGGTGGCCTAGCCACTTCGTGTGAGGTGGTTGGTTCAGGTCCGTTTCCCATTTCTCTCGTACAACGTGTCCCGGTCTATCTATTCTAGTTACATGACTCGATACAAGATGAAGTCAACAGACATATGCACTAACAAACTCCCCCTTGGATGATGACGAGTCTTCAGTGTGTCGAGTCTTCCGTCTTGATCAGTCTTCTCGCTCTCACTAAAGTATTCTCCATTGTACGCATCTTTATCAATCTCTCTCTTACTCTTCCAGAAACTCAACCTTACTCTTCGAACTTTCTAATTCTCTTGATCAGATCTCTTGATTCATTAAGCTCTTCAGCATTAACAACTTCTATCTCGAACGCTATTCCAAGATCTGAATCTGGCTCTTACGTCTTCAGACTCCCCCTTTCGATAAGCTGGGATCGCAGTCTGGAATTCCCTATCTGCAGGCTTTGGATCGGAAACCTGGCTCTAATCTGCATACGCTTATGCGGAAAGTCCTCAGGAGTCGAAACCTAGCTCTTTCAAAGCTTTTTACCTGCACATACTCTACCCAAAACATAAGGTTTTTCATTTTAAAAACATTCATATTCTAATCATCTAGACACCATTTGCAAGATAGACAATTTTGGCATTGATGAACTCTGATTATTCACTTGTAAAAACAAATTTGGTTTCAAATTAATGAACCATTTAATCATTTCAAATTCATTTGTCATTTCAAACAAACTCTCCCAACCCTTGTTGTTCATCATGTTCAGCACTTAAAATTTTGAAAATCAGCTTTCCAACATCAGTTGTCGAAAATAAGATGATATAAAATCTTTTTGAATTTTCAAAATTTTATGCTAAAACATACTGAAAATCTTTTTGGATTTTGGGAAATAAACTATATACAGACATCTTTTTGTGAGTTTGAGTAAAAGGATCATATCAGTTTTTGAGACTTATCACTAACACCGTTGATCTTGATTTAACTTTAAGTCTTAAACAAATTCACTTCTGATTATCAGTATTGTTGTCCACTTAAACTTCTACACAAGTTTCAATTGATTCAAGATACGAGATCAATTGTATTAGAACTGACTTATTAGCGTGTCCCACCTCAGAACATACTCCCGTATCAAGATTCCCTTGATTTCATCTTACAGGTGAATATAGCTAACTGATATCTGTAAAGGGTTTAATATGAAGCACGAGACCCTGAGAGCTCAGGTTAGTACCACCGTACAGACAAAGAGATGAGGGCTCGGCTTAGGTGGGTGTTCCTTTAGGAATCTTTTACTGCAATTGTAGTATCTTTCGATAGTATTCAATTTTGTGCAGTTATTGGGAGATCAAATGCAATGAAGCATTGATATTGCGGAAAGTATTATGCGGGTTCAAGGCTATTGCTCCGGCAAAATCAGATGAACCGGCATAATACCCCATATATCTGTTCTCTATAAAGACCTAGTATCTCAGAATCCGACAATCTCTCAAACGAAATTTCGGAGTACTAAGTCCATATATCCGAGAGATGTCACCCACTAGGATAAGTAGTGTATCATTATGTTTATATCTCGAATTCAATCTACTAGTCGTGCGAAGTCTACTGGCACATCATCAGTGAGACTCGTTTAAAAACATTTTGACTTTCCATTTCTTTAGCATGTTGTGATAGTCCACTGATGTACTATCATTTCCTCTTTTTCACAACAAAACTCATTTTGATTTTTCGATGTTTTTTATTTTTAGATTTTATCATGTTTTTGGATTTTTCAAATTTTCAAAATTTCTAAATTTTTACTCCCCCTAAAATCAAAAATATGTTTCAATTTTTGATTTTCTGGGAAAATTTTGAACATAAAAACAATAAACTATACAAATAAAATGACAAACTGATGTGAATTGCTTCAAAGCGCCATCCACTTGGCTTAGACAACCAGAACTCCCCCTGACAACAAACTATTTTCCCATAAAGATTTCAAAACACTTAAGTTTGCTTTAATCAAAATGGTTTTTCCGGAAAATTAGTTTGTTTGTCATTTCACAAACATGGGGTTGCATCACATTATTTTCAAATTACCACTTGTAAGTTCAATATTCCTTTTCTTTAACTACTTGTATGAAAGTTAAATCAAGTTCAACTTAATGACCTTGATTAACCACTTGTAGGTTCTTATCAACAATACTACTTGTAAGTCGAAATATCACAGTTGTGAATTTCTCAAGAAAGATGCCGATTCCTACTCCCCAATTACTAACCTGGGAGTTCCGGCAAGTCATGATTTCAAACAAAGAATGCTGACACCCAAGCCTGACCAGCCTTGGGTGCATCCGAGTTATTTTCACTTGGTGTGTAAGTTCTCCTCTTTGATTCATAAAATTCTTTTACCCCTTTGGCCCTACCATCGACCATTTTTTTCCAAAAATATGTTTTACTTTCCCATTGAAAGCCTTTTCGACATCGAATTCTTTCTTTTCAGAATAGAATTGATTCGAAATTTCCACTTTTCCAAATTTTGATTTTAAATTTGCAGCCCGCAATGGTGGAAAGTTGACATCATCCATTGGCGGTACTGACTTATCTCTTTTTAGCTCAACTTGTGGCTCCTCTGACTTTGACGAGTCAGATTCATCGCCAGAAAGTGGCTTCTTTGCTTCCGAAGAAACAAATTCATCGCCAGATTTAACCTTTGATTTCTTAGCAACCCACGTTTGGTTATTAAGATTCACTCTTCTTTTGTAAAACCTTTTAGAACACTCACCAACTTCATATGTTGAATTTTTAAACATTTTAAATTTTTCAGTTGGTGGTTCAGTTTTATCAACAACTTTTTCTTTGAGTTTAGAAGACACTCCCTGTTGTGTGTTGGTTGCCTTTGGATAGTTCCAGGCGATGTGACCAACTTCTTTGCATCGGTAACAGGTTCTTGTCTCCTTTTTCTGATTAGCTTCATTCTTCTCATGTTTCTGTTTTTCTGCAAGAAACGCTTTGTTCGATTGCTTCCAGAATGAGCTCTTTTTCTCTTCTTCAGAACTTGCCCCTGAAACAAATACAGTTTTTGATTTAAAATCTTTAACATTTTGATTATTTTCAACATCAAAACCCAACCCCTTCTTTTTGAAATTGCTTTTATGATTCGGTTTCTTTTGATGACCTGGACCGAAACCTTTCTTCTTGTTTAAACGTTGTTGAGCTCTAGAAGTATATTTAGGTTTTGAAAATCCCATTTTATCTTTTATTTCTGAAAACTTTATTTTTATCAATTTAAAAACTGTTTTAATATTTTTAATTTTCACATTTTTAATTGGAAATTTCTCATCAGAATATAATTTGTCTGAATCATTCAAAGTATATACCACTTTTATTGGTCATCATTCAAACTATTTTCTGTTTTCGGAATCTCTTTATTATGACTACTCTTGATCGATGAACTCGAACTGTTGACTGATGAACTCGAAGTTTCAGACTCAGACGTTGACTCTGACTCCTCATCGTTATCCAACACCTGATCTACCACTTTCTTAATCAACTCGGACTCATGATCCGTATCAGATGTTGTGAAAGTGACATCGATGTTATCTGGCAAGTCATCCATTGTTTCTGACTTCAAATTTATATTGACTGCCTTTTTGACTTGTTCCGAGTTTGGATATCTTGGTGAATACCCTTCCCAAACTGGAGGCGGACACTTTTTATAATTTGCACTTTGTTTCTTACCAGTATCTATATCTTCAGACTTCTTATCTTGAAAAGCTTCGAAACCTGCCATTGTTGGATAGATTCTATCAATCAAGTAATCAGAACTTCAGTAACTCAGCAGCAATCGTCTGATTCTTTCATTCTCAATCTTTTCAGTCTCCAATTCCTGCTTCAACTTTGCACACTCATCAATATAGTGATTGATGGCCTTCTGCTTAGACATCATCACTGCATTCATCATTGTCAAAGCATCTTCCCTTTCTGAGTTTGTCTTTTCCAACTGGTTGACTGTTATGTTCAACACATCATAAAATTCTTTTACGTACTTAACATCGAACAACAATTTTTCTTTCATCTTGTCTAGCTCACTAAACTTCTTATCTTTCTCTTCACAATGTTTGCATGGTTCCAAACATTTCAGACAAGGTTTTGTGACCTCTACAATCTTTTCAATCTCAACAATCTTCTCAACAACTTTAACTTCTTCACTCTGTCCATACTTCTCTTCCACCTGAACAACATTCTCACATTTTACCTCTTTCTTTTCTTTTGCTGCTCGTTTCTCCTTTAGTTTCTCCAATTTATCTGCAAAATAAAATTTGAAACTTTCAGGAGATAAATGAGTTTTACCAATGTTTATTTGATTAATTTCTTCATCATCATCACTGCTATCAATTGGTGATTGATCAAAGACTGGTGTCTTTTCTGAACTATCTTCTGAAGAGACAGACTCTCCATCTTGACTTTTCTCATCATTTGCAAACACATCCATCCATTCTTTCATCAACTCTGGCTCTTGAGTGATCTGTGCAACAAATACTCTAAACTTTGAGTTACTTTCAGCCGAAATATATTTATCCCAGCTAAATCCCTCTGGCAATCTTTCATCTTCTTGATCTGGAGGCGTAGTAATACAAGCTTTCTTCTTTCCATCTTCAATCGAAATAGTACGGGATGATGACGGTTGTTGAGCTACTTGATGATATATTGCTTTCCGATAATATTCATTGTTCCCGAAAGGATTCTGAGCTCCACCTGCTTCTCTGTTGGTACATTCCCTGTTGAAATGTCCTTTTTCCCTGCACCGAAAACAAGTAACTTTAGGCTTATCAAAACCTAAAGTAGAAATATTAGCATCACGTAAGTCATCTCTTCCGGTAATCTGCTTAAATTTCTCAGCTCTCCTCAACACGCTCGCTAAACACCACTTAATATCCATTAGCTCCATTTCCTCAACATCAATCTGATCGTAATCCTCTTTTGTTAACATAGGATTTCCGATCCTTCCCACAACCAAACTCTCATATGATTCTAACATGGTAACTAGTAATGCCATATGACCTTTAGCGACTTCTTCAGAGAAATTCTGACCGTTCTGAAGATGCAACGTGATGTTGCATTGTAGCACATGACCATTACCATTGTTTGAGCTTTGAGACTGATAATTTGAAGTTGAAACATTAGGATTAACACTCGGATATGAAGAAAATCCACTGTTGTTGATTGAACTTTGATTGAGTGATCCAGATGAGTTTTCTGCGCTGAAAGCGGTCTGGATCTTTGGACTAGCTTCAACATTTTGAACATTACCTTTGAAATACATCTTGATATCTTGTTGACCACTTGAATTGTTCATTCTAGCGATCTTTTGTTGTTTAAGATCTTGTCCTTCAAGTTTTTCAATGAATTGAGCAATTGACAATCTATCATACTCTCCGGTATTCTTCAAAATCATAAGATATGTACCCCATTCATTTTGAGGTAAAGCATCGGCTAATTTTTCAACCCATTCATCTCGATCTTTATTGATATCCAACCGGGTCATTGAACGCACTAAATGACAATATCTCTCAATAAGAGTCTTTGTAGTTTCACCCGGCAAACTTGAAAACAATTCAAATTCTTTCTTTAATAATGATTTTTTATTCTTGATCATCTCCGTACTTCCTTCGAATTTTGTGCGGAGTGCTTCCCAAATCGAACGTGCACTACCATCATGTTAAAGTAATACGAAAATGTCTTCTCTCACAGCTTGTAGTAAACTGATCATCATTTTTTCTGCCTTGTACATGTCTCTCTCTCTTTTTCCGTAAACTCAGAAATAATTTTTATAACTCCCACATCAGAACGAGGTCGAACATACTTAGTTTCAATACAAACCCAAGACATTAGATGATTTGCTTGAACCCAGTTTTCGAACCGTTCTTGCCAACTGTAATATTCTTCAATGCTCATCAACTTTGGGGGTTTTTGTAACGTTCCCGTTTCATTTTCCATATTTACATTCTGAGCAACTGAACTTGAAGTAGCCGAGGTGGTACTGAACGCGTTGTAAAATTCGTTTTCCATGTTTCGGTATCGAAAGTTCACAAAAACAAAACCTTCAAACGATCTGACGTTTTGAAACGAACTGGAAGTCACAATCGGTCTGACAAGATCAAACGATCTGAGTGTTTGATACTTCAAACGAGTTGAATTTCGTGCGATCTGGTGACCTTTAAAGGATTTGAGTTAAAACCGTGCAATCTGAATCAACCCGATCTGATCAAACCATGCGATCTGGTCTGAGTTTCAAACGACCTGGTAATTTATCAAACACCCCGTACGACCTGGTTCAAAATTACAAGCGATCTGACAAAATTTCCACGCGACCTGATAAGTTTTACACGATCTGATGATTGTTTCACGCGGTTTAGTCAAACTTTTCAAATGACCTGACCAGTTTTCATGCGATCTGGAGTTTTTTCAAGCGATTTGGACAAAATTTCATACAATCTAGTCCAAAACCCAAACGATCTGATACATTTCGGACGATTTGACCTAATTTCCACCTCGTTTGAGAATTCCGTTTATCAGAACTTCAAGTTTTTGACATTTTTGGATCAATTTTAGTTCGATTTACAGTCTGCAACTTTGTTCAACTGTTCAAAATGATGTTTTATACACGAACTGGCGACATTTCGGTAGAGCTTCGCTACCGGAATCCAAAAGTTCTACAAATGAATACCCAAGACCACACACACACACACATATATATATATATATATATATATAGGAGAGCCAGACCGCATGAACCAGTCCACACGAGCTGGCCCAGGTCGCACGACCTGGCCAGACCACATGAACTTGGTCACCTCGTGCGAGGTGGCCTAGCCACGTCGTGTGAGGTGGCCGGTTCAGGTCCATTTCCCGTTTCTCTCGTACAACGTGTCCTGGTCTATATATTCTAGTTACATGACTCGATACAAGACGAAGTCAACAGACATATGCACTAACAATATACGTTAGACTTTATTTGATTTCTTTAATGTCCATATATCATAAGAAACTTTAGGGACATATTTAATAGATTTCTTCTAAGACTGTGGGCCATATGCGACAAAATTTAGATACAAGTTGATAGTCTTTTAAATGATAAATGAATTATGTCTTAATATTCCGTTTGGAATAAGTTCCACGAATGTCAATGAATGACTTATGATGGACCCATACTTATTCCTTAAGCCAAGTCATGTTTTAGGGCTTTAACGTCATGATTTAAAATCACTTAGAATGAGATTAGATGAAAAATCATCCTCATTAACCATGTCATGATTTCTCATGAATTTCGGTTATAATGGATGAAATTTATAGGTCTCATTTTCCTTTTGTCAAATTCTCATTTACATGATGACAAAACTTGTGAAAGTGTAAGGTATCATCTAGTTTTATCTTAGTAATGTTTCAATCCAGATATTTAGAACAAATAAGATGAGAGTTTAAGGTAAGTGTGACTTTATATTGACTATGCCAACCTCACAACATTCATAACACTGCTTAATTATGATACTATATTCTGATTAATCTTCAGAATATATAAGGTATCGAAAGGCGTTGTTAGAAGACTGCTTATTATGGTTCTTATAGCCTTAAAATTTAATTTTGTCACTAACTCTCATGTTAGTTATTTGTTGACTTCTGGTAAGGAAACGTTTAGAACTAGAGTCAACTAATCATGTTTTAATTGGAATATTAAAAAATTAGCAGACTTAAATATCATAGGAAGTGACTACCTAATTAACTTATCTAACCGTTCTTCTGAATAATGTATAGTCTCGTTGCTTATGCCTAGTCTAATGGCATAATTATGCAGTGAGATTTTCCCTTGAAGAACCTTAGAGGTGGAATTAACACTTGTAATTTGTCTATGGACCTTAAAACAATCCTCTTTTAAAGTTTAAGTGGTTGTAAGGTGAGTAACAACTTATTTTCCAGCTTCAAACACTTATTTCTTTGTACATATGTTGCTTATCAACACACTCATTATACTTTGGTACTTTTGAGTGTTATAGTTAATTTATAAGGCATCAAATTGCACAAGTGAAAATCTTAGTATGCCATGTACTGAAAAATTGTACTTATTTCCATGCGTAAGCCCTTAACTTTATGGGTCATGGTATTGTACATCATAATGTATTCACATATACCATTTAACTTTATAGTTTAGAATTTTAAAAGAAGGCATGCATCTTAGGAATTCTGGTAATTATTCCACATATAATAGATTAGTCTTAGGAAAAACTTAATCTGCAATAACCTTTTAGTGATAGCATTTATGTTAGAGATATCTTGATTATCATAAGAGACATCATGTTCGATTTATCCTATTCATCATGCTCTAATTTTCTTCTGTAGTATCTTTATCATAAGAGAGCAATAGAATTATCATGTCTTAAGAGATAATCAAGGATTTAATTTAAGAGTTAATCTTATAGAAACTTTAAATAAAACAAAACATTTTATGTTTAAGAATTAGAGTGGATGAGATATTGATTTATAGAAGAAAATTACAGTGAGTAAAATTATGGGTACTAAAAGATAAGGTAGACGGCCAATGATCTCTAGATCAAGTGGTGGAGGGCTTGCATTTCTTTTGAGAGATGCAGGTTCGACTCCCACTTGGTGCAGAGTGAGGTACTGGTGGGCAATGATAGGAGACCCAGGGAAACCTGGGTTGGATCCTTGAGCCAAACGGGTTTTACCGGTAATTTCACCGTCGTGTCTACAGGCGGGTGGGTTACCGGGTTTTCCTCGGAATTGGTGGTGGACTCGGGTTACTCTCGGAGTACTCCGTTTGTCCAGTGGGTGCCCCGAGAGTGCTCGGGATTGAGTTTGTTGGCCGTTCAAAAAAAAAAGATAAGGTAGACAAAATAATCATAAAATTAATAAAGGATCATTATGTGAAGAGGCTGTGATATGTCTATTACTAACATCAAAATAATAGACTTATTTAAAGTTCTACTTAAACAAAGACAAATCAGCTTTGGCCAGAAATGTAATCATTTAAGCATGTGTGCAAAGTAATTGTGACAAATCAGCTTTGGCCAGAAATGAGATAATCACTTTAGTTATGCACTTGTTAAGTATGCTAGACATGAATGAATTAAATCTGCTTTGGCCAGATATTAAGACATTCACGTTTAAAATGCACACTCAACATAGCTTTCATAATACTTGAACGATAAGTAGATGTATCAAATCATCTTTGGCCAGAAATGATACATCAGAAACTCATTCGAGTTAAGCTATTTTGGTTTTGTAAAATATTATCTAATTCTGATTAATTGACTAAGTATTTACAAAAACCAATTATTTAGTAGCAAACCACCTGTTAGTGCGGATTGAACTCCGCGGTGAGTTCGCTGGGGGTGCAGGAGGACACCGTGCCCCCGCACGGGGTTCGGGGCGGAGCCCCGAGCTAAATTTTAGTTCACATTAAATAGCCTAAAATAATGAGGTTTCGAGTGAGATCTCGACTTAGTTATGAGGTCTCGAGTGAGATCTCGAGTCAAGTCTCGACTCATCTTGTAACATTATGAGGTCTCGACTCATTAAGGTCTCGATTCGCAACCTTAGTGTCTCGAGTCGTAATCATGGTCTCGACTACTGTGTTTTATGAGACCTCGACTCCTTGATGAGGTCTCGAGTCGGAACCATGGTCTCGAGTACTGAATTTTATGAGATCTCGACTCCATAATGAGGTCTCGAGTTGTGAAGATTTAAAACCCTTAATCGATACCTCAGTGGTCTAGAGTCGAAACGTTATGGTCTCGAGTCGAAACCGTTGTAAAGATTCGAGAACCCTTATGATTTCGAGTCGAGACCTTGTGGTCTCGAGTCAAGATCTTGGTCTCGGGCCGTTAAAAGGGTGATCTCGAAACTCCTGTTAACAGCTGTTACTGTGAAAATAACTGAAAATTCGAATTCTTGGGGATTTTGAGATGTAATTTCCTATTTTAGTACTGATCTAATTTTATCAAATATTTCAAAAAATTTATCTGTTGATCTAATAACAGTTTTCGAAAAAAAATTAAGAGTTAAAACAGATCAAAACATGGAAAAACACTCAATAATCCAAATCATATTCCAAAACATAAAAGAATTTCGAATTTTCCTAAGAACACATGATGAACCCTAAAAATAAAATAAAAATTCTGGGATCCGAAATCCTTATATTTTAGCATATTAATGTCGATTTCGGAGCAGGAACAATTTCGGATGTGATTAAACATCCTTTTAACTCATAAAATACGTGAATTCATAGCTTTATTCGAATTTTATGTTTCAAGTTATATCGGGTTTTTCATAAAATTTTGTTTTCCAGATTTTAATCCCAGATTAATAGATAAAATCAGAACTAATTTATCAACATATGCTCTGATACCACATGTTAATCAGTTCTGTTCTAGGGATAATAGAAAACATAAATAACATACCTGATTGCATCAGTACAGGACTACAGGCCAGCAGAGAATCCAGATGGAGACGCAGCAACCGGGTTTGACATGATTGTCAGCTTGGTCTGGTTCCTCCTTAGGCTGCAATCTAATGATGGTGATAAGAGAAACCGAATAGGGTGTTCAGCTATGGAGAGAGGGGCGATTTCATAATGATGTTATTGTAATTAGAGTCTAACCCTTTAACCCTCTAATTATCTCCTTATATATGCACCCAAGAGTAAACCCTAATTAGTTAATAATGGTAATAAGGCCCATCAACAATTACTAACTAATTAAATAATAGGTTGTTATATATTTTGATCTATTATTATATAAATGATTATAATGGCCATATATAAATAAATACATTATTTATTTATTCTTACAATTGAAACTTAATAGGAGGTAGCATCCTAATTTTTTTGTATACCACAAAAAGTTCTTTATATTTCACTATAAGATGGAAATTCCAATTTAATTATGCTTGTGCAACTCAATTTCACTGATTGAACTAAAGAAAATAAAAAAATAAAATAAAAAATCAAGTCAAGATCAAAATATGAATATTACTTTTTCATGAGAGGGTCAAATAGTAAGTTTATTTTGGCTAGAAAAGATAGAAAACAATAGAATTATGACATTTGACAAAATTTAAAATAAAGAGAAAGGGTATTTTAGTCGATTTTATCCAATCTTCTCTCTTCTTCTTCTCCTCTATGTAACTTCAAAACCCACCATTTTCAAAACCCACAATCTTCAACCTTTTCTTCACTTTCTATCTCAATAATCACTACATTATAGTGCGATTTTCATCACCAATCAATTATTCAAATACCAAATTAACGTGTTCTTCCACTTTTTTGAAGAAACCCAGTTTAATTTCATACAATATATCATTTTTTCCTGTGATTTTTAAGTGAATCACTCGATTCGTTCGATTCGATCGCTGATAAGTGTTTCTAACATTCAAATTTCGTCAATCGGTGAAGAAATCTGAAGAAATCGACTTCGATCTATGTAATAAATTTTTGAATTGCATTTTTACGATCTTGGTTTTTGAATTGAGTCATTGCGTTTTACAAAGTAATCTTGGCGGGGTCCGGGGGCAGCGCCCCTGGGAGCAGGGTCCAAGGGACGGCAGCCCCTGGCTAGGGTCGAGCTGCATCAGAAAATTTAATTTTCTGGAAATTGCCTCATTCACAGACAAAAATTCGTACACAGTTTTTGATCTCCTACTTCCTGATTCAGACAATTCACAGACAAGACATACCCTGGTTCAATGCGTTTTAGAGGGAACACTTTCTTTTGTGTTTTTAGGCCATTGCGTTTTAGAAATAAAATATTTTATGTGTTTTCTGGCCATTGTGTTTCAGAAAAAAGCATTTTTGAAGTGTTTTTAGTCCATTGCGTTTTAGGTAAAACGCATTTTTATGTGTTTTCAGTCTATTGCATTTTAGAAAGAACACTTTCTTTTGTGTTTTTAGGACATTGTGTTTTAGAAATAAGACATTTTTTGTGTTTTCTGGCCATTGCGTTTTAGAAATAAGACATTTTTTGTGTTTTTTGTGCATTGCGTTTTAGAAAAAAATCATTTTTTTTACGTTTTTTGTCCATTGCGTTTTACGCAACTGGGTTTTCGATTAAAAAATTCGAAAATATAGCAATAGTATACTCGTTTTAAAGATAAAAAATGCTCGTTTTTTTGGTGCAATTTTTATAAAAAAATAATATCGTATGAAAAAGTTATTAACGTTTAAAAAATGGGGAGGGGGGAATTGGAGGAGAGAGAAACTATTGTACTGGATTGACTAGAATGCCCTTACACAAACCCACCCGCCTCTTTTTTTCTCTTTAATAGTTTAATTTCACTCATTTAACCTTAGCCATTGATTAAATCAATTGATGGTCAACTGGTCAAGATTACTTTCTATCCTTCCTAGCCATAAAAAACTTACTATTATATCATAACCCTATTTTTTTATTCAAGGTTCAAACTATTTATGTCAACTACCAAAACTTAAACCAATTCTAAGTGTTATTGTAAGGGGTGGGGGGTGGTTACTAGTGATAGGATTCTATCACTTCCACTATCCAATCAAATCATGCCATGTCAGCACCCAATATTCTATCACTAGTGATAGAAATGTAGTGGGGGTGGTATCACTAGTGATGGGATTCCAATGTACAAGTATTAATGAACAATGTACAAGATACTCATTCATCACCCAATATCTTCAACGCGTTACATATATAACGAGTTATACTCTATCACTCGTTATGGAAGTGGACGGGGCGGTGTTCCACGAGTTATACTATTGTATCACGGTAAATAACGTATTCACCCCGTGTGGCCTAAGACTTGGTGTAGATTTGAAGGGAAATAAAAGAGATCACCAGTGAAATGTGTGCAAGTATGTGGTGACTCAAGTGCAAGGAGGAGGAAATTTAGAGAAATTGAAGGTCGGATTAGTGTTTATAACATGTTTTCATCCATCCTAATAATCACTTGATAAACTTCTTTGATTTCTCTTTCTATACTGTTTTTTAAAGTATCAACTGAAATGTTTATTATCAAATATCAAATTATGTTTTTTTTACCTAAATGTTAATTGACAAAATGCTTATTAACACTATCGTGTTATGAATTTAAACGAGCAACAAATTGTGTCGCTACACCTTTTTGTATAGCAAAACTAAGTCTTTTAAAACTACGTCCATAGATCTCGGGGTCATAACATTACTATGCATGACTTTTTGAACTCGACTAAGTAGGTCTATACTAAGAGGGTGTTTGGGGTTGAGTTTTGAAGGAGATTTTTAGATTATTCAGTTTTGAAATCGTAAACAATCAGTTTTGAGTGTTTGGCTAAAAAAAATTAAAAAATTGATTATTTGCGTTTAGAAAGTTACAAAACGCAGTTTTCCAAAAGCAGCTCACCCCTACTGCAACAACACACAGTTTTCCAAAAAATGATTATTTGCGTTTACAAAAGGATTTTCACTTGTTTATTTTTTTAAATATATATTTGCCAAACACTCAAATAGTTGATTATCTAATTATTGTGATATCAAACAACATAATCAAATCCAAACACTATCTTTCAACATTACGTTTTGTTACAGTTAATTATCTGATTCTGATTATTCAAAACGCATAATCTATTTTCAAAACTCAACCCCAAACACCCCATAAATTAAAATTTAAGTGGATTTTAAACTCTTTCTATACTAAATTAAGATTTAAGTGATTTTAATGGCAACAATAAGTGAATCTAATAACTTCAACTTGTATATGCCCGTCTGATAAAAACAATACATGTGAAGGTTTTTTTTTTTTTTTTTTGGGTAAAAGGGCAATGCCTAGCAAACACTATAAAAATAATAGAACAATTACACCTATTAGGGGGCATACCCCCCTCTTCGTCATCCGAAACATGCTCCAGGGACCAAAAATAAGAAACCATTAATAAGCCCTCACTAGGAATACACAAGACCCTGGTTTTACAATGATTTAAAAAACGGACACCAACTCTAGAATAAACACTAGGCGGCCCATACATAGGAGGCGGCCTACAAGGAACGGTATCTCTAGTGCCCACTATAGTATTCACCTTTGAGTATCCCCCACCCATACAATGATGCCTGAGATCTTCACTAATCCGCCCATATGTCCATTTGATGACGATAGCAACATAGCCACTAAACGGCCCATACGGTGCCCAAAAAAACCCGAACAAGGCATGTATCTCCAACATCTTAAGGGGGAGCAGGATCATATATGGGCCTGTATGATGGGCCGCACACCATAACCCCACACCGGAACCAAAAGCCCAACTAGTAACAAGGAGGTCATGTAAGTAAACCCATATTAAACCACAAACAAACCCGGTGGTAGAAATACAAAACCCAGGAACCAAAAGAAACGCTGGAGCAGACAACAAACCCGGACTTTAGTAATCAACCCGAAACTGGTGTTGGACCTCATACCCGGACCATAAGCTTGAAAGCCAAGAGAATACCAACTCAGAAGAAGTACAGCAGCCAACCATGGAGCTCAACAGCTGGAACCAGATGATCACAAACCCGAACCATGGATCCAACGGCACTTCATCCCTGCTTATATTCTGCAGCATCCATACCAGCCACCTGACATAATTACATAAAATGGCAGAATATAATTTCTTGGCTTTGTATTGCTGAACAATGACCGATAAGCCCCTCTTTTTGCAATAGAAGCTGCTGCTCCTGTGAACTCGATACAAAAACACAGCCTGATGCCACCAGCTCTTTACTGTACCATGTTTGGCAGCCAAAAACAGAAAAAGACCCCGCAGCATCAGACCTTTACGAAGCTTAATCCGCAGCACAGTCACTTTGCAATTTTGAATCCAGTGCTTTAAACCAATAGCAAACATGACCATGAAGTCTTTAAATATGGAATTACATAGTCTATATTTCATCCTTTCCCAACCCATGAAAGCATTAGTCCCAACAAAGATAAAAAAAACAAAAGCAAACTGTTAGCAGGCCAAGTAACACAACAGATGGGTTTGGACTTGGGGTTATGGAACAAAGAGGGGTACAACCGAAACAACTTCACCCCAAGCCCTTCCTTCCTTATATCTCCCAGGTTTGTGTGTATCCCCAACACACTGAGAAGACCTAAATCATCAGGATGTCTCCATTTCACAAAGCATGGCAAAATAGTGGTGAAGGGTAAAAACGTAATTTGACTTCCTCCAGCCCAACCCAGCATGATCCCAGCCCAAAAACTCAACAGGAGCAGCAACCACCCCACCCCCAGCCCAAACCAGTTGGTCAAAGACTCTGTACTCCAGATTGTAAAGTAGCAACAGGATATAACGCACATAGGGACACCTCTTTCTAGCCCAAACTTCCCAAAAGTACAGCTACAAGAAACAAAATCCCAACCCCAGCCACCCATACCCAAAGACAATATAACTAACAGGTGAAAAGTGATTAGGTAAAGGATTTTCATATGAGGTGTGATTTGTTTCTCTACCCACTGCATCTCAACCCTGTGATTAAACAGCCCTATAGCCCAGTATTAACGGAAATGATTTGTAAATATTGTAATAGTTGTAAGTATTTTATTTCCTTGTTATTTTTTATTACTCTCCTCAATTGTAGGAGAAACCCTTGTAATCTTTTATTATAAATATAAGGTTCCATCCCTCAAATATTTTTGAGGTTGATTTTAATTACTTCTACATGTTATCAGCCTAACATATCAAACCCTAGTCGCCCCCTTCTTCCCCATCGTCTTTTCTCCTGCTTCTCTCATGGCCTCTCCTTCCGACTCCCTTACCACGAACAATGTCCCTCATCTCTACCCTATCAAAATTTCTGCCACAAACTACTTGGTGTGGCGTAATCATATACGCCTTTTGGTCGCACATCATCATCTCGTGGCTTATATCGACGGCTCTTCTTCTTCCCCGTCTGAAACAATTACCGCCGATAACAAGACTATCGCCAACCCGGAGTTCGCTTCTTGGACCACTAATGATCAAAAGGAAGACCTTCTTCTACTCTCTTCTCTAACCGAAGAGGCTGCCGCTGAAGTTCTTGGTTTAAACACTGCGCTACAGATTTGGACAGCCCTTGAAAACGCCTATAGCAACGCTTCTGTTGAGCAGGTTCAGTCCCTCCGTGATTCTCTTCGCTCCTTAATCAAAGGTACAAATTCTGTTACTGATTTTGCTCGACGGTTTAAAACTATTTGTGAACAGCTTGCTGCCATCGGTTATCTGGTTGCTGATATAGACAAACTCCACTGGTTTCTTTGTGGACTCGGACCCTCGTATGAGGTTTTCTCTATTGCTTTACGCGCAACAAAGCCTGCACCATCCGTCCGTGATTTGATTGCTCAGGCCGAGAGCCATGAACTGTTTTTGCAATCTCTTCATGGCACCTCGGCTCCTCCAGTCGCTTTTCATGCACAAAATAGACGTGATTATGGTAATGGACGTGATTCTGGTAATGGACGTGATTATGGTAATGGACGGGGTCGTGGTTCGTCTACTCGCGACTCTTATTCTTGTGGTTCTTATTCCGGTAATGGCCGAGGACGTGGCAATAATCGTCGGCCGCCTCATAGCCAACTGTGTCGTACTAATGGTCACTATGCATCGGCTTGTCCGAGTCTTCATACATATGCTTCTCAGGCTTCCCCCTTGGATGATTCTCTAGCCAAGGCGTTCCATGCACAGTGCCACGTTAATAATGAGAATCCAGATTGGACGAGTGATTCCGGTTCCACTGATCACATGACCTCCAAGCCAGAATGTCTGCATCATTCTACTCCCTATACAGGTAATGATAAGGTTACTTTTGGCAACGGTAAGCAACTTCCGATTAGTCATACAGAGTCATATAAATTGTGCAATAATATTACTCTACGTGATGTTCTCGTTGTTCCTAATCTCACCAAGAATTTATTATCTATTAGCAAGTTGACTGCCGATCACCCCATTGATGTTCTTTTCTCTCAACATTATTTTCATATTCAGGATCGGAAAACAAAACAGGTACTCACTAGAGGAACATGCTCTAATGGACTTTATGTGCTCCAAGATCGACCGCAAGCTTTAGTTGCTGAAGTTTCCACTAAAGCTTCTTATGAAATATGGCATTCGCGTTTAGGACATGTTTCTTTTGATGTTATTTCTGTTTTAAACAAGCCTGGTGTTTTGTCTATTACTTCATTGTTGCCTAAACCAACTATTTGTGCATCTTGTCAACTTGCTAAGGGACAACGATTACCTTTTATTAGTAATGAAAAACGCGCATCTTTTCCATTAGATTTGGTTCATTGTGATTTGTGGGGACCCGCTCCCATTACATCTACAGATGGTTATCGTTATTATGTGATATTTATTGATGATTACTCAAGTTTTACGTGGTTTTATCCACTCAAAACTAAGACAGGTTTCTATTCGGTTTTACCCGTTTTCATTAATCTGGTTCAAACTCAATTCTCACGAAAAATTAAGGTGTTTCAAAGTGATGGTGGCACTGAGTTTGTAAATCACACAGTTCAGAAAATATTTGAAGACAACAGCACTTTTCATCGTTATTCTTGTCCATACACGCCTCAACAAAATGGCCGTGCTGAAAGTAAACATCGTCATATAGTTGAAACCGGTCTTGCCATGTTATTCAATGCTCACATTCCGGCTATTTTTTGGGTGGATGCGTTTACTTCGGCAACTTATATCATTAACCGTGTGCTTTCTCCTTTGTTAGAGAACAATTCTCCATTTCAACTACTGTTCAATACGGTGCCACAATATGCTAATTTTCGTGTTTACGGGTGTCAAGTGTTTCCTTATTTACGGGACTACGCCAAGCATAAACTTGAGCCACGAAGTCTTCCATGCGTTTTTCTTGGCTATAGCTCTTCTCATAAAGGGTTTCGTTGCTTAGACCCGGTCACTAATCGGATATTTATTTCACGACATGCTCGTTTTAATGAAGCGGTTTTTCCTTTCAAAGACACACATGCCACCATTGATGTTCAAGGCTTGGTACTTACATCTTTTACAGATGAATTAAACCACCCTACTTCATTTTCTAAATCCCCTAGCCCAATACCGCCCACTAGCCCAATAACATCCACCAGCCCAATACCGCCAACCAACTCAATACCGCCCACTTCAATTCCCTGCCCACTTTATGTTTCACCTCAAGGCCCACATGCTACTAATTCTTCTCCTAGCCACAACCCGTCTTCGCCAAACCCAACCATCGGCCCAGCAACAAGCCCAGCATCCTCCTCATTTCACACACAACCCATTATACCTGATGCTGAGCCTGAACCCGCTCCCACTCCTGACTCCGAACCAGTTTCGGATGATGACCCGGTCGCTGTAATCGATCCAATTCCTGCATCCGTTTCATCCGCATCTGACACCTCCACTAATACACATCCTATGACGACCCGATCCAAGGCAGGAATTTTTAAGTCTAAGTACCAAGCTGATCTTGCATGTCTCAACTCTTATGCTTTGCATGCTGCCTTATCTTCCATTATCGAACCGCGTGGCTATAAATCTGCGGCTAAGGACCCCTTATGGATGGCAGCCATGGTTGAGGAAATTAACGCCTTACAACACTATCAAACTTGGCAGTTAGTTCCCCGTCCATCATCCACCAATGTTGTCGGTTCCAAATGGGTATTTAGAGTTAAATATCATTCTGATGGTTTTGTTGAACACTATAAGGCGCGTCTGGTGGCTCAAGGCTTCACACAGGTTCCGGGTTTGGACTATTCTCATACCTTCAGTCCGGTTGTAAAGGCATCCACGGTCCGTATTGTTCTTTCTCTTGCAGTTCTTAACAATTGGAAATTACATCAACTTGATGTTAAGAATGCTTTTCTTAATGGAAACTTGACTGAAACTGTTTTTATGGAGCAACCTCCTGGTTTTGTGAGCTCTCAATATCCCAATCACGTTTGCAAGTTATCTAAGGTTCTCTATGGTCTGAAGCAGGCTCCACGTACTTGGTTTCAACGTTTGAGCACGTTTCTTCTCGCTTATGGGTTTACATGCAGCCGTGCAGATACGTCTCTCTTTGTTCTTCGCAAAGACTCTCACATCATGTATCTTCTTGTCTACGTGGACGATCTCATCCTCATGGGTAATGATGAATCTATTATCAATCTTTTTATCTCTCGTCTACATCGAGAGTTTGCAATTAAAGATCTTGGGGACCTCAATTATTTTCTGGGTTTAGAAGTCATTTACACCTCTTCGGGCTTGTTTCTTACTCAAGCTAAATATGCTAAGGACATTCTTCTTCGGGCACATATGTATGACTCTAAACCGGCGATCACTCCACTTTCTCCCCATGAGTCCTTTTCGGCTGATGGTGTAGCTCATCCTGATCCCACTTTATATCGCTCCTTGGTTGGCGCCTTGCAATATCTTACGATTACTAGACCTGATTTATCCTATGCAGTAAATCAGCTCTCACAATTTTTGCACCACCCGACACTTGATCATTTTCAAGCTGTCAAACGTCTTCTACGTTATGTCAAAGGAACGATTTCCTTTGGACTTACCTACACGCGTCCACATACACCATCGGTTGTTGGTTACTCAAATGCCGATTGGGCTCGCTGTCTTGATACACGACGCTCTACCTATGGTTATTCTATTTTTTGGGAGGAAATTTGGTGTCTTGGAGTGCTAAGAAGCAGCCAACTGTCTCTAGGTCCAGTTGTGAATCTGAATATCGTGCTATGGAAAACACTGCTGCTGAACTCGTTTGGGTTACTCATCTTCTACAAGAATTGCACGCTCTTCCTCCTGATCGTCCTACATTGCTTTGTGACAATAAAAGTGCCCTATTCATGACTCAAAATCCTGTTTCTCACAAACGTGCCAAACATATTGATCTGGATTATCACTTTATTCGGGAGTTGGTCAGCTCTGGCAAGCTTTATACAAAATTTGTTCCAACCAATCTTCAGGTGGCTGACATATTTACCAAGAGTCTTCCGCGTGCGCAATTTGAAATCTTTCGTAAAATGCTTCGTCTTGGACCACCACCGTTTCGATTGAAGGGGGAATTAACGGAAACAATTTGTAAATATTGTAATAGTTGTAATTATTTTATTTCCTTGTTATTTTTTATTACTCTCCTCAATTGTAGGAGAAACCCTTGTAATCTTAATTACATCTACACCCAGTCATCACCCGCCAACCAGCTTAAACTTCGAACCAAAACCCAACACAGACATATGTTAATCATTACTGCAGATGGGGTTTTATTTTCCTACTTTCCCATTGAACATTTTGAAGGTTCCAAACTCTGGCTACCTCGAGAGTGGCAGCAGACTTCACAAGAGGCAGACCCAACAGACGAAGCTTGACCGCTTCAGTTATCAATTTGCCAACATCAACAACCTCCCTAGCTTTTGACTCATGTATACGACGATTTCTTTCTTGTCATATATAATACACCGGGCACCAAGCACCAAACGGTTGACTACACTCCAAACAGAATTATTTTGATGCAAGCTGCATAAATATGGAATGATGTTGCTCCAAAGCACTGGCATATTACCCCATCTGGTCCATTTCCCCATTTCCTTCCACACTTGGTTAGGGAAGTCACAGTCGAAAAACAGATGATCATTGTCACACCCTCAAAATACCACCTAGGGAATGTCCCTGTTAGGTGTGTGACGTACCAGGATCCAAGCCACCAATCATGTTGAACTCATAACAATTATTCCAAATAAAACTTTCATTTATTATTGATAGAAGTGTTACAAAACATTATTTAACGTTCAGCGGAAGCATAATACATTAATTAAGAAATTCATAAACCAAGTGTGTGAAAGCCATTAAGTTCGTCTCGCATTTCCATGTATCACGACCCATGACCACTCCAGCATCCCAGACAGCAAGTTCCAACAATATGCACCTAAAGGCCTACAAGACATGTAACAACGAATCAACAACAAAGTTGAGCGAGTTCACAGTTGGTTGTCCATTTTAAAGTTGTTCCCAAAAAAACCATAAGTTCTTTCGAAAACCGGTTGTTTATCAGTTCCCTGTTTCCCAAACCATAGCCAGTGGGGGCTACCCTATGTTGTAAACCACTAGACTAGTTATATATATTGGCGTCCTTCCCAACCGAGGAAGGAGGTACGTATTCTACCCAACCGAGAATACGCAGGTTAAATGTAGGCGTCATTCCCAATCCGAGGACGGAGGTACGTATTCTTCCCAATCCGAGAATACGCAGGTTTAGTGTAGGCGTCCTTCCCAATCCGAGGACGGAGGTACCTATTCTTCCCAATCCGAGAATACGCAAGATTAAATGTAGTCTATTAGTGGTGAATATACAGGTTTCATCTTAGCTTCTTAATCCCATTCCCAACCCACCGAGAATCCCATGCCTTAAGAGTGTGAACTCACCTTCGGTTTGCTCGGTTAGATTAAATGCTTGTTTAACAATTGATTAATCAAACCCTATCGTGGTTACCAAAGACAGTCAGTTTCATGAATTCACAATTCACGTATCTAGTCACACGTATTGCTCAAGCGATAAACAACCAAACATATAACATCACGTATGTCATAACAAGCATCCGGGTCATAGTATATTTGCGATACAAGTTCATGTCACACCAAAGCACATATTAAATGGTTCACTTTACCTTCAAGTAACCATGTAAGTCATGACAAGAAGAAAACATGCACATGACAAGTCATTGCTATCATGAAATCATCTAATAATTTTGCGAGTACACATTAAAATCCGTTTAACATAACTTGGCATGTCATAAGGTTATTCATGTTTATGATTACACTACTATTTGGGTTGCCTTATGCACCACCGACCCCTCCTAGTTACTTACCAGAATACTTAAACTGGATCGGCCCACATCAAATACGCGGCCCAGCTCATCAGATTGTAACATGTGCGATCATTAAGTTGTATTAGCCCACTGGTTCGTGTTTGGGCCACTTATTGTGATTAAAGTTGGGCTTGCAAACTAACTGAAGTATAACACAATACATTTGCGGCCCACTGCATTACTAATCCAAATCGATTTAACTAGTTCATACCACCCATTAAATCCCATCGGCCCAATCCTCATCTAACATTACTAGATTACATCAATTTAATTTAACAAACTAGGGTCAACCTATGACACTTATTCATCCGTTAAGCACATATATCATATATTCAATTATCACAACAAATTTCACTTTGTTTTGAACCCACTTTATTATAAGTTGCCATACAATACTAGCAACGACTAAGCAGATGTAATTAGCAACAATGGATCATCATCTTCACATGGGCTGTCCCTTTTTGAGCCGACATATGCACATAAAGTGGCGGCTGGATTAGTGGAGGTGACTTTGGGTTTTGATAATAAATCAAATCATCACAATTATCCGATTAGCACGAGACCTATCATTCAAATCTAAGGGTGTAAGTGGCACTCCTCTAAGTGGAGAGTGGCCTCTCTTACCCACAGCCAATCAGCACGCGCCACGTCAACTCCCCCCTTAACTCCCCCCACACCCTCAATTTGATGGCGGCACTCCTCTCTTGGGGGACTTGTTTTTTTATTTTTTTAATTAAGTTGAAAAAATCAAAAAGAAAAAAAAAGGAAAATAACTTGATTGGTTGAAAATCTGGTGGGCCACCCTCTCCCTCTCTCCCTTCATGCGGTGAATCAATGCCGCTCCCCACTCCCCGCTTAGCCTCCCCGATGGGTCGTCGGCGGTGTTCCCGAGCGGGGAACTCACTCACCAAACCCCTCCCCGCAGGCGCCCCGTTCACCCTAAGCTTCACATAAACATAAAAATCTCGTCATGTGGTCTTTAATTCTAGATGACATCCTAAGACTAGAGGGTATGGGGAGGTCCATCCCCATAAGGATGGGCCGCCACGTAGGCGTCACATCACCGGCTCATGGAGGATGGGCCTCCTCCCAATTTGAGGGGGGTGGAGGATGGGGCTACCCCACCTTAATATTTTATAATTTTCTAAGTTTTTTTTATTAACTTAATAAAAACTTTATAAAAATTAAAAAATACAACATAAAACAACATAAATAAATTCATTTCATAACATAAAAAAAATTACATTTCCGAAAAATAAAAAAAAATAAAAAACATTTCCGAAAAATAAAAAAATTACATTTCCTAAAAATAAAAAATAAAAACCTACGACGTCCATTTTTTCTTCACCTCTTCCTTCATCCTCCGATACACCTCTCGTTCTTCCTCCGGAACCGAGTCGAGATCCAACCTCATTATCCTAAAATCCTCCGCTCGAGCATAGTCGGCCGACACGTTTTTCTTGTGACTATATTTTTCGGCCGCAAAGTCTTTAAACGAACGGAATTCGGAAATCAACTCGTCCATTTTCGAAGACGCCTTCGAGCCGCCACCTCCACCCGAGCCGCTCCTCCACTCGAGCCGGCCCCTTTGGGAAGTTGGCGGTTGCGATTGGAATTGATCAAGTTGAACCGAGTTGCGTTGCATGAATTGTTGGAGTGCTTGGTATTGTTGCATTTGTTGAAGTTGGGACATTTGGGAGAAGGCGTTAGGAGATTGTTGGAAACCCGAAAACGTAAATTGTGGAGACCCCCACAAAGGATCCATAGTCGAAGTGTAAGCAGGACTCGAAAAAAAGTTAGGTTGGTTTGGGTTGGGATTGTTCGGGTTGGGGTTGTTTGGGTTGAATGGATTCATGATGGTATAAAAAATGGGAGTGTTTTTATAAAAATGGATGAGAATAGGATAATAATGGGAGAAATGGATGAGAATGGTATAAAAAAATGGATGAAGTTGATATATATTTAAAGTGAAAAAGTAATTTTTTTTATTAAAACTAGCCGTTAGTAACGGATATATTTTTGAAATTTGGGCCGTCGACTTCGTCTGTGGGGAGCCGGATTCGCCGGGACGGAAGCAGGGGCGGTGTGGGGGACCGGCGCTGGGCCTCGCCGGGCCTATGCCGGCCCCATACCGCTTAGTCTAACAACCGATTGCACTAGACCCGAGAATATGCACATACACCCTAAATAATAAATGTTCCACCCATGTGACTTCGATGCATGCTTAGATCATGGGTGGACCCCAAGTCTTCCCACCCACGTGAACAATCTAATCCATAAATCCAATTCATACAATTAGTCAAAGTATTCTGCCATACTATCTTGCACCAAAAACTAGGAAATAAATCACCCTTGATTCATGTATCATTGATTAATATAAATACTAGCATGTTATGATTAATCAGTTTATGTTGTAACAAGCATCCCCCTAATTCTTATCATATATCCATGCAATTTCCTAACCACCAAACTCCCTATATAATACACACTGTAATACGCAAATCATCACAAACAAGCTTGATTCAATCATAACAATCGATACACTACACATGCAAGACAAGAGGTTTTGATTCAAAACGTAAAGAAAGATTATACTAACCGAAGGAGTTAAGGTATAAGATGAACCCGACGTAAAGCTTCACAAAGAGGGGGAGGGGGGGGGGGGGGGGGGGGGGGTTCTGCCGTCCGTAATCTTGAAGGGAGAAATAGGGTTTGCAATGAAATAGGTAATGTGCCCCCATGTATGTTACGTATACATAAGGGAAAGAGATGGGCCAAGTGTTTGTTTCATAGACTTTGGCGGCCCAAAACACTAACAACCGGCCCAAACACTAGCTATATGATACAATGAAACCCACCCTCACAATCACTCACGCCCAATAATCAATTATGTTTAACCAGTTTAACAAAATCCCAAGCGTTTGACAGATTCACTAAAACAACGAGTATGCAAGGAAGTAATAATAGTAAGGAATCGGAATCACAATATTGAAAGACACAAACCGTAAAGTTCGGGTTGTCACAATCATGGCTGTCAGGAACCACCTTACAAAACGGACACCTTAGACCATCCATACCCTGCCACACAGTTACAATATCATTGGTTTTAAGCTTTTGTTTAATTGCCAGCCACAATATGAAGGCTATATGATTTTAAGCTTTTATTTATAACATACATGTGAAGGTTAGATGTCAGATAAATTCATTTTTGATCATATAGCCTAACCAAGACAAGAGATTTAGACTAATTATGACCAGAAAACGGAGTTCTATAAGAGTATGTTATAAATATCAAAAGTTGATTGTAATTTTTTAAATCACTATTACAATATATTTGGATGAAAAAAAATCTATTATTTAATTGAAAAATAGTGAAGTTTGATTAAATTATTGTAATTTTGAACGAAATTAATATCTGTTAATAGAGAAAGGAAATGAATAGTGATTTACCTTCGTGGTTTCTTCTGATTGTCCTATTTGGGCGGTCATCTCACCTTTAAACGCGTGTACCTTTTCACACATCAAGTAGGGAGAACTAGAAGACTGAGATGGAAAAGGGAGAGAGAGAGGAGGGTATGGCGGTGGCCGGAGGGTCACCATTGTGACACCACCACCACCATCTCAGTGGTGTTTCTAGGGTTTTAGATCTCCATATCACCGCCTCTTTTTCTCTCTATAAATCTCTCTGTCTCTGTCGACGGCCGGTTGTTCCGATTGATCTATTTTGGTAGTCACCCCGTGTCTTCCAGCTTCATATTCGGGACAGAATTTTCTTTCTACTAGACTCTTAAATTCTGCCCAATTCATGGCATACGCCACATCACTTCCCTTAGCTTGTAGTACGGTGTTCCACCATTCGAGTGTCCATTCTTTAAAAAGATGCGACGCGTACATGACCTTGTCTTCCTCGGCACATTTACTTATTTTAATTACTGCTTCGGTTTTCTCTAACCAACGCAGTGCAGCAGTTGCCCCTTCATTGCCTGCAAATTCAACTGGTTTACTGGCAAGAAATTCCTTTGGATCCAACAGCAGATGCGAGACTTTGGTTTGCAGTTCTTGAATACACCGATATTTGTGGACAATGAAGCGGCAATTAACATAACAAAGAATCCGGTTCACCACTCGAAAACTAAACACATTGAAATACGGCATCACTTCATTCGTGATTGCTATGAAAAGAAGTTAATCTGTATAGAACACATACACACCGATGAACAGAAGGCTGATTTCTATACTAAACCTTTTGATAGAAAAAGATTTAATTATCTTTTGAAATTGAATGGGATGAAAAATCTGTTTTCTGGGAGGGTAATCGAGTGTGAAGCCGAGGAGGACGGCGATCTGATGTGATCCACGTCAAAGTTGTCAAGTTTTTGTATAGTTTATTTTCTGCTTTTGATAAAAACCAAAAACACAAAAATATGTCTTTGTTTTTAGGGGGAGAAAGTTGCAGAAAAATACAAAAACATGATAAAATTACAAAAATCCAAAAACATTTGAAAAAGTAAAAATGAGTTTGTGTAAAAAGGAGAAATGATAGTACATCATGCAGTACGCTAAAGAAATGTAATGTAAAAATGTGTTAAGCAGTCTTGTAAATGATATGCCGATAGGTTTTTATACATTTAGTAGATTTGTTCGGGATATAAACATAAAATTTCTTGCTTTTATGTGGGGAATATCTCTCGGATATATGGGTAACCCCCGAAATCTTGTTTGAAAGGTCCCTCTTTTTGAGATACTAGGTCTTTATACTCAGTGATATCTGGGGTATTATCCCGGGACTTCTGATTTTGCGGAAGCAATGGCCTAGTCCCCGGAGAATACTTTCTGCATGGTTGAAATATAGTGCCGCCCTCAGCACAAATTGATGAGACAATAAAATTGTTAATCAATGTTGTTGTAAAAAAGATCCTCTAAAGGGGACACACCTAAAGTCAAACCAAGCTCTCTGCTGAACGGAAGTTCTGACCTGAGCTATCATGGTTTCATAATTTATTCCCCTTACAGATATCATCTGTGGTATACTCACCTGTAAGACTGAATATTAGGATCTGGATACGGGAGTATATTCTGAGGTGGGACACATATAAAAGTTAAGCTTTAAAACACTAAATTCGTATCCTGAATAGATTGATCTTTGTGTGAAAATTTAAAGTGGACCAGTATATCGACAATCATTGCAAATTGTTTAATGCTTAAAATGAAATCTAAGCTTAACGGTACTTGTATCTCGTCGGCAACTGATATGATCCCCTAACACACTCACAAAAAGATTGTGTGTACAGTTTCTTGCTTATTATATTCAAAATCCAAAAAGATTTTATCTTTTCTTCTTATTTTCAACAACAGATGTTGGGGATCAGATGATCAAAGTCTTGTGTGCTGAACAAGTCTTGATCTTGAGGGTTGGGTAAGCAGAAGATTGTAAAAAAAATGATCGGAAATTGTTTGAAAGTACAAAAGTTCATTAATTTGAACTTAAAATCTTTTCAGAAAGTCAACAAACTTCATAATTTGGTCAGCCAGGGTCATTAACTTGGACTTGGCAGGCTAGACAGTTGACCAGGATCATTAACTTGGACTTTGGTTAACTGGGTGTGTTGGTAAATCCTCAAAAAGTTAAAAAATTGAACAATGTTTTTTTTAGAATGATTACATGTTTAGTTAATCAAGGTAATTAATTTGAGCTTGATGTAACTATTAATGTTTGGTGAATGAATGCTCTCTATCAATAAGTTTTTCAAAGTGATATAAATAAAAACTTATGTTTTGGGTAGAGAATGTGCAGGAAACGTTGAAAAAGCTAGGTTTCAATTCCTAAGGATTAATGCCAGGTTTTCGATCCTAAGCTACAAATTTCAGACTGCGATCCCGGAACAACTTAAGGGGGAGTTTGTTAGAAAAGAAGAAGTTTAGGAAGTTGCTTAAGAAAAAGCCAAAGCATCACGAAGAAGAGTTTAAGTCATTGTGAAGTGCTGAAGACAGACAGACTGAAGACTCCGGCTGTATCCAAGGGGGAGTTTGTTAGTGCAAGATGTCTAAAGCCTACGTCTTAAGTCTAGGGGTCTTATGTGTCAAATATGTATAGTACAGGGGCTAGAATGTAATTTTATGGTTTATTTCATGTGAGTTCGCTTGAAATGACATCTGGTCATTTCAAGCGAGATCGGTTGATGTGAGTTCGCTTGAAATGACCTGTGTCATTTCAAGCGAGATAGGATGCCTATAAATAGGTTGTTTGTGTTTCTCATTTGTAACTTTGACATCAGTCGTGTACCGAACTGCTGCCGGATTTTCAAGTGATATATGAATGAGAAACAAGTATTAAAGTGATATTCTTCTGTTTTCTACTCAATTCTCTCTGATTCAACACTGTTTGTTTGTTTCCGCCACTCAAACAGTGGTGTATTGACTTTGATTGATTCACTAGATCGTCAAATCGATCCTACATAGCACGGGACATATTCCACAACAACCTTCTCCTCGTGCAAGCTCCAAAAGCATCTAGCGACCTGTAAGGCATGTAACAACGAGTCAACAACAAAGTTGAGTGAGTTCACGGTTGGTTGATTAGTTTTAAGTTGTTTCTGAAAACGTGGTTTGACTTTCATTGGCTTATTTGCCGTGGGGGTTACCCCGTAGTTGAAAGTATGTTTAACCAGTTCCTTTATTACCCAGACCATATCCATAATCAGTGGGGGCTTCCCCATGTGAACTACTAGACGGTATGATACCGACTACTAACGAATGTAAGTTGTGCCCTAAGTCAATGTCTATCATCATTGACCCTTTGCCTTAGTCCATTAGTACACGCCCGTTCGAACGACACGGTGTGAGGTTTGTTAAACCTAATAGCGCTATTAACTAATGACCCGCTCGCCATCGGCCTCGGCGATTAAGTCGATATAAAATGAGGGACTTATGATAGAGTTTTGTCTAGTAAGTTTTAAGGTTGTTGTCCTACCCAAGGAGGACGAACGTACGTAGTTCTCCCCAAAGAGAATACGCAGGATTAATATTGGCATCCTATCCAAGGAGGATGGCCGTACATATCCTACCTAAGTAAGATATGTAGATTCCGTTTTAATTCTTTAACCCATTCCCAAACCACCGGGAATCCCATGCCTTAGAAAGTGTGTGAACTCACCTTTGGTTGCTCGGTTCGACTATCAAATATAGCTAACAGTCAAGGTCGGTCAATCACGTCCTAATATGATTACCAGTTAGTCATTTAGTGGTTTCAAATAGAGCACAAAGTTCCTACACGTATCTACTACATAACATGTATTACTTTAACGGCTTATGCCCATATAAACTTCCCATCTATTCCCGTTCATAAGCAAACATACGACATTGCACATAACACATATAACATGTTAGATCATCCTCAGATAACATACTCGACATTTAGACACGCAAATTACTACTTATGTCATTTCAAATTAAATATCCAAAACTGGGCTGTTTTCGGGCATTTTAATAAAATAGTTAACTTATTCCAAAAATTCCCAAATTTTTACAGTATGTCTTAAACGATCTAAATATTATTGTGTAAAAATATCGGGATCCACTTCATCACCAATATTTTATAAAAATTCATTTTCCGGACTGCAATCAGATTCATCTTTTTCTGATTGCAGTCCATGGAATAATTTATTTAAAATTCATCGAGAGTCCAATTTACAAAATTCCAGTGAGAGAATTACAAATACATTGGTGGTCATTTACAGTACAAGTTTCATGACCTAGTTCTACTCAGGTTTCAAGTTATGACTAAAAATGTAACACCCATTTATTGCTGTAAAAACTCAGCTTAAGCTGTTGTTACAAATCGACACTTTAAAAATAGTAAACGAAGTCCAAAAATTATGATTCCAGTGCCATTAGAACCGTATTTCATAATACATAAATCTAGACTTTAGAAAATACATTTTTCATTTTATTAAGGTCCGGTTACAGCCAGCTGAAGTTGGCTGTAAACACCAACCAGCTTTCTGTTTTAGTTCCCTACCTTCTAACGCATGCTCGATTGATTCCGTTAACATGTTTAGTGATCACAACAACATCAAACATCAATATTAACCAGCAAATCATCAGGAAATCAACAAGAATCATAACAACATCACTTCATCACTAGACTAGTTTATGTTCAAGACTTGTTTAAGGTTCTTTAGAGTTTCTTATCATTTATCATTCTTTCAACTATTAACCACCAAAAATAAGAACAAGATGATGATTTAAGGCACTTACTACTAGCACAAAGCTAGGGGAGTTTCAAGGCGTAAAAGTGATGGATAAAAGAAAACGAGAGAGGTCCTTGAGCTTTCGAACACACCAGCTTACTTGTAGGATCACTAGCACCCTTGGATGCTCTTAGAGTGGTTGAAAGAACTTGAATGATGATGATGATGGGGCTCATTGGTTTCGGCCGAACAAAGAAAGAAGGAGAGAAGAGAGTTTGAAGTGAATGTGAAGATGATGGTGAATGTGTGATGAACTAATGGTTAAATAGAAAGTCTCCAACATGTTATTGCCCATTAGGTTACATGCCCCCTAAGTACTACACAATTACATTAAACAATTAAGAAAAATCATGGGGGATTTCTCCATGTTTCATAACCGGTTAGGGGAGGGGGGTTGGTTTAGTTGGGTTGTATTGTTAGTTACAAGTCCTAGTTAGAAACCAAGTATTAAGTTTGTGTGTTATGATGGGTTATATAATATTTAGTGTGTTAGGGTGTTCGGGGACCCTAACTAGCTCAGAAAAATAGAAATAATGTGTTTGACAATATTTTTGTGTCCCGGGTGAAGTCCGGTTGTTCGGTTGGGTGTTGTTCCATTAAAGTGCTTAATTAATCCGTAAAGTGTCCTATATATATATTTTTGTAACGTTTTTAATTTTCAACACTCAGGAAAGCATACCGGACTATTTAGTAACTTTTCTGTATACTACTAGTATGTTAACAAGCACATGTAAGTATAACACAGAAATCAGAAAGCAGTTAAGTGATTCCACACAGTCATCAAGCACTTTAATTATCATTAATAAATTGTACGGATACATGGAATTATGAGGGTTGTCACATTCTCCCCCTGTTAAGAGAATTTCGTCTCAAAATTTAGCACCTGGTTACTGAGGAAGCTAGTTATGTTGCGTTGGTTTCCTGGTTTTCCTGGGGTGTCACATCATCCCCCCGTTGATTTGGAATTTCGTCCTGAAATTCTGCAGTAGCTTCAGCCTCAGTAGTGGTTGCACTTTTCTTAAACAGCTGGGGTATTTGAGTTTCATTTGGTCTTCTCGTTCCCAGGTATTCTCTGGGCCATGACGGGAATCCCAACGGACTCGAACGAGAGGTATCCTGGTGCGCTTGAGAATTTTAACATCTCGATCCGTAATCTCTACTGGTTATTCGACGAATCGCAGCTGGTCGTCGATAGTGAGCTCCTTTAAGGGAACTATGAGGGTCTCATCTGACAGACACTTCTTCAGATTCGACACATGGAAAACATTGTGAACTCCGCTGAGTTCTTCAGGTAGATTCAACCTGTAGGCGACTTTGCCAATTTTCTCAATGATTTCGAACGGTCCGACATAATGCGGATTGAGTTTGCCTCGTTTGCCAAAACGGACTACACCTTTCCAAGGTGAGACTTTGAGTAGCACTCGATCCCCAACCTGGAACTCGAGTGGCTTTCTTCGCTTATCGGCATAGCTTTTCTGACGGTCACGAACTGCCGCCATTCGCTGTCGTATCTGAGCAATCCTTTCGGTCGTTTCTACCACGAGTTCTGGGCCTGTGATTTGGCTGTCACCAACTTCTGCCCAACAAAGAGGCGATCGGCACTTTCATCCGTACAATGCCTCGAACGGAGCGGCCTGGATGCTGGTGTGGTAGCTGTTGTTATACGAAAACTCCACTAGCGGGAGGTGCTTTTCCCAGCTATTACCAAAATCGATTACACATGCCCTAAGCATGTCTTCAAGGGTCTGGATGGTGCATTCAGATTGCCCATCCGTCTGTGGGTGATTAGCGGTGCTCATATCTAAACGTGAGCCAAAAGTTTTGTGCATGGCTTGCCACAGTTCAGAAGTAAAACGCGTGTCACGATCAGATATAATAGAGGTTGGCACTCCGTGCCTTGACACCACTTCTTTTAGATAGATGTCGGCTAGGGTAGAAAACTTATCCGTTTCCTTGATAGCCAGAAAATGTGCGGACTTGGTCAGTCGATCCACGATCACCCAAATGGTATCATTTCCGCGTTGAGATCTAGGCAGGCCAGTAATGAAATCCATGGAAATTTGCTCCCATTTCCATTTCGGGATCTCTGGTTGTTGGAGTAGGCCTGATGGTTTCTGGTACTCGACCTTGACCCTAGCACAAGTCAAGCATTTACTGACGTAGGTTGCTATGTGGGCTTTCATGCAAGGCCACCAGTATGTAGCCTTTAGGTCGTAGTACATCTTATCCGAACCAGGATGTACCGAATAATGAGACTTATGTGCTTCATCCATCACAAGCTCGTGCAAGTCTCCATAATGTGGAACCCAGATGCGTCCGTTAACATAGTAGGCACCGTTTTCCTTTTGTTCTAGTCGTTGCCTCGATCCTCGTAAGGACTCCGCCCTGATGTTCTCTACTTTCAATGCTTCAACCTGAGCATCATGAATTTGAGCTGGAAGGCTAGAGTGAATGGTAAGCTGTAACGCTCGTACACGCTTAGGTATAGTATCCTTTCGACTAAGGGCGTCGGCCACAACATTGACTTTGCCCGGATGGTACTTGATCGCACATTCATAATCGTTCAAGAGCTCGACCCATCGACGTTGTCGCATGTTTAATTCCTTCTGCTTGAAGATATGCTCGAGACTCCTGTGATCGGTGTAAATGGTGCACTTGGTACCGTACAGGTAATGTCTCCATATCTTAAGTGCGAAAACAACTGCTCCCAATTCCAGGTCGTGTGTAGTGTAGTTTCTTTCGTGCACCTTAAGTTGGCGTGATGCGTAGGCAATGACCTTGTCACGTTGCATCAACACGCAACCAAGTCCTTGGATGGAAGCGTCGCAATAAACCACAAAATCTTCTGTGCCTTCAGGCAATGAGAGGATAGGCGCGCTACAAAGTCTATCTTTTAGGTGCTGAAAAGCAGATTCCTGTGCATCACCCCAATGGTAGGTGACACCTTTCTGAGTCAGTGAAGTGAGAGGTTGCGCCATCTTGGAGAAATCTTTGATAAATCTTCTGTAATATCCTGCCAAACCCAAGAATTGGCGGATTTCTGTTGGTGTACGAGGTGCAGGCCAGTTCTTGATCGAGTCAACCTTGGATGGATCAACATAAATCCCATCCTTGTTTACTACGTGGCCTAGAAAGTGGACTTCGCGAAGCCAGAAGTCACATTTCGAAAACTTGGCATACAACTGCTCTTTTTGAAGAAGTTCCAGAATAAGCCTCAGGTGTTGCTCGTGTTCCTCCTGACTCTTAGAATAGATTAGGATGTCTTCGATAAAGACTATGACAAATTTATCCAGGTAAGGTTTGCACACTCGGTTCATGAGGTCTATGAAGGCCGCAGGTGCATTCGTTAACCCGAAAGGCATGACCAGAAACTCGTAACGGCCGTAGCGAGTTCTGAATGCTGTTTTGGAGATGTCCTCCCCTAGGACTCTCAGCTGATGGTATCCCGATCTCAAATCAATCTTAGAGTAATAGCTCGACCCTCGCAACTGGTCGAACAAGTCGTCAATGCGTGGAAGAGGATAACGATTCTTCACGATCACCTTGTTAAGTTCGCGATAGTCAATACACATTCTAAAGGTACCGTCTTTCTTCTTCACAAACAAGACTGGAGCTCCCCAGGGCGAAGAGCTAGGACGTATGAAACCCTTTTCCAAGAGTTCTTGTAGTTGTGTAGACAGTTCTTCAAGTTCCGATGGAGCTAGACGATAAGGTGCTCGAGCTATGGGCGCTGCTCCAGGAGCTAGCTCAATTTGAAACTCAACTTGACGATGAGGCGGAAGACCAGGTAATTCCTCAGGAAATACCTCAGGAAAATCGCGCACAATAGGAATGTCTTCAATTCTCTTCTCTTCCATTGATGTGTCAGTAACGAGTGCTAGAATGGCAGTGTGACCCTTTCACAAACACTTCTGGGCCTTAAGAAAAGAGATAATGCCTACGACAGCACTACTCTTGTCGCCATGAATCATGAGAGGTTCTTCACCCGAACGAGGAATGCGGACGATTTTCTCCTTGCAACCAATCTCCGCTTGATGACAAGATAGCCAATCCATCCCAATAACGACGTCGAAACTACCAAGTGTGATAGGAATAAGATCGATAGAGAAAGTCTGACCAGCTAAGGCGAGGTTACAACCTTTAACTACGTGTGTGGCTTCAAGACTTTTACCGTTTGCTAGTTCTACCGTGTGTTTGGTGTTCAAAAGTGTTGGAGTACGCTTAAGCATTTGACTAACTTTTAAGGATACATAACTAGTATCAGCACCCGAATCAAACAAAACAGTAACAAAGAAGTCGTCTAGAAGAAACCTACCCATCACAACGTTGGGATCGTTCCTTGCATCACCCTGACCAATCACGAAGGCACGACCGCGGGCGCCATTGCCATTATTGTTACCCCCGTTGTTGCCTCCATTGTTGCCTCCATTGTTGTTCCCATTTCCCTGGTTGTTGTTGTTCTGATTCTGGTTCAGCTGGGGGCAGTTTCTCTTTAAGTGACCTTCAGCGCCACACTGGAAGCATCCTTTATTGCCCTGCTATTGCTGCTGCTGGTGGTTCTGTGGAGCTTGTTGTTATTGTTGTTGGCGATTCAGATTCGCAGGACGCGGGCTCCTGCAATCTTTAGCTTCATGACCCAGCTTGTGACATCTCTGACAACGACCTTTGTTGCACTGCCCGCTGTGGTGCAAATTACATCGGTTGCACTTAGGGTGATTTCCATTGTACCCACCCTGACCTTGATTCCCAGAAGATTGCTGACTGGGGCTCCTATACTCGTTTGTCTTTCGCTGCTGGGACTGAGCTGAAGCAGAACCCTTACTGGAATTTCCATCCCATTTCCGCTTGTTTTCATTGGGAGCGTTAGTAGTAGCAACACCAATACGCTTGGGCAGTTTGTTTTGTTCAACTGCCTGATCGGTGAGACGATGGGCCAACTTAATGATTTGCTGAATGGTACCCAGGTTAGCTGAAGTCACGTGACTTTGAATCTCTGGTACAAGGCCCTTGAGGTACAGCTCAATACGTTTGATGGGAGGGTCCACCATAGTTGGACACAAGATGGCCAGCTCGTTTGACCTTTTAGTATACGCCTCAATCTCAGCGTCATCTTCAGATTGAAAAATTCCACCTCTAGCTTGTGGATGTCATCCCGACTACAGTACTCCTCTTTGATCAGTTCTTTGAAACCATTCCAGGGGGTGGCATTAGCAACTGCCAGCCCTAGTAGTTGAACCTGTGCCTTCCACCAGGTTAACGCAGCACCTTCAAGTGTTCCAGTAGCATATTTCACCCTACGATCTTCAGGGCATTCACACATCTCGAAAACAGACTCAAGCTTTTCAAACCAGTGAAGAAGGCCTACCGCTCCTTCTGTGCCACTGAAAGTAGTAGGTCGGCAGTCCATAAACGTTTTGAACGTGCACACAGGAGGTTGAGCATGTTGACCTGTTGCGCGAGAATAAAAGACAAGGTTAAGCACGAGGGTTGGTTTGCGAAGGTAGGATCTAAACGTCCTAAGATGGGTTGATATGGCAGGTTATACCTCCTGCTGGATTTGCTGCGAGTGCCTCAGCAACTCGTTCGTTGATCAAAGCCATCAACTGGGATTGAGTGAGGTTGATACGTCCTTCGCGTCCACTCATGATCTTCACAATGAAGCAACGTAAATGAGAAAAAGTGTCGCGAAAGTGCGTAAGTGTGGGACGATAGTAGAGAGTAAGCACACAAGGTTCAAATAGCAATTATGACGTTAATTAATGCACAGTGTGAACTATCTAACCGACAATATAACATAAATCATACCACCTATTGTGTCGAGTCTTGCACGTGGAGCGAAGTGTCGTTGTGGATCGTTGAGCACTGTACAGCTTATAGTCTGGTTTTATCAAAAAGCTTTTCCCCTTTTTTAAAAAAACCAAGTTCACTATAACCAATGGCTCTGATACCAATCTGTCACACCCCCAAATTCCACCATGCGGAGTATCACCGCTTGGAGGCGTGACGTAACCAGGATCGAGCCACCAATCATATTGAACAACACAATTAAGTAAATAAAACCAACCACAATACGATTGGTGACCAAAGGAAAGTAAACCGACTTTAAGTTAACCAAGTTCAGATTTAAACAGCGGAAGCATAAAACGTGAAACCAAAACATAAGTCCATAGTTCATAAGTTTAAAGTCCAAAACGTAGGTTTAATAAGTTCATAAGGATTAAATATTTAGCATGTTAGTGCAAGATGTCTAAAGCCTACGTCTTAAGTCTAGGGATCTTATGTGTCAAATATGTATAGTACAGGGGCTAGAATGTAATTTATGGTTTATTTCATGTAAGTTCGCTTGAAATGACCTGTGTCATTTCAAGCGAGATAGGATGCCTATAAATAGGCTGTTTGTGTTTCTCATTTGTAACTTTGCCATCAGCCGTGTACCGAACTGGTGCTGGATTTTCAAGTGATATATGAATGAGAAACAAGTATTAAAGTGATATTCTTCTGTTTTCTACTCAATTCTCTCTGATTCAACACTGTTTGTTTGTTTCCACCACTCAAACAGTGGTGTATTGACTTTGATTGATTCACTAGATCGTCAAATCGATCCTACAATTGGTATCAGAGCCAGTTATGTACCAATACACTTGAATCAGTAGCTTTTTCTACTCAAAATTTGATTTCTGGACATTTGAACGGACAAAATGGACTGAGTTTTGAACAGTGTGTGTAAAAGTGAGTTTTAACAAACCCTTGAGAGTATTAGATCAAAATTCGAAGTAAAACTGATAAAAATGGCCTGAAAACATGTATTCGCTTGAACGAACAATTACGTTTCGCTTGAAAAGTGTGGCATTTTGAAGCGAAATAGAGGGTTTTGCTTGAAAAGATCTGATCTCGCTTGAAAAGTTGTAGTGGTTTCAAGCGAAATAGGTGAGTCCACTTGAAAACACCAGATTCCACTTGAATTAGGAAATTTCGCTTGAAGTACCTTGATTTCGCTTGAAATACTGATCTCGCTTGAAAGTGTTTTCGCTTGAAAGTGAGGTTTCGCTTGAAAGTCCATATTGTTCGTGATTTCGTTCGAAAGTCTGGATTTGTGTAAAACCTGTTTTCACAACTTGAAAATCTGTTCGTAAACCGTTTTCTTAAAATTGGAAATCAAGATTTTTATAACTTCTTCGCCGGCAGTGGTATGACAGCAGCACAAACCTCGGATAGTATTGTTCAAAACGTCAATATGGAGAATGAACTTGGAACGATGCAGAAACCACCTAACTGATGAATATCGATGAGTATTCGGGATGGTCCGGAAGATTTAAAACATGGGTTCAAGCAAACCATTTCGAGTGCTGGATGAAGATTGAAGCAAAATATGAACCTCCTAAGAATGGTTTGGGTCTTGTGAAAGGGATTAGCAGTTTGACAGAAACTGAAATAGCAGATTTCAAAGCTGAAAAGAAGATGATGAGTATTCTTCAACAGGCAATTAAGGAAGATATCTTAGTGTTGTTGCAACATGAGGATAATTCACAATCCATTTGGAATGAGCTGAAAGTAAAGTTTCAAGGGAGTGTAGAGATGATCAAAAGCATAAAGGCTTTGATAAAGAAACAATTTGACATCTTCACGAGTATGAAAGGTGAAACTACAAATCAATTGATTGAAAGATACTGCCATCTAGTTGTGGAGATGGGAAGATTGGAGATAACTAAGACTAATGAGGAGTGGATCGATAAATTGGCAGACGCATTGCCATATGATGAGTGGAGTACTTATTTGATGGAGTTAAAGAACAATTCAAATTTTGGTAATTTGAATCTGAGTGGTTTCATAGAGAAAATCGAGGCACATGAGTTAGAATTAACAAAGATCAAACAGATGAATTCTGCAAACATTCAACAGGATGTGTCGCTATACTACAAAGGTAGTTCTCCAGCAACAACGAATATTAGTCCTAAGATTCAAACAGCCTTCAGTGCAGATTCGACATCTGGTTCTTCGTCGAGTACTTCAAGCAACAACAGGTCTTCACCGTTTGCGAGTTATGAGCCAAATTCCAAAGCTCCCGAACAATTTACTCCACAAAATTCTTCATGTTCCAACAACCAGGGTCAAGGTCCGGGGATAATGTGCAACATAGCAGTAAACATTAAGAACGCTCAAGATTTTACAGAGTCTTCTGCTAAACAACACTTTGCACTACTCGCATCAGTACTGGAATTGTACGAGAGTTTGGTTGCTGGGAAAATAGGAAACCCCGATATGACGAAAGAGGACTATGATCAAATAGATCCTGAGGAGCTCGAATTGATAGACATCAAGTGGGGTATGGCTAGCTTGGTTAGAAGAGCCCAAAGATTTATGGAGATTACGGGTCGAAATAGTTTGGCTGGACCGGATCAAAAGCTTGGATTTGATAAGTCAAAAGTGACTTGTTTCAAATGCAAGAAGAAAGGGCATTTTAAGAGAGAGTGTCCGAACAGAGAGGTCAACAATCACAAAAATCCGTTTACCAATGATTACTACAGACAGGCGATCTACCACAAGACAAATCAACAACCTGTCATTCAAAGACCTCAGATCGAAAACAAGCCTGAAAAAGCTCTCATAGTCAACCAAGATGATGAGAAGGTAGCTGAAGGGTTTAGTTGGGACAAGTATATCCCAGGCAGTGAGGGTAGAGCGATGATGGCTGAGATTGTGGAGGTATCTGAGAATGTTGATGAAACAAAGGTTGTTACTGAAGATGTGTCTGAAGAAAGCTCAGTTGATCTCGAAGAAATTGCTGCAGAAGTTTACTACTATCAATCCGAACAGGAGGTTTTAGCTAGTTCTTTAAAATCAATTATGCCTCCTAATGTGTTTGAATCTTTTGCAGGTTATTTCAGTGAGCCTACAACAGGATCTTGCCCACAGTATGAATCTGAGAAGGCTCCGGTTGAAGAGATTATTGATGTCTCCAAAGAAATGACTGAAGAAATTGCTGACAAAGCTTTAATGGCAAAGCTGAAAGAGGTAGACACAGAATCTGAAAAACCAGAGTCTGTTGATACTGAGTCGGTCAAAACAGAGTTAGGTCAAAAGGAGTCTGATGGGAAATCCAAAAGTCAGGAGGTCAAAACCGAAGGAGTGTCTGAGTCAGAGTCTGATAATGTCGGTAAACAGGATGTTAATTTTGAACAAGAGGAAAAGGTTGTTGAAAAGATTGATTCAATCTCTGAAACTTCATGCGAAAATTGTTCAAAACCCTGCATGGAGTGTCTTGAAAAAGACACAAAGTTTCAGGAATTGAAACGATACACTGATGAACTTAAATTTGATCTGAGTGAAGTAAAAGAAGCATATGACAAGTTGGCTAAATCTATCAAAATGATTCAAAATGAGAGTCTTGAAAATGATAAAGCCACAAAATTGCTAAAATCAACTGTTCTGGATAAACAAAAAGAAATCAACTTTCATTTGGACACTATTGCTTTATTAAAAAGGGAATTGGAGTTAACAAAAATTGAAAATGAAAGAATTGATAAGAAGTTGATGAGTTATATTGCATCTTCATATGTGATTGAGCAGATTGTCCCGAAACAACCCGATGCAACACCTGTATTTAACAGTGTTCCACCCCCAATGTGGAGTCATTATACTTAGAAGTGTCCAGATGGGGTGGAAGCTGCTTTGAACCTCAAGTTGAGAACCATTGAGGATGAGTTACCTGAGAGTATTGATGTTGCATTCTCTCCGTCCGACACTGACAATGAGTCACAGGTGATCAAGACCGTTGTTGACCAAGTGTTAGACGAAGAAAGTGATAACTCAGACTTTGAAATTGTGAAAACACATTTGGAAAATTCCAGTTCTGAATGTGAAGATGATGGTAACTTTTTGGACAAGTTTATACCAAAATCAGAAAAGGTTGCGAATGATGATCCGATTATGGTGGTTTACACTATGATTGGAACTGACAAACTCTATTCTGATTTTGAGTATCCAATCCAGAATGTAAACATGAAAAATGTTGAGAAGGTGTTAAGCTTGTCGAGATTGATATTTCTGAAGTTAACAACAATGAGTTCTTTTCAAAACCTAAAAAACCTTTTGTGAAACAAAGTAACCCTAGGAAGAAAGCTTGGGTGGTTAACAATGGGTCAAACAAGAAAAATGGAAACAATTTTAAGAACAAAGGTATTGGGTTTGAAAAGAAGATGGCTAAATGAGAGGTTGAGCCAAAAGAAAAAATAAATGATGTGTTTGTCACGGGAATGAATTTTTTTGATGAAAAGGCATACATTTTCAGTCAAAATGCCATTGATGATTTCAATGCAGCGAAAAAGTTGAGAGAAGAGACCTACAAATCTACTTTTGTTGAATATGAAAAAAGAATTTGTTGTCGCTGCAATGAGATTGGTCATATGGCGAAGCAGTGTTCTAAAAAGATTGAAAAACCTATTTTCAAGAAACCTGTTTTGCAAAAACCAAAACCAAAAACTTCAATTGATGATAAGGGTAAAAAACCCATGGTTTCCCCCGTCCAAATCTTGAAAAGAGGTGAATCGTTAAAGTCCGAAGAAAAATCGAAATCAATTTTTGAGATTGGTGAATCTTCGAAAACCCAAAAGACTTCAAAGATTTATCCGAAAACAAAAGTTTTTGAAACTCAATCATGGGTGGCTAAAACAAAACAATCAGTTGAGGTGAAGAAAATGGAGAATGAGTTAAAGTCTGAATCAAAAGTGGTTGCTAATGATGATCAGGAATTTGAATTTGAATTGGACAAGTTTCTTGCAGAGTTTTCACCAATTAAAGATGGAAACTTAAAAACAAAATCTGAACCTGTTGTCCCAAATGTGATCTTTAGTATTCCAAAAGTTGATGGGAAATGTGATTTAGTGTTTGGTAGTGTTTCACAGTAAAAGAAGTCATGGGTTTCATTGTTTGAATGAATTTGCTATGATGAATGCAGGGGTTGCCGAGGTCGTATATCTCAAAGTGGATAATGGACAGCGGTGCTTCAAGACACATGACTGGAATGCTAGCATTGCTTTATGATGTTAAATCTTTGAACGGTGGATACGTGGGATTCGCTGGGAATCAGGGAAGAAGAATTGTTGGTCAAGGGACTCTAACGAATGGAGTCATTTCATTTGATAAAGTGAACTATATAATTGAGCTTGAAAACAATCTACTGAGTATTTCGCAGATCTGTGACAAGTCTTTCACCGTACATTTCACTAAAAATGAATGTCTTGTCTTAAAACCTGGTTACAAAATACCTGAGGATATGGTGTTGTTGCGAGCTCCACGAGAAAATGATTTATATATACTTGATATGGGCATCGCAATACCAACAGATCATCAGAAACAATGCTTTGTATCAAAAACCAAAGCAACAGAAAAAGAGTCGATAATGAGGCATCAAAAGATGGGCCATATTCATGTTAGAAAAATGAACTTTCTTGTAAATAATGATTTGGTTGAAGGTGTAAATTTGAAAAGTTTTCACTTGAATGATGATTGTGTAGCTTGCAAGAAAGGAAAGCAGACAAAGAAGTCTCATCCGCTGAAGTTGCTGAATTCAATCAGAGTACCGCTTGAAAGGCTCCACATAGACCTTTTTGGGCCGGTTAATGTGCAAAGTATCAGTGGAGATTTATATTGTTTGGTGATCACGGATGACTTCACAAGGTTTTCTTGGGTAGTGTGCATGGAGAGGAAAGATCAGACGTTTGAGTCTTTGATGATTCTTTTCAAGAAGATGGAAACGTTGTATAAGGTGCCTATTATAAGGATTCGGAGTGACAATGGAACGGAGTTTAAGAACAACCGCATGCTCGAGTTCTGTAACGAGAAAGGAATTCTTCATGAATTCAGTGCACCATACAGTCCACAACAAAATGGTGTAGCTGAAAGAAAGAATCACACTATCATTGAAACTACTTGAACGATCCTGGCAGATTCTAAACTACCGATCTATTTCTGGAGTGAAGCTGTGGCAGCGGCATGCTATACCTTGAATAAAGTGCTTACTGTGAAGAAATACAAGAAGACTTGCTTCGAACTTCTTCATAGATATAAGCCAAATCTGAAGTTTCTAGAGCCGTTCGGATCACCATGTACATTCATTGATCAAGATGGAAAATTTGGCGCGAAGAGTAATGAGGGATTTTTTGTTGGATATGCGAGTCCACTAAAAAGAGTGTTCGTACCATGCCTGAAGAAGGTAATTGAAGTTCAGCATGTGGACTGTCAGAAACATACTGCTCCACCTCAACTTCCCGGACACAGATTGCTTTTCGACTATGACAAACTCTGGGAGTCGTTCCAACTACCGACAGAGCCGAGTGAAGAGGAACTTGCTTACTTATACCAACAGCAACAATCCATGGTACAAGAACAGATACCTAGACCGTTGGTGGTTTCTCAACCTGAAGAGGGAACAAGCATTCCTACAACTGGTACAAATGATTTCACGAACTACTAGAGGAACCAGCTCCATCATTTGATCAATCCGATGACTCAGATTCGGAAAACGGTCCGATCTTTGATGAGGATCCAAATGTTGCATCGACGGAAGCTGAGGATCACACCGGTGATCTAGACATAACGAATTTGCAATCGGAAGTGAGCGTGCCTGACGAAGTCATGCCAAGAACTCTCTCTTATCATCCTTCGGAGCAAATTATTGGAGATCTTTATAGTGGAGTGAAAACACGTGACCAGATCAACAAATCTCTTACATGTTTTTACACTTCTGTCGCTCCTTTACAGGAAGAATTCTCACTTAAATGTTTTATCTCGCAGATTGTACCCAGAACATATAAGGAAGCTTTGACTGAAGAAAGCTGGGTGAATGCTATGCAAGAAGAATTGCAGCAGTTTGAAAAATTGGGAGTCTGGAGATTAGTAGATCTTCCTAAGAATCAGAAGCTGATCAAGACGAAGTGGGTCTTTATATGCAAAAGAGATGATAGAGGTGTGATCGTAAGGAATAAAGCACGACTGGTGGTACAGGGTTTCAGCCAGCAGGAGGGGATCGATTTCACTGAGGTGTATGCCCCTGTAGCTAGGCTCGAGGCGATAAGAATCTTCCTAGCATTTGCATCGTGGAAAGGATTCAAAGTATACCAGCTAGATGTGAAGTCTGCATTCCTATACGGCACAATCAAAGAAGAGGTGTATGTGGGTCAACCACCGGGGTTCACAGATCCAGTACACAAGAACAAAGTCTATCTTCTGGACAAGGCGCTATACGGACTACACCAGGCCCCGAGAGCCTGGTATGAGACGCTTTCTCAACATTTGCTGGCCAATGGGTTTAGCAGAGGGACAATTGATAGTACATTGTTCATCAAAGAAGTTGCAGGCCATCTCTTAATCGTGCAAATCTACGTCGATGATATCATCTTTGGATCAACAAACGACGAGTTGTGTAAAGATTTTGAGAATGTGATGAAAAAGAAGTTCGAAATGAGTTCGATGGGGGAGATGAAGTTCTTCCTCGGGCTACAAGTTGAGCAGATGCTCGAAGGAATTTTCATTCACCAAACAAAGTATGTGAACGATGTTCTGGAGAAGTTCAACATGGATCAATCCAGTCCAGCAGCAACCCCCTAGCTCAGAATCATGGGATTTGCCCAGACGAAAGTGGAGAGAAAGTAGATGAGACGTTGTATCGGTCAATGATTGGATCCTTGATGTATCTTACTGCTTCCTGACCGGACAACATGTATCCGACGTGTTTATGCGCCCGATATCAGTCAAGCCCACGCCAGTCACATCTGACAATCGTGAAACGAATCTTACGGTATTTGAAAGGCTGTCCAAGCACCGGCTTGTGGTATCCTAAGTCTGGCGATTTCTCTCTCACAGGTTTTGCTGATTCGGACTTTGGTTGTTGTAAGCAAAATGCTAAGTCCACCACTGCTGGGTGTCAGTTCTTTGGAACTCGACTTGTCACCTGGCAGTGCAAGAAACAAACCTCAGTAGCGCTCTCTACTTGCGAGGCGGAATACGTTTCGGCCTCAAGCTGTTGCTCTCAGATCCTTTGGATCCAACAGCAGATGCGAGACTTTGGTTTGCAGTTCTTGAATACACCGATATTTGTGGACAATGAAGCGGCAATTAACATAACAAAGAATCCGGTTCACCACTCGAAAACTAAACACATTGAAATACGGCATCACTTCATTCGTGATTGCTATGAAAAGAAGTTAATCCGTATAGAACACATACACACCGATGAACAGAGGGCTGATTTCTATACTAAACCTTTTGATAGAAAAAGATTTAATTATCTTTTGAAATTGAATGGGATGAAAAAATCTGTTTTCTGGGAGGGTAATCGAGTGTGAAGCTGAGGAGGACGGCAATCTGATGTGATCCACGTCAAAGTTGTCAAGTTTTTGTATAGTTTATTTTCTGCTTTTGATAAAAACCAAAAACACAAAAATATGTCTTTGTTTTTAGGGGGAGAAATTTGCAGAAAAATACAAAAACATGAAAAAATTACAAAAATCCAAAAACATTTGAAAAAGTAAAAATGAGTTTGTGTAAAAAGGAGAAATGATAGTACATCAGCTAGACAGTGCAGTACGCTAAAGAAATGTAATGTAAAAATGTGTTAAGCAGTCTTGTAAATGATATGCCGATAGGTTTTTATACATTTAGTAGATTTGTTCGGGATATAAACATAAAATTTCTTGCTTTTATGTGGGGAACATCTCTCGGATATATGGGTAACCCCCGAAATCTTGTTTGAAAGGTCCTTCTTTTTGAGATACTAGGTCTTTATACTCAGTGATATCTGGGGTATTATCCCGGGACTTCTGATTTTGCGGAAGCAATGGCCTAGTCCCCGGAGAATACTTTCTGCATGCTTGAAATATAGCGCCGCCCTCAGCACAAATTGATGAGACAATAAAATTGCTAATCAATGCTGTTGTAAAAAAGATCCTCTAAAGGGGACACACCTAAAGTCAAACCAAGCTCTCTGCTGAACGGAAGTTCTGACCTGAGCTATCATGGTTTCATAATTTATTCCCCTTACAGATATCATCTGTGGTATACTCACCTGTAAGACTGAATATTGGGATCTGGATACGGGAGTATATTCTGAGGTGGGACACATATAAAAGTTAAGCTTTAAAACACTAAATTCGTATCCTGAATAGATTGAACTTTGTGTGAAAATTTAAAGTGGACCAGTATATCGACAATCATTGCAAATTGTTTAATGCTTAAAATGAAATCTAAGCTTAACAGTACTTGTATCTCGTCGGCAGCTGATATGATCCCCTAACACACTCACAAAAAGATTGTGTGTACAGTTTCTTGCTTATTATATTCAAAATCCAAAAAAGATTTTATCTTTTCTTCTTATTTTCAACAACAGATGTTGGGGATCAGATGATCAAAGTCTTGTGTGCTGAACAAGTCTTGATCTTGAGGGTTGGGTAAGCAGAAGATTGTAAAAAAAATGATCGGAAATTGTTTGAAAGTACAAAAGTTCATTAATTTGAACTTAAAATCTTTTTAGAAAGTCAGCAAACTTCATAATTTGGTCAGCCAGGGTCATTAACTTGGACTTGGCAGGCTAGACAGTTGACCAGGATCATTAACTTGGACTTGGTTAAGTGGGTGTGTTGGTAAATCCTCAAAAAGTTAAAAAATTGAACAATGTTTTTTTTGAGAATGATTACATGTTTAGTTAATCAAGGTAATTAATTTGAACTTGATGTAACTATTAATGTTTGGTGAATGAATGCTCTCTATCAATAAGTTTTTCAAAGTGATATAAATAAAAACTTATGTTTTGGATAGATAATGTGCACGAAACGTTGAAAAAGCTAGGTTTCAATTCCTGAGGATTAATGCCAGGTTTTCGATCCTAAGCTACAAATTTCAGACTGCGATCCCGGAACAACTTAAGGGGGAGTTTGTTAGAAAAGAAGAAGTTTAGGAAGTTGCTTAAGAAAAAGCCAAAGCATCACGAAGAAAAGTTTAAGTCATTGTGAAGTGCTGAAGACAGACAGACAGACTGAAGACTCCGGCTGTATCCAAGGGGGAGGTTGTTAGTGCAAGTTGTCTAAAGCCTACGTCTTAAGTCTAGGGGTCTTATGTGTCAAATATGTATAATACAGAGGCTAGAATGTAATTTTATGGTTTATTTCATGTAAGTTCGCTTGAAATGACATTTGGTCATTTCAAGCGAGATCAGTTGATGTGAGTTCGCTTGAAATGACATGTGTCATTTCAAGCGAGATAGGATGCCTATAAATAGGCTGTTTGTGTTTCTTAGTTGTAACTTTGCCATCAGTCGTGTACCAAACTGCTGCCGGATTTTCAAGTGATATATGAATGAAAAACAAGTATTAAAGTGATATTCTTCTGTTTTCTACTCAATTCTCTCTGATTCAACACTGTTTGTTTGTTTCCACCACTCACACAATGGTGTATTGACTTTGATTGATTCACTAGATTGTCAAATCGATCCTACATAGCACGGGACATATTCCACAACAACCTTCTCCTAGTGCAAGCTCCAAAAGCATCTAGCGACCTGTAAGGCATGTAACAACGAGTCAACAACAAAGTTGAGTGAGTTCACGGTTGGTTGATTAGTTTTAAGTTGTTTCTGAAAACGTGGTTTGACTTTCGTTGGCTTATTTGCTGTGGGGGTTACCCCGTAGTTGAAAGTATGTTTAACCACTTCCTTTATTACCCAAACCATATCCATAATCAGTGGGGGTTTCCCCATGTGAACTACTAGACGGTATGATATCGACTACTAACGAAAGTAAGTTGTGCCCTAAGTCAATGTCTATCATCATTGACCCTTTGCCTTAGTCCATTAGTACACGCCCGTTCGAACGACACGGTGTGAGGTTTGTTAAACCTAATAGCGCTATTAACTAATGACCCGCTCGCCATCGGCCTCGGCGATTAAGTCGATATAAAATGAGGGACTTATGATAGAGTTTTGTCTAGTAAGTTTTAAGGTTGTTGTCCTACCCAAGGAGGATGAACGAACGTAGTTCTCCCCAAAGAGAATACGCAGGATTAATATTGGCATCCTATCCAAGGAGGATGGCCGTACATATCCTACCTAAATAAGATATGTAGATTCCGTTTTAATTCTTTATCCCATTCCCAAACCACCGGGAATCCCTTGCCTTAGAAAGTGTGTGTACTCACCTTTGGTTGCTTGGTTCGACTCTCAAATATAGCTAACAGTCAAGGTCGGTCAATCACGTCCTAATATGATTACCAGTTAGTCATTTAGTGGTTTCAAATAGAGCACAAAGTTCCTACACGTATCTACTACATAACATGTATTACTTTAACGGTTTATGCCCATATAAACTTCCCATCTATTCCCATTCATAAGCAAACATACGACATTGCACATAACACATATAACATGTTAGATCATCCTCAGATAACATACTCGACATTTAGACACGCAAATTACTACTTATGTCATTTCAAATTAAATATCCAAAACTGGGCTGTTTTCGGGCATTTTAATAAAATAGTTAACTTATTCCAAAAATTCCCAAATTTTTACAGTATGTCTTAAACGATCTAAATATTATTGTGTAAAAATATCGGGATCCACTTCATCACCAATATTTTATAAAAATTCATTTTCCGGACTGCAATCAGATTCATCTTTTTCTGATTGCAGTCCATGGAATAATTTATTTAAAATTCATCGAGAGTCCAATTTACAAAATTCCAGTGAGAGAATTACAAATACATTGGTGGTCATTTACAGTACAAGTTTCATGACCTAGTTCTACTCAGGTTTCAAGTTATGACTAAAAATGTAACACCCATTTATTGCTGTAAAAACTCAGCTTAAGCTGTTGTTACAAATCGACACTTTAAAAATAGTAAACGAAGTCCAAAAATTATGATTCCAGTGCCATTAGAACCGTATTTCATAATACATAAATCTAGACTTCAGAAAATACATTTTTCATTTTATTAAGGTCCGGTTACAGCCAGCTGAAGTTGGCTGTAAACACCAACCAGCTTTCTGTTTTAGTTCCCTACCTTCTAACGCATGCTCGATTGATTCCGTTAACATGTTTAGTGATCACAACAACATCAAACATCAATATTAACCAGCAAATCATCAGGAAATCAACAAGAATCATAACAACATCATATTAACATCACTTCATCACTAGACTAGTTTATGTTCAAGACTTGTTTAAGGTTCTTTAGAGTTTCTTATCATTTATCATTCTTTCAACTATTAACCACCAAAAATAAGAACAAGATGATGATTTAAGGCACTTACTACTAGCACAAAGCTAGGGGAGTTTCAAGGCGTAAAAGTGATGGATAAAAGAAAACGAGAGAGGTCCTTGAGCTTCCGAACACACCAAGCTTACTTGTAGGATCACTAGCACCCTTGGATGCTCTTAGAGTGGTTGAAAGAACTTGAATGATGATGATGATTGGGCTCCTTGGTTTCGGCCGAATAAAGAAAGAAGGAGAGAAGAGAGTTTGAAGTGAATGTGAAGATGATGGTGAATGTGTGATGAACTAATGGTTAAATAGAAAGTCTCCAACATGTTATTGCCCATTAGGTTACATGCCCCCTAAGTACTACACAATTACATTAAACAATTAAGAAAAATCATGGGGGATTTCCCCATGTTTCATAACCGGTTAGGGGAGGGGGGGTTGGTTTAGTTGGGTTGTATTGTTAGTTACAAGTCCTAGTTAGAAACCAAGTATTAAGTTTGTGTGTTATGATGGGTTATATAATATTTAGTGTGTTAGGGTGTTCGGGGACCCTAACTAGCTCAGAAAAATAGAAATAATGTGTTTGACAATATTTTTGTGTCCCGGGTAAAGTACGGTTGTTCGGTTGGGTGTTGTTCGGTTAAAGTGCTTAATTAATCCGTAAAGTGTCCTATATATATATATATATTTTTGTAACGTTTTTAATTTTCAACACTCAGGAAAGCATATCGGACTATTTAGTAACTTTTCTGTATACTACTAGTATGTTAACAAGCACATGTAACTATAACACAGAAATCAGAAAGCAGTTAAGTGATTCCACACAGTCATCAAGCACTTTAATTATCATTAATAAATTATACGGATACATGGAATTATGAGGGTTGTCACAAGTTTAACAGGATCTTTTAAAACTTTAAAACTGCCCAATTATTTTATTTCATAATTTGGGATAAACCCCGTAATTTACAATAGAGGAATTTCACGAGGAAATTCCCTGTTTTACAAAACATGTTTATTTATTTAACTGAGCCACCACTTCAAGCTTTATTAGTGATCCGTAGCACTTTTCCTTGATTCACAGTAGGTCACCTGAAACATGTTTAAAAAAATATTTTATTAGCGGGGAAATACTGGCGAGTCACTCAAGTTATATAAAACGACACTTTAGTTATAAGTTACAGCATAAGAGCGATTACAATGGCTACTATCTTATTTTTCTCTGGCGCCGTGTCACACCCTGGTGACGATGGTCATACCACTATTGGGTCCTTACACCCAAGTAGTGATGATTATCACTGTTAGGTTTGTTAACCTAACCGTGAGAGATTAGTAATGTGCACAATACCCCACTAGCCAGTGATTCAAGATAATCACGACTTACTCCCTGTAATTATAACTTTTGAAAACACTTTGAGAATTGATTAAAATAGTTGATAAAAAGAGAATGACTCACATTGCAAGTTTAGACGCGCAGAGTTTAGCCTACTGATTTAGCCGTGTAACCTAGTTAAAATGACATGCATACGAAACTAGGTCAGAAACTTAATACAACATTTACGATAAACTTCACGAGATCAAAACCTTCACGACGAATGACAAAGTATAGCCCTGATTTGGGCAGCACTTAAACATCCATCAGATCAGTTTCAATCAATCGGACATTACATCATAGCAGTGATCGAGTTAATACCCTGTATTCGTAGCAGCGCCTCGCTACTTGGAAATTCGAATTTGAGCAGTTTCTTTCGTTTTTGATTGAGATTTTCGAGCACAGAAGCAAGTCCCATGCACCAGCTACTTATAGCAACATTTTGAGTTTTACGCGGCCCGCGTAAGCCTTAACATGGCTTTTACGCGGCCCGCGAAGACCCCTATCCTACGTGTAGGGTTGGTGTGTCACGAGTAGGGTTGCCACGTGTGCGACAAGTGGCCCGGAATGCTTATCTGGTCAACTTTAAGTTGACGCGGCCCGCATAAGCCTAAGCTTACGTTTTACGCGGCCCGCCTGAAACTTAGAATTCTTGTTTTCTTGGTTTTTCATGCACATTAGGGTTTCAGGGGTCCGGGTTTTCACTTACGGGTCATTTTGGGGCATTTTTGCAGGTCCTTACACCCCCCCCCCCCACCTTATTTAAAATCTCATCCTTGAGATTTATTGAAATAAGTGAGGATACTTTTGCTTCATCTCCGATTCCAGCTCCCAGGTGTATTCGGGTCCTCTTTTTGAATCCCACTTGACTTTGACCAGTACCAATCTTTTGTGTTTGAGAAACTTAATCTTTCTATCTTCTATTTGAAGCGGTTTCTCCACAAACTTCAATTTTTCATTTACCTCTATGTCTTGAAGAGGGACTACCAGTGATTCGTCAGATAAACATTTCTTGAGGTTAGATACATGAAATACATCATGTACTCCAGCTAGCTCTTCTGGTAGTTGTAAGCGATAAGCAACTGGTCCTATGCGTTGAATTACTAGGAATGGTCCTATGTATCTTGGACTCAGTTTTCCTTTCTTACCGAACCGAACTACTCCTTTCCAAGGAGAAACTAGTACTTTGTCTCCAACCTGGAATTCTAGTGGCTTGCGTCGATTATCTGCATAACTCTTCTGGCGATCTCGAGCCGTCTTTAGTCTTTCCTTGATTTGAGTGATCTTGTCGGTGGTTTCTTGCACAATCTCGGGACCCGATAATTGATTTTCTCTTATTTCTGCCCAACAGACTGGAGTCCTACACTTACGTCCGTATAGTGCTTCAAACGGGGTAGCTTCGATGCTTGAATGATAACTATTGTTATAGGAGAATTCAATTAAAGGTAGGTGGTCATCCCAGTTTCCACCAAAATCTATGACAAATGCTCTAAGCATGTCTTCCAGGGTTTGGATCGTCCTTTCACTTTGTCCGTCTATTTGGGAATGGTAGGCTGTACTTAAATTTAATCGTGTCCCCATGGCTTCTTGGAAACTTGTCCAGAAATGTGAAGTGAAGCGACTATCCCTATCCGATACAATGGAGAATGGAACTCCATGTAAAGATACTACTTCATCTACATACAACTTTGCTAACCTTTCCATGCTAAAGGTTTCTTTCATGGGTAGAAAATGAGCTGATTTGGTTAATCGATCCACAATTACCCAAATCGCATCATTACCTTTTCTGGTATTGGGTAACTTAGTAACAAAATCCATGGTTATTAGTTCCCATTTCCATACGGGCATTTCTAATTGTTGTAGTAGACCTGAGGGTTTCTGGTGTTCTGCCTTAACTTGCGAACAAGTTAGGCATTTAGAAACGTATCTAGCTATGTCCTTCTTCATACCGATCCACCAGAAATTATTTCTTAAATCTTGATACATCTTATTATTACCAGGATGCATGGTATATCTAAATTTATGGGCCTCCTCTAAAATTTTATTTCTTAAGTCTCCTTGCTTAGGTACCCAAATCCTTTTCTTGTGGAATCTCCAAATTCCATCAATCCCTTGTTCTAATTCCTTTATCCGTCCCTTCATTCCTTCAGCATCATCCTTGATTGCTGTTTCTTGAGCATTCTTTAGTTGTTCCATTAAGTCTAATTGTAAACTTAATCTAAGAGCACGGACTCGCTTTTGCTTTTCATGATACTTTCGACTTAGGGCATCTGCTACTACATTTGTCTTTCATTCGTGATATTGAATATTAAAGTCGTAGCCACTTAGAATTTCCATCCATCTTCTTTGCCTCATGTTTAATTCCTTTTGCCCAAATATGTATCTTAAACTCTTATGATCTGTATAGACAGTAAACCTACTTCCGTACAGATAATGTCTCCAAATTTTAAGGGCAAAAATTATGGCTCATAATTCCAAGTCATGAGTCGTATAATTTTCCTCGTGCTTTTTCAATTGCCTTGAGGCATACGCAATTACCTTCTTGCGTTGCATCAGCACACATCCTAATCCTAGTTTAGAAGCATCACAATAAACTTCAAAATCTTCTGTCCCTTCTGGTAAAGCAAGAATTGGGGCGTTTGTTAACCTTTGCTTTAAAATCTTAAAAGCCTCTTCTTGTCTAGGTCCCCATTCAAACTTTACTTCTTTACAGGTTAGCTTAGTTAATGGTACAGCTATTTTGGAAAAATCCTTAATAAACCGTCTATAGTATCCGGCTAACCCTAGAAAACTTCTAATTTCCATAGCTGATTGCGGGACCTTCCACTTGGTGATTGCTTCTATTTTGGAGGGATCTACGTGAATACCTTCGTGATTCACCATGTGTCCTCAAAATTGTACCTCTTATAGCCAAAATTCACACTTTGAGAATTTGGCATAAAGCTTCTCTTTTCTTAACAAAGTTAAGAGTGCTCGTAGGTGCTCACAATGCTCGTCCTGTCTTTTGGAATAAATAAGTATATCGTCGATGAAGACAATTACAAATTTATCCAAATACGGTTTACATATCCTATTCATCATGTCCATAAATGCTGCAGGAGCATTTGTTAATCCAAAGGGCATGACTGTAAACTCGTAATGACCATACCTAGTTCTAAAAGCAGTTTTAGATATGTCTTCTTCTTGTACTTTCAACTGATGGTATCCGGAGCGTAAATCTATCTTAGAAAAATATCTAGCTCCCTGAAGTTGATCGAAAAGATCATCAATCCTAGGTAATGGGTATCGATTCTTAATTGTAATCTTATTCAATTCCCTATAATCGATACACATTCGCATTGAACCATCCTTCTTTTTTACAAACAACACGGGTGCTCCCCAAGGGGATGAACTAGGTTGTATAAATCCTTTACTAAGCAATTCATCTAACTGCTTTTTCAATTCTAGCATTTCTGTGGGTGCTAACCGATAAGGTGCCTTAGCTATCGGTGTAGTTCCAGGAATTAGATGAATTCTAAATTCTACTTCCCTATCGGGTGGTAATCCAGGTAGTTCTTTTGGGAATACCTCCGGGTATTTTGATACTACTGGAATTTCCTTAAGTTCCTTACCCTTAGTGTTAATGATTACCGAAATCATATACACTATTCCTTGTTTTCTTGAATAACTGGCCATTTTCATTACTGAAATGAATTTTAGTGGCTTACATGGCTTGTCTCCTGTAATCACCACTATTTCTCCTATAGGTGTATGAATTTCTATGGAATTCTTATCACAGAGGATTCAAGCATGGTTGGCTACTAACCAATCCATTCCTAACTCAACATCGAATCCAGCTAAATTCATAGGTAACAGGTTTGAAGAAAATTTATGGCCTACGAGTTTTATCTTTCCTTTTTGCAAAACCTTATCTACGTGAACAGAATTACCATCTACGGTTTCTACCGTAAAAATTTGTCTAAGATTGGTTAAGGGTAGGTTAAGAGCTTGGCAGAATGAAGTATTTATAAAACTTTGGTTTACACCAGAGTCAAATAATACTTTTGCATAAACGTCGTGAACTAGGAACGTACCAGCTATTACATCTGGGATTAGCTCTGCTTCCTGGGTAGTCAACTGGAAGGCTCTTGCGTTTTTCTTGGTAGTTTCTTCTGCAGGTTTGGCTTTGTTGTCAGCTGGTTTGACCAGTTTAGGGCAGTCTGGTCTAAAATGTCCAGCTTCTCCACAGTTAAAGCAAATTGTGGATTTCTTCCTTCTGCAGTCTTCTTCTTGATGCCCTAGAAATTTGCATAAATTGCAATACCCTTTGCATCTTCCAAAATGCTTTCTTTTACAGGTACTGCAAAATGGAGCAGTGGAAGATTTCCTGGTTCCCTTTTTCTTGAAGTTACTATTATTACCCACACGGAATCCTTGGGTAATCTTTTGGGCCACTTCCTTCTTCCTATTTTCTTCTCGCGTACGTACCAGTCCGTTTGTCAAAGTGTTGGCTAATTCCACTGCATCGTCAATTGTGCGAGGTCTCGCAGCTTTAATGATATCACGGATTTCGCCAATTAAACCCCAAATATAGCGAGAAATAAGTACCGGTTCTGGCGAAGCCAGGGTTGGTACAACTCTAGCATACTCGAAGAATGTCGAAGTATATCTAAATCCGCCATCCGGTGGTTCAGGAACTTATTTGTCATTTGTTCCTTTTCATATTCGGGACATAATTTTCTTTCTACTAGACTCTTAAATTCTGCCCAATTCATGGCATACGCCACATCACTTCCCTTAGCTTGTAGTACGGTGTTCCACCATTCGAGTGCCCCTTCTTTAAAAAGATGCGACGCGTACATGACCTTGTCTTCCTCGGCACATTTACTTATTTTAATTATTGCTTCGGTTTTCTCTAACCAACGCAGTGCAGCAGTTGCCCCTTCATTGCCTGCAAATTCAACTGGTTTACAGGCAAGAAATTCCTTGTAAGTGCAACCAGGCGTTGCAGCTTTCATTCTCTTAAGAAATGGGGCTTGCATCCCATCATTATCATTATTATTATTGTTACCGCCTCCATTTACACTATTACTGAAATTGTCATCGCGAGTACGTTTGCTGGGAATAATTGGTTGAGGTTCAACTGGATTTCGGGCAGCAGCAAGGATTGCTGGAATAGCATTGGCTATTCCTTGAGCAACAATGTTTTCTATATCTTGCGTATTAAGAAAGTGGTCCTCATTGTTTTGCTCAGATTGGTTAATTTCATTAACTGGCTCATTGACGGCGGGTTCCATCTGATAATTTTCAATATTTAAATGTATAAATTATTGGCACAAAAGAAAATAAATAATAATTAGTCACAATAAAACAATCACACATAATCATGTCAACACGTATAGCCAAAATTGTCGACTTTGCTATGTTGATCTTTTTATATATTAGTATGCATCCATACACACCAGTTATTTCACAAAAGTTTTATTTTAAGTTATTTTATATGATTATATTTTTATTAATATTTATTATTATTTTATTTACTATTAAACACGTAACCACACAACGACATACGATCCCTGTCAGCTGGCACTTCAGAAACGACGTTCCCTATCGTCGTATTTCCATGATATCCTCTCCCCCACTTCCCGGATTCTATTTCCTGCGTCCACCAGCTCCTCGCCATAGTGGCGGAGTTCAGCCAAGTTCTTAGTGCTCATCAGCGGGTTTAGTGCAGGCTCAGGGTTAAACTGGGGGAAAAAGGTATTAGGGTTATTCAAGAGGTTCTGAAATTTCCAATCACTTGTCCACCATTCCCCCAGCTCTCCGGGTAGAAGTTGGTGGTTGACTATGGGATCTGGGATAGCAGGTGCTAAGTTAACTGGAAGTTGTGATTCAGCGGGGTAATTGAATAGGTCTTCATTGGCAGGTCCAATGAGGTCACAATTTGCCAGTTTGCGATCCAGTTCTTCCCATGGTGGCATTTTCTGGGCTTGTCCTGAACTTTCCCCGAGCTCCTTTCCTTTGCCTTTGTCTTTTGGTTCCTCAGTCTTTTTAATCCGCTAGGCAGCTGGCTTCTTCCTCCGTGCGCGTCTCCAACCTATAATTCTCCTTCTTTTCTTCGTCTTGGGTTTCTCCTGGGCTTGAGCCTGGAATTCCATAGGTTCTTCAGTGTCGGCCAGATAATCGGAAAAGTCTCTGATACCACCTTTTTCTGTCACGACCCCCATCCTGGTTGTAACACCCGTCCAAATTTACTACTTGAATTTAGTAATAATTCATAAAATTTTTATACAAAAGATGTCTAAAATAAAAACCTTAGTTTCAAGAACCAAGTTCTAAGGTAACAAACATTAGTTATCTACCGATTAATTAAAACATCCATAAGTTGTTTAACAAACGGTTTACATCATAACATTGTTTAAACAAAGTTAATTTACGCGGAAGCTTCAAAAGTTTGTGTTCGATTCTTCAAAAGCTAGCTTGACCGTCATCCGTAATCCTTGGATACCTAAAAACTAAAATGTTTACATTAAACATTAGTATTAGAATACTTAGAAATAATACATATTCGAAACTACGTCTAAAACGGATTCGATTTAACAAAGAAATACAAAATTTAACATAAATTCTAAAGTTCTACCGTAACTTACGGTAGATACCGTAAGTTACGGTAGCTTCTGGGAATTTCCGGTTCCACCGTAACACAGGGGAAGCCCACCGTAGCCTTTTGGTGTCTACCGTAAATTACGGTATATACCGTAATTTACGGTAGATGCTGGAATGTTATGTTTGGTCTGATTTGTTTATTTACGTGAATCAAGTTCTCGGATTTCAATCCTAAAAACCAACATGTTTAATCCTCGTATTCTAATATATCATTTGTCAATAATAACAAAAGACCGAGTAACCATACTACAAGGTATTACCATGCCTTATTTGGTTATTTGACCCGTTTGGCTCATCTAAGGAATTCTCCATTTTGATGACTACCAACGAGATCTAACCAGATTCTTGGCCTATTATTCGACATAGCGAATATAATCGCTTTAATCCAACTCAACTTTTAATACACAATCCAACTACATATATGCTAAATATCAAAATTTACCCAAATGTAACGAATCAAGTTACATACCTTCATAATTTGTCGACATTACTTTCTAATCATAATTACCCATTCCCGAGCTTGTCGACCTTAGCGTATCCCTTCTAATCCTCGGTCTCTGCTTTTATAACTCAATTTAACGAGTGACGTTCGAGTCACTCCAAACATTACCATTTCGCCCATTATTTTAACACATTCTTCCTCTAGTGAATTACATCACTTTACTTACATCCCATTATGACTAATTAAGCGGTATTATCAATAAACATATTTAACCAACTATTTATTTTGACCCGCTTGGTTTGTCGAGTGAATTCCATCACTTCTTAGGCTTACCAAAGGGTTTCAATTTCACTATTTCGACATCATACCTATTTCAACTATTTCTTTTGACCCGTTTGGTTTGTCGAGTGAATTCCATCACTTCTTAGACTTACCAAATGCAACTATTTTCGCTATAACAACATTAGACATATTTACGACTAGGCTTATCTATGTAAATGTAACGAGATGACAAGTTGCGTACCTTTAGAGCACACCCTTCAAACGCGTATCCGCTCCGGCTTGTCCGCTTGACGATCCGGATTCTTTGCCTAAAGAGTTCAATTCACAATCAACTTAGAACTCTTTTCATAATCATTAACGCATAATTCTCTATAATAATAAAATCTGCGTTTTCATCTGATTTTTAACATTTTAATCCCCACTTAGGCATTTTAACAAACACCTAGCGGGTCAGATTTTTACATCATCAAAACCAAGTTCATGACTTGTAATAATCATCTAAATCAACTTCAATTAGTCACATTTACACATGTTTTAACTTCCAAATTTCAGAAAGTACCTCATAAAACTCAGATTACACTAGAACAAGAATCATGATCTTAGTGTTTACCAAGTTTCTACAACTTATTAATCACCTACAATGATGATTATGAACCCTACAAGTACCATGCAAGATTTTGACAAGAAATCATCTAGGGTTTATCCCTAAACATCATACTTTTTCTGAAATCACTTTCTATGATCAAATTACACTAGAATAATCATTCTAAACCCTAGTGTTCATCATTATCTTGTAAAACCCATAACCCACCTTCAATGTGTTCATGGAATTTCCTGAATTTGGACATGATTTCACATGTAGTTGTCTAGGTTTTACTTCTAGACACCATCTCATCACTAAGCTAACCAAATCACAAACATGCATCATCTAATTTCAGATTTCCTAATTTCATGAGAATTTCAAACAGAGAATTAACACCAAATTTTACATACCTTGTAACCCCCTTGTGATGAGGATCACTAATCTATGTTTGGATTTTGATTTGGACTGAGTTTGATCCTTCAATTTAGAGATTTTATGCTGAACTAGGGTTTTGATGAACTTGGTCGCCCCCTGCTCTTGTCTGGTCGATCTCATACACGTATGTGTGTTTGAGATTTCTATTTTTCATGTTTTATTAAACTAAATTTTTAGTTTAATCACTTTTGGTCCCTCTAATTTCCTTTAGTCCCCTTTCTGTCCTTTAACTACTCACTAGTCATTATCTAACTAGGTTGGTGTCACCCCTAGTTAGTTTATTTTACTAATTAATTTACAAATAAATTGTAAATTTTATGAACTTATATTTTCGGGATGTTACAAGTCCATCCCCCTTAAAAGGGTTTCGTCCCCGAAACCGAAATACGTACCAAATAATGTAGTGTAGAGACGTCGCATCTCCTCTTCAGACTCCCACGTAGAGTCTGAACCTTTCCTATGCTCCTACTTGATCTTGACTTGATCAATTTGTTTGCTTCGCAATTGCTTCTAGCATTCTATCACCACATTTCTTATCCTATAATCTCCCACCACAACTGTATTTACGGTGGGTTTAATGTGGTGATCTATATAAACCAAATTTTACCTCTCGAATCACTATTTTACGGCAAAAACTCAAATAGTGCCATTTGACTAATATAATACCTCTTTCAGCTTCTATACTTATTCTAAGTATTTACCTATCATAAAACTCGTTTCCAAACAACCTTTAAAGGTTGTTTGTTCGAATTAGCTAACAAGGGCGTTTTGGTCCTTTTTTAGTCTTTCAATTACTACAAGGTCGTTTGAGAGCATGTTTGACCCATAATTCTTCTTTTGAGTTATGATCTTGTTTGAAAAGTCATTATGCTTTTCGAAACACCCGACCCTCTTTTAAAACATTCAGTTTACCCAATAAGGTAATCATTTAAAAGTTCCTTTTCCATTTGTCATAAAATGATCGAGTTACCGATTTAACTCCTTTTAAACCCTCCACATGGTTTCTTGTCATGCTCAACTATCTTGTTCCGTACGTCTACACGCCGAAACATCATACCTCAACCATGTATTTATCTTATTCGTAACTAATACGATAGAGAATATTCTAAAATATAAGACTAATGTAAGTCATACTTACTTGACGCTAGTTTTATATTAACAAGCGCTCTACCTAGGTCACAATGTTATTTAGGCTACAACTTGTTTTATTGCCTAAACTAATTGGTCACCATTTTACCTCATACCTCGTCATTCGGGTATGCAATATTGCCATCATCGGCCCTTTTGCGTGTTTATACTTCCATATCTAGTCATTTACACTATAACGTGATTACATTCTATATTACTTTTGTGTCCGTGATCACATCACGCCATGTCTTTCGGATTATCTTTCCGACTCTATGACTTCTTATTTGTCCTTCGTGTCGGTTTATTTTACTCATGCCGTTATTTGGTTTATGCCTCTATTTCCTTTCAACCCGTTACCCGGGTTCTTGATCTTGATGTTTTTAACACTCCGTTTTCATTGGTTTGCATTTTCCCTTTCATACTCTTTTATGACCTATCCCATAGATTCAATAATATTTCACGCTTTCATTATCCAGGTTGCGCTTACTTGGGATATCAACCACTATACTTTATTCAACCCGCCCAACATTAAAGTAGTTGAACATAAATATCGAAATTTCTGTTTTTGCAAAATTTTATCGTTTTCTCAGTTATAACTCTTAATCCTAGTCTCTTGACTTTTACTTCGCGTTCTCGACTGTTGGTTATGCATTTATCTGAAAACATACCAATTAATTGAGTATTTTATCGATATTATTTTCATAGCAACGCTTCCGGCATTCCTTAAGACTTTGTTTCTCGATTTATTTGGTCGTATCAGCAAAATCCACCGCTTTTACTCAACCAAGTCTTTTATTCTTTCACTCGTCTGGTTTGACTTGTTCGCGTGAGTTCCATCGCCTATGACAGTCAACTTTATCCTTATACCTTGACATTCTAAATTGTCGATTCATATTTTCGTTTACTTGATTCTTATCCCTTCCCTTGGGCTCATTATCTTAATGTAATATGCTTCCATTATCAGGCTTCCGTTTACTTTTATTATCAAGCACTTTACTTAATTAATCCGTGCACCACCTTTCTTTTGTCAGCGACCCTTAGGTCTGTTTCTTTTACAAATGTCCTGAAGGCCCATGTCTCAAGTCTTATTTGGTAAACTACTGTTATTGTTATTCAACCTTTGGGGTTTACTCGTTCTTATTCTAACGCTTTCATAATGTTTGTCTTACTAATTCTTTTACATATTCACCTTCATCAAGGTGATTATCGTTCTTCCTCAGGAGGAGTTTATTAGTAACATGTTACTTGGGTATCTACCCATACCCGAGCTTTTAAATCCAAATTTATTGGTATTTCATTATTTACAGCAACAAATAATACATATCGTCCATTTAGTTTCTTTTTCGAGGATATTCCTATCCAAATCTTAATCTCTTGATTTCTGACTTTAACCCATTGTTACAATAACAAAATCAATTCATTTCATGTTATTGTTTCATATTGTTGTATGGAATTGACATAAACGATGTTTCTATATGTTTCATTTAGTTTGGCTTAGTCTATAACCATGTCCTTGTCATCTTTTACTATTGTAAACTCCCAGGGTTCGGGTGTTATTACACTCCTCCCTATTATGATGCTTATCTTTCATTACGTTCTCGGGTTCGAGTGTGCGAGCACCCCTTCCCAAGGCAATATTTATCATGATTATTTTTACCTCAATGCTCAACGCACAGTTTCAGCACCTTTTATAAACAATAGAACTTTTATTATTACCTCTTTCTATTTTTCAAAGCCTTGGTAATTTCGTTAACACTAATGTAGAATGTCAAATAAATCGATATAGAACAAACGATTTGTTTGCACTCGTAATAATTAAAAATTCTTGCTAAAATTTAATTTACAAGAGTATACCTGAAACGACATCAGGTTCAGCTTTAGCCTCCGTGGCTGTTATATAAAACAACATTGTCCTTGATTTCTGGGCATCAGACTTTGCGTCGGTTGTGCCCTTGGTTCTAAGCCTCTCTGGAGATTTAGACTTTTTATGTCTTGTCTTACCACATGTGCCCTTGTGAATTTTTCCACAAAATCCACACTGATGTAACACACTTTTTGTAACTCCGTTCTTGGGAGCTTTATTAGACTTGGACTTCTTTACGGATCATGGATTCATATCCAACCCCCTCCTTTCTTCTATTTCTTGTAGTATGTTGTCTTTCAATTAAGCCATCATATCGTTCACCTCCGGCACGATTGTGGTTTGTAATCTATCAATATACTGTGATAGACTATTTTCTAGAGCTTTTCCGACCTCCTCGGAAATCTTAGCTTTCATATGTTCAGTCAATTGAGATGTCGAATCATCTCCGGTTACTCCGGACATTTCTTTAACTGAAACATCCATCACGATTTATCAATAATTATTTAATTCATTTCCAACTTATTATACGGAAATTTATATCACTCTTACTCAATCATAAATATTGTGTTATTCTTTTTCGGTTTGGTCAAGTATATATCTTGCCTTACCTTTCTTACTTAGTGTATTTTCCCGGGTTCGAGCGTATTCATACACTCCTCCCATCTTTCCGTCATCTTGAAATTGAAATGTTTACATCGATTATTAAACATCTCATTTATAACATAGCTTTGTTTGTTTCGGTTTAGCCAAGTTCGTAACTTGCTTTGACCGTTCTAATTTAGTGCACTTTCCGGGTTTGAGTGTATTAACACGCTCTTCCCGTGCACATTTATTTCCATCTCTTTCACTTACATAGAATAAGATCTACTGAAATAAATAATTAATCCTTACCGGACGATCGATCAAGCTTGAACCGAACACTTTGTTAACAACCTTAAGCTCTGATTACCAACTTGTAACACCCGTCCAAATTTACTACTTGAATTTAGTAATAATTCATAATTTTTTTATACAAAAGATGTCTAAATTAAAAACCTTAGTTTCAAGAACCAAGTTCTAAGGTAACAAACATTAGTTATCTACCGATTAATTAAAGCATCCATAAGTTGTTTAACAAACGGTTTACATCATAACATTGTTTAAACAAAGATAATTTACGCGGAAGCTTCAAAAGTTTGTGTTCGGTTCTTCAAAAGCTAGCTTGACCGTCATCCGTAATCCTTGGATACCTAAAAACTGAAATGTTTACATTAAACATTAGTATTAGAATACTTAGAAATAATACATATTCGAAACTACGTCTAAAACGGATTCAATTTAACAAAGAAATACAAAATTTAACATAAATTCTAAAGTTCTACCGTAACTTACGGTAGATACCGTAAGTTACGGTAGCTTCTGGGAATTTCCGGTTCCACCGTAACACAGGGGAAGCCCACCATAGCCTTTTGGTGTCTACCGTAAATTACGGTATATACCGTAACAGGGGAAGCCCACCATAGCCTTTTGGTGTCTACCGTAAATTACGGTATATACCGTAATTTACGGTAGATGCTGGAATGTTATGTTTGGTCTGATTTGTTTATTTACTTGAATCAAGTTCTCGGATTTCAATCCTACAAACCAACATGTTTAATCCTCGTATTCTAATATATCATTTGTCAATAATAACAAAAGACCGAGTAACCATACTACAAGGTATTACCATGCCTTATTTGGTTATTCGACCCGTTTGGCTCATCTAAGGAATTCTCCATTTTGATGACTACCAACGAGATCTAACCAGATTCTTGGCCTATTATTCGACATAGCGAATATCATCGCTTTAATCCAACTCAACTTTTAATACACAATCCAACTACATATATGCTAAATATCAAAATTTACCCAAATGTAACGAATCAAGTTACATACCTTCATAATTTGTCGACATTGCTTTCTAATCATAATTACCCATTCCTGGGCTTGTCGACCTTAGCGTACCCCTTCTAATCCTCGGTCTCTGCTTTTATAACTCAATTTAACGAGTGACGTTCGAGTCACTCCAAACATTACCATTTCGACCATTATTTTAACACATTCTTCCTCTAGTGAATTACATCACTTTACTTACATCCCATTATGACTAATTAAGCGGTATTATCAATAAACATATTTAACCAACTATTTATTTAGACCCGCTTGGTTTGTCGAGTGAATTCCATCACTTCTTAGGCTTACCAAAGGGTTTCAATTTCACTATTTCGACATCATACCTATTTCAACTATTTCTTTTGACCCGTTTGGTTTGTCGAGTAAATTCCATCACTTCTTAGACTTACCAAACGCAACTATTTTCTCTATAACAACATTAGACATATTTACGACTAGGCTTATCTACGTAAATGTAACGAGATGACAAGTCGCGTACCTTTAGAGCACACCCTTCAAACGCGTATCCGCTCCGGCTTGTCCGCTTGACGATCCGGATTCTTTGCCTAAAGAGTTCAATTCACAATCAACTTAGAACTCTTTTCATAATCATTAACGCATAATTCTCTATAATAATCAAATCTGCGTTTTCGTCTGATTTTTAACATTTTAATCCCCACTTAGGCATTTTAACAAACACCTAGCGGGTCAGATTTTTACATCATCAAAACCAAGTTCATGACTTGTAATAATCATCTAAATCAACTTCAATTAGTCACATTTACACATGTTTTAACTTCCAAATTTCAGAAAGTACCTCATAAAACTCAGATTACACTAGAACAAGAATCATGATCTTAGTGTTTACCAAGTTTCTACAACTTATTAATCACCTACAATGGTGATTATGAACCCTACAAGTACCATGCAAGATTTTGACAAGAAATCATCTAGGGTTTATCCCTAAACATTATACTTTTTCTGAAATCACTTTCTATGATCAAATTACACTAGAATAATCATTCTAAACCCTAGTGTTCATCATTATCTTGTAAAACCCATAACCCACCTTCAATGTGTTCATGGAATTTCCTGAATTTGGACATGATTTCACATGTAGTTGTCTAGGTTTTACTTCTAGACACCATCTCATCACTAAGCTAACCAAATCACAAACATGCATCATCTAATTTCAGATTTCCCAATTTCATGAGAATTTCAAACAGAGAATTAACACCAAATTTTACATACCTTGTAACCCCCTTGTGATGAGGATCACTAATCTATGTTCGGATTTTGATTTGGACTGAGTTTGATCCTTCAATTTAGAGATTTTATGCTGAACTAGGGTTTTGATGAACTTGGTCGCCCCCTGCTCTTGTCTGGTCGATCTCACACACGTATGTGTGTTTGAGATTTCTATTTTTCATGTTTTATTAAACTAAATTTTTAGTTTAATCACTTTTGGTCCCTCTAATTTCCTTTAGTCCCCTTTTTGTCCTTTAACTACTCACTAGTCATTATCTAACTAGGTTAGTGTCACCCCTAGTTAGTTTATTTTACTAATTAATTTACAAATAAATTGTAAATTTTATGAACTTATATTTTCGGGATGTTACACTGGTGTTACCCGGTCCAGGAGTCGCGGAACAGAAAAACCCGTGTATTTATTATTTGAGTTGACAACGGAAGTTTAACAGGATCCTTTAAAACTTTAAAACTGGCCAATTATTTTATTTCGTAATTTGGGATAAACCCCGTAATTTACAATAGAGGAATTTCACGAGGAAATTCCCTGTTTTAAAAAACATGTTTATTTATTTAACTGAGCCACCACTTCAAGCTTTATTAGTGCTCCGTAGCACTTTTCCTTGATTCACAGTAGGTCACCTGAAACATGTTTAAAAAAATATTTTATCAGCGGGGAAATACTGGCGAGTCACTCAAGTTATATAAAACGACACTTTAGTTATAAGTTACATCATAAGAGCGATTACAATGGCTACTATCTTATTTTTATCTGGCGCCGTGTCACACCCTGTGACGATGGTCATACCACTATTGGGTCCTTTCACCCAAGTAGTGATGATTATCACTGTTAGGTTTGTTAACCTAACCGTGAGAGATTAGTAATCTGCACAATACCCCACTAGCCAGTGATTCAAGATAACCACGACTTACTCCCTGTAATTATAACTTTTGAAAACACTTTGAGAATTGATTAAAATAGTTGATAAAAAGAGAATGACTCACATTGCAAGTTTAGACGGGCAGAGTTTAGCCTACTGATTTAGCCGTGTAACCTAGTTAAAATGACAGGCATACGAAACTAGGTCAGAAACTTAATACAACATTTACGATAAACTTCACGAGATCAAAACCTTCACGACGAATGACAAAGTATAGCCCTGATTTGGGCAGCACTTAAACATCCATCGGATCAGTTTCAATCAATCGGACATTACATCGTAGCAGTGATCGAGTTAATACCCTGTATTCGTAGCAGCGCCTCGCTACTTGGAAATTCGAATTTGAGCAGTTTCTTTCGTTTTTATTGAGATTTTCGAGCACAGAAGCAAGTCCCATGCACCAGCTACTTATAGCAACATTTTGAGTTTTACGCGGCCCGCGTAAGCCTTAACATGGCTTTTACGCAGCCCGCGAAGACCCCTATCCTACGTGTAGGGTTGGTGTGTCACGAGTAGGGTTGCCACGTGTGCGACATGTGGCCCGGAATGTTTATATGGTCAACTTTAAGTTGACGCGGCCCGCGTAAGCCTAAGCTTATGTTTTACGCGGCCCGCCTGAAACTCAGAATTCTTGTTTTCTTGGTTTTTCATGCACATTAGGGTTTCAGGGGTCCGGGTTTTCACTTACGGGTCATTTTGGGGCATTTTTTGCCGGTCCTTACACATCCGAAAGGTACTTGAATAGTTGAATTTGTATATTATTTGCCTTTAGTTGTTTCTCTAATGGCGATGGGTGTGAACCCTTGGATTTGTGAATATGGACAACATTAAAAACACTTGTAACTCGCTGTCGTGCTTGAGTTATTCAATGGTGATGAACTTACGTTCATCTAAGAGGCTCATGACTTTGTTTTCTGGGGTCAATCGTTTGTTTTTGTTGTTTCTTGAGTAAAATCCAATTGAACTCATGTGATGCTAGTTGACGTACACTTGATGTTGATGACTTTGGAACGCTTTCTCGCACAGTAAATCTGTGTAGCTCTATTCAGTTGAAATTCAAGGACTTGGGACCGGGGCGATGATGATAATAAAAGGATTGCTATGTTCGTTGTCTTGGCGTGGCAATCGTGTTGTTTGCAGCCACAACGAGTTAGCATATCTGAGCCTTCGATTGCTTACATCGACTTCTTTTTTAATCTTTTATAAAGTTACACTACATGTATAAAGTAGAATGATTTTGATTTGATTTTTTTTATTAAAAGCGCACACACACATATACAGCAGAATGATTTTGATTTAATTTTTTTTATTAAAATCATGTTTCTTGATTTTTATACAAAACTAAGTGTACTTTTGTTTGGTGCAGATAGTTGAAGATTTAGAAAGATCCTCTAGCTGTATAGCAACACCAGCAACAACAAAAAAAAAAAAAAAAAGGTTTCAGTCATCTTCAGTACCACAAAATACTACTTACAACCAATCAACTATATGTAATTAGGTATATTAGTAGTTCAAGCTAACTGCCAAATTTACCCTCATTCTTTTTGGGGATATGAATGGTGGGTGTGCATATTTTGTTGATTGACTACTAAAAAATATATAATCTTGAAAAGGGTAAAGCTGAAATTGTTGTTCTCTATAGTGTGTTAATACTATGTGGAAACACCCTTCTATTGTTTAGTCATCTTTTTCTGATCAGAAGTGATGATGGATGTGCGGGTGGGGTATATTTTTGTAGTGCGTTAACCAAAGGTGTTCATAAACTGTCGAAACCAATTGAAACGTTTAAAACCAAAGAAAGTTAGCTGGTTTGATTGGTTGAAATATAAAAAGGTCCGGTCGATGGTTGTTTTCGAATGAAAACTTGGAACCATAGAGTACATAGTTTTTGTGCATTCTTAAACAAATGTAGTCTAATTATTAATTTTGTTACGTTTGCAGGTTACATCACCTTATGGGAACATAATTTACCATAAGGAGAATTTAGCACATGATGCTTTTGCATTTACATCAAGTGAGTCTCAGTAGAGGTGGGATTATTGGTGGTAGGTTATATCTTGGGCCATCCAAACCCCACTAGAGTGAGCTTTTTCAAATTATCCGATTGTGTTGATTTGGGTTTGGATGATTCATCTAATCATCTTTATTAAAGTATGTTTTAATTAGATCACGCATACTAATAATCTCGAGTTTATCACAAATCTGTTGGTCTTAGTAGAGGTGGAAGATTGGTGGGTTGGGTAACTTGTCATAACAGGTTGCCTTAGATGGGCCAGGTCCGGCTGAACTGATAATACACTTAAATGTTCACTTGTCATAGTTTTATTTATATAATATTGAGTTTTGTTATTTCAGTATACATTAATAACTAAAATTAAAATCTTTGTTTAAGCGTCATAAAATGTAGAAGTTGGACAAAAGACTACTAATTCGTGGGATTTAATTCCCTTTTTTCAAATTTTTGTAACTTTTTTTTTTTTTTTTTTTTGCAAAAGTAGTTATTCTTGGTGACATATATATAGGTGGATATGGGTTTTATTACTAAGAATGAACAAGAAAACACATGAGCTAGCCGGAAGAGCGAATCCCCTGTGGACTTACAAGGAACCGGGCATGGGCTGGATGATGGGTTATTCTTTCTTGGTATGTTTTATCGGCCTTTTCGTATTGATTCCACTTCGAAAGGTATATCGCCTTAATCTTTCTATTTCCGTACATGTCGTGGCAATTAGTGGATTATTACTCTTATAATCTAAGCATAATCAACCAGATTAAATGTGCAGTGTGCTTTTAGGCTTTGAACGTACAACGCTAACCATATCAAATTAATAGTATATACAAGATTACAACTTGATTAATTCAGTTGAATTTGGTCATTCGCAGGTTCTAATATTTGACTAAGTTAATATTTCTTGGATGACGAATGGGTTCCATACTCAAGGAGACGATATCGCAAAGGACTTAAAATTAAACCTTTTAAATTCAAGCTTATTTAAAAAGTGTGTTATTTTGAACTGTTTATCTATGACGAAATATTGAAAGGATTTGCAAAGTACTTCAAGTTTTGCATGGGGATTCTTTCAATGGTTCTTTACAAGAAAAGGGGATTGTAGATTTGTTCAGTTTATACTACCTTTCGACAAAGGAAAGAAATTGTGAATCTTTATGTGTTTTGTTGTAGAAATGGTTGCTTTGTAACTGTTAATATCTCACATTCAAAGAGAACGACATAGTTTAGAGTGCCGCAACGCGCACTGGTGTATAAACCTAGTTAACTTAAAATGACAATTTGACGAATTAATTGGCAGTTCTAAAAAATGGCCAGTTGGGCAAGAACGGTTTTGAATGTTCAAACATGTTTCCATAAGTTTTTCATGCTTAAAATCGTGTATCACTTTTAGGCGTTTAGATCGTGGGGTGTGGTGGGGCGGGGGTTTGGGGCATGCGGTATGGGTTGACACGTAGACTTCGAGGGACACCGCTGGTCAGTTGCATGTTGGGTCGATATGGCGGGGCGTGGTTAGCCCGCGTGGGTTGGCCACGTGTTATAATTTTTTTTTTCAATTATTATAAAAATACACACAAAATTAAAAAAAAAAAAAAAAAAACCTAGCCACCTATAGCCTAGCCAACCCAGCCAATGAGAGCCGGCCACGGAAGACCGCTAGGCCCACCCAAAGCCCGGGCTGAAACCCCCGCCCAAGGGGCCACGCCGAAACCCAAGCCCACCCGGGGTGGTGACTTGGGCGTTTGTACCCAACCCACGCCCCAACCACCGCCCCATACTTCATAGTCTTAGCTCAACTAAAAGTTAATTTTGGTTGAACAAAATGAATAGCAACAGCTTTTTTATTGGTGATTTTCAATTTATGCACCATTGGTCGCATACTCGAATAGGGAGACTCACCACCCTACTCTGACAAGTTATGTTGTCTTTAACCGGACCTACCTACACTGACTTAAGAGTGTTGCTAGGCGTTCACAGGAAAAACCACACATGTTTTCACGTGAGTGGTTAACAGGGAGTGACCCCACCTTTGGTTAAAATAGAGTTACATTTGTTTATATAATTGTTGAGATTGGTCAAATATATTTAATATTTAATGATAGTTATTGCCAACTAGATTTTTACCCGTGTCGCGCGTTGTGGCGGCAACGTTACGTCTGTGACCTCGTTACACGTGCTACGACAATGACATTAACATGTGGTGCTTATGCGTGACGTGACGCATTTTGACTTTGTTGCGCACGTTACATTAGCGAGATTAATGTGGTTAGGCAGATGAACATATCATGAAATGTCGAACACTTAAATCTCAATTTAGTTTTGCATGTACCAAATAGTTTTTTTTTTATTATGAGAAACTCAAAAGAAAAATTACCTAATATTTTGCCAAAAGCGTAAATTGCCAAAAGCGTCCCTAAGGTTTGTGCATGTTTGCTAATTTCATCTAAAACAATTTTTTTATACCATATGATCCTTTACTTTTGAGACTTTTTATCATTTTCATCCAAATTTCTAATTTGCTTTATTTATTTATTTATTTATTTTTTGTCAGGCATTTGGATAAAATGCCAAAAATTCTCAAAAGTGAAGGGAAATATGCTACAAAAAGGTTGTTTTGGATGAAACTGCCAAATATTTTCAAACCTTAAGGATGACTTTGGCAATTTACTCCAGTAAAAAATGATATAAGTTATGGCCTTCGACTCTTCGACACAGTGGCGAGGTATAGAAGGGGTGGGGAGGAGCGCCCGACCCCCCGAACTTTTCGCTCAGTAGTGTTATATATGTAGTTTTCGTATAGAAATTTTTTGGGTATATACGTTTTCGACCCCCCGGTTCTATAGAATTTTTTTGATATATACGTTTTCGACCCCCAGGTTCTATAGAAATTTTTTGGTATATACATTTTCGACCCCCCCCCCCCCCCGGTCGTTCGGGTCAAGCTACGCCACTGATTCGAGTGGCTTTCAAAATATTATGGAAGAAGGTATGTATGAAAGTTTGAAATTAGACATCAAACAATTTAATTAAAAATCTTTATATAATAAAACTTTCTTCTATAAAAATTGATTGGAATTAAAGACGTAGAAAGAGGGTTTATCATCTTTATCCACATCTGTCTACCTCTTCCTTCCTCTGTTTCTCTCTCTAACTTTAGTAAATCCTCATCATCTGTCTACCTCTTCCTTCCCCTATTTGTCTCTCTAACTTAGTAAAAACAAAAGTGAAGAAAATAAGTAAAAACCCATTATGTTTACTCTCTAAAACTCCAGCCTCATACTCCCTCTTCATTGCCTGAAATCCCTACCATTACCAGCCTCCACCACCACTGCACCACCTAACAGGGTCGTCTCCATTCACAGTCGGTCGTCGTCCACGTCCTCAACCGAAAAGAAAAATCAAATAATGTTATCTTAATATTCTTTCTTAGTTTCTTTAGTTCATACGTTGGAAAGAGAGAAAAAACACACTTGAGGAAAACCCCATATCGCTGATCCATGGCGGTGAGTTCATTCAGAGTCCCAACGACTCTATAAGGGTGGACGGGGCGTAAGCGGCAAGGGGCATCGGTGACCATTGTCCCCGATCGGGAACACCGCCGCCATCAACGCGGTGACCCGAATCGGGGGGTGAGATCGGTGTGGAGTCACCGCTATGTTTGGCTCGAATATTGAGGAACGGTCAGATTGAGCAACGGTCGGATTTAAAAAAAAAAAAAAAAAATTCAATTTTTTTAAAACATATATAAATAACCATACCATTCACTCCATTTTTTATACTCAAACCATATCAACCTCACACATTTTTTATACTCTCCAACCACACCCACTTCACTTTATTTTTTATACTCTCCAACCACACCCCCTTCACACCAAGTATGTTGAATTTTTTTTAATTACGAAAAACTACAATTACGATCGAGATATGGAAATATTCCTCAAGCCGCACGACGATGCTCTGCCAAGTATGTTGCCGTTCATCCTCGCCCGAAAACGCGACATCGCTAAGAAGTACGGGTGGCCAATCGATTTCTAAAATTATTATTTTCTAGTTTGAATGTAATTTTAATTTTCTAGTTTGAATGTAATTTTTTTTTTCTAGTTTTAATGTATTTTCAGTTTTAATGTTATTTTTATTTTGTAGTTTTATTTTGTTAAATTTTATTTAATTTTTATTAATATTTTTTTATAAACATGCATAATTTCAACAAAAAAAAAAAAAAACAAACCAAGTCACCTAAAGAGGGGAGTGCCGCCATCAAAATGGGGTATTAGGGGAGTTTAAGAGGGGAGTTGACGTGGCACAAGAGGATTGGTTGGGTGTAAGAGAGGGGACTCACCTCTTAGGTGAGTGCCCCTTACACCCTAATAGATCGGTTATGATGGTGTTTCGGAGAACCTTATCTAACAGCCTTAAGGTAGTCGGCGCTGACAACATGAGGAAGCATGAAGGTAGATCAGTCAAACACTCACAGTCTCTCTCTATGGCATTCTTGTAATTTAAGTAGAGAATTGAATAAAGGACAAAATAGCAATTTTGTTGTCGCACTGTAACACCACCTTTTTCTTCAAGGTTACATATAAGGCTACTCGGTATGGGGTTCGTCCCCAGTCCGTCTTGGTTCGGCGACAGGGTGAACACCGTGCCCCCCCCCCCGTCGCGTCGTCCTCGTCGAGTTCGAGCCGTTTGCGACGGTCCAAAAGTGGTGGGGCCCAAATCCAGAAAGTTACCGTTTAAAAAAAATTCCATTTTTTTCAAACAAACCAACGGTAATATTTACAAAATATATAAATTTCAATTCCATTTTCACTTTCATTCACAAAATTAACCCCAAAATCTCATCCCTCTCTCACATAATTTTTATAAATCTTCTTCCACTTTTATAAACCTTATACTCTATCATTGATCCCTTCAACAACCCGAGCGACCCGAACAACCCGAACAATCCGTATAACCCGACGACTCCCATCAACCCGATCCAACCTAATGTTTTCTCGGGTCCGGGATATTATCCGACGCTAGAACCGAACCAATTCTCGCAATATTCATCAATTGCGTTTGCATCATTCCAACACTCGCCAAACCAATTCGCTCAATTCTCTCAAAATCAAGCCCTTCAACAAATGATGATGCGGGGTGCTTATAATTTCCCACCGAACCCGACACCACCCGTTCAACCCCAACCGATCCCGACGCAACCCTTTCAACAATCCGAACCCGACGACGATGTGGAGGTTGTTCCCGAAACCCAACCGCCTAAAGGAAAAGGAAAACGAAACAAAGGCAAGAAAGTGGTGGGTGATCAACCGTCCAAACCAAAGGGGACTAAGTGGACGCCAATCGAAGAAGAAGCCTTAGCCAAGGCTTACATTGGCACGTCTGACCACCCGACAAAAGGTTCGTATTTTTTTAAGGTTTAATTTGTTTTTTTGTTTATTTTTAATTTTTTTAAAGGTTTAACAGTTTGTTTTTTTTAAGTTTAATTTGTTTTTTTGTTTTTTATTTACTTAACAGTTGCTTTTTTTAATTGTTTAAAAGTTTGTTTTTTGTTTTTTTTAAGGTTTATTATTTTGTTAACAGTTTCTATTTTTTTAAGGTTTATTATTTTGTTAACACTTTATATATTTTGTTTGTTTTTTATAGGTAATAACCAACCGGGTGACGGGTTTTGGGCCAAGGTTTTGGCGAAGTTTCTCGACCTTATGGGCCAAGGCGCGTATCAAGATGTCGATTCGGTCTCATCAAAGTGGCGGAAAATGAACGCGCTCATCAATAGGTTTTGCGAGGAATATAATAAATTATATACAAGTGACCGTCGTAGCGGCATGAGCGACGACGATGTGTTCAGAATGGCGTTGGACAAGTATAAGGCGAACAATGGTAATACCAACTTTGCTCACGTTCGCGCGTGGATGGTTGTAAAAGACGAACCAAAATGGGCGCCGATTCCCAACGAGGTGGCGATGGCGAAATGCATAATATTATTTAAGTCTATGTTTTTTTTAACTCTTTGGCTTTTTTTATTAAGTTTATTTTTTTTTATTAAGTTTATGTTTTTTTATGTTTATTTAATGTGGTTTTAATATTAATGAAAATATTTTGTTAGTATATTTGTTAAATGTTAAAAAAAATAGAAGACTAAAAAAAACATAAAAAGTGGTGAAGGACTATGACTAGGACCATTCCCCCATGCCTTCTAGTTTTGGAGGATGGACCATCCTTGGGAGGACTATGACGTAGCGCCTACGTGGCGGATCATCCTCCAAGGATGGTCCATCACCATACCGAGTAACCTAATATTCTACCACTCTTAAAATGGAAAGTCGGTGGACTTTCCATCCGAAAAATTTCATCTTTATCTTATAGTTTTGTCCACACCCCTCACACTTTGAAAATTTTTATCTTTATCTTATAGTCTTCTAAATTATATTTTTTATCCATAGTCTTTTTCCTTTTTTACCCAAAACTTTTATAATTTACATTTTTACCCATATTTTGGTTATTTACATTTTTGACCCATATGTTTTATTACAACACCTCAACTTTGAAACTTCGTATTTTTTAGCACTCAGGTTTGAATTCCGTCACCACTCCATTAAGCTTTTAAACTTTGCGTATTTACCCTTTGCGCTATTACTCCATTTTTACGCCCGCCACCCTCTCAAGTTTTAAACTTTGTGTTTTTACTCCTTACACTATCACTTCATTTTTACACCTCCTTAACTTTGAAAATTTTATATAATTAACGCATCATATAACGTTTGGACTAATTCATTTGATGATTGCGATGTACCCGCACCGCAACTCGTACGGGTCTAATTTCTAGTAATCTATACTATATTATAAAGGTAAATACCATAAAATACCAACATACATAACAAAAAAAAAAAAAAAAAAAAGTCTCTCCACTTTTATTTTGCATATGAAAGTCACTCTACTTGGTATTTTTGAACATAGTCGTGATTTTTTTTTTCTCAAAAAACTTGCAACTTGTTAAATCAGTTACCATGTGTTCTTTGCTTACTGGGAATGGTCCAACAAAATCAAAACGTGTCTCTCTTTGATATGTAACTCATCCATATATCATCTTTTCGAAATCATCCTGGATGCTTTATTTTTTCTGTAACGAATTGCCCCATTTTCAAATAAGACTAGTTCGTTTAAGGTTCGCAAATTGTTGAAGTTGGATGGACATTAATTGAATTAAGTGACATTTGTTTTTGCATGAGGGAGAGACATTTTAAGATACTCAAAAAATAAGAATTTTTTGTCTCTTAATTTATAATTACACCTCTAAAATGAGGGTAAATTGGTCCTTTAAACAATAATTATATTTTAGCCCCTCATCTTATTACACTTAAATCCCTAACTTTTTACATAACTATAGGTAATTAGCTACACTTTTATCCCTTCACAATAAACTTATAATTCTTTTACGTATTCTTGTCATATCTTATAAACCATAATGTTAAAAAAAAAGTACCATGACGACCTACTTATTTTTGCCGATGTTTCGCTAGTTGTCTTGGTCAGTATTAACGTATGGATTAAAATGTACAAGTAGATGATGCATTGGTGTACAAGTGATTAAACCTCAACGTACTAACTCATTATCCTAGAATGTTTAATAGCTACAAAATGTAAAGTGATTAAATAACATCAATTTAATCCATCATCTTTAACAAAATTATAGATAATTAGTTAGTAGTTACACTTTATCCCCTTATAAAAAAACTAACCCCCCTCACGATTTTTAAACGGTCATAACTTTTTGGTATATTAATATTTTTTTTTTAAATTACACCATATAAACGAGTATTTATTCTCTTTAATTTGAGTATAGTATTGTTATAGTGTTTTTAATTAAAAATTAATATGTTGCGTGATTAATAGTGTCTAAGGGTGAGTAATAACTGAATCATTAACCGAAAGCGATTCGAAATCAACGCAAAACTGAATTAACTGAAAACTGATTAGCCGAAACCCCAATTAACCATAAACGGTTATCGATTTTTTTGTACCCTCGTTTAACCAAAATTAACTGAACCGAACCATTCATATTTTCATATATATCTCGTTTTTATACCTTCAGTTCATGTATTTCATTTTATACCCCTATTTTATTTATTTGTACCTTCATTTCATGTTGGTGTGTGTCGGGTGTATTATATTTTTCTTTATATTTTAAGCCTTTTTTAACACGTTAGTCAAGTTTTAAATTTATAAAATACGATATTCTACTAACACTAAACACACACATGGGCAAGTGCACCCATCGTGAGCGTAGTATAGCGTTGGTAAGATACCGAGGTCGTCCAAGGACACAAGAGCTTTTAATACCGGTTTATTCTCAACGTCTAATCAAATCAAAAGTTTTAGAAATGGTTTTAACATAAAAATAAAAACTAAAAATGCTGAAAAATAAAAATAAAATAAAACAGATAGACAAGATGAATCACTTGGATCCGACTCGCCTTTAGTGTAACCTTTGATGATTTCCGCATTTTTTCACTTTTTAAGAGATTATCTTAGTTATAGTAGTAGGCCCCTCTTTTGAAGGTGACGTTACCCTCAACCCAGTAGTTTGAGTCAGCAAGGATACAATCCTAAAGGGTTGGAATATTGGAAGATAATTAATTAAGTTATTAATGCGTAATGTGGTAGGCCTCTCTTTTGAAGGTGACGTTACCCTCGGCTAAGTGGTTTGAGTCAGCAGGGATACAATCCCAAGTAGCCGGGTTAATGTATTAATAGTAGTTTACATATGAGGGGATCAAGCCATTCGCACCCCCGCCATCCAATACCAGTGGGTATTGAAGGAGGTCCTAGTAAACTTGACCCAGGTCTTTGTAGGATCTATACACTGAACAAGGCAAGAACCATACCAAACCATTCCCTTAACCCCCGACCAGGTAGCCAACATATCTCTATATAGACCGTAGATATATGAATGGTGTAAATCTTTTATTTTATATAGACCGTAAAATAACGCCAAGACACCACGGACAAATGATAAGGAAGTTTCACCTTCAACATAAGAAACTAGTTATTAAAGTCATTAATACAAAACCAAATAAAAAGTGCGAAAAGATTAAAAATCAAAAGTATTACACTAAATGCCTGTCTTCACCAAGTGATGTAAGAGACTTAGGCAAACATGGCCTTTGATTGTCAAGAACTCTTACTATCAATCTTGGATCCCGAGACTACTACACACACTCTAGATGGATGATGGATGATGGATGATGGTGGTGGATGTGGGTGTTGTGATGGTGGTGGAGTGTGGGTGAAGTGGGAGAGAGGTGGTTTGCCAAGGGATGCCTTTGAAGTGAGCCAAGCACCCCTTTTTATAGCCTGCACAGAAGCCCGGACACGACCCCGTGTCCATCCTTATTCTCTTTCTTCATTAATTGCAAATTGTCTGCATTAGCTCCACACGCCCCCGTGTTCACTGGGCACGGCCCCGTGTGCAGAAGCGAATCTGTACTATCAAGATTTGCAAGATTTTGCGAATCTTAGCGTTCACCACGACCCGTGTTGAGCTGGGCACGCCCCCATGCTGGGAATAGAAGCTTCTATGACTTTGTCTTTTCTGCAGGTGCCTGGCCACGCCCCCGTGTCCGCTGGGCACGGGGCCGTGGTCAGCCTTCTGTTCCTTTGTTTTTGCTTGGGAAGATGCTGTCGAGGGTCGGGCATGCCACATTTATTCCTTTTCTTGTATTTATGTTAGATTTGGCTACATATTTGTTCCTTTTGTTCAATTACGCTCATTTAGTCCTGAAAATACAAAAGGAAGACAAAAGCACACTTTTTCCAACATTAGTACTAAAAAGGGTTAGTTTTATGCCTTATTTGATGTAATTTATATGTTGCATTTTACACATATCAATGTACTCATACATCTATTTCATGTATTTATACAAATATTTTATGTATTTCTAATCAAAAGTTTTTGCCCAAGTTTGGTATTGACTACTAACCGAAATTAAATGAATCAAACTAAAAATCGTCAATCTAACTGAATAAACGAAGTCGATTAACTAAAAACGGATTGGTTAATAAAATAGACTAATCAAGGACATCGATTTAGGTTGAGGATAATAACTTAACCAACCGAACAAAGCATATTGTGGCAATGTCTATGTTTCTCGCCGCATTGCGATCGCACCTATTATTAACAAAAAAAAGTTATCCGTGAGCAATAACTAAATCGTTAACCTAAACCAAACCGAAAACAGACGAGACCGAACCGAAATCAACCAAAAACTGAAACCTAAAAACCGAATTAACCAAAAACCGGTTATCATTTTTTTGTAATCTCGTTTAACCAAAATTAGGTAAACTGAACCGAATCATCCACATTTTCATATAATTCTAGCTTTTATACCTCCATTTCATATATTTCATATCGCCATTTCATATATTTATACTTCAATTCCATGTATTTATACCTCAGTTTCATATATTTTAAGCAAAAGTTTTAGTCCAAGTTCAGTTTTTGCTAGTAACTGAAATTAAATGAACCAAAACAAAAACCGTCAATCTAACCGAATAAACCGAAGTGATTAACCGAAAACCAATTGGTTAATAAAATAAATTAACCGATGATGTGACACCCCGATCGCGTAAAACAACAAACCGCGGCGGAAACGTCAGGGAGTCATGTCACAAAATTATTGTTTCATAACACATGGTCATTAAAGTTTGGTATTATTGGTTATAATGTTTACATTGTCTTGGAATAAACGGAAAAAGAACATAAAATAAATTGTCTTTCTTGGTTTTAAGTCACTAAGGCCCAAGTCCGCCCTAAGTGAAGCATGATCAACATCAAACATTAGCTCCTGAAACACATGTAAAAATAGGTACGTCAGCATAAAAATGCATGTGAGTAACATAGGTTTTGATGATGAGGAATCATGACTTGAATGTTAAAAGAAGTGTTTAACTAAAAATTAGTCATGAATCCTTATAAAATGTTTTCTTTTGTAAAATCATATGAAAATCAATAAGAAAATCAAATGATTTAAAAGAAATGATGCATGGTTATATAAATAACAAAATGAAAATAACTTGTATAAAATATGTCATGTATTGTAATAAATATCATGTCTTGTATAAAAGATGTCGTGTTTTGTATCAAAGATGCCATGTCTTGTCTTTGTCGAAGTAATTTAGATAACGCCACTATATGTAATGTAATAAAAGCACTTATATATAGGAAGTACCAACGGCGTATCCACCATGCTTTTATCACATTACACACATCTCGTTATTTAAATCACTTACCATAAACCATCAAGTGAAATGTCTTCTTTAAACCAATGTCAAATGTCATGTATAAACAATGTCTTGTGTAAACAATGTCATGTATAAACAATGTCTTGTGTAACTATGTCATGTATAAACAATGTCTTGTATAACAAATGTCATGTATAAACAATGTCTTGTATAGTAAATGTCAAGTAATAACCAATGTCTTGTATGGTAACTAAAAAGTCTTTACTTAATCCATATGTAATAATGTCTTGTATAACCAAAATGTCTTGTGTAACCAAATGTCATGTACAAAACAATGTCTTTGAATAAACAAAGGTTTTGCTTAAATCAAAATTTATGTTTTGAAAACCATTGCTTTTATTGTTATAAACATTTACTAGGTTTGTTGGCGAATACATTCAAGCCTTGTTGACTGTCGGATAAACCCTTATCGAGTCAAAGGTTTATTCAAGCCTACTTTAACATGTCATTTGCGTAAACCCGTGTTCGAATGGTTATACATGTCCTATGATAAGTCTTAGATGCCCAAATACATTTGAAAATAATATAACATCAGTTTATATGTCAAAAGGTTGGTTACATACGCTAAAAATGAATTTATGCGCATAAGGGTATTTTGGTCATTTTTAAAGGGCATATGAACAACTTATCATGTAACTAACCAAACGAAGTGACCATAAGGTATAACCTCCGGGGGTTATTCCCTATACAACTATGGTCACAAATATGCCACCAAACGGGTCAGATTCGAAAGTCAAAGCGTTGGTCAAGACCGCTCGACTTACGACCCTAAATAAGCACTAAACTAGAAGTGACGAGTTAAACATGTCAAAACATGTTTAACTAAGTTGCAAAAACTGATTTGGTATCAACACTTAGTGTTTTGATACCTAAAAATGATTTCATCGTAAATTGCACAAAATGCGCATTTTGACCGAAACTTTGACTCGTCATTTTGACTAATAAACGTGGTAATAAGTAGGTATAATCGCAAGGGATTATAACTTTCATGATTACGATCATGTTGCAAAGTTCAATTGAACTTTGACTTGACCAATTATGGTCAAAACCGAAAGTCAAACATAAAGTCAACTGTTTGATTTTCAGCTCAAAATAGCTGAAATAAATGAACAAGACTACGAAGAACACTTACTTGTGTTCTATGATGGCAAGAATGCTTAGTAGAAGGCCTCCAAAAGATGGTAGCAACTCTAATTAGAGCAAATAAGATGAGAAGAAGGAAACGAGCAAGTTGTTTGGGCAGATTTGAGGGCTATTTATACTTGTTTTGAAGCAACAAGATCATGCCAATGCCAAGTGGCTAGAGTGTTGCCCAATGATTAATATGATCAATACAAGTGTTAGGACCAGATTGAAAGACTTGGAAAACACTTATCTTGATCACCAAGAATAGCAAAACAATCAAAACCAAACAATGTGCTTTCAGTTGTGTTTTATAAACAACTTTGTATCCAGGGGAGGCCTTGGCGTCGTGGGACCAGGAGGGCCTCTGGCCGTCGCGTGACGTCACCCCTTTGTGGCTGAAGTTTCATGCTTTGTCAAACCAGGCCCATGCACATGAATTTAGGTGTTTTTGACGCATTTAACCCCCGTTAACCCATATTTTAGGCTTTATAAGGACGTTAAAGCATAGGGGATTTGAATTATGTCCGAAAATGTCGTGGATGTCGATTCATTCGGTTGTATGGTCGCGTTTTTCGCTTAATTACGATGAACGCTTTAACGAACGTGAAAACGACCGAAATTACGAAACGAATGATATTTTTGCATTCTTATAATTAAAATGCAAGATTTTAATGATTACAAAAATTTTTGAATGTGCGTACGTGTTTCGTATTTAAAAATACGAGAATTGGCAAACTTTCGCAATTTGACGCAAATAGTCCCTGTGTACGAGTAAGCATGTTTTTGCCATACCAAACCCTTCAAAACTTATTTATATGTTATGTTAAGGGTATTTAGGGTATGCTTAGCTTACGTCATTCTTCCAGAGTGTACGTCGCGTTAAACTGATTACGTTTTGCGTAATAGTTTACGATTTCACTTCCAGAAGAGGTTTAAGAGTTTGAAATCGAACAAGAACTAAAACGTTCAAATATCACAAATAATTATAAAATATTGAAATCAAAACACAATGTTTCATTGATAACGAAGTTGTTTGGGATTGTACAATGGTTGAAAGACACAAATGTCACGGTCTCCCATACTTTAGGAAATTTCATCCCGAAATTTAATTAGAGGAAACTTGTGAGAATAGATGTGGATATTTCGCCTTCATTTGATCCTCTCGTTCCCAAGTAAATTCTGGGCCACATTTGGATTCCCAGTGAACTTTGACAACAGGTTTGCGTTTGAGCTTCTTGACTTCACGGTCCAATATTTCCACAGGTTTCTCGACGAAGTGCATCGTGTTATCAACACAAATTTCATCAAGTGGGATGTGGACGTTTTCATCAGCCAAACACTTTTTAAGATTGGACAAGTGGAAGGTTGGATGAACATTTCCAAGTTCAGGAGGCAGCTCAAGTCTGTAGTCCACTTTTCCGATTCTTTCAACGATCTTAAATGGTCCAACATATCGTGGTGCAAGTTTTCCTTTCTTTCCAAATCTAATCACACCTTTCCAAGGGGATACCTTGAGAAGGACGTGATCACCAACTTGAAATTCCATGGGCTTGCATCGTCTATCCGTATAACTCTTTTGACGACTTCTAGCTGTCAAGAGGTTATCGCGAATTTTCTTGACCTTGTCTGTAGTCTCTAAAATGAGTTCAGATCCGGTGAGCTGAGCTTCACCTATCTCATTCCAGCAGACCAGTGAACGACATTTTCGACCGTATAAAGCTTCGAAAGGAGCGATGTTGATGCTGGAGTGATAACTATTGTTGTAGGAGAACTCGATCAACGGTAGATGCGAATCCCAACTACCACCAAAATCGATCACACAAGCTCTAAGCGTTTCCTTCAGTGTCTGGATTGTTCTTTCAGATTATCCATCCCTTTAAGGATGATACGCTGTGCTCAAATTAAGTTTCGTTCCCATGGCAGATTGCATGGTTTTCCAGAAGTGAGACGAGAATCGAGCATCACGGTCAGATATGATGTTCAAAGGAACACTATGTCGAGATACAATCTCATCTACGTAGATCTTGGCAAGTTTATCAGTAGATAGATCCTCACAGATCGGTAAGAAGTGTGCTGACTTTGTTAGACGATCAACGACTACCCAAATGGCATCATGACCTCTATTAGTATGTGGTAGTTTGGTAACGAGATCCATAGTAATGTTTTCCCATTTCTAAACTGGTATCTCTGGTTGCTCCAAAAATCCAGGAGGATGTTGATGTTCTGCCTTAACCTTGAGACAAGTAAGGCATTTGGACACGTATAAGGCAATGTCTTTCTTCATACCCTACCACCAACACTGGGTTCGACGATCCTTATACATTTTACTGCACCAGGATGGATTGAATAACGAGACTTGTGAGACTCATCCATCAATAAGGTGCGGAGATTGTCTTGACTTGGAACCTACAAACGGTTCATGTAGTAAAATAAGCCATTGTCCTTGGTCTCGAGTTAAAGCTCAAGATGATGTGGTAATTCCTTACCCCTCAAGTCTTGTGTAACACAAGCACATTGAGCTTGAGAGATGCGTGTTTGAATATCAGATGCTTGAATACAATGAAGCTTGACGCGTTCCTTACGACTAAGCGTATCGGCCACGACATTCGCCTTACCAGGATGGTAGCGAATTTCACAACCATAGTCATTTAGAAGTTCAACCCAATGTCGTTGCCTCATGTTTAGTTCTTTCTGATTGAAGATGTGTTGGAGACTTTTGTGGTCAGTGAAAACCACACATTTCGTAACGTAGAAGTAGTGTCTCCAAATCTTGAGAGCAAAAACTACAGCACCTAAGTCAAGATCATGAGTTGTGTGGGGACCCAAACAGGAAGAAGCTTTTCCTTCTTTTGAGTTAAAGCAGTGAGTGGAACCGCAATTTTGGAGAAGTTTACAATAAAGCGACAGCAATAACCCGTGAGACCAAGAAAGGAACGAACCTCGGTAGGAGTAGTAGGTGTATCCCATTCCTTAATCGCACTGATTTTGGCGTGATCTACATGTATACCTTGTTTGTTAACAATGTGTCCCAAAAACTGAACTTCCTTAAGCTAAAATTCAGACTTGGAGAACTTAGCAAAGAGTTGTTGTTCTTCTTTAGGAGTTCCATTGTTAGACGGAGATGTTGTTCATGGTCAGCTCATGTCTTTGAATAAATCAAAACGTCATCAATGAAAACGATGATGAACTTGTCCAAATAAGGCTTACAAACCCTATTCATCAAGTCCATGAAGACTGCAGGAGCATTCGTTAAACCGAAGGGCGTAACAGTGAACTCATAGTGACCGTATAGTGTGTGAAAAGCTGTCTTGGGAATATCTTCTTCGAGTACACTAAGCTGATGATACCCAGAACGTAGATCAATATTTGAAAAGCAAGTAACACCCTGTAGCTAATCAAAGAGATCATCAATGCGAGGTAGGGGATATCGATTCTTGATGGTGAGTTTGTTGAGCTCACGGTAATCGATACACATTCGGAAAGATCCATCCTTCTTTTTCACAAATAGGACTGGAGCGCCCCAAGGTGAGAAACTTGGACGGATGAATCCTTTGTCAGAAAGTTCCTGAAGCTGTTTTGATAACTCTTGCATCTCTGACGGTGCAAGACGGTATGGAGATTTGGCTATGGGGTTTGCACCAGGTACAAGGTCAATACAAAACTCAACTTGACGTGCTGGGGGTAAACCGGGTAACTCTTCAGGAAATACCTCAGGATAATCCCGAATAAGGGGATGTCTTGAACAGTCTTACCCTTGCCTTTCTCCTCTACGACATGTGCCAAGAAGGCCACATAATTCTTTTGAAGGTATTTTTGGGCTTGGGTACATGTCTTGAGTTTGAGGCTACTAGCGGGTTTCTCACCACGAACCTCTAAAATCTCATCAGTCATAAGCGGCACATGAACAATCTTGTCAAAACAAACCACCTCTGCATGGTATTTGGTTAACCAATCCATTCCTACCATAACATTAAAGCTTCCAAGTTGCATTGGTGTGAGGTCAATGGAAAAAAGATGGTTATTGAGGTTCAACTGGCAACTTCGGATGACAGAATCGAGCACAAAGGGTTCACCACTAGCTATCTCTATTGTCAAGGGCTTTCCTACTTTTGTTCTAGTCATGGAAAGCAAAGGTTCAAAAGCTAGGGATACAAAACTTTTATCGGCACCTGAATAAAAAAGTACAGAAGCAGGTTGGTTGTTAACAAAGAACGTATCATTCACCATTTCGTTGTCAGCACGTGCCTTGTTGGCATTGATAATGAATGCTCGTCCATGAAATGGGTTTGCATTTGACAACTTCGGACAATTTTTTCTGTAGTGGGTCAGATCCCCACAGTTGTAGCAAGACCCAGGTGGGTAGTGAGGTCATGTAGGTTGTCCTGGTTGTTGAGCAGGGTTTTAAGCTGCTTGATTCGGGGTAGGAGCAAAGGACATGTGTTGGCCAAATGGCCCGATCGTCCACAGTTGGTACAAATATGGCAATGTAAATGGGGTTGGTGGTGACTGTTACACTTGTTGCACAAAGGTACAGTGTCGGCATACTGTTTCTTGGCAGGTGGTTATGCTGGCTGGTTTGGAGCAGCTTGGTTTTGTTGTGCCACAATGGCGAATTTCTTGGAATCCTTACGCTTCCTAGACTTCTTTGAAGACTCAGCTTTGTTTCCCTCCTACTTCTCAGTCTTGGCAGATGGTTTCTTGTCACCCTTTCGGTGGAGTTTACCTTTCTTGACTTGTGAGTCCGTCAAGGTAGCTGCTAGTTCTATGGCTTGTCAGACAGTAGTAGGGTTGCTGCCAGTGACGATATCCTGAATAGGATCTGGCAGACCATCGATGTATTTTTCAATCACCTTATCCAAAGGAGAGACCATTTTCGGGCATAGCAAACTTAACTTCTCATACCGGTCAGTATAAGCACGGTGTTCTCCACTGTCTTGCTTTAGGTCATGGAACTCATTCTCAAGCGCCCTCTGCTCGTGCTGAGGATAGAATTCTTTTATCATTAGAGCCCTGAGTTCCTCCCATGTCTAACCCATGGCAACCTCTGCACCTCGATCTCTAATCACTCTGTTCCACCACGTGAGCGCCCTCTTTTGGAACACGCTCGAAGCAAACTCGACTTTGCGATTGTTTGGACATTGAACATGGCGAAAACTACTCTCAAGACTCTCAAACCACTGTAGGAGCCCAACTGTTCCTTCAGAACCACTAAACTTGAGCGGTTTAGCCAAGTTAAGCTGTTTATAATTGCATGGAACAGGTGCATTAATGTTGTTATTGGCTTGGTTTATCTGAGTTATGAGATTGGGTAGCACAACAGCAATCTGCTGAGCTATCATGGCTGTCATTTCGGTGTCTAGATTTGCGTTTCGACGAGGAGGCAATCTAAAAGAGAAAAACATGAGAGAAAATGAGTGAGATGAATGTTGGATAATCAAAATGAGATGTTATATCGACGAAAAGTAAGGATGGTGGTTATTCGTTTGTTACTTAAAACAAACAAGCGACACACAGTGACTAATCAAAGTAAATGGGCCTTTATAATGTATTTCAAAGACATGCTTTAGCCTATAAGACACTCACCCCAAGAGTTCCCAGGTAAGAGTGTTTGGTCCGATAATGCGGATTTGTACGAACACTCTAGCCTTAGACATAAAACTCAGGGTACAGGTATCCACCCTTCTAGATTGCACGTGTTCACATTAATAAGACCCAAACTTTGATGAGATTTTGAAAAATTGGATGGCATAAAGCCAAAAACAAATCATCCAAGAGTAGATGATTGATTTTCAAAATTGTTTTGAAATTTGTGTACTTGTTTTGGTAATCACCTAAGGATATGTGGTTATTGTTTTAAGATCTAAACACAAGATAACTTGTGTTAGGGTCCTAGAAAGGTTATATTCTAGGTCAAAGCATTACTAATAACCTAATTCCCTATAACCATGGCTTTGATACCAACTCTTCTGTAACACCCCGCCCGCGTAAAACAACAAACCAGGGTGGAAACGTCGGGGAGTCATGTCACAGAATTATTGTTTCATAACACATGGTAATTAAAGTTTGGTATTATTGGTTATAATGTTTATATTGTCTTGGAATAAACGGGAAAAGAACATAAAATAAATTGTATTTCTTGGTTTTAAGTCACTAAGGCCCAAGTCCGCCCTAAGTGAAGCATGATCAACATCAAACATTAGCTCCTGAAACACATGTTAAAATAGGTACGTCAGCATAAAAATGCATGTGAGTAACATAGGTTTTGATGATGAGGAATCATGACTTGAATGTTAAAAGAAGTGTTTAACTAAAAAGTAGTCATGAATCCTTATAAAATGTTTTCTTTTGTAAAATCATATGAAAATCAATAAGAAAATCAATTGATTTGAAAGAAATGATGCATGGTTATATGAAAATAACTTGTATAAAATATGTCATGTATTGTAATAAAATATCATGTCTTGTATAAAAGATGTCGTGGTCTGTATAAAAGATGTCATGTCATGTCTTGTCTTTGTCAAAGTGATTTAGATAACGCCATGATGTGTAATGTAATAAAAGCACTTATATATAGGAAGTACCAGCGGCGTATCCACCATGCTTTTATCACATTACACACGTCTTGTTATTTAAATCACTTACCATAAACCATCAAATGAAATGTCTTGTTTAAACCAATGTCAAATGTAATGTGTAAATAATGCCATGTATAAACAATGTCTTGTATAACAAATGTCATGTATAAACAATGTCTTGTATAACAAATGTCAAGTAATAACCAATGTCTTGTATGGTAAGTAAAAAGTCTTTACTTAAACCATATGTAATAATGTCTTGTATAACCAAAATGTCTTGGGTAACCAAATGTCGTGCACAAAACAATGTCTTTGAATAAATAAAGGTTTTGCTTAAATCAAAAGTTATGTTTTGAAAACCACTGCTTTTATTGTTATAAACATTTACTAGGTTTGTTGGCGAATACATTCAAGCCTTGTTGACTGTCGGATAAATCCTTATCGAGTTAAAGGTTTATCAAAATTTCATCGGATTCTGTCGTTCCCTAAAGTCACTTCCAAACAAACCTTAGAAGCGGGAACGGGATTGTCAATCCTATGGTACCATTACATACTACCGGTCGGTGTGATCAATGTTAATGAATGTATCATGTCTCGTTCAACGCATCAAAATGTCATAATCAATGTAAGCATGTCATGAAAATGTCTTCGAAAACCATGTACTAGGTATGCTAAGTCAACATACGAAGTAAAATGTCCATGAAATCAATGTGCTAGATATGCTAAATCAACATATGAAGAAAAAGATCTTTAAAATCAATGTGCTAGGCATGCTAGGTCAACATACGAAGCAAAATGTCCATGAAAACAATGTGCTAGATATGCTAAGTCAACATATGAAGCAAAAATACCTATGAAATCAATGTGCTAGGCATGCTAAGTCAACATACGAAGCAAAATGCAATTGAAATTATATGTGTACTAGATGAACATAGCATGTATAGTGTCATGAAAACAAGAAAGTAATGTAGGCACATATGTTTCACCACAAAATATCTTAAACAATAAAAGAGGGGACTATGTACTCACTTGGGATTACATAATAGTCTTGTAATAAAAATCAAACAAAGCTTGAAGGATCAAGGAATCAAGTGGCACCTAGTATTGGATACTATGTTAATAAGTCGGGACTCTAATCGGTGGATAGGATAAAATGAAGTTTTCTAAACCAAATGAGTGTTGAAACTCATATGAAATGGTTTACTAAACTTAACATTTTGATTTGAAAGTAATCCTAAGTGCTTTTGACCCGATTAGACCAGTTAAGGTAGTTTAAGCTACTTTAACGTGTCATTTGCGTAAACGCGTGTTTGATACATGTCCTATGATAATTCTTAAATGCCTAAACATGTTTGAAAATGTTATAACATCAGTTTATATGTCAAAAAGTTGGTTACATACGCTTAAAATGAATTTATACGCAAAAATGGCATTTTGGTCATTTTTAAAGGGCATATGAACGACTTATCATATAACTAACCAAACGAAGTGACTGATGTGCACAAAATGCAACATATAAATTACATCAATTGTGGCATAAAACTAACCCCTTTTTAGTACTAATGTTGGAAAAAGTGTGTTTTTGTCTTCCTTTTGTATTTTGAGGATTAAATGAGCTCAAGTTAACAAAAGAAGGAAAAAGACAGCTAAATCTAACATAAATACAAGAAAAGGAACAAACGTGGCATGCCCGACCTCCCCGACAGCATCTTCCCAAGCAAAACAAGAGAACAGAAGGCTGAACACGCCCTGTGCTCAGTGAACACGGGGGCGTGCCCAAGTGCCAGCATAAAAGACAAAGCTATAGAAGCTTCTATCACCCACCACGGGGCCGTGCTCAGCGGACACGAGGCCATGGTCAACTATAAGATTCGCATAATCCAAGCAAATCTTGATAGTACAGATATGCTTCTGCACACGGGGGCGTGCCCAGCGGACACGGGGGAGTGGTCAACTAATGCAGACAAACTGCAATTAATGAAGACAGAGAAGAGGATGGACACGGGGTCGTGCCCAATGGACACGGGGCCGTGCCCGAGCTACTGTTCAGGCTATAAATAGGGGTGCTTGGCTCATTTGCAAACCATCCCTTGGCACACCACCTCTCTCACACTTCACCCACCACCACCATAACACCATCATCCACCACCATCATCCATTGTCCATCATAAAGTGTGTGAGTCGTCTCGGGATCCAAGATTGATCGTAAGAGTTCTTGACAATCAAAGGCCATGTTTGCCTAAGTCTCTTACATCACTTGGTGAAGACAAGTGTCTAGTGTAATACTTTTTATTTTTAATATTTTCGCACTTTTTACTTGGTTATGTATTAATGACTTTAATAACTAGTTTCTTTTGTTGAAGGTGATTCTTCCTTATCGTTTGTCCGTGGTGTATTGGCATTATTTTACTGACTATATAAAATAAAAGATTTTCACCATTCATATCTCCACGGTCTATATGGAGGTATGTTGGCTACCTGGTCGGGGGTTAAGGGAATGGTTTGGTAAGAGTCTTGCCTTGTTCAGTGTATAGATCCTGCAAGGACCTGGGTCAAATTTAGTAGGACCTCCTTCAATACCCACCGGTATTGGATGGCGGGGGTCCAAACTCTTTGATCCCCTCATATGTAAGCTACTATTAATACTTTAACCCGGCTATTTAGGACTGTATCCCTACTGACTCATACTACTTAGCCGAGGGTAACGTCACCTTCAAAAGAGGGGCCTACCATAATATGCATTAATAACTTAATTAATTATCTTTCAATAATCACACCCTTTAGGATTGTATCATAGCTGACTCAAACTACTGGGTTGAGGGTAACGTCACCTTCAAAAGAGTGGCCTACTACAATAACTAAGATAATCTCTTAAAAAGCGCAAAAGTGCGGAAATAATCAAAGGCTACACTAAACACGAGTCGGAGCCAAGTGAGTCATCTTGTCTATCTGTTTTTATTTTTATTTTTCAGCATTTTAGTTAGTTTTTATTTTTCTAGTTTAAAAAAACCTTTTTCTAAATTTTTAATTTTATTAGACGTTGAGGATAAACCGGTATTAAAAGCTCTTGTGTCCTTGGACGACCTCGGTATCTTGCCAACACTATACTACGCTCACGATGGGTGCACTTGCCCATATGTGTGTTTGGTGTTAGTAAAATATCGTGTTTTATAAATTTAAAACTTGGCTAACGTGTAAAAAGGGGTTAAATATACTTAAACTTATATACACACTCACACACATCAAGTTTTTGGCACCGTTTCCGGGGACACAAGGATTTTAAGAAAGTTAGGAATCAACGGCCTAATCGTTTTTTCTTATTTTTCTGTTTTTTTTAGATTTTTTCTTAATTTTTCAGCTTCTGCAGAACTCAGCACGGGCCGTGCCCGCTGAACACGCCCTGTGCCCAATCATTAGAACTTGCAATCCTGTTTTAAGTCAGACAGTAAGCTGAACACGGAGCTGTGCCCATTCAACACGCCCCGTGCCCAAGATTCAGTTACTGAAAACAGAACCGTAAGATCCCGACGGTTGGTAATTTCTGACATAAACATGAGTGATACTGATATTTTTTACTTTCGGCACTCTTATGGTACGTGATGTCAAATATGTGGCGGCTCCCATAAAGAATTAGAATGTTATTTTCTAAATTATAAGCCCCCCTATAGACCCATCGTTTTCCCGTAGCCTTAAGTGGGGCGAAAGTAAAAATAATCCCTATCTCTCCCTCGAATGCTCTCAACCGGATCTTCTTGGAGAAATGCTTCTTGATGAACTATTTCAATTGGAAGATCTAATTCTTAATTGGTTAAAAGAACTTAGGATAGATTTCAATAATCTATCTCAAGACGATAACCAAGAAGAGTTGTTGGGATCGCATTCACACAACTTCGTTGTTCCCAACGATACCTCTAACTCTAGTGAGGACTCGAACGATAGTCGTCCCTGTGTCGATTGTGCCGTGAAGGACTCCCCATAGACTTCGTTCGATGCATACATAGACCTGAGCGATTCGGCATACACCTTCTTTAACGAGAGCCCGGGAAAGGGTTGGACTTGTCCACCTACATATAGCATAGGAATCACCCTCACCGACAACCTCTTGTGTTCTCGTCTTAATCTAGAGCAATTAAGGTATCTTAGGCACTTTGGGGTTGTTCCATCCAGTAAGGAACCGCCCGATCCGGAAAAGTTCCTTAAAAATAGACAAACTCCTTAAGACAGCTTCTAGACACGGGGCCGTGTCCAGGTCAAGACGCCCCCGTGTCCACCCAAAGATTCCCGTCTGATTTCGTGTCAGAATACGGACAAAATATGTCAGGATTCCACCTGCACATGGGGCCGTGTCCAGCCGACACGAGGCCGTGGGCAGCATGCTGTCATTTTCTATAAATGCAGCAAGATTCCTCACATATGGACCACTCCAAAGACAAAGATCTGGTGGATCTTCCCACATACCATCCTAGGAATATTCTAAAGAAGGTTCCCAACAACCATCTTGTCTTTTCCACTTTTATCCATTACCTTCTTCTTCGATTTCTCTTAACACCTCCATTAGAGCTTGAAATCTCCATAATTCCAAGCCTTATTGAGATGTTTGTTAGATTTTTATTCAAGGAATCTTGTTAAAAATAAGTTCTACAACAATGTTTTAAGTTGTTTCTGCTTAAAAACGTTTTAAAAATCACAAAAACAAATTAAAACACCAAGATTCCTTGTTCCAAAAATCTGCAGACATCTGAACACGGGGCCGTGCTCATTGAGCACGGGGCCGTGTCCGAGGTACTATTTGTCACACCCTGACTTTTGCGGAAGCGTGATTATTGGTGTGACTTCTTAATACCATTGCATACGATCATAACAACACTATATGATAAAACCAGTAGATGTACATCCATTAATTTAAGTTTAAAAGTAGTACAACATAATTGTCTGTAATGTCGATACCAAATTTAAGTTACAAACCATAACATGTTTTAAGGAGTTCAAAAAGACTCAACAAAAGATTTTAAAACAAACCCGAGTTTAGGACCACGTATCTCGTCCAGGATTAAGATACGTCTCCTAAGCCCTATTGACTTGGATGACATCTTTACTCACAACGCAGCTTAAAAACTCCAACGCCCGCCAGATCCATTTACTAATTCCCTGAAATACATGTAGTTTGAAAAGTCAACAAAAGTTGAGCGAGTTCATGTGTAAGTGAGTATGTATAAACCTTTGTAATGTGTCTGTATGTATGAAAGTCCCTGGTATGTAGCATTAAGGAAAAAGAGATCACCATTGGGTTGCAAAGCCAATGATATGTGTGAAGTGATGCAGGAAGACTCAAACCTAGCAGATTTTGGCGTCGGGCTCATAGTCATCTCAAGGTCCACTCAGCGGACTCAGGAGTGGGGCTCGCTACACCCGAATAGATCTATCACTCATGACCCTCGGTCCTACGACGAGGATTAATGGCCTTAAGTTCCACCTACTCATTCACATGATCTGAACGTCCCAACCCTCCTTAAGCTAACCATACCATGTATAAAGATGTCCTTAATAATTGTAACATGTATTTCACCCCCGAAGTTATGAAACTGAAAACAGTTAAGAGAAAAGGGGGACATGAACTCACTGTATTGCGTCTTCGTACTTGTAACCCAAATCTCCGCGGCAAACACGACTACCTACAATGGGCTAACGTCTGTTAGACGAACGGGTCGTGCCTTGTCTTAGTACTTATGTTTTTTAGTTACGATTTCTTGACATTATTCCAAGTCATAATCACTAGTTAACGTTTGGATTAATTGCTAAACAATATTTCATATTCCTACTTCTCAAGTATCTTAACTTCGTATTTTTCTTCCCCAAGGATGGGGGTATCTCATACAGGTATTTTCGTATTTGTATTTGTATAGCTTTCCAGGTAATGGCGTCGTATTTCGGTGTATTGTTCCAAATAAAAATATGTTAATATATTCCCAATATATATTTCCAAAACCATATATTTCAAGTCTCACTTAAATATATATAAATTCATTTTGTTCAATCATGTATCGTCCCAGAATATATATATTTTTCTAAAAAATTATATATCTTCTAAATATACTAGGAAAATATATTCTTATCTCCCAAAAATAATATATTTTCTCGTTGTCCAAAAATATGATATACTTGGTAATATTTACGAAATCATATTTTCACTTCTTTCATTTCCAAAATAATATTTACAAAAAATATAGTGTAATGGTATATCCCGGAATATTTCATAAGTTACGTTTTCTTGTTCGGTTTCACAATATTACGTGTGTAACTTAAATATTTTATTCCTTGCAATTTTTGGTATTATTTTGGAGTTGTAATTTCCATGGTATTTTGTAAGTTATATTATTTTACCCTAAAATAATATAACCAGTTCACAAAATATACAAATAATCACACAAGTGTCTCAGTATAAAATATATATTCTAAATATATATTTACCCATTTTTATTTGCGAAAACCAACCTCCGATACTTTGTATTTCGTAACAAAATTTATGGCGAAGTTTATATTTGAAACACAAGTTATAAAATATACTTGTAACACTTGTTTAGAAAAATATTTTCTAAGTGTTGGATTTTTAGGAAAATTTCGCCAGAGTTTCCTTTGTAAACGGAGGCATCCATGCTTTCTAGCATATCATTTTCTTTTGTAAAAATCATTCAATCAATTCTCAATCAACAACATATAACCTTTATTTACTAAACTAGCCAAAAACAAGCATAATCATAAATTTATGAACTTGAAGATTTACAAAAACATGCAGTAACTTACTAGCACACTTAGTAAGTCTTGTTACCTTTAAAAATATGATTGGTTCTTTAAAAACTTTATTTTTAAAGAGTTTATATTCTTACAACTTCTAGTCACATTTTCTGAAAATATTTCTTTGTGAAATTTTCTTGTTACACAAGTGTTCCTACACTTGTTTATCCATTAAAAATGGGTTTAGTTTATGTAAGATCCGAGTTTTAACAAAACTCATACTTTTCACTTGGTTCTTTCGAAAAACCACTCATAGATCTTTAGATCTACAAGTTTATAACTTATTTTGGCCTTTAATTGTCAAGAAAACTTTCATTTATTCAAGTTCATAGTTATGTGTGGATGATTTCATTATCCTACACATCCTTACTTTCACATCTTGCTAGTTCATGTCTTTAAACATGATCTAGCAAGTCCATGGGATGAACCATATCATTTTTACTAACAAACAACATACAATAATCATAACAACACAAGAACAATATGATTTCATCTTCATTTTAGCACTACTTCATTTCATAGTTAGTTTATGTCAAGACTTTGATTATGTTCTTTAGAGTTTTGAGATTTCACCATTCTTTTTACTATTAACCATTAAAAATATGAAGGAGATGAAGATCTAAGGCACTTACTACTAGCACAAGGCTAGGGGAGTTTCAAGTATGTAAAAGTGATGGATAAAAGAAAACGAGAGCGGTCCTTGAGCTTCCGAACTCACCAAGCTTACTTGTATGATCCCTAGTACCTTTGGATGTAGATGGATTGCATGAAAGAAAACTTGAGGGTGATGATGGTGGTGTGGTGGTCTTCGGCCAAACAAGAGAAGAAGGAGAAGAGAGAGTTTGCAAGTGTTTGATGTTTGTGAATGTGATGTGGTGACCCCTTGTGCCATTTTATAAACCAAGTTTCATCTTTAACCACTATATAACATGTTCTTTATCCACCTACATCAATAAATAAAATAATGAAAATAATTGTGGGGGTGTCCCACTCCACATAACCGGTTCAAGTGGGGGGGGGGGGTATAGGGTTGGTTTGTAAGTGTATGGTTACTAACTAGTTAGGATTTAAATGTTTAGTTAGTGCATGAAGGTGTATTATATAATATTTAGTGTGTTAGAGTGTTCGGGGACCCTAACTAGCTCAGAAAAATAAAAACAATGTGTTTAACAATATTTTTGTGTTCCGGGTAAAGTCCGGTTGTTCGGTTGGGTGTTGTTCCGTTAAAGTGCTTAATTAATCCGCAAAGTGTCTTTTATGATGCTTTTTGTGTCACAATTATTTCCCGGCACTTAGGAAAGCATACAGGGCCATTTTGCCAAGTTTTTGCACATTACTAGCATAATTAAATGCTGAATTTTTGTTAATAAGTGTAGAATTCTGTATTTAGAGTGTGTTTTAGGCACTTCCCGGCACTATAACTATCACCTAGTGATGCAGTTTTATGGTCCTCTCTTCCCTACACTCCCTACTAGTGTAGTACCCTGTCTCTGGCTCATACTGGCTTCAAAAATATTGTCTGTCTAGGTGCTGGCATTGTCAGCATGTTTTCTGGGTTATCCGCTCACTGTGCTAACTGTGCTTTGTGCATCAAGTTTGTCACTAAAGTTTGTGTATAATAAATGGAGTGACAGTATGAATGTGATGCATGTGTATGTATGTATCAGAAATCAGAAAGCAGTTTAATTAACAGTTGTAATTAAGCACAGTCATTAAGTATAGATCAATATTAATTAAACGTACGGATGCATGCAGATTTGACAGTTGTCACATTCTTCCCCCGTTAAGAAAATTCCGTCCTCGAAATTTGTACTACCTTAACTCCTTATGGTTCCGTCACATCTATATAAATAATACCGAGGTAGATAATCACCAAACCGAATCAAACCTTACTCACATTAGGTGAGTCCAAGAATATAGAACAACCCGAATGTTATGGTTAAAAGGTGTGTGCTTTTAGCATTTTATGTCAAAGGTACAAGACGTATTTGACGTATAATCTAGTGTAATCCAGCTAGCAGGGGGTCCACAAAAGAGGAGTTTTGACTAATAAGATTTTCAAACGATCGATCGGAATATGCAAACGAGTTTCCACAAACCATAGCATCTGCTATATGAACTCAAAATCAACAACTCAAAAGTAATAGTGAAGTGATCTGTCAATCTCCCGAATCAATTGAATGGTAAGAATTAGTGCGTTGTCATTTTTGAATTGTGAAGATACACCGAATGGAATACAAGCGAATTTGGTGTATCATTGTCTTAATTCGTAGTTGTATAAAAAATGTTTAAATGACCAATCAATCAAAAGTATATGTAGTTTCGTGTGAAATGGTTGACCATGATTAGCACAAGCTACAATTTGCAATGACACCACAAGGTGTCGAAGTGACAAGATTCAAATTTAGTGGTGACTGAGCAAGTTCGCCGTGTTTGAAATCAAATAAAAGTATGTTGAAATAATCCGAAGATTTGATTTACACAATGTCATAGAGTCTTCAGTTGAATACGGAACATCAAAGAACCACTGTTTCTGATTGAAGATGAAAAGCAATAAACACTGCAAGGTTCTCGATTTGTAATGAAAGAATCGTGAGGAGGTACACCGTGCTATGAAATGAATCTATGTACCGTTGTCTTAACACATAACTGTGTTGAGACTGCCTTAATTGTGAGCATCCAAATGGATTTTTGAACAAATAAATAGACAATTAAATCCGTAGATCAATCAAGTCTACTACGGCTCGAAGCAAAAGAACATTTGAATATGATGCCCTCAATACATCATATGACGTCTTAAACTGAATACACGAAATGGGTAGGTTCAAGCAATTGAACTGGGTTTCAGCATAACTTGGCAATAAACGTATGTATCCACAAGGAATCTCGGCATGGTCACAAAGATAAATCATGAATGTAACTTGAAATAAATGAAGTTTCAAGAAAGTGTGTTGACTTGATAGCAAAAGAGTCAATGGTCACAATAATGTAGGTCATTCGAATCACGAATCAGTAATTAGATTTAACGTCATAGTATTTGAACTTCAATGGAACGTTTATTCGAAATGGAGTCGCACACGTAGCAAATGGTGCATGGGTGACAACTAAGTTTCCGAGAAAAGGAATAATGAGTATCTGCTAAAATGAAGAAATGACCAGATATCAAAGCAAATGTGTGTTCGCTCTCAGCGAGGAAATTAACGTGATGCAACTACCATTAAGGGGAGTAGAGATGCAAACATCTACTCGCTAGAAGTAAAAGAAATTCAAGTACTCTCTGTTTGGTCAACGGAACTGGCATATGTGTCAGGTTAATGGTGTCAGCTCGAGTTAACGGATGTGGTTCCTAAGTAACAACCTTTGTGAGTTTGGACCTGGTTCCCGATGGTCCTAAGTACATGTTTCCTAGATTCTCAGAGTTTAGTATTCGGTGTAGAATCGTTCTGTGCATCGTGTAGGAAACTCCATTCTTGTGTATGTTTAAAACAAGTTATTGTCCCACAATTTTCCCCCGGTATACTTTCTTCCTGAATTTACAGCTACTCGACCATCGATCAGCCAGGAAATACTGGTTGGATCCTCGCAGTTAGTCAAATAAGTAGTTCGTCAATCCTTAGCAAGAGTTGCTGGCTCTTGTTGGCTAGCTCGTCCGACTCCTGGTAGCTTGATGTGCCTTTGAAAGTCATCGTCCTTTCTCTTGACAAGCAGAACTGGGGTTACCCAAAATAGAAATTTTGGTCTGTTATCTTCCTTCTCTATCCACTACTGAAATTACACTGTCAATCCTTGCATTTCTGAAGGTGTAAGTCGCTAGAGTGCTGTAGGACCGGTTTTGACTCCGAAACGATTGCGAAACGAACGTATAACGTGCGGAATCCGTACACGAACGCGACCTAACACACGTGACGTAATATAAACGTGATTCTTTGATAAATCTGAAATCGTACAAGAACCGTGAATCACCTAGAGCACTTTCTCTCTCTACTTTCTCTCTCTAAGTACCAAGCTCCAATTTCTCTAAAATGACAAAAGTCCTAATTCTTAAGTCTAAGGCTCTATTTATAGGCACAAGGCTTTTAATGAGATTTCTCATTATTACAGAAATGCCACCTTGCCTTTTTGTCTAGATATTTATAATATTACAATATAAAGTCTAGTATTCTTCATTTTCTGCTACGATTCTGATTGACGGAGGCGATAGACACATACTGCACTAACAGACTCCCCCTTGGATATTGCCGTAGTCAATCTCGTAGCGTCTTGTTTTTCTCTTTCACGAACAGAATCCCCATGGATCTGTTTTCAGACTCAGTTGCTCTTTCTTTCCTTCAAACTCCTTTTCTTCAGGCTCCCCCTTTCGTCAAGCTTCCGTGCTTTTGGGATCGACACCTGGCTTTCCGGGTACAAGCTCCTCCTTGCTTTGAGCTCGTCTTCAGACTCCCCCTTAGACTCAGCTTCCGGGATCGTAGTCTGGACTTTTCCTGCAATCACTCATACAACTATAAGTAACAACATTTTAGTCTTCCAGATATCGTAATCTGACAATTCAATCTTCTCAAAATTACTTCTCATGAATTTGGTAGTTTCATCGAATCGTATCGAAAACTAACTCTATAACAATATAAGCATCCAAATCCCCCACAGTTAATCATCCAAGTCCAACTTAATGACCTTGGAGATATCACAAACTGTTTTTGAATTTTTAATTTTAAAACTTCAAGTTTCAAATTAATGAACTTGTTTTATTTTCATAAACACAATCAGCTTACTTAGATTTTGAAACTCAGCACTCAGACATCAGTTGTCGAAAATAAAGCAGAAATCAAAATCTTTTTGTATTTTCTGAAAATATAAAGCAGTAAAGAAATATGTACAAACATATTTACAGACAATATTTTTGTTTGAGTATGCGTTAGAGGATCATATCAGTTTATAACAAGTCACAAGTACCGTTGAGCTTAAAATCACATTAAGTATTAAACAATTCACTTAGATTGTCGATATACTGATCCACTTAAATTTTCATACAAACTTCAACTGATTCAGGATACGAATTGGGTATTTTAAGAACTTAAACCCATTCATGTGTCCCACCTCTTGAATATACTCCCGTATCCAGAATCCCAATAATCAGTCTTACAGGTGAGTATACTACAATGATATCTGTATATAAATTAGGTATGCGAGGGCCGAGGGATCTCAGGTCGATACTTCCGTATACGCAGAGAGATATCAGCTTCGACTTTTCGGTGTGTCCCCTTTAGAGGATCTTTTTGCTTACAACAGCAGCATTTATCAATTTTATTGTTTCAGCATGCTGAGGGTTTAATGCTGTGTTTCAAGCATTGCAGCAAGTATTAGCCAAGGACTAGGTCAGAACTACCGTTCAGCAGAAGTCCCAGAATAATACCCCAGACATCATTGAGTATAAAGACCTAGTATATCAGATTAAGAGACCTTTCAAACGAGATTTCAGGGGTTACCTATATATCCAAGTAGTGTTCCCCACAAAATAAGCAAGTTTGAATTTAGGTTTATATCCCGAAAAAGTTTACTAAATGTATAAAAATCTACCGATACATCCACGGTGAGATCGTTTAACACATTTAAACTTTTCATTTCTTTAGCGTACTATAACTGTCTACTGATGTACTATCATTTCCTCTTTTTACGCAAAAACTCAAATTTTGAATTTTATCATGTTTTTGACTTTTTCAAATTTTCAAATGTTTTTGTATTTTCTAACAATAATTTTTCTCCCCCTAAAATGCAAAATCATATAAAGAAAATTTGACAACCAACTGATAGCTTTGTCTCGCCATCCATTTTTCTGCTAAAAGTGTACTGAATTGCAGAAAATCTAACATACCCCCATGATTTACAACCCATTGATCTTAACAGTTTGAAAACCGTTTTTCAATTTGATGAAAGTAATCATGTTTGTTCAGCCGTGAGGGTTTCGGCGTATTCAATCAACATACAGTCAAACAAAATTAAAAACAAACATATTTTTGGTTTTTCAAATTTTAACAAACTAAAAACATATTTTTGATATTTAATTTTTCCAATTTTTAGAATTTTGAAAATATTGTTTATTTATGTACAGAAAACAATCAAACTAAACTCCCTGTTCAACCAAACCAGGGTCCTGCAACCTCTTCCTGTGCCAGGTTGCTCCAACTACCATTCTCACAATCTTCAGCTTCGTTGAGCACCTGCACATTCAAACTTTATCAATCATTTGAACAATTTAGCCCAGGTCTGTTGGACCTTAGGCATTTCAACACAATAATGTTCATTTAATTTCGGAAACTCTTTGTCATTTAAAACGTTTTCAATTTTGACTTCAACTTTTTCATCTTTTACCATCGTTACTTGTTTCTTAGCACTCCACATTTGACCTTTCGGAGTACCTCTTTTGTAAAAATTTGTCTCTTTTTGAACCTTTTGATTTTGAATAACATTTTTAGGTTTCCAAAACTCTTGAGGTTTTGTCATATCAACAGATGTTCTCCAACTTTGTGTTGTTCTCAATCTGGGTGTGTGAAAACTCCAGGTTTGTCTTGAATCAAACCTGTTCGGGTTTGATTTCCAATTTTGATTTGAAGCAAACTTGTTTGTATTGTACCTCCAAGTTTGTTTTGAATCAAATCTGGTTGACCTTGATTTCACATCCTCAGATTTCTGTTTTTCAACATCAACGGGCTTTGGATTTGGACACTTTCGTGCAACATGTCCAATTTGATCACATTTAAACATACTTTCTTTGAAACATCCTTGGCCTGTTGTTGTTTCTTTTTCATAGTATCAAACTCCTCATTAGACTGTTGTCCAAATTTGAGTTTTTCCTCTTCTTTCAAACTTTTCCCTTGAACAAAATTCATCTTTTGTTGCAAATCCTGTTTTTCACTTTGATTCCAATTCCGTTTCTTTTTATAACCCAAACCAGCCTTCATGTTTTTCTTCTTAAAACCAGCTTTGTTATAAAAAGATTTATGACCTTTACCAGCAAACTTTGGAATCTCAGACTTCTCAATCTCAACCATTTTGAAAACTTGATTGACCTTTTCTGAAATCACATTCTGAATCGGGAATACAACATCTAAGAATAATTTGTCCGATCCAATCATGGTATAAACCAATCCTTTTGAATCATCATTCAAATTTTTCTCGGATTTTGTGTTTTTCAGATAACCATCATAAAGATTTCCTTCATTTTCATCCTGTGATTCAGACTTACCTTTTGTAGACTCATCTTTCAAAACGCTTTCAACAACCTTACTTACCACCTCTGAATCATTAGCATCATCAGATTTGGAGTAAGTCACATCGATACTTTCAGGTAACTGGTCAGCTATATTCAAACCCTTTGCCACCTTTTCCTCATCATAAAAAGTATAATTGTTTCTCAATGGTGGTGGTACCTGATGAAATTCTGAACCAATACCCTTTTTGCAATTTTTAGTATCTTTGTCATCTGGTGTGATGTTGAAAATGCGTTCGAGAATGTACGAAGAGTTATGATAACTTTGAAGTTTTGTAACAACCTTTTCTTTTTCAGCCAAGACTTGTTAAAGATTTGCAATTTCATCAACACATTTGTTTAATTCAATTTGCTTTTCTTTAAACTGTCTCTCATACATTTCTTTGGTTGTTAAAGTTTCAGACAATCTTTGATCAAAACTTTTGACTTGGCTCTTCAAAGTATCATAAGCTTCTTGCACTCTCTGACTCGACCACTTTAAAGAATCATACTGTTTTTTGTAAATATTGAAATTTAGATTCTTTTTCAACACAATCGACACATTTTGTAGAACACAGTTGTCTATAAACATCATTATCCTTTTCAAGACCTTGACATTTCTGTGTCAAATTTTCAACTTTTAGTTTCAAAATTTCTTCTTTTTCAATCATTTCTTTACATTTTATTTTGAAAACATTTTCAAGTTTATTTGTTTCAATATCTTTTGTTTTTATGATATCATCTTTTTCAGTACAGGCTTTGCACATTTCTATGCAATTCCTGCACTTGTTTTCTTTTTCATCAACCAATTCAACATTCGATAAATCAGAAGATTTTCTAACCTCAGTCTCATTCAGCACCGATTCTTCTGACTCAACTTTCTGATCTAGCTCGTTGTTCTCCTCTTTCTGAGCTTCTTCATTTTTCTGCACTTCTTTAGCTCTCTGTTCCTCTCCAGCAAGCTTTGCAACAGTCTTCACTTCTTCAATCATCTTCTTCAGTTCTTCTTCTTTTCTCTTCTTCATCTCTACCACCTTTGGTAAACTTGCTTCAAAAACTTCTTTTAACTTGATCATCAAATTTGGCAAATAGCTTTTATCAGAAAGCCTTCTTGTGTTGAACGTGCCCTCACTTGGAAACACATTGGTTACAGCATCAAAATCCACTTTTGATGGATCAACTACTGGATTACCCTGTGGATCCATGTAACACTCTAACTCTTCATTCCATCTCTTGGCTCTTTGTGCTTCCTTAAATGGTTCATTCAATTTGCCAATCTCCCATCTTGCACTGTCTCTTCTCCACCATCTATCATGATCATCATTTACAACAAATGCATAACCAACTGCATCTTCTTCAGGTAGAACTTCTTGACTCCAGTCATACCCTTCATCGTCATATATAACTGCAAGAGCCCTTGATCTTTCTTCTGGTTGTTTTAATCTTGGTGGCTCAGACTCGTTCTGATGGTAAATCGCCTTTCTGTAGTAATCTTCATTGAATGGATTTTCAGAATCATCAGCAGCATACGCATTTCTGCACTCGCGCTTAAAGTGACCTCTTTGTTTGCATTTGAAGCATGTCACCTTAGATTTATCAAATCCCAATTTGGTAGATGATCCACCAATTGACTTTCTCCCCGTAATCTCCATGAACCTCTGTGCCCGACGAACAGCACTGGCCATGCACCATCTTATATCCATTAGTTCCATCTCCTCGGGGTCTAATTGATCATAATCTTCTTTTGTCAAATTGATATTGCCAATCTTCCCTGCAACGAGGCTTTCATACGATTCAAGTACAGATGCCAAGAAAACCATCTGTTGTTTTGCCGACTCTTCGCTGAAATTCTGTCCATTCTTTAGATCCACTGCGATATTACACTGGAATAAATTCTTTGAAGCAGATTGATCAGAAGTTGTTGAATAAGATCCACTGTGAAAACCACTGTGAAGACTTTCATTGTTCACTGAACTTGAACTTTCTGCAGAAAATGCTGTTCTTGGAGACCCAGCCTGCGGTACATTTCCTCTGTAGTAAAGCTCTACATTCTGCTGATAAGCTGGATTGTTGACTTTAGATCTCTTTATCTCCAACTCATGGCTTTCAAGTCTTTCAATCAGCAAATCCACTTTCAAATCTTCAGGCTTGATTGTGTTTTTCAACATTAGAGCGAAGTATTGCCACTCTTGATCATTTGGCAATGAATCAAACAATTTATCCACCAGCTCCTCTTTAGAAGGTAAGATTTTGTGTCTGATCAACTCCATTTTCAGATGTCCGAATCTCTCAATCATTTTACAAACAGACTCATTTTTCATACAATTGAATAAATCAAACTCTTTACGCAACAATTTCTTTTTGTTTTTAACAATTTCATTACTTCCAACACATTTTCTCTCTAACGCTTCCCACAAACTCTTTGAAGTCTTTTCTTGTTCGAGCAATGAAATAATATCCTCTCTTACTGACTGTTTGATCAATGTTATCATTCTATGTTCAGCCACAACATTTTTTATATCTTTTTCTGTAAAATCTTTTGCATCTATTAACTCTCCTCCCTCTTTTACTGGTGCAACGTATTCATGTGTCAGTTTTAACCAGCTTTCAGTAGCGAAAGCTTTTATCCAACCCTCAAATCTGTTTTTCCACCAATTATAGTCTTCAACTTTCATTAACTTTGGTGGCTTCTGTTGGCTTCCATACATGTTCTCAAACTTCAAATTCTCTGAAATCTCTCTTGAATATTCTTTCATCTCAGATCTTCTATCTGACGATTCGGAAGTGAACGCGTTGTAGAAAGTATTGTAGAATTCTTCACCGTTGTTTGACATCTTCAATTACCTAGTAAAAACAATCAAACAAAACACAATCAGTTTAAAACACTTATTAATTAACAGAACAAGACTGGTACTCGAACTGATGATTTTCTTTGCGGACTGAACGTTGACCAACAGTACGAACTTCTAGAACCCGAATCAAATTCAAGTAACTTGACTTTTTGAAACCTTTGAACTCCGAACTGTATGAACTGGACAATATCACACAAGTTGACCACACAAAACGACCTGAATAATTTTGTTGACTTTGTGCGAACAATACTGAACACTTTCAATCCGTGTAAATTGAGATATTTAAACTGATCAACCAGAACCTGACAACTTGCGAACTGACAAACAACAAGTAAATGATTCTATTTGACCGCAAACATCACTATCCCGACAACTTCAAATATAATCACATGGATGAGCCTGTGATTTATGTTATTTATGTTTCAAACTACTTTAACAAATGTGCAGCCGACAACTAAAACACCCAATGTAATATGATTGGATCGTTCAAATATGTTTCACATATAATGCTCTGATTGGAACGATAACTTCACTAACCTGACACACACCACATGATCACTTATCTATGCACATGAAACACATTAATTGTTAATATGTAATGTCAAGTAATGGCCGACACAATTAATAGTTTCTAAATTCTCATTGAGCCGCTAATATCTAGTGGGTTGGTGCATTTAACATGATTGGGCAGCTAATTTTGATTTTAATGTCAATTGATAAAGAATGTTGTTGTTCACGTGATGTGTCAATGTATTTTGTCGACAACACTTGATATTACCAACCAACTTTAATCACGTGAACTGACACACACATAGTTCTGATTATTTTGATTCACGAGAACACTTATCATTTGACCAACAATCTGTTATGTTCACGTTGTAATGTCCAAGATATTCAAACGACCTGGTTCAAACGACAAAAATTCAAACGACAACTTATTCAAACGACAAATATTCAAACGACCACCTCAAACTATATAGTTCAAACGATGAACATTTCAAACGATCAGTTCAAACGATCAGTTTTTCAAACGACCAACTCAAACGATCAACTTCAAACGACAAACTGTTCAAACGACATAATCCATTTTCAAACGATTACTTCAAACGATTGGTCAGTTTTCAAACGATAGATCAATTTTTCAAACGATATGTGTAAATTTCAAACGGGAGGGTCACTTTCAAACGATGTCGGACACAAAAACTCAGATTTCTCCTAAACGGCTAGGAATTAGGATCTGAAACTTGGTAGGGTTTTAAAACTAACAATTTCGCACACAATATCAAAAATTCAGACAAATCGGACCGTGAAAACACGTTCAATTTGACTAAAAACCGTGAAAAATGTAAGAAATAGGTAGAAGATGAAGAAATAGATGAAATCAGATCTGAATCAGCTGAAATCTGGTACGAAAACGATGTGTTTGATCAGTGCAATCGAGCTCCTAGCTCTGATACCACTTGTAGGACCGGTTTTGACTTCGAAACGATTGCGAAATGAACGTATAACGTGCGGAATCCGTACACGAACGCGACCTAACACACGTGACGTAATATAAACGTGATTCTTTGATAAATCTGAAATCGTACAAGAACCGTGAATCACCTAGAGCACTTTCTCTCTCTACTTTCTCTCTCTAAGTACCAAGCTCCAAATTCTCTAAAATGACAAAAGTCCTAATTCTTAAGTCTAAGGCTCTATTTATAGGCACAAGGCTTTTAATGAGATTTCTCATTATTACAGAAATGTCACCTTGCCTTTTTGTCTAGATATTTCTAATATTACAATATAAAGTCTAGTATTCTTCATTTTCTGCTACGATTCTGATTGACGGAGGCGATAGACACATACTGCACTAACAAGTGCATTAACTACAGATGCGGCGCCCGGAATCAAATCGATGCTAAATTCGACCTGCCGTTGAGGAGATAATTCTAGTAAGTCTTTGGGGAAAATTTCAGGATATTCTCTGATCACGGGGGTATCTTTGATTTTTAGTTCTTCGGCTCCCTTTTCCCCGACATGAGCCAGAAAACAACACATCCTTTTCGCCACAACTTACGTGCCTCCAAGTAAATCGTGATCTGTAAAGGCGTATCCTGCTTCGTGAGTCACAATCATGCCTTCATTCATCATTGGGGTGTGGACATCAATCTCCGCTCGATCGTTCGGCAGCCAATCCATCCAATTACCTTGTCGAAGCTTCCCAATTCAACTGGCAGTAGCTCAAGCGTAAACTCACGCTCTCCGGTTTCTATCTTGCAGTTTCCAGTTACTTCGTTGGCTTCCACTAGCTTTCCATTAGCTAGTACTTTCAAGTGCGGATTATCTAACTTACTTGTTACTAAACCAAGTGTACTCTCAAACTTTAGAGATGCGAAGCTAAAATTTGCAACAGTATCTAGCAGCACATACGCATAACGTTGAGTAATATGGGACGTACCGATATCCAAGCTTGGGTTCCTAGCGTGCTTCCCTAGCTCTTCTACTGAGCTTTTATCCTTGTGCCTGATTCTTCTTAGGAGAGTATTTTCTGAAATGCTTCTTGCTCCCACAGTTAAGACAACCTTGAGCACGTTTTTGTTTGTCACTCATCCCTCCTCGATAGTTGTCGTCGTCGTTGACTCCTCCGTGATTCTGGCTACCATCTTGGCCTGCATTTCTACTTTCAGTACCCTGCCTACAAGTTTCCTTGGGATGTCCCCTCTTACCACAGTTATCACATTTTCCATATTTACATCGCCCGACATGATAACGTAAACAGTTGTCGCACTTAGGTAGGATACCCATGTAGTCTTTTCCCTTTTTGGCCTTCTTCTCGTTACTCACCCGAGTAATCTTCTTGAAATTTACGAGTTTTCTCTTGTTATCCTCAGATGACTCTATGGGAGTCTCATTTTTCTCTTCCGGAGTGGAAAATTTTCCTTGTCTAATCGTTTCTTCAGTGAGCGCCACGCTCATGTCGATTGCTTCGATGATTGTTGAAGGCTTAGATGTTGTTACCTGATGTGGGGTAAAATACACATATTTGCCCCGTGTAAATTGTATAATTATTGTATAGTTATTTATTCTTTTTAGTTAGTTTTAGTATTATATTATATCACTTTGTGTTTTGGCATGTCCTGGTGCAAATGGAGCGAAAACGAGTAATAAATAAATAACCAGCCAGTTGAGTAGAGTAGACCGTCAGTGACCGAAGGAAATTTGCCGCTATTTTCTGTGAGGGGCCGATGCCACTTTCATAAAGTTTGGGCTGCTAAGATACACATCAGACGAAAGAAGCTATCATATTAATATTGCCATTTTTGCCATAATATTATTCTATTGGGAAAACAAAGTTAGGTGGTTGGCTGCTTATTACACGCCATGGTCATGAAAGGGGTTAAGCCCAATTATTTTCGCAGAATCATTATGATGGGCTTTTTGAATAATTGTAAATATTATATCATGTGATCATTAGAAAACCCTACATGAAGGTTATTGAACCATACATATATACGCATATATATTGGACGCGAATGACAAAAGAGGAGCACAGACACAACAGATTTGGGCCGCAAGCCCATTTACATCGAACATTAGTAGGGGCGGCTGGCATATTATTTATTTGGGGGGATTCCCATTATTTAATACTTTTCGACAACAGAAAGAGGAGGTCGGTTGGTTTAGGATCAGACGCACGTATACGAGAACAACATTACGAATTTTAGAGTTCTTTGGGAGCTTGGAAGTCTGATTTCAGAGGTTTTGAAGGTTCGGGATTGCTAGGAATCATCAGGGAACATTCGGGAGCACACGGGATCGGAGTTTACGGGTTCTATAATCTTGATTCTTCGTTTTTCGTTAATCTTTGATTGTTTAATGATGAATTCAGTTTTTACATTGCTTGATACTTTGTTCTTGAACATGTTTAGCGGCTAGATTTCTGTTACTACCTAGACATGGATGAATGATTGCATAGGTTTTGATTATTCTTGGATTTTTGAATGCTATGGATAGTTTATAAATTGTAAACGGTTTGTTCTATCAGTTAGATGTGTTTGCGTGCTTGATGTTATTTAATTATTGATAATTGCTTCGCTTGAATCTTGGTGACGGTCTTTATCACGGAATAGAGTCGGGCTAGGGTTTTAGGTTTTGGTGAGTGTCTATATCACATAATAAACCTCTGATCCTTTAGGGTGAAAATCTAGTAAGTAACCTTAGAAGTAATAATCAGTAATTTAATAAAATCAAGTGTTCTACTAATCGTCAATAGCTGTAAGGTGCGAGATTATTGCTAGGTCTAAGTGATTAAACCGCAAGGTGGGTCCTTCTTAGGAAGTTAACCTTTTGGCTGTTGTCTAGCAAGTCTAGCTGAGAAAACAAACCTATCCTAGGTTTAGGTCTCGTAAGGGAGTGAGCCTTGTAGGATACTTTTATAAACCCATTAGATGTCTTGTAAAGGAGTCTAATAACCGGTAATTTAACAACCTTTAGGGGATCTTAGCGTGCTCTTGAGAAGGATTAGGGGTCCTTAGATTTCCCGAGAGGTGAGAATTTTAAGATCCCGGTTCCATAGCAGACAACTTCCAATTATAATCATAACTAAAAGCAATCAGGATTCCTGTCTAGGTTGTTCCTTCATCATCTTTGAGTTCAGCCTTCGTGTGAGTTCGTGTCTAGTTCGTCTAGCTAGTATTTCATTATTTGCATTCTTAGGATTTTTAGAAACCCCCCCCCCCCCCCCCATCAACAAACATTTAGTTAAGTCCGTGTCAGTCTCAGTCTAGAATAGAGTCGTTAGCGTAACCAGTAGAGTCTCTTGGGTTCGATACTCGGACTTCCTTAGGCTATACTGCATCGATCGGTACACTTGTCGGTCGTGTGGTTTAGGGTTTAGAGAGTCTTAGTTTTATAAATTTAAAACTTAGAGAGTCTAGTTTAGGGTTTAATTTAGTTAATTTAGTTAAACCACTTTCAGCACATCAAGTTTTTGGCGCCGTTGCCGGGGACTCTTGGCGATTGCGTTGATTACTTTGTTTGGACTTAATTGACACATCCGTGCTATTTGTTTGTGTGTTTGAGTCGTAGGAGTCTAATTGTCTGTGTCTTTTATTTTTCTTGAGTCTTGTAAATATGTGTGAAATTTGTGGAGGACCTCATTTTACTGTTAAATGCCCCTAATATGAGGGGTCCTCTACGCCATATTATGCTAACCCTTTTGTGCAGCCGCAGCCATATTTTTCACAGGGGTATTCTTTGCAAGGTTATGATAATCGGCCATATTACAATGATCTGTATCAGCAGCCGCAACGTAACCTGGTTCAGACGAGCGATAGAGGTTTAGAGGGTAGCTTGAGTAGGATAGAAGGGATGTTCGCTCAGATGTTGGCGCAAAATCAGGCTACCCTGGAAACCATCGCTGAATTTGCAGAGAAAAGTAAAAAAAGAGTAGAGGAGTTAGTTCGAGAGCGGGGTGAGCTAGAGGAAGTAGAAGAAGAGTCAGATGAGGAGATCATTCCAGTCACGGGGACGATAATGGACGACGAAGTCCCACCTCCGGTACAGAAGGGTATTATATATGACTTCGGGAGTGACTCTGATGATGAAATAGACGAAGAAGAATGGGCGGCGTATCAGAGGTCGTTAGTGAAGAGAGAAGTTGTGGAAGAAGAAGTGGAATTGGGGGATTCCACTGGTTGGATGTTTGGTGCAGAGGAAGAAAGTGAAGAGGTTGAAATTAAGTCTTCTGGGGAGGATGAGGTTTTAGAGTCGGAATTGATTGAACCTACCCCTTACGAAGAGACTAAGTGTGGGGATCATCCTGCAAGAGTGGTGGAAGAGGAAGAGCACCACAGCTGGCCCGTGGTAGGGGTAACTGAAAAATCAGAAAAGCCACGAGAGAAGGCAAAGAAAAGAAAGGAAAAGGTTCTGAACCGGAAGAGGATCGAAGGTTGGGGCGAGATGGAGATGAAGGAGCCGTTCACGCATGATCAGTCCTCTCATTACATGCCACGCATCCGGTTTCTTCCAGGTAAGTTTAAGTTTTGGTGGTCTGACCCGTTTCGAATTTTTAAAATATTTTATAATTCCACCAATATATTTTTGAAAATTTTTGAGGTTCGGGTGGAATTAAACGGGTTGGACAGGGTCCAGGTCAAAGAGAAACCTCCTGATTAAATTCAAGTGTGGGGAGGTTTTGTAGAGTTTGTAATTTTATATATTTGGTATATTTTCGGTAGTTTATATAGTAAGTCATTTATTTTGTATATTGAGTCTAAATTTAGTAGTTTTGAGTCAGTGTTTGTGTCGAGTCGGTATTGCTTTGGTGTTTGCTTGTTTTTGTTTGTGCAGGTTTGAATATGTACCACCCGTACTCAATCTCCATTCGGGTGAGTTTGGAGCTGTTTATTCAAATTTCAGGCATTCATCAAGTGTACTAGTCAGAGTCAAAGCCGATCGCAAACGAAATGCTATACGATCGAGCTGGATTGGACGAGAGTTTTGGCGCATCCACGCGAATTAAACCAGCTAAGTCCTTTCCAATTTGCCCTTCGTCTTTTTATTTCTTATTTATTTTAGTCTTTTGAGTCGGTTTCCATCCTACATTGAGGGCAATGTAGAGTTTAAGTGTGGGGATCGGAAACTATCGTTTAGTGTCTAATTAGTAGAGTCTTGAGTCATAAAAAAAATTAATTAAAAAATTAGAAAATGTCTTTTGAAACAAGAAGTTTGCAAAATAAAAACGGAAAATGATAGAAAAGTCGGGTTTTTGTTCGGGTTCAAATAATGATAATATGAGATAAAATAATCGTGCTTGTGTCTAGTTTGGGATACGCGGGTAGGCTCGGTTCGGTTCTAGGTTTCTTTGATCTTAAATATACCTAATTGTCGGTCTACTAGTGGGTTCTCATCTAGGGAGAGTGGAGAAATTGAAACCGCCAAAAATAGTATAAGGGATGCCGTTATAAGCTAAGATCGTTAGAGTTTTTGGTCATTATCTCGTTGAAAAAAAAATAAGTGAGCTAGAAACTAAATGAAAGTAACACAGATCTATGTAATCCGAGTTGGGGATAGCGACTCTACAGCCGGAATGCCTCTGGGATGTGTGAAATCGAATTGCCGAATAAAAGTACCGAAACCTAAGTAATCTGTGGTTGGGGATAGCGACTCTACAGCCGGAATACCTCTTGGTTAGGGAAAGCATCGTCTAGACTCACGAGAGAGAAAAAAAAAGCAAAGAAAAAAAATGAAAAAAAATGGAAAAGTGATGAAAAGAAAAAAAAATTGGGAAAAAAAAAATAGATTTGATTTTAAACTCTCTTGATCTTGGTATAAGGCGGTTAGGAAATAGCCCAGTGGTTGTTCCTTTTGTCCTATAAGCTTGAGGGGGTGTAGGTGGACTTAGAATTTTTAGCGTGAGACCCTAGGCAGATTGACCGAACTTGAACTAAATTGCATGATAAGGGCTTGGAACCGGGTTGGGTTTAAGAGGATCGATATACTTGCAATCGCGGCTAACACGAGTTTCGGTTTTAATGAAAATAACTTAAGCTTTTGGCCCGTTCGACTATTCCGACTATGATTCCGTTTTGCATAATTCTTTTTCGAGGACGAAAAAATGTTAAGTGTGGGGATATTTGATGTGGGGTAAAATACACATATTTGCCCCGTGTAAATTGTATAATTATTGTATAGTTATTTATTCTTTTTAGTTAGTTTTAGTATTATATTATATCACTTTGTGTTTTGGCAGGTCCTGGTGCAAATGGAGCGAAAATGAGTAATAAATAAATAACCAGCCAGTTGAGTAGAGTAGACCGTCAGTGACCGAAGGAAATTTGCCGCTATTTTCTGTGAGCGGGCCGATGCCACTTTCATAAAGTTTGGGCTGCCATAATATTATTCTATTGGGAAAACAAAGTTAGGTGGTTGGCTGCTTATTACACGCCATGGTCATGAAAGGGGTTAAGCCCAATTATTTTCACAGAATCATTATGATGGGCTTTTTGAATAATTGTAAATATTATATCATGTGATCATTAGAAAACCCTACATGAAGGTTATTGAACCATACATATATACGCATATATATTGGACGCGAATGACAAAAGAGGAGCACAGACACAACAGATTTGGGCCGCAAGCCCATTTACATCGAACATTAGTAGGGGCGGCTGGCATATTATTTATTTGGGGGGATTCCCATTATTTAATACTTTTCGACAACAGAAAGAGGAGGTCGGTTGGTTTAGGATCAGACGCACGTATACGAGAACAACATTACGAATTTTAGAGTTCTTTGGGAGCTTGGAAGTCTGATTTCAGAGGTTTTGAAGGTTCGGGATTGCTAGGAATCATCAGGGAACATTCGGGAGCACACGGGATCAGAGTTTACGGGTTCCATAATCTTGATTCTTCGTTTTTCGTTAATCTTTGATTGTTTAATGATGAATTCAGTTTTTACATTGTTTGATACTTTGTTCTTGAACATGTTTAGCGGCTAGATTTCTGTTACTACCTAGACATGGATGAATGATTGCATAGGTTTTGATTATTCTTGGATTTTTGAATGCTATGGATAGTTTATAAATTGTAAACGGTTTGTTCTATCAGTTAGATGTGTTTGCGTGCTTGATGTTATTTAATTATTGATAATTGCTTCGCTTGAATCTTGGTGACGGTCTTTATCACGGAATAGAGTCGGGCTAGGGTTTTAGGTTTTGGTGAGTGTCTATATCACATAATAAACCTCTGATCCTTTAGGGTGAAAATCTAGTAAGTAACCTTAGAAGTAATAATCAGTAATTTAATAAAATAAAGTGTTCTACTAATCGTCAATAGCTGTAAGGTGCGAGATTATTGCTAGGTCTAAGTGATTAAACCGCAAGGTGGGTCCTTCTTAGGAAGTTAACCTTTTGGCTGCTGTCTAGCAAGTCTAGCTGAGAAAACAAACCTATCCTAGGTTTAGGTCTCGTAAGGGAGTGAGCCTTGTAGGATACTTTTATAAACCCATTAGATGTCTTGTAAAGGAGTCTAATAACCGGTAATTTAACAACCTTTAGGGGATCTTAGCGTGCTCTTGAGAAGGATTAGGGGTCCTTAGATTTCCCGAGAGGTGAGAATTTTAAGATCCCGGTTCCATAGCAGACAACTTCCAATTATAATCATCACTAAAAGCAATCAGGATTCCTGTCTAGGTAGTTCCTTCATCATCTTTGAGTTCAGCCTTCGTGTGAGTTCGTGTCTAGTTCGTCTAGCTAGTATTTCATTATTTGCATTCTTAGGATTTTTAGAAACCCCCCCCCCATCAACAAACATTTAGTTAAGTCCGTGTCAGTCTCAGTCTAGAATAGAGTCGTTAGCGTAACCAGTAGAGTCTCTTGGGTTCGATACTCGGACTTCCTTAGGCTATACTACATCGATCGGTACACTTGCCGGTCGTGTGGTTTAGGGTTTAGAGAGTCTTAGTTTTATAAATTTAAAACTTAGAGAGTCTAGTTTAGGGTTTAATTTAGTTAAACCACTTTCAGCACATCATTACCAGGCTTAGAATCTGAGGTGCCAGTCCCCCGATGAAACGTTCAATCTTCCTAGATTCTGGTTCTACCAAACGCGAAGCAACTTGTGATAATTCGCCAAATCTCTGCACATATTCAGCTATCTTCGGACCTTCCATTTTCAAGTTCCATAGTTCAGTTTCCAATTTCTGCACTTCTGCCCTAGAGCAATATCTCTTACGCATCAGTTCTTTCAGTTCGTCCCACGTCAAAGCATACGCAGCGGTCTCGCCCATTGCCTGAATCTGAAAGTTCCACCATGACAGAGCCCCATCTACTAATAGCCCAGCTACGTACATGACCTGATGTTCTGGGGCACATTTGCTCAACCGTAAGACAGAATCCGTCTTCTCCACCCAACGCACAAAAGCTAAGGCACCCCAAGTGCCATCGAATTCTCGAGGTTTGTGGTTCAAGAACTGCTCGTAAGTGCAGTCGCTGGGTGGGTTATTTCCTGAGGTACCTCCGCCGTGTTCGGAGCGAAGGGCCTTGAGTTGTGCGATGGCTTGCGAGATGCACCCTTGCAGTTCTGACTCTGCTGTTGTCGGCAGAGGGCTGTTGGGGTCGACGTTCCCTTGTATCGACATCTTCTGAGGAGAAGATTGGTTAGGTCAGGTCTTATTCGTTCAGGGAGTGCATATAGTTGTTTAGAGATCATATGCACATACACATATTAGGTTATCATACCAACCAATCAAACTATAGTATAATCATAGTATAACCAAGTAATTTGGTAATTATGTTTAATGAGAGCATAGCAAGTAAGCACGTAGGATTATAATTATAGCACACACATATAGATCAATAACGCGCTTAATGAAGACATAGCGACTGAACTTTCGTTGATCATTGGTCACAAAGTATTGTCGCATGCTTAATGATGATTGACTTCTCATTTTTCCCTGGCCACAATTGTATCGTCTCCTAAAATGTATCTCATCAACAGGGACACCGGGTCACCCTACCCTTGCCCGTTAAATATTAGTGTATCGAAATTACTTAGTCAGATGTGGTCTTCAAAAGTCTCCACAATCTCGGCTTATCGTTAGTGTCCTTACCCAAATGTAACGCAGTCCGCATAATCCAGAAACCAACTATTCTAGTGACTGAGGTGGAGGAGGAAAGAAAAGTAATATGCTAGCAGGCGTAAACTCCTCCTCGAGCTTGTATATACATCGAAGTAGTTAACTGATCTGCCGCTCGATAGTAAAGAAACGGGCATCAAAAACCTGGGAGAGGTGTAATAGCAGCATGTGAGAGCGTCAAAAGGAATCTTGATGAATATGGGGGGATCAAAGTATACTGACAATAGACAGTGTGGAGAACGTGGTGTCAGCTCAAGCTCCAAAACTCTGCGACTTATATCCTTAAACTATAGCTGATGTTACAGGAGCACTCATTCCGTGTGCAGCCTCCATAATGTGAGGGATGGCAAGGGTCTAAAATCAGTATAGTGTATTATAGGAACCATCGAAATGGCTTGTCCGGCGTTGTAGAGGTGAATGTAGCAAACGGTGCGACCTGTGAAGTCGGGAAAATGCCGATGTAGCAAACGAATCGTTATGCGGGTGCTGACCTGGAGTACCTTCCCGGGGTGCGGGTATGTTTTGAAAGAAAGCAATAGGCACGTTGGCGCAATGGACGTCGGTCTTCATAGGGAAAAGGAGCAATGTCAGCGGTTGTGGGTGCAATATCAAACGTCTCAACTGATAGGAAGATCATTAGATGCGGGTGCTGGGTCGGGTCTAAGGGATGCATTGTCTGGTAAATCAAAAGAATTAGGGTCATGTTCAAGTAAAGGTGCAGGTTCAGCAGGTGCAACATCAAGCGGACCCAAAAGGTGCAGAAGCTAGCTCAGGAGCAGGCCCTGGGTCGTGTAACGGTGTGGTGCCTTGAGCAGGTGTTAGTGCAGCAGTCACAGGTCATCATCGCCCGCGTCAGTAGTTAAAAGCTGTAATCCGGCCGTCTGTAAGGCTGCAGACATCACAGACTGAAAGGAGTCTGAAATTGAATGTATGCTAGAATCAGAGGATAGCTTTTTAACAGGGTCTCAAAAAGTGAAATTAGTAACAACGTTCTCATCTAGTTTTCCATTGTCCTGGGCGTCAACAGGAGGATCATCAACAAGCAGATTAATGTCGCCATCAAACAATTCGTTAAAAAGGCGGATTCTCGGGGAAAATAACCACGAGAGGTACGGCGTCGAGGATCGGAGCCATGATGTGCTCGCCATCGAAGTGTCCAAATGATAAGATGGTCGTGGACCGAAACAAGGATGACAGAGGGAACTTCGTCAAGGAAGCCATCAACGAGGGTAATTTATCGCCAAAGTCTGGCAGCGCGGACGGTTGGAAGTCGTTCTCGTCCTTGGTCAGCATGTCAGGGTCACTCTCAGTGTCTGACGTAAACATCTCTGGCGCAGGTACAGTCTCATCATCTGTGGCGGTGGCTGTAGGGTCGTTATCATCTGACAATTCGTTCCCTGAAGAAGGTGACTTGTGTGCTGGTATATAGTAGTCATAGCATGCATATTTACAGTAATCTTTAACACTTTGTGTATTGCAAATAAAGACAATTCATGATGTAATCATGTATCCACATATTCGTCCTAGTCTTCCCAGACTATCCCACCTAGTCTCTCAGACTAAACTCCCTAGTCTCTCATACTAAACTACCAAGTCTCTCAGACTAATTCCCTGATCTCTAAGACCAACTCCCTGGTCTCTAAGACCAACTTTCCCAGCCTCTAAGACTAAATCTCTGGTCTCTAAGACCAACCTCCCAGTCTCTAAGACTAAATCCTTGGTCTCTAAGACCAACCTCCCAGTCTCTAAGACTAACTCCCTGGTCTCTAAGACCAACTCCCAGTCTCTAAGACTAATCCCCTAGTCTCTAAGACCAACTCCCTGGCCTCTAAGACCAATCCTCCCAGTCATTAAGACTAATTATCCCCAGCCTCTAAGGTTGATCCTCCCTCAGCCTCTAAGACTGAACCTCCCTCAGTCTCTAAGACTGAATTATAAATATGAATTTTGAAATGTGTTTGTGTGCCTTTTGTTTGTAAAAATGTTTGTTCCCTGGATCTGGACGTTTTGTGTATGCAATGAAAATCAAGTCGTGAAAACATTTTCGTGAGAGCCCTAATGATCGTAGTCTAGACTCGAGAAAGAATCCTAGTTCGCTACGATCGAAGCTCTGATACCAAGCTGTCACACCCTGACTTTTGCGGAAGCGTGATTATTGGTGTGACTTCTCAATACCATTGCATACGATCATAAAAACACTATATGATAAAACCAGTAGATGTACATCCATTAATTTAAGTTTAAAAGTAGTACAACATAATTATCTGTAATGTCGATACCAAATTTAAGTTACAAACCGTAACATGTTTTAAGGAGTTCAAAAAGACTCAACAAGAGATTTTAAAACAAACCCGAGTTTAGGACCACGTATCTCGTCCAGGATTAAGATACGTCTCCTAAGCCCTATTGACTTGGATGACATCTTTATTCACAACACAGCGTAAAAACTCCAACGCCAGCCAGATCCATTTACTAATTCCCTGAAATACATGTAGTTTGAAAAGTCAACAAAAGTTGAGCGAGTTCATGTGTAAGTGAGTATGTATAAACCTTTGTAATGTGTCTGTATGTATGAAAGTCCCTGGTATGTAGCATTAAGGAAAAAGAGATCACCATTGGGTTGCAAAGCCAATGATATGTGTGAAGTGATGCAGGAAGACTCAAACCTAGCAGATTTTGGCGTCGGGCTCATAGTCATCTCAAGGTCCACTCAACGGACTCAGGAGTGGGGCTCGCTACACCCGAATAGATCTATCACTCATGACCCTCGGTCCTACGACGAGGATTAATGGCCTTAAGTTCCACCTACTCATTCACATGATCTGAACGTCCCAACCCTCCTTAAGCTAACCATACCATGTATAAAGATGTCCTTAATAATTGTAACATGTATTTCACCCCCAAAGTTATGAAACTGAAAACAATTAAGAGAAAATGGGGACATGAACTCACTGTATTGCGTCTTCGTACTTGTAACCCAAATCTCCGCGGCAAACACGACTACCTACAATGGGCTAACATCTGTTAGACGAACGGGTCGTGCCTTGTCTTACTACTTATGTTTTTTAGTTACGATTTCTTGACATTATTCCAAGTCATAATCACTAGTTAACGTTTGGATTAATTGCTAAACAATATTTCATATTCCTACTTCTCAAGTATCTTAACTTCGTATTTTTCTTCCCCAAGGATGGGGGTATCTCATACAGGTATTTTCGTATTTGTATTTGTATAGCTTGCCAGGTAATGGCGTCGTATTTCGGTGTATTGTTCCAAATAAAAATATGTTAATATATTCCCAATATATATTTCCAAAACCATATATTTCAAGTCTCACTTAAATATATATAAATTCATTTTGTTCAATCATGTATCGTCCCAGAATATATATATTTTTCTCAAAAATTATATATCTTCTAAATATACTAGGAAAATATATTCTTATCTCCCAAAAATAATATATTTTCTCGTTGTCCAAAAATATGATATACTTGGTAATATTTACGAAATCATATTTTCACTTCTTTCATTTCCAAAATAATATTTACAAAAAATATAGTGTAATGGTATATCCCGGAATATTTCATAACTTACGTTTTCTTGTTTGGTTTCACAATATTACGTGTGTAACTTAAATATTTTATTCCTTGAAATTTTTGGTATTATTTTGGAGTTGTAATTTCCATGGTATTTTGTAAGTTATATTATTTTACCCTAAAATAATATAACCAGTTCACAAAATATACAATTAATCACACAAGTGTCTCAGTATAAAATATATATTCTAAATATATATTTACCCATTTTTATTTGCGAAAACCAACCTCCGATACTTTGTAAACAAAATTTGTGGTGAAGTTTATATTTGAAACACAAGTTATAAAATGTACTTGTAACACTTGTTTAGAAAAATATTTTCTAAGTGTTGGATTTTTAGGAAAATTTCGCCAGAGTTTCCTTTGTAAACGGAGGCGTTCATGCTTTCTAGCATATCATTTTCTTTTGTAAAAATCATCCAATCAATTCTCAATCAACAACATATAACCTTTATTTACCAAACTAGCCAAAAACAAACATAATCATAAACTTATGAACTTGAAGATTTACAAAAACATGTAGTAACTTACTAGCACACTTAGTAAGTCTTGTTACCTTTAAAAATATGATTGGTTCTTTAAAAACTTTATTTTTAAAGAGTTTATATTCTTACAACTTCTAGTCTCATTTTCTGAAAATATTTCTTTGTGAAATTTTCTTTTTACACAAGTGTTCCTACACTTGTTTATCCATTAAAAATGGGTTTAGTTTATGTAATATCCGAGTTTTAACAAAACTCATACTTTTCACTTGGTTCTTTCGAAAAACCACTCATAGATCTTTAGATCTACAAGTTTATAACTTATTTTGGCCTTTAATTTTCAAGAAAACTTTCATTTATTCAAGTTCATAGTTATGTGTGGATGATTTCATTATCCTACACATCTTTACTTTCACATCTTGCTAGTTCATGTCTTTAAACATGATCTAGTAAGTCCATGGGATGAACCATATCATTTTTACTAACAAACAACATACAATAATCATAACATCACAAGAACAATATGATTTCATCTTCATTTTAGCACTACTTCATTTCATAGTTAGTTTATGTCAAGACTTTGATTATGTTCTTTAGAGTTTTGAGATTTCACCATTCTTTTTACTATTAACCATCAAAAATATGAAGGAGATGAAGATCTAAGGCACTTACCACTAGCACAAGGCTAGGGGAGTTTCAAGTATGTAAAAGTGATGGATAAAAGAAAACGAGAGCGGCCCTTGAGCTTCCGAACTCACCAAGCTTACTTGTATGATCCCTAGCACCTTTGGATGTAGATGGATTGCATGAAAAAAAACTTGAGGGTGATGATGGTGGTGTGGCGGTCTTCGGTCGAACAAGAGAAGAAGGAGAAGAGAGAGTTTGCAAGTGTTTGATGTTTGTGAATGTGATGTGGTGACCCCTTGTGCCATTTTATAAACCAAGTTTCATCTTTAACCACTATATAACATGTTCTTTATCCACCAACATCAATAAATAAAATAATGAAAAGAATTGTGGGGGTGTCCCACTCCACATAACCGGTTCGAGTGGGGGGGGGGGGGGTATAGGGTTGGTTTATAAGTGTATGGTTACTAACTAGTTAGGATTTAAATGTTTAGTTAGTGCATGAAGGTGTGTTATATAATATTTAGTGTGTTAGGGTGTTCGGGGACCCTAACTAGCTCAGAAAAATAAAAACAATGTGTTTAACAATATTTTTGTGTTCCGGGTAAAGTCCGGTTGTTCGGTTGGGTGTTGTTCCGTTAAAGTGCTTAATTAATCCGCAAAGTGTCTTTTATGATGCTTTTTGTGTCACAATTATTTCCCGGCACTTAGGAAAGCATACAGGACCATTTTGCCAAGTTTTTGCACATTACTAGCATAATTAAATGTTGAATTTTTGTTAATAAGTGCAGAATTTTGCATTTAGAGTGTGTTTTAGGCACTTCCCGACACTATAACTATCACCTAGTGATGCAGTTTTATGGTCCTCACTTCCCTACACTCCCTACTAGTGTAGTACCATGTCTCTGGCTCATACTGGCTTCAAAAATATTGTATGTCTAGGTGCTGGCATTGTCAGCATGTTTTCTGGGTTATCCGCTCACTGTGCTAACTGTGCTTTGTGCATCAAGTTTGTCACTAAAGTTTGTGTATAATAAATGGAGTGATAGTATGAATGTGATGCATGTGTATGTATGTATCAGAAATCAGAAAGCAGTTTAATCAACAGTTGTAATTAAGCACAGTCATTAAGCATAGATCAATATTAATTAAACGTACGGATGCATGCAGATTTGACAGTTGTCACACTGTTTATATAAAATTGGGTTCTTTTCGGTATGTCTTCTCAGAATGGCGAGCAGAAATAGCGGAACATCTTCATCGCACTCTAGGAACAACCGACAAGGAAGAAGGTCATCAACGGTTGAAGATTCTCTTGTAAACTATGTTTACGCTTTAAGAGAGGCCATTGATGAAATAACAGGAGTGGAAGAAGCATTGGTCGACCGTATCAATCATTTGACGGTGGGACTTGAGGGATGCCTTCGAGAGGTCAACCTTTTGCACCAAAGGTTGAACATTCTCGCTTCTCCTCCTTTGGTTCCAATCATTACCCAAAGGGCATGGAATGTGGTTCCCGAAGTCATCATACCAGCCGAATGGTACGCCGTGCATCCAGAGCCCCCTTGGGACGTACTACAAGGGGTTCCGGTTAGTGTCGCTCCTCCTCCACAAGATGTTGAGGAGAATGACGCTGCCTTCTTCCTCCCAAGAGAGATAGAAGAATGGCTTTAACACCCCTCGGCTCGGAGTTCTACAAAGCTTTTAGATACCGGAAAACTATTTCCGGAGTTTTGGTTCTTATTGTTCTTGTAGAGCTCCATAAGATGATTTTACTTATCACATGACCTATCTAATTTAGGACCCTTTAATTTTATTTTCTGCTTTGTTTTAGGATTATTATGTAATTCTCTCTATGACTTAATGAATGACGGTTTTAGCCAATTTGGTGTTTGAATGGTGTTGTAATGGATAAAACACACTCGGGATGGTGAAGGATAACAAGGGAAACTTGAACCATCACCCCATGCACGAAAACAGGGCCATCTGACAAAATTTTCTTCATTACAGCAGGTTCAGCACGGGCCGTGCCCGCCCAACACGGCCCCGTGCTGCACAATCTGCAGAAGATGCCCAGTTCAGGTAAACTGGACACGGGCCGTGTTCACCCAACACGCCCCGTGTCCAGGCTTCTGTTTCTTTTTACAACTTTTTGTTACTGGCAACTGAACACGGGGCCGTGCCTGGACACCACGGGGCCGTGTCCAGACGCCCAGTAACATAAAATTTTGCTTTTTCATACCTTTTTACACATTCAATCAACCTAAAAACTTATTTTTGGGACACATTGAGGACAATGTGTAATTTAAGTGTGGGGGGATGCTAAAACTTTGAATCTTGCAAGTCCTAATTACAAGCCTTACACAAAACTCTATTGGAACCGCTAATCACCCCAAATTTTTTTCAAAATTTTTTTCATTTTTTTACTTGTCTAGGTTTAATTTGGGAATTTCAAAAAAGGTTATATTTTTACAAATTTACAACCGATAGTGTCGTGATAAAAAGAACCAACATAAGAAAATTATGAAAAGGCATGACAAGTTTAGTTAAAATTTGATTATATATACTTGATCACATAAAAACTCATTCCCACAAAAGTGAGTTTCGAGCCTTTATTGAGCATACAAATACATATCTTTAAACTAAATGCTCATTTTTTTCGTTTCTTGTGTGAATAGCCGCTTGGTTCTTACAACTCTAGAACTTGCCACGACGATACATTCCCGGTCCTTACCAACTTAAACCCGAGTAAGTAAATGATGGAGGCATTAGGACTAACTCTTTTTTATTTCTACACCATTATTTTTATTTTTTTTACCACCTACCCAAAATCCCCCTAGTTAACCCCTTTGAGCCTAAACCTTTTCATTTCTTAACCCAAACCAAACACCCTTTCACCCACCAAAACCTTTTTTATTTTTAACCCTTTGTTTTAGTAACAAGCTCGGTTTTTGGTATGATTCTTCCTAAAATTTTTTTTTTTTGCAAAAATAAAAAGTCTTACGAAAACCGATGTTTTTACGCTTTTCGCCCTTTTCTACTAACCACTAACCCAACCACCTACCTTTAACCCAAGCCTAACCCTTCACCCAAAAGTCCTCTTGATATTTACAAAGGTTTATAGTTAAAAAGGAGGAGTATTGATTGCTTGGCAAGCCTATGGTGGGAGTAAGGTCCATGCCGCTCTCGAGTGATTCACTAAAATACATCTTTGGCCGAGTGTTGAGTGATCCCCCGTGAGGTATGTGAACTTGTATATAAATTGAATTTTAAAGAGGCATGTTACGCTCTAATAAGTAATTTATTTTATGTAATGTTCTAAATAAATCATGACGAATAGGATTGTAAATCACATAAAAATAAAACCTAATAAAGAATCTTGGAATCCCGACAATCTAAGACAAGCCAAAAAAAAAAAACCCTTCTCTTCTACCCATTCCATTTGGGAATGTAAGCCATATTATAAAGAGTTTTGCTTGAGGACAAGCAAAGATTCAAGTGTGGGGGTATTTGATGTGTGAAAAATGCAACATATAAATTACATCAAATGTGGCATAAAACTAACCCTTTTTTAATACTAATGTTGGAAAAAGTGTGTTTTTGTCTTCCTTTTGTATTTTCAGGATTAAATAAGCTCAAATTAACAAAAGAAGCAAAAAGGCAGCTAAATCTAACATAAATACAAGAAAAGGAACAAACGTGGCATGCCCGACCTCCCCGACAGCATCTTCCCAAGCAAAACAAGAGAACAGAAGGCTGAACACGCCTCGTGCTCAGTGAACACGGGGGCGTGCCCAAGTGCCAGCATAAAAGACAAAGCTATAGAAGTTTCTATCGCCCACGGGGCCGTGGTTAACTATAAGATTCGCAGAATCCAGGCAAATCTTGATAGTACAGATATGCATCTGCACACGGGGGCGTGCCCAGCGGACACGGAGGAGTGGTCAACTAATGCAGACAAACTGCAATTAATGAAGAAAGAGAAGAGGATGGACACGGGGCCATGCCCAATGGATACGGGGCCACGCCCGAGCTACTGTTCAGGCTATAAATAGGGGTGCTTGGCTCATTTGCAAACCATCCCTTGGCACACCACCTCTCTCACACTTCACCCACCACCCACCACCACCATAACGCCATCATCCACCACCATCATCCATTGTCCATCATAGAGTGAGTGAGTCGTCTCGGGATCCAAGATTGATCGTAAGAGTTCTTGACAATCAAAGGCCATGTTTGCCTAAGTCTCTTACATCACTTGGTGAAGACAAGTGTCTAGTGTAATACTTTTTATTTTTAATCTTTTCGCACTTTTTACTTGGTTATGTATTAATGACTTTAATAACTAGTTTCTTATGTTGAAGGTGATTCTTCCTTATCGTTTGTCCGTGGTGTCTTGGCATTATTTTACTGTCTATATAAAATAAAAGATTTTCACCATTCATATCTCCACAGTCTATATGAAGGTATGTTGGCTACCTGGTCGGGGGTTAAGGGAACGGTTTGGTAAGAGTCTTGCCTTGTTCAGTGTATAGATCCTGCAAGGACCTGGGTCAAATTTAGTAGGACCTCCTTCAATACCCACCGGTATTGGATGGCGGGGGTCCAAACTCTTTGATTCCCTCATATGTAAGCTACTATTAATACTTTAACCCGGCTATTTAGGACTGTATCCCTGCTGACTCAAACTACTTAGCCGAGGGTAACGTCACCTTCAAAAGAGGGACCTACCATAATATGCATTAATAACTTAATTAATTATCTTTCAATAATCCCATCCTTTAGGATTGTATCCTTGCTGACTCAAACTACTGGGTTGAGGGTAACGTCACCTTCAAAAGAAGGGCCTACTACAATAACTAAGATAATCTCTTAAAAAGTGCAAAAGTGCGGAAATAATCAAAGGTTACACTAAACACGAGTCGGAGCCAAGTGATTCATCTTGTCTATCTGTTTTTATTTTTATTTTTATTTTTCAGCATTTTAGTTAGTTTTTATTTTTCTAGTTTAAAAAAACCTTTTTCTAAATTTTTGATTTGATTAGACGTTGAGGATAAACCGGTATTAAAAGCTCTTGTGTCCTTGGACGACCTCGGTATCTTGCCAACACTATACTACGCTCACGATGGGTGCACTTTCCCATATGTGTGTTTGGTGTTAGTAAAATATCGTGTTTTATAAATTTAAAACTTGGCTAACGTGTAAAAAGGGGTTAAAATATACTTAAACTTATATACACACTCGCACACATCAGTGACCATAAGGTATAACCTCAGGAGGTTACTCCCTATACAACCATGGTCACAAATATGTGTTTGGTCGGATCCTAAGATCGACCAAACGGGTCGGATTCGAAAGGTCAAAGCGGTGGTCAAGACCGATCGACTTACGACCCTAAATAAGCACTAAACTAGAAGTGACGAGTTAAACATGTTAAAACATGTTTAACTAAGTTGCAAAAACTGATTTGGTATCAAAACTTAGTGTTTTGATACCTAAAAATGGTTTCGTCGTAAAATGAACAAAATGCGCATTTTTGACCAAAACTTTGGCTCGTCACTTCAACTAGTAAACGTGGTAATCAGTAGGTATAATCGCAAGGGGTTATAACCTTCATGATTACAATCACGTTGCAAAGTGCAATTGAACTTTGACTTGACCAATTATGGTCAAAACTGAAAGTCAAACAGAAAGTCAACTGTTTGATTTTCAGCTCAAAATAGCTGAAATAAATGAACAAGACTAGGAAGAACACTTACTTGTGTTCTATGATGGCAAGAATGCTCATTAGGAGGCCTCCAAAAGATGGTGGCAACTCCAATTAGAGCAAATGAGATGAGAAGAAGGAAACAGGCAAGTTGTTTGGGGAGATTTGAGGGATATTTATACTTGTTTAAAGCTACAAGATCATGCCAAGTGGCTAGAGTGTTGCCCAAGTATTAATATGATCAATACAAGTGTTAGGACCAGATTGAAAGACTTGGAAAACACTTATCTTGATCACCAAGAATAGCAAAACAATCAAAACCAAACAATGTGCATTCAGGTGTGTCTTAGAAACAACTTTCTGTCCATGGGAGGCGTTGGTGTCGCGCGACCAGAAGGGCCTCTAGCTGTCGCGTGACGCTACCCCTTTGTGGCTGAAGTTTCATGTTTTGTCAAAACAGGCCCCTGCACATGAATTTAGGTGTTTTTGATGCATTTAACCCCCGTTAACCCATATTTTAGGCTTTATAAGGACGTTACCGCATAGGGGATTTGAATTATGTCTGGAAATGTCATGGATATCGGTTCGTTCGGTTGTATGGTCACGTTTTTCGCTTAATTACGACGAATGCTTTAACGAACGAGAAAACGATCAAAATTCCGAAACGAATGATATTTATGCATTCTTATCATTATAATGCAAGATTTTAATGATTACAAAAATTTTTGGATGTGTGTACGTGTTCCGTATTTAAAAATACGAGTATCGGCAAACTTTTGCAATTTGACGCAAGTAGTCCCTGAGTACGAATAAGCATGTTTTTGCCATACCGAACCCTTCAAAACTTATTTCTAAGTTATGTTAAGGGTATGTTAAGCTTACGTCATTGTTCTGTAGTGTACGTCGCGTTAAACTGGTTACGTTTTGCGTAATAGTTTACGATTTAACTTCCAGAAGTGGTTTAAGAGTTTGAAATCGAGCAAGAACTAAAATGTGCAAATATCACAAATAATTATAAAATCTTGAAATCAAAACACAATGTTTCATCGATAATGAAGTTGTTTGGGATTGTACAATAGTTAAAAGACACAAATGTCACAAATGACTTTGGTTTCGGCTTTGGTTGAAGATAATAAACGAATCGACCGAACGTCCAAACCATGCACAACACAAAGAAATGGATTACCCGATTACTTTGCTTTTGATGTATATCTATCACAATGGTGCTATAGTAAATATTATATGAATATGAAAAATACTAAAAACGAGCATCGCAATGCGATGTGTCGCTCCCGCCGCATCACGCGGACATTCTACTAGTATAATATAATATACCATCCTTATAAAATTTTGAATGAACCTTGTGTGTTTAACTTAGAACTTAGAGATGGGCTTTTTGAGACTTTATTTGCTAAGGTAGATAGATGCATGGGGGTTTTGAAGCATTCACTAAAATATCAATTCTTAAACTTATATGTAAGTACCTATTTTTTAAGCTTATAGGCTCAATTTAATGTGTAACTAATTCTTAACCTTATGCGTAACAAATGTATCTGATTCTTAAGCTTGTAGGCTCAATTTAATGTAATAAAACTAAAAAAAAAATAAGTGTTGGTAAGTAAGATAGAAATAAAGATATAAAATGTGATGTTAATAGTTTTTAAAAACTTAACAAAATTAAGAGAAAAATGTGTGTTGTAATTAAATTATAATGACAGAAATACAGAACCCACTATGAATACTCCTACAAATAGATTTGGTAGAGGTTTCCCCTTTTTCTATATGCATGTTATATCTTCCATCTTAGATTGGAAACTTAGTGAATTCTGGTTACGTTGAGAACATGTAAATTAGCTTACCATAGTGTGAATTAGATTGGGATTATATATGCAAGGAGTTTGGTGTATAGTGTACTAGGTTAATGCCCGCGTAATACGCGGGCTTCAACCAAAACCATATTATTTACTTTGAAATGAAATGTTGTGTACAAATACATACATTGGAAGAAAAAAAAGAAAACTATTCAAATGCCGGAAAAAACTTCCTTGTAGACTACATTTGTGTTTTACTCATTACATTCCCATCTTTGTCTAGTATAAGCAACTTTACACCGGCTCTGCTTTTAACTCTTGATAACGCAACATAAAGCTGACCATGTGAGAAAACTGGATATTTTAAATACAATCCAACCCTTGATAAAGATTGTCCTTGACTTTTATTAATAGTCATTGCAAAACATACATTTAACGGGAATTGTCGTCTTTGAAACTTGATAGGAATTCTTTTATCCGACGGTGTCAAACTGATTCGTGGAATAAACGTTCTGGTCCCTATGTTTCCGCCGGATATAATCTCAGCCTCTATAACACGTTTATAAAGTTTAGTAATCCGTAGTCTCGTACCGTTGCATAAGCCATTTTGTTGATCAATATTACGAAGCAACATTACAGGTACACCAACTTTAAGGACTAATCGATGATTCGGCAGACCAGAAATTTTAAGACCATTTAGAACATCGGGAGAATATAGTCTCGCATATGCTTCGTTCTTTCCTTTATCAGTTTGACAAATACTATCAGAACTCAGATACTCCACTTCATCGCCAGGAAACGAAGCAAGCAATCTTTCATTAATTTCTTGAACAACCTCGTTTGTTGGTGCCAATATAGCTCTTTCAGCAAAAAAATCTTTATCTTTGTACAATTGAAGAAGTGAAGGATATACAAAGTCGATCAGATCTGACATAGGATCCTCAGAGCACTTGAGTAACAAATCTTCAGGAATATCTATAACCACCTGAGAATCGACACTGTCACCAATCTTTCCCTCGCCCAACTCGAGCAACCAATTCGCAAAAGCTTTAATCTCTTCGATATCAGATGCGTTCGCTCCTACGGTTAACCTCATGTTTTTGGTTAAAGTAAGGACCTTGCAACTACTCCAAATATACAACGAAGTGATTGAAGCATTAACGATTTCTCGCCTACTACCATTTGGTACAACCGAAAGTATCTGTCTAAAGTCACCACCGAACACCATAACTTTACCACCAAAGTCATCTCACATTTGAAAATATCTTTCATTGTCCGGTCAAGTGCTTCAAACGCATGTTTATGATTCATCGGTGCTTCATCCCAAATTATCAATTTCGTTTTCCTTAGTAAATCAGCAACGTCATCGTCCGGTTTAATAAAACACATCGAGCTTTCGGTTAAATTCAAAGGTATATGAAACCTTGAATGTGCAGTACGGCCACCAGGTAACAAAAGAGATGCGATTCCACTTGATGCAACATTTAGTACAATATCTCCTTTACATCTAATGAATGCAGATAATGTCTTCCACAGAAACGTCTTACCAGTACCTCCGTAGCCATAGACAAAAAACACACCACCCGCATTACTATGAACTGCTTCAATTATCTCATCAAACACTAAACGTTGCTCATCGGTTAAGCTACTTAAATAATTATGAAATTCAACGGCAATAGCGCTTACGTCGTACCGAAGCTCGTCAGCAATTAAACGGTTCTCTGCTGAATATATTGACTCACTATCGGGTTGAGGCATAGAAGGAAACTGACTTAAACTCGAGTTGTTACGTAGTAAGTAACGCTCAATTTCCAGCAACGTTAGGTTTCTTATTTGTTCTTCTGGAAGAGACAAACCTATTACAAATATATAAAAAAAATTATAAATTATTAAAATTCTTATAAATAACAAAAACCAACTTCATAAACAATTATATATAAGACATAACTTTCAAAATATTAAATAACAATTTGCGTACCTTCGATCCTCAAAAGCTTTTGCCGATTATATAAAATACCATCCGAAAGGTACTCCCATGTGTTTTCCCAAACATGTTCCGGCCTTGATAATGTATTAGACGCCAACATTGTAGCAAACAGATTACGAAGATAGTATCCTGAACCTGTGTAGTAAGCCTCTTTGATAGCTTCTATATACTCTTTGTCGTCGTCTAACAGGCCTCTAGCGTAGCACGCATCTCTAAATGTTGGGAAGACTTGCCCATTCACAGTACGAATCTCTTCAAAAGACTTAGGGTCTACTACCTTATTAAGAAGAATTCTTAAAAAGTATTCTCACCCATAGAAGGATTAACACAGTGAATTCTACCAATGGTTTTACCTATTATCCGTTTATCCCATATCCTTTCGTCCTTCTTCCAAACAAATTTAGTTGGGAACTCAACGTAAGTAAGGGTGCGCGCAAACGGATCTTTTTCGTTCTTTTCCATCCACCCCAAAAACATCGTAGAAGCAACAGATGGTTTATGAAGAACACTATCAAGATCGTCATCAGGTCCGTATATAACGTTTTGTTTATCTGGTAGATGAAACGGAAGCCTGATTACAGATGGATAGCGGTAATGAACATCAAATGCAAATATGCGCCATGAAGCTTCGCACGCCGATAGATATCTACAATCGTAATACTCTTTGATTTCATTTTTTCCATCTTCACGCTGACCTTCATCGGCATTTTGTACAAAACCAAATTCTGCCCTATCTGGTCCTTTGTTAATGTATTTAAACAAATACTTTATGAAGGTAGCTTGGTTACACCATTCGACGTTAATGTGTGCCTGATAACGTCTCAATAACGTTTTACTATACGGAACCACGCTTCTGTTATCAAGCTGAATACCAGATTTCTCAACAAAAAACTGAATCGGCACGTCTATAGACCGGATAACCATTCGAATCTAGGGTAGTTTCATCACAGAACTTCTTAGGAAAATTCTTCGAACAGTTACCATCGACCATACACGGACAATTTGGTTTTGCAACACCACAAGGTCCGTGAATCATATAATCGCTGACAAGAGTATATAGATCTGGATCTAAGTTTTTGTCAGGTATCTCGGCAGAAATAAAGTTGTCAACATGCTCAACCGAAGGAAGCTTGCTTTCGTCATTTAAGAACAGACAAATATGGGCATGCGGTAGGCCTCGTTTCTGAAACTCTATGGTATAGACAACTGCAATAGGATAGTTAATATTAACATACTAATTTTTAAGTTATGGTTATCAACGTAGCAGACGACAAAAACTATAATAAAGTAATTCAATTAAATGGATACTTACCTGCCGATGCGTTGCCGAATAAAGATTTCTCTCGCAAGTCTTTCATGATTGCGTCAAGCTTAATTTTGAACAATCTGCATAAAATATCCGGTCTATCCTCCGGATTAATGTTCGTGTTCTTCAGAAATCTTTAAATCTCCGGCCATTTCGGATTACACGTTATCGTAATGAAAAAAATCAGGGTACCCAAACCATTTACAAATGGCCATAGCATCATAATAATTCTCCCTCATATAACGTGATCCACCGGTAAACGAAGACGGTAGTAGTACGCGTGTTCCAACATTTGACATATCAGGATTACCATTTTGCCCAAGCTTTCTAAGGTTCTCATATGTCTCAGATCTCAGATTATTTTGTTGCAGACGTATGAATAGTAATCGTTCACTATCAATCATCGTATACACGTCAACCAAGAACTGTTGCAACAGTCTTCGAGCATTGAGAATCAATGAAAACTGACTGACTCGATCTTGAACATGGTAAGCAAAATACTCTCTCATTGTACATTTTGACTCTTTCTTCTTCGTTGATGCCCTTCCTTCTCTATGAAGAATATCAACCCGGTAACCATCTTCACCAAAAGTGAAAAGCAATGGATACTGAAGCGCGAGATACGATGGATGAAGCTCGCTAATACGTTGTAGACCATCTTTCTTTGACTCAACAACTACGTCACGATTATCAAGAGCATCCTGAAGGTCTCCAACAATAAGCGCAACAACTTCGGACGACGTCGGTAGGTATGTACGACCATCTTTAGACCTATTTGCCTTAATCCGTAATTTTAAGTCAACGTGAGGATTATCAACAAACCGATCTCGTACACGCCTATAGGTTTTCACAAGCTCATTATTTGAATCTAAAATCAGCTTAAGGTACTCTATTAATTCAGTGTCAAGCAAATCAGAAGTTGCAGAACCTGGTTGATTTGAGTTACTGAAATGCAATTGTAAGAAAACAGAGAAAGAATCAGTAAGTGTTCAGATAAACATAAAACGAAAAATAAAAAAAAATAATAAACGAAATGGTTTTCAGGGATACCTAAATACAGTTTTGCGATTAGAGACTTCATTATCTGTGTCGTATATGTAAAGCTGCGCAAACTTTGGTTCACCACCTTCTTTAGGAAGAAGACTTCCAAGTGTATGATAATTCTCGCCACTAATTCGATATACATATGGAGCATTTCCTCTATTGATTTTAGAATCAACTTTACCACCCATGGAAGTGAAGGAAAACATAGAATTAAAATGACGAATATTTAGTAAGAAATGCTTGCTCTTGTTGTCTAAACTTTTGAAAAGATTTTGATATTCCTGACACGTCTCTTTAAAATTCGGAAGATGTACTTTTCCATAACCACAACAAAGCATGTAAGATTTTCTTCCTAAGTAAACCCTTCCTTTTCTGGCTTCAACTTTCCACAACTTAGCATTACATACGCCACATACAACTACTTGATCACCATGATCCAAATAATCTATTATGGAAAATTAAAAATATATAATTTTGTGCTATTTGTTATGAAATTAATATAATGACGTTCTTGAAATGGAATTTAAAGTATTGAGTGTATAAGATACTTACTGTTAGAAACGCCTTTATATGGATCTTCAACAATTTTTTTAGGAATAATATGATCGTCAGAAGATAAATCAACCATTGGAACAGGATACATGCAGCGACCTTTAGTAGACAACCTTTGTTTACCTCTTTGTATCCTCTTGACACCTATATGTTCATAACAACAAAAATTAATAAAAATGTCAGATTAAAAATAAACAAAATGTGAAATAAGTAAATAAATACCACCAACCTGAGGTAGATGCTTCAGACGAACTTGTTATAGGTGTGGTTGGGAAACAACGTGGATCGATGGTGTAACAACCCTCATTAAAAGTCCTATTTATTCTATTATTTTATCCAATAGGAAACCCTAATTATGACACCCAAGTGATTCTGCACAATCCCTAAAAATTTCAGAACAATCAGAATTAGGATCAGGGCCCCTAAAACTCAGGGGGGGTATTCCCTACTCAACGATTATCCATATAACTCGTTGTATAAATCGAATTTATCAATTCTGTCAACTCAGCAAGGCTAGTCCAGGACGTGGCTTCTCTATAAATAAAATGTGTCCCTTACGGACCGTAAGGGAGGAGGCTTACGGTCCGTAAGCATGTCAAAATTCTTGTATAAATAGCACACATTGGCAATTGATTTCTGGCGTTCGTTCGACGATAAAATTCGATTTATACACTGAGATATCGTCCAAATACTACCGAAACACAAACGAATCACTAATTAGTATAGCGGGGTGCTGCTACGATACAGGGTATTAACTCGATCGCTGCTACGAATCAATGTCCGATCGATAGAAACTATCCGATGGATGTTTAAGTGCTATCCTTTGTCATTAGTCGTGATTCCGACAGGATGTTTGAGTACCACCCAAATTCGGGGAATACTCTGTCATTCGTTGTGGATCCGATGGATGTTTAAGTGATTGCACTTTGTCATTCGTTGTGAGGGTCTTAATCTCGTGAGTTATCGTAAATACTGTATTAAGTTACCTACCTAGTTCATGTGCACTAGGTTACAAGGCTAAATCAATAGGCTAAGCTCTGCCTGTATAAATCTGCAATCTATCAAGGCTTATCTGTAGACTAAACTTTGCCGTATGAATCTGCATGCTTATAATGTGAGTCATTCTCTTTTTATCAACTATTTTACAATACCTCAAATTATTTTCAAAAGTTATAATTACAGGGACTAAGTCATGGATATCTTGAATCACTGGCTAGTGGGGTATTATGCACATTACTAATTTTCTCCCAGTTAGGTTCATTGACCTACTAGGGATAATCATCACTATTTAGGTTCATTGACCTAATAGTGGTATGACCATCGTCACCATTGTGACACGGCGCTAGATAAAAATAAGATAGAAGCCATTGTAATCGCTCTTATGCTGTAATTAATAACTATGCATCATTTTATGTAAATAGAATGATTCACTCAGTATTTCCCGCTGACAAAACCTTTTTAAAACGCGTTTCAGGTAATTACAGTAAATTGGAGTAAAAGATGGATACGACACTGAAAGGCATCAAGAAGTGGCTTATTTTTATTAATTAAATCAAATTAAGAAATATTGTTTTATGTAATCAAATTTACCTTATTAAAGCTACCATTGTAAAACATGGGTTTATCCCATCTATTTAATAAATAAAATCCGGTGTTTTCTAAACTCTGATATTTTTCCTAACTCACGGTCCTGATGAAATTTCCGCTGCGATATTTTTCAAAATAATCACCGGTACAACTGGGCTGTTCGCGACTCCCGATTCCGTCCAGGGTGGGTCGGGGGCCGTGACAGAAGGTGGTATCAGAGCCACTGATTTAAGCCTTTAGGTGTTGTAACAATAATACCTAAGTTTGTATAAACGAGTTAGGAGATTGCTGTTAACTGGTAGCACACATGATAGCATTTAGACTTGAACTTAAGAAAAGATACCTTAGTATCATCTTCAAGATAAGCTAAGTACTTGTGTAAATAAAGTATGGTGGGTTTTGATATACCATAAGAATGGTAATTAGAAAATTGCAAGATATGATAAATAAGCAAGAATTAATAGTAATTATTGCTTATTGATATTATTTGGACTAGAATAAAATGTGTTATGGGGATACAAGTTTCCTTAATTCTGGATCAAAGCCCTAATGAAAGAGGCACTTTTTAAAATACTATTTATGGGAAATTTTCTCCGGCAAGACTGGGTATGGTGTAGCAGACTCTCCAGTTTTTCTGGATATACTGAGGTTACCTCTCCGGCGTGAACCGGATAAGACAGGGTATGTAATATGTCAAACGAGTGACAAGATTTCCCTAAATAGTATTATGACCAGATATTTGACTGGTTTTTGGAAATATGAATCTGTTAAATACATTGACCTGATAGACGGTATGTTTATTTCAGCATGTGAAATATATGATTATATAGATATATATATATCTATAAGGAATTCCAAAGCCAAATAGGAATAAAGCACAAGCATATGTGTCTAGATTTCTTTATTAGGAATCTCTTTTCCGATATCAAACATTATTTCGTTCGATTATCTGCCTAGTAACTCGAGCGACAATAATAACAAAAGAAACCCATTAAATTGGGATACCATCAAAAGTGTAAATAATTTCTAACGCGTTACCATAAACTATTAACGCAAGTAAGAAGCATGTAAAGTTGTGATAATGTACAAGAAAAAAAAACATTAAAATTTAATAATAAATCCACAGACGTTGAAGTATATTACACACGACTTCCAAGGCTAGACCTTTGGAAAATATAAATTAGGCATGATGACACCAATGCTAATTCCGTTAGCAAAAGAACTACTAATCAAAAAGCAGCACTTTGCCAAGCGATTCTACAACCAACATAAATCTCGCTGAGGTACGTTGTAACAAGATTTCACAATCATCAGTGCACAGTCTAATCAGAGTCATAATTATTATCACTGCAAAAAGGAGTCACATACCTTTGCAAATTTCCTATTTCATTTTATTCACATTCCTTTGTAATGTCACTTAACAACGGTTATCACACGAAATTCCAGATAAAAATTCTTAAATTTCTTTTATTAAAGTTCTAACCTCTGTAAATAGACTTTTACATTGCCACTTCCCCTAATGATCATCATACCATGAGAATTTCTTTCATCATAGCAAATATTGATCTATTTCATTTCTTGGTAAAATCACACGTTACACATGCACTGTTTGTTGTGCATGTGATTCGCTTGCTTTATGAAGACCACTGGAGGGCTTCATTCCGATTTGTTATTTTATCAAAACTCAAATATCATTCCACTTTTTGCACGGTGAACCGCACTGTTGCAAAACGATAACTCTTTGATATCGAGTCAATAAATTTTGTTAAAACCAATAAGGTGAAGAATTTATATTCTATAATAAAATTATGTTTGAGGTATACTCTCATTTAAGTTTTTGTTTAGTTATTTATTATTGATAATTAATATTAGTTTTATTATTAATAATAATAAATTAATAACAGAAGTGTTAATATTATTTTTAGGTACTATGGTTATTGTCAGGGGCAGGTATTGGATAACCTAGCCTTAGTTAGGCATGGACTGATCACCTATGCTTAAACAAGGCAGCACTAACCAATATCCAACCATGATAATAACTAGTTAATGTATATAAATTAAGTCATCATACTTATTTAGTAAATTTTAATTATATATAAAAATATTTTTATAATATATATATATATATATATATACTTTGTACTGTAAGGAGAAGACATATTTTCATAAAACAATACAAGAATTAGAGGGACGAATAAAATTATATAAATAATTATCTATCACATGTTTTGTGGTAACTATGTACCATAACGCTCTGGCAAGAAAATGATCATATAAGAATAATATAGTCATCAACTACGTTGGGTTAGGGGAACATTGTAAATATATAAGAATAATCCTCGTTTTCACTTATTTACAACATTTGTAAATACATTCACAACGTTATATGATTTCAAAATGAAAATAAATAATCACATAGAATCGACCCATTAAGTGTTATATATTTACAAAATATTTTACAAATACTTTTGTACAATAAATATTTTTACACCTTTATTTACAATTTTCATTTAACGTTATAAATAATAGTGATTTCTTTTACAAAATAATAATACTAAAATATTTTGTAATGTAATAACTTTATTGCGGTGTTTTGTAATATATATTACACAGTAAATATAAGTTATTTTACATAGTATAGTAAAATACTAAAATAATATTTATTTAAAAGTGGTGACCATTTTACATATAGTAAAAATGGGTAACAAATAATATATATTACATAGTATTTATATTTGATATATAAGATACGGTTCAGACAGGAACACAAATAATATATATTACATTTGCTTTACAAAATATAATATAATAGTTGGTCATGCCAAAACAACTTGTTCTTATTATATTTCGATCTCTAGGACATAGTATGAAAAATATGGTCACTAATAATGTACTATCACATTGTTTCACAATTAAAACAACTTGAAACTCTAAACAATGATACACTAATTCTATTGTCTTTTGGTGTATCTTTGCAATTCACTCATCTCAACACTTTGATTTTCTCATATCATAAATATTTGACAAATCATTTTTCATGCTTTTATTTCATTTTGAACCTATCAATTCTAAGTCTTTCTTAGTTGCCAATCAAAGTAAGCTTCTTTTGACAAAGAATTTTATTGATTCTAAAAGTCCTTCACATTCATTTTAAATATCTATTGATCATATATCTTTTGGCTTGAACCTAGTCACTTTGGAAATTATATCATTTCATCTCATTCATTTGTCATCGATTTCTCGAACTAATTCAGTTGAACCATTGAATCCTACTTATTGTACAACTCGTATTCACAAAATTTGATATTTTAAATTTTGTGTCATCTACCTTAATATTGTTTTTATTGACTAAAATATGACATAAGTCTAAAAGAAATATCGTAACCCAAATCTCGAGGACGAGATTTAAAACAAGGTGGGGAGAATGTAACAACCCTCATTAAAAGTCCTATTTATTTTATTATTTTATCCAATAGGAAACCCTAATTGTGACACCCAAGTGATTCTGCACAATCCCTAAAAATTTCAGAACAATCAGAATTAGGATCAGGGCCCCTAAAACTCAGGGGGGGGGGGTATTCCCTACTCAACGATTATCCATATAACTCATTGTATAAATCGAATTTATCAATTCTGTCAACTCAGCAAGGCTAGTCCAGGACGTGGCTACTCTACAAATAAAATGTGTCCCTTACGGACCGTAAGGGAGGAGGCTTACGGTCCGTAAGCATGTCAAAATTCTTGTATAAATAGCAGACATTGGCAATTGATTTCTGGCGTTCGTTCGACGATAAAATTCGATTTATACACTGAGATATCGTCCAAATACTACCGAAACACACACGAATCACTGATTAGTATAGCGGGGTGCTGCTACGATACAGGGTATTAACTCGATCGCTGCTACGATTCAATGTCTGATCGATAGAAACTATCCGATGGATGTTTAAGTGCTATCCTTTGTCATTAGTCGTGATTCCGACAGGATGTTTGAGTACCACCCAAATTCGGGGAATACTCTGTCATTCGTTGTGAATCCGATGGATGTTTAAGTGATTGCACTTTGTCATTCGTTGTGAGGGTCTTAATCTCGTGAGTTATCGTAAATGCTGTATTAAGTTACCTACCTAGTTCATGTGCACTAGGTTACAAGGCTAAATCAATAGGCTAAGCTCTGCCTGTATAAATCTGCAATCTATCAAGGCTTATCTGTAGACTAAACTTTGCCGTATGAATCTGCATGCTTATAATGTGAGTCATTCTCTTTTTATAAACTATTTTACAATACCTCAAATTATTTTCAAAAGTTATAATTACAGGGACTAAGTCGTGGATATCTTGAATCACTGGCTAGTGGGGTATTGTGCACATTACTAATTTTCTCCCAGTTAGGTTCATTGACCTACTAGGGATAATCATCACTATTTAGGTTCATTGACCTAATAGTGGTATGACCATCGTCACCATTGTGACATGTCACCATTGTGACATGTCACCATTGTGACACGGCGCCAGATAAAAAAAAGATAGAAGCCATTGTAATCGCTCTTATGCTGTAATTAATAACTATGCATCATTTTATGTAAATAGAATGATTCACTCAGTATTTCCCGCTGACAAAACCTTTTTAAAACGCGTTTCAGGTAATTACAGTAAATTGGAGTAAAAGATGGATACGGCACTGAAAGGCATCAAGAAGTGGCTTATTTTTATTAATTAAATCAAATTAAGAAATATTGTTTTATGTAATCAAATTTACCTTATCAAAGCTACCATTGTAAAACATGGGTTTATCCCATCTATTTAATAAATAAAATCCGGTGTTTTCTAAACTCTGATATTTTTCCTAACTCACGGTCCTGATGAAATTTCCGCTGCGATATTTTTCAAAATAATCACCGGTACCACTGGGCTGTTCGCGACTCCCGATTCCGTCCAGGGTGGGTCGGGGGACGTGACAGATGGCATGTATATAAGAGGATGAACTAATTGGTGTTACGATCCGACATTCATTTGTATTGGATGCTGAAACATTGAATGACCGAGTAACGATTTTTGAAGTGGAAGATTTGTTACTCGCATTATGTCTCTTATTTTCCAAATGTAATTTCCTATATTTTCTTCGTTCAGCTGATTGTTGATGCTCAAGATCATTAGAAGCAACTGAAAATAAAAATATGGTATACCATAAAATATCAAAGTATACATTAAATATTGTATTCTCATCTAAAACCCGAAACAATTTACCATTTGTAATGTTACACAAATCATAAATAAAAAATTGTCTTCATGTGTAAAAAAAATATTGAATTTACCGTTGGTAATATTAGGCAATGGACTTCTTCCAGTTTCAGCTGCACCAAAAAACGTCCAAGTTAACGTATGAAACATGTTTATGTATTATATAATTTTTTATTTAAAAAAAAAAGCAAACTCATAATGATAATAAACAAAATTTAAACATGTAAGTAAATAACACCAACCAGATGTATACGCCTCGTACGGATTTGTAAAAGGTGTGTTTGGCAAGATACGTCGATCAATGGTATTGATATAACAAGATGAACGAATTGGTGTTACGACACGACAATCATTTGTATAGGATACTGAAACGTTGGATGACCGAATTACGTTTTGTGAACTCGAAGATTTGTTACTCACATTACGTCTCTTATTATCCAAATGTACTATCTTTAATTCTCTTTGACCAGCTGATTTTTTATGCTCAATATCATTAGAAGCAACTGAAAAAAATATGGATATCCATAAATTATCAAATTATAAATTAAGTAATGAATTCCTGTCTAAACAACCAAATAATTTACCATTTGTAATGTTAAATAAATTATAAATACAACATTGTATTCATGTGTACAAAAATAAACAATTCACCATTTGTAATATTAGCCAATGGAGTCCTTCCAGCTTCAACTGCAACAAATAAATTCCAAATTACCGAATTAAATAAGTTTATGTATTACATAAATTTTTTTTAAAATAAATATATAATGTTAGTAATCAAAATTTATATATTTAAGTAAATTACACCAACCTGATGTATACGCCTGGTATGGATTTCTTAAAGGTGTGGTAGGCAAAATAGGTCGATCCAAGGTATTGATATTAGAGGATGAACAAATTGGGGTTACAACATGGCATTCATTTGTAACGGATTGTGAAAAGTTGGAAGAACGAATGACGTTTCGTGAAGTGGAAGATTTATTTGCCTTTCGTCTTTTATTATCCAAATATAGTTTCCTTAATTTTCTGCGTTCAGCTGATTCTTGATGATCAACATCATTAGAAACAACTGAAAAAAAAAAAACATAAACTATCAAATTATACATAAAAAGTTGTATTATTGTCTACAAAACCAAAGAATTTAACATTTGTGATGTTAAACTAATTATAAATAACAACTGAAAAAAATAGAAAAAACATAAACTATCAAATTATACATAAAAAGTTGTATTATTGTCTACAAAACCAAAGAATTTAACATTTGTGATGTTAAACAAATTATAAATAAAAACTTGTATTCATGTGTAAAAAGATAAAAAAAATTTACCATTTGTAATATTAACCAATGGACTTCTTCCAGTTTCAACTGCAAAAAAAAACCAATTTACCGTATGAAATATGTTTACATATTGCAGAATTGTATATTTAAAAAAAAAACAAACTCATAATCATATTAAAAGGAAAATTAAATACATAAGTAATTAACACCAACCTGACGTACATGTCTCGTAGGGATTTATTAAAGGTGTGGTTGGCAAAATACGTCCGTCCATCGTATTCATATAAGAGGATTCACGAATTGTTGTTACGACACGACAATGATTTGTATCAGATACTGAAACGTTGGATGAACGAATGACGTTTCGTGTAGTGGAAGATTTATTATTTGCATTTCATCTTTTATTATCCAAATACAATTTCCTTAATTTTCTACGTTCAACATAGTCTTGAAGGTTAACTTGATTAGTATCAACTGAAGAATAAAAGACATAAAAAAATATTTAACTATTTACAAAAACAAAATTCAATTCATGTCTACATAATTGCAAACATTACCATTCGTAATGTTAGACAAAGGACTTCTACCAAGACCATCTGCAACAATTTAATTAAAAATAACATTACTTAACATCGTTACATATTAAATCATTTTTTATTATATTTGTAAACAGCAATAAGAACCAAGTAAACATACTATTAGAAGGGTGAACACCAGTAGGAAGTGGAAATGAAGGTAAAGTTTGAGGCTTTGCGCGTTTAGGCATATCCTAATATTGTATCAAATATAATATACAAATGCATTAAAATAGGTATTACAAAAAATTAAATGTATAAGTATAATAAAAAGAAATAACACTTACGTGTATGAGAAATAACCAAACGTGAAAACTTAAAAAATGATGAATGTCGTCAGAGAGTTTTCTGATTTAGAGTTCTAGAACATTTAGTGTAAAACATTGAGTGTGTATTATGAATAAGAAGATAAGTTTTTATAGTATTTGAAGTTATTTTAAAAATGAAAAGTTTATAATTTAAAAAAAAACAAGTCGGTTATAATTGTAAAAAAGGAAATCATTTAAATTCAAAAATACTTGGAGGTAAATGTATAAAAAGGTCGCCGATATTTTTGTTTCAAAATATAAATTTTCGGTTATAAAACTTTAAAAAGGAAAGAAAATCATACCAATTTAAGTGTTTTCTAAATTTTAAAATAATTGGGGGGTTTTCAAAAAAATTAAATTATAACTTTTAAATTAATGGGGATTCCGAAAATATATACTTTTAATTCGTATATAAATATTATAGAAATTAAATTCAATTAAAGAATTAGATTATTAAAATCTTTATTTGCAAGTTAAATATTAAAAAAATATTAATAGTTTTAACAATAATAAGTTGTAAAAAAAATAAATTTATACATTCAAAACCTTTATGGCCTTATAATAAAAGTTAAAAAATGTCTAATTTCAAAAACATAAACAAATGTTTTTGGAAACATTTTATACATGCAACAAAATAAAACAAAGATAAACTAACAAACAATAAAGGTTAAAGAAGTATAGGTAATACAAAATATTCCAAACCAACCATTAAAACAAACAAACAATATGTTTCAAATAAAAAAAACCAACCATCCATATGTTTAAAAAAACCAAACCAACCAACCATCACAAATCAATCCAAACCAATGTAACACAGAAACCAAACCAAACCAGCAATATTCGGAAAAAGATAAATTGTTTTTGGTAAAAATACATAAACCATGAACTACTTCTCGATCTTTGGAACCAGCAGAATCGTTTCCTCATCAATTTGGACATCCGAGACACCAGGCTTTTTAACCTTTGTGGATGATAGAGAGGTGCTTTCTTCAACTTCATACACGTCAGCAAGGTTGCGCTTCAATTCCGCAGATGAAGTCTTAGAACAATCTTTAGATGTGCAATCGGGTGTGAAGCTATCACCAATAGAATCCACAGCATCCTGTATGATATATTCAAAATTAGAAAGTATATATGTTTACAGCATTTGGTGTTTGTAATATTAAGTTAAAATACATACCTTTAAAGCAAAAGGGTTTTGAGTTGATATATCACTAAGTGAAACATCAGCTGCAGCAGCCTCGTCCACACCCTGCAATTCAAAAAATAATAAGGCTAGACACAACAAAAATAATAAATTTCTAACATATATTTAATTAAAAGGTTTGTATTTAACTAACCTGATCAACTAGAATTCGGCTCTCCAACGATTCAATTATTGCTGAATCATTCACCAACTTATGAACAGCATAACCATCAATATGGTTGTCAATATTAAATTGACTAACTTAAATCTTGAAAGCATACTTTTTATCATTGAATGCTCTAAACTGATAGGGAATGGTTTTCTCTACCAAAGATGCCTAATAAAAGTGAATAAAAAATTATTTAAAAAAACATAATAATCCGATTTAGACATTACTAATATGTACCTTAAATAACAACTTAAGTAAATAATGATATGAAACACGTTACCTGATCCACTCTTGACTTCTCAAGCAATTGAATTGCAGTCATACCCAACATTTTTCTAGATTCACGGTCAAACAAAGTCAATGAGGCAATAGCTGCATGATCTTGTACTCTAATCGGAATCCTAAAACTAAATGCACAAAAAGTATTTTAGAAAATAAATACAATTTACATTTGCAACTTCACCATAACATAAGCATAAATATTATAAAAGTACAAAAAATATAAGTAACTTACATCGGTGTGGCATTCACAACCTCCTTAGGACATTCAGGATTTGAGCAAAGTAAAACTTGTTTAAACTTCGGTTCCTCAGCACCGTCTTCAGCTTCCTCGATGACCAAACTTGTCTCCACCTTCCGATTGCACTCTTCACAACCAAGGTAGTACCAATCATCTTTATCATCCACACCCATGATCGTACCAAGAACTATGACCTCACAAGGCTGAAATAAAATGTAACAAAATAGAGTTATACATATAAATTTGTAGCACAATTATGTTTAATGTATTTACTTAAAATATTAAAAAGTAGACACAAACCTGATCCAAGAGCGTAATATCACGAAAATTGGAAAACTGATGCTTCACTAAAAATTCATCCGCAAGACTTGTGCTTCCAGATGAACCAACTGATTTCTGACCATTAGAGGATGTTTTACATATCTTCTCAACAAACCTGTTTACAATAATAAAAGAAAAAATAAATTAAAAACATCAATAAGTATTTCATATTATTTTATAAACTGTTTACTTGGTTCTGAATGAACGAATCTCCTCTATGTCAGAATTGATAAACAGCCTTGTTATATGGAAAGCATTAGATAGCGTTGTCTTCCATGTGCAAAAAAATTAATATCATAGATTATGATATTCAATTTCGTAAATAATATAAAAAATTAAATAATCTTAACAAAGTTTATAAACAGTAAATACATTTATACTTGTTGAAACTACCAAACTGCACAAGCAAAACAACATGAACTTCTTCTTTATAGCTCTGAATATAACCAAACATCTCATCGCAGTACTCATCCCATAAAGTGCAGTTTAACTTAATACCCCTACATAAATATAAATTAAACACATCAAAGGAAATCATGTAAAAAATATATAATACTAAAGCTGCAATCAAATTAAATTAGAATTTAATAAACATACTCTTCATCCAGCAATTGCAAGTTCATGAATTTGCTATCTTTTCCCATCTTCGTTTTGGTCATTTCTGGTTCAGACCACTCATCTACATATCCAATAAAATCTGAAAAAAATTGATTAATAAGAAATGTAATCAGAAAAAAAAACATAAAATTAAAATAAAATTCTATATTTATATAATTTTTTAATTTCGCATGTTGTTGTCATATATATGATGAAGTACAAACCAACTCGATACTTGACATCGACTTCACCGGCTTTAATGGATTCAAATGATGCTAACCGAATACCATATACACTTCCATCAAAGTTCTCACACTTTTTAACAGATGTATCAAAGTTTAAGCTAATAGATGTTCTTTGTCAAAGTGTTTGAAAGTTGACTTAATGACAGAAAGTTGAGATTTATAAATATAATAAATTTCATTTTCATTAAGCAAAATTTCTTATTTTTTCATAAACTTGCTCCAAACAGTTGCCTGCATCCCAGTCCCCTAATAAAAAAAACAAATTAAAATTGGTTAGTATAAACAACAATATAAAAATTAAACTAAAATTTAAAAAAAACATATGACATTAAAACAAACCTGCTCATCCATAACCACCATTTCAATACCAAGGGTTTCTCCTTCTCTCTTTGGATTCATGCGAATCCAAAGTCTTAACACCTTCACCTTTATGGTAAACAACTTGGATCTCCAATCAAGATTGTTTAGAAAAGTAATACTGTTTTCATCCATTTCGATGAAATATGATATGAGAATAGATGATTGATATTAGAAAATGGTTAGTAATTGAATTAAAATGAATCTACTAAGTAAATATATATACAGATTTCGGGAAATTATTTTTGTAAAGTCTAAAAATCAGTTTATTATTAGAAAAAATTATTACCGAAATTAGGCTGAAGTATTTTAAGAAATGGAATTAAATCTAAAAAAACTTACAAATCTAAAAAAATCAATGAAAAATATGATTTTATTACCTAAAAAAAAAGTAACCAATAGTCATTTATTTTAAAACATTCTATAAATATGAAATCAAAAGAATAACATATGCATAAAAAAATACATTTTATTAAGAATTAAAAAAGAGAAAATGTAGTCTAACCAAGAAATTAGGTTTCTAGACACAAAAATAACAAAATACAACCAATAACTTACGTTTTTAATAAAATTGTACTTTAATATTATTAAAAATTTAAAAAATATAAGTACATTTCATTGGATCTTTTAATAATGAAAACTTAAAAATTTGAAATTTGTTTAAATATAATTAATTGATTACTTACATATGGCATGATTCTAATAGTTTTAAAAGTCACTATTACAACCGAAAATAATTAAGGTCAACAACGGTTTTAAAAACATTTCCATAATAAATTTGTTTTTTTTTTTAAATTTATATCAAAAGGACTATTTATCTATTACAAAACTGACACTTTAATTTAAGAAACCCGTTTAATACACATATTTAAAGAAAATTCAATTACTTCCAAAAAAAAAAAACCAAATATTAACACCCACATTTGATTCTTTTAGACATTTAACAAATTCCAAAACAGCCAAAAATATTTAGGCACGTATACCAATTTAAAAAAAAATAATCATTATATTCAAAAAAATTAAAAACAACATCCGAAATTCACTAAGTATATTTTAAAAACTATTACCATCGATGGTCCGAATGACTGCATTCTTCTCTGGATAATCAAACTTCTGAATCCATTCACCATATTTTGCCGGAAGTTTCTGTTAAAATAACAGATAGGTATCGTTAATGCTAATTAGACGATTAGTTTTCACAACGGATTTATTAAATTATTGTCATTTACTGGAATAAAATGCTTATAATATAAAAACTCACCAACGATTTTTTGTCATTCTTCCATACACGGGCAGCGAATCCGTAAACCATATCACCTCTCAACGTATGAAAAGTAAATAACAACATAAAATTGAGTTTAACATAGAATCAATAAAAAAACGACATATAAGACATATAAAAGATTGCTGGACTTCAAATAAGAGGCTTGAAATAGAATGTGCACTATAATAATCAAATCACAGATTTAACAATCCGATTTGAAAAATCATAATGTACATATATTCATCAATATACATTCACCAGGTATGAAGTGCTGGGATGATCTTACATATTCTCAATTACTCAAGCAATTTTCTAACTATGGATCTTACTATTATATTTATCAGCAAGGTGCTGAGAAATTCAACATCAAATAGATGAATTCAGAAGATGGCAAACCACAAATAACAGTAGATGAAAACAGTAATTAGAACCCTAATACACAAAAAGCTTCAAACGTACAATAACATAATCACTTAATTAACAGTAGATCACAATTTTTCAAGAACATAATCACTAAAATAATACATAAACCTGCATCGAATAAAACTTCAAACATAAAAAACGGTTACTAATTAACGGAATATAAACTCTTGGTAATCTGAGGAACAGAATTGATAAATCAACATATTCAATTGAAAAACCCCAATAGACAAAACATATATACACCAACTGTTCAATCAATAAGATGATGAAGAAGATATCGGAATAATTTCCGTTCAAAGAAACCCTTACAGACCAGCAAATCCGTATAAGAAATCGATCTTCAAATCATATAAACAAACAACATCATATCTGCTTTTAAAACCCTAAGAAAAAAGGAATAAGCTAATCGATCTTCAAATCATGTACAATAAATTCATACATCATCACATAACAGTCAATACATAACAAATCAAAGTAAAACAAACCATTCAAACAGATTCGATCAATAAGATGATGAAGAAGATATCGGAATCATTACCGTCAATGACGATGACTGTTGAATATTTGAATATTGATTAAACCTCGTTGCACAGGATCGATTGAGAACGCATGAATAAGAATCGCCTATTAGGGTTTCTTTGAACGATTTGAGATAATGAGAGAGAGAGAGAGAGAGATGAGAGTGCGTATGTGAGAAGCCAATGGAATCCCCATCCGAGAGATATGCCACTTGTCACATTATTTGAGTTTTGCCACATCATTGCTTATGTGGATGCTTAGGTGGCTTGCTCCATTGGGTGACATGTGTCCCCCAATGGTTTGCTTTATTAGAGATACTAGGTTAATGCCTGCGTAATACGCGGGCTTCCACCAAAACCATATTATTTACTTTGAATACAAATGTTGTGTACAAATACATACATTGGAAGAAAAAAACAGAAAACTTTTCAAATGCCGGAAATAACTTCCTCTAATGCAAAAAATGTAATAACTTGAAATTGAAAACCATAACGAATGTCAAAAACCAACAAAACCATATAAAAAGTTAATATCTACCATATGAAAGGCAAAAAACATGACCTAAATGTCATATAACTAATGACTACGCCTAACGTAAGGTACAACCAGTTCAACACTCAACACCTGGTCATTTTCATCAAAAGAATAATGAACCCTGTCACGGACGTTAATTCGAGCTGCTTTCATAAACTTCTTCCACTTGGTTAACGCGTATCGAAAACCTCCGTCGCTTTTTCTTTCACGTCTGGTACCGTTAGTAAATTGTTGTGCGGGATCTAGATGCATAAGCCTAACGGTGATATCTTTTAAACCTTCATCAAGTCTAGCCATCCATGATACAGGATCAGGAATCCTCTGTATTGTTGTAAAAATAAAATTAATAATAAATATGAAACTAAAAGAAGAATGTTTATTAAGTAACAAAAAATTGCAACACTTGTTTTTTAGCGGTTTGTAAAATGATATTAAAACTTACAAAATAACGTTCACAAGCCATACGAACAAAACGACGAACACCACCAGGTATTTGTTCATCAACTTCATTTTCAGCATCGATAGGTGCAACGTCAGCCTGCAAATTAAATATATAACATGTATTACATTAACATATATAAAATATATATTTAAGTACCAAAATGTAACTTACCTCATCGACATCTACATCAGGAAAATTCATTTCAACACCGTTTTTCCAAAAAAAAATTAAATGGAAAAAATTACCAAAAGCTTTTGTAAATAACAAAAAACAACCAGCCTTCAACTGTAACTGATTGACAATTACGTCAATACCAACGGTAAAACCGACTTTACCGTCAAACGTTTCAATGGCAACGTTAAACGTTTTGTTATCTATAATTACAGTAGAGATTACATCATTTGATGAATAATCATAATTTTTTGGCAGGATACATTCAGGAATGACCTGTGGGAATGATAAAAAAAGAAAAAAACAAATTAGTTTTAATATAAGTAAAGTAATACATCAACACATTAAGAAAAATAAAAAATAGAATTTATCTTACATAAAAATGAGATGATGGAGGGAGCAGATACGTCCAGAAAGAGCCACGACTAACCCCATCAACGAAATATGTTAATTTAAACGTAGTAGAATCTACAGGATTAAATACTACCAAACAACCTTTGGTTAGTCGCAAATGTTCTACAACATTGGACCAACCATGAAAAAAGAATAACTTTCCTTTATCAGCGCTTAAAGAAACATTAAATAGTCGGCCATCTTCAATGTGTATAATAACTTTTGTAGGGCCTTTATCTACACCCCATAGTTTGACCGCAGCGTCATCTAGAATCTATACCTTATAATAAAACAAAACAAACTTATGCCATTTGTCCTATTCTTAAAAACCTTATTGACACGTGTCATCTGATTGTATGTCTGAATAATCTTTTGAGCGGCAATGTATTGTAGGTCTTTTGGCATCCCGCTTTTCACTTTCATTTTATCTCAAATAATGAAAGTTTCCATTCTTCTCTCATATTATCTCAAATAATTCTACCAGAGATCCGAATTCCATCTTTCTCTATGATCATCTTCCAAAATATGAATGAGTTTCCATATTTAAGGATCACTGGTTGCATAAACCCTAGATCTATAAATCCATACGTATTCAGTCGTTTCTTCACATCGATTCGGTTGTTAATCGATTTATCAATCATCCTCTGTTTTTTCACATCGATTTGGCTGTCAATCGATTTGTCAAGCATTATTTAAGGTACGATTATTTAATCTGTATGCATATTTCTCTGGTCTTTAATCTGTATCAATTTTTATGGCTTTTTTTGAATATGTTTTTGTATCAATCTCTGATTTTGTATCGATTTCCACTGAATAACATAAGTAAACATATGAATCTTTTGTGAAGCTTCTGATTTGTATCAATTTTTAGGGCTCTTATATTAGGGTTTTCTTATATTGACTTATTCTGATATTGTATAAATTTTTAGGGCTTTTTTTGAATATGTTTTTGTATCAATCTCTGATTTTGTATCGATTTCCACTGAATAACATAAGTAAACATATGAATCTTTTGTGAAGCTTCTGATTTGTATCAATTTTTAGGGCTCTTATATTAGGGTTTTCTTATATTGACTTATTCTGATGTTGTATAAATTTTTAGGGCTTTTTTTTAATATGTTTTTGTATCAATCTCTGATTTTATCGAATTATCATTCTTTGGTATAACCACTTACTGATTGAATACTTATGTTATTTGGATTATTAACTATTACCACATAATGATGTGTTCCAATTTGTTCATCTGCTAAAATTATATTTTTTTGCTTTGGTGTAAGGCATATACTGTCCAAACGATCGTTAGAATGTGGAATTTGCTCAGAACACAGAGACTGATAAATGTTGTTCATCCGAAGCACAAGATAGTCGATTAGGTTAATTTATTCATCTCACTCAGTATATGTTGTGTGATGTTAAAATTAGGTTAAAATTTATCGATACTCTTATCAGAATCTGTTTGAGTTGTATGGTTACATTGATTAATTGTTATTATCCCACGGTTAGGGTTTTAGGGCGAACATATACATAAAAGCTCCCCTAAAATTGTTTTCTTATTGTTATTGACACATCATGCGAGAGATGGTTTCATATTCCGGATTGATGTATAAATATGGTTGAAGATTTTATCGAATTATCATTCTTTGGTATAACCACTTACTAATTGAATACTTATGTTATTTGGTGTAGATGATGACGGTAGGATACAGGGGACGATAAAACAAATATAGAATTGGAATATAGAAAAACCTCAACTTAAGCAGGTGAATAATAGTTGCTCAGCTTTACTTTGTTCATTGTCTTTCATCTGTTCTTGACTGTATAAATTTAGTATGACTGATGCTAAATTGGAATGATGGGTGGTAGTTCTAATTATCGAGTCCGGCTATCGGCAAATTTTGTAGTGGTGCTTGAATGGCCTAGAGAATTTTGGAGCCGGCTATGATAGTCGGTGATTCCGGTAGTGCACCCAACTTTAACACTTGACGGGTTTGACCATGAATAGTCAGCAATGGTGGGTTTCAAACCATGGCTATCAACGGCGGCGACACTCGGTCTTTGAATGATTGGACATTGTCATCACATCAAAGTAACTCGGAGGTCAATGATTGGATAAGAGAAATCAAGATTCAATATATTCTACTTGCAAAGGTAAGTTAACCTTACTGAAAGTTGAGAACTTATATATTCAATTGAATTATTACAATTATAAGTAGAGACTTATTATAAGCATGTTATTTGTTAAGTGCGAACTAAGTTGAAAGGGGTTTTTAAGGTTTGTGTCAAAAGATTTAAGCTATATTTTGAGTTGTAAAGATTTAGATTAACAATCATGTTACAATGTAGTAGTGCGAATACGAATGAGCTTCATTGTCATCTATCTTTGATACTGGTTTTACCTAAGATCGGGTATTAGTTATTGGACAACTGTACTGAACAGATCCAGAAATAGGGTTAGATCTGCAACTTTTATGCTTAGAGCTCAATGTCCTTTAAAAAATAAAAAATGCCACCTACTTCTTCACAAGACAAATTTGAATATTTTTCACATTTATGAAATTCTTGCACAAAAACCAGGTGTCTGCTGCTAAAATAATTGTTGTAAGACAAAATTTCAATTTTCTGGTTGTTTTTTTTGCTTTATTAATTAACATAATACATTTCTCATGTTTGTAGATTTAGAAAATTTTGAGAAACTTAAAACAGTTCACTCTTGATTCTATAAAATCAGCAAAATTAACTTAGTAATTAGACATGCTCTATCTATAAACCTTCTGAAATCGCCTTAAATGGATACAAAGTTCTTATGTATTAAAATGAAGATCAATCACTTGAAAAAGCAATAAACTATAACTTTTGCTTTGTTCGTCTAAAAGTTTTATTGGGTCAAAAAGCAAACTTAACATGGATCAAAACCACTTGGGTTAGCCGATATGCATGTATTTAAGAAAGACCAGTAAATAAATTTGATAGCCTTCAAATGCTTTAGCTATATTTAATATCAAATTATCATAATGAGCTTGCTGAACTATAACTATTGTTAAAAATACATCACAGATTATATAACAATTCCAGTGTGTATTAAATAATACTTAAATTTAATAAATTCTTTGTATAAAATGTGTTTTAATTATTTTGTTTTGTTTTCATGTTTTAGGCTGTTGGGCTTGCTGATTGTTGAATGGGCTGGATTAAAGATGTTGTGGTTTTGCTGATAAAGAACGGGTCAAAGCTGGTTTGGACTAAATTTTCAACACATTTATGTTGGACTAAATAAATCAACCTCAGCTGTGAGTTTATTGTAATTTAATATTGTTTGTTATTGAGAGTTTGACATTAACAATTAGGAAGCGAATTTGGGTTTTGAGAGATATTCAGGTGGAGAAGACAAATTATTAATTAATTTTCTTGTGCCTATTGAATTTTTGTAATTACATTAAGTTGTGCTTAAATAGATCTGGTTCTAGGTATATTAATTCTCATAACATTGTAATTATTTGCAGAGTGAACATGGTGAGTTCGAGGCGAAGTTTTTCGAAGAGAGAGCAGAGCCACCGTATGCAAAGATGTGGATATATTATTCAGATAACTACAACTTGCATCGTGAGATTAGCATTTACGATTTATCTCATTACTATTTTTACATTGCGTACTAATTTTTAGCCTTTGAATAGCACAAACAAATCATACAAGTTATGGCGATATCATCTTATAACCCGATTCAACCTTTTCTTCTCCCCTTTTCTCTCAATCTATCTATCTACGATTCATCCTATAGTCTGATTCAGATCCTATGAATATCGTGAGTTTTCACAAACACTTCATGGAAGCGATTATTCAACCCTAAATCATAACTAGATGAACTCGATCAGGTATGTTTAGCGCCTCTCTCAATCATGAAGGGTTTTTGTATAATGATGTTTATTTATTCGTATGATTTTCATCTCCGGTCTGTATTTGGCATTTCCTTATTTTGTTATCTCCTTCGATTTCTAAGTTTAGATTGATTAGGGTATTAATCCTGATACTTAATTGATTCATATACGTTCATATTGTTAGTATTTGGTATGATTTGATTGCTTTGATTCTTTCATATTGGATTTTTATTTTCTGGCCAATGTGTTTTTTGCTTAGTTTTTTTCAGACTTCTTTGCTTAGGTTTTTATTTTCTCACTTGTAGTAATTGTCAAAACCGAATTACTATATTTTTAGGGGATCTTTGATAATTCTAAGTTGAATTGTTAGGACCTTCTCCTTTAGGGCTAATCTTTTCTATTTTATTACTATGTAGGGATTTACAAAAACAATGGTTACTTAGTCGTTTCATGTAACCAATTTGAGCATTTCATGTGGATGAGTGAGAACTCAGGTATTGAGCATTTTCTTTTTACTATATTTAGAACAAGAAATCTATTTCGTTTTAGTATCTATTGATCTTTAGTATTGTTTATTTACTGGATTGCAATGGTGCTGTTACAGTTTAACTTTGATCATTCAACTAATTGAATGTTAATTAGCACATTGAGTTTAATAAAAATGATTTTTAAGGCATTTCTTCAATATTGACGATTTGAGTTATCAATCATCATGTTTTTATTCAAACGTGTTCTTAACCATCTTATTAGGAATGTAATGTTTTTTTTTTGTTAAAGGGGACAAAACCCTGGTAAGTTAGGAATGGAATGTTTAATGATGCATTCAGTATTTTTATGTGCATCCCATGTTTCCTATTTGTACAGTTGTACCTAATTTGCTTCTTGAGCTAATATTGTTCACAGATTTTTTTTATTTGCTTGATATCATCAACTAAAGATTTGCTTATTGGTGTTATATGATGTTACTTCGATGTAACATTTTATATGCAATTAATCTCTACAAAAAAGTTCAATGCTGGTTGCTGAGCAAGGTGCATGAACATTAGGAAATGTTGCCGGTGAAGGCAAAGATCTAAGGCATATTCTTATTTCTCAAGGAGCCTTACTTCATTTAACCCTATTTTTTGTGGTTTTTAGGTTAAAAAAGAAAAAGAATAATTAATTTAATATCTTTACATCCGGTTAATATGTTAACAAATAATCCATTTAATGCCCATTAACACGAGGAGGGAGTGGTACATTGATAGTATGACAAAATGGATTAACTGGAATAAGAAGGTTGATGGGTCCCACCTTTAATTTTAATATATCTATTTTAGTGTTTTAATTTAATACTAAGGGCATGTTGGTCATTTTACATAGATTTAACGGAGAAAACTAACGGACATCCACTCAAGGGACGATCTGAGTAACAAACTGTCAAACCACAGGGAGCACCGGTGTAATTTCCAAAAGTTGGGGACTATAAGTGTTATTTTACAAAACCACAAGGACTATCCGTGCATTTTACTCTTTCAGTTTTAGCTAACGTTTAGGTCATATGCATCATTTGCATGTATAGTTAGATAAAGCAACTGGGGAAACCGCCTCTTAGGGAGAGTGTTGGTATTCCTGTATCTAACCATGTGTCTTATATTGATCCAGTATTCTTTTTCTATGAATTATTTTCAAAATTTTTTGCATCGAGTCCCATTACTTTTGACCCGTTTTACATGAATATGCAGGTGGATACTGAAATGTCATGCTTGAAACAAGGTGACAATGGAGATTGGTAGAATTTTGTTCCAAGTTGTGGGAATGGATGAAACTTTAAGGGAAGGCATACTGATATAAAGCACATGGAAGGAATCACTACAATGGGGTAAACACATGATCAGCAGTATCTAAATCATATAGAAGGCCTAGGTACTTATTAGCTTATGTATTTTCATGTGTATGTTTGACTGTGTGTGTATATATTGTAACATGGTTGATTCCTAAATTTTATGATTGAGTATCGCAAGTGTGCAGCTGGCACTCCGTATGAAAAATGACGTTTTTCACATGAAACTGATCCTGTCCTATGAGTTTCCCCAGTCACTTCCTAAAGGTTTGTATAAAAAATGTTAGATATGAAATCCATATTCTTACTCTTTCTGTTGTAACTTCGTTTGATACATTACGCACCCGCGGGTAGATGGATGTATTTCGTTACTTGAACGTTTATTTCTTTCAAAGAATTATTTCAACAATTTTAAGTTATATATTTGTGTATTAGTCCACCCGCGAAATTCGCGGGATCTTAGACTAGTGGACTAATAAAACAAACAATTGCAAAATTAATTATAATTACAGTGAAAATATATAAACTATGCAATAATAATAAACTGTATTTAATAATAAGAAAATAAAAGAACAAAAATAACTTATGTAATAATGTATCATTTACCAGAATAACTTCATCTGCTACATTCATTAGCCTACAGAACCAGGGTCCTCTGAAACTGATTTAAAAATTTCGATGTTAATAAAGTGTAACATGTTAATGTTAGTGTGAGAAAAAAAAACAAAAACATGAAAAAAAAACACAGATACTACATATGAAATGTAAAATAAACTAACAAAATGAACAAAAAATACCTTGATGAACTTTCTGCCATATGAAATACCTACAAAAACAGGTTACATAAACAAACCACATCAGATGAATTATTAAAAAAATTATAAATAACAACATAAAAAACAATGTGAACGACATGTTATAATAACAATCCATATATAACAAACCTCATCAAAAGTATCTTTTATTCCAAAATCTATAATAAATGGAGGCAACCGATGATATAACCATTATGATACATCATAATAAAAAATCGTGTAGCCAACTAATTTACACTGACAATTAAGAAAATTTAAAACCCCTTAAAATATATAATACTATTATCCTATAATCAAATATAGATAAAGTCACCTCAAAAGTTGATAGATTACATAAACATGTGATATAAAAACAAAATCATAAGAATTTCCATGACAATCAGAATCAGGCTTTGTATAACATAAACTTAATCAATAAATCAGACTAAAAAATCATATAAACGGAATCATATCAAAATAAAAAATTCATAAAAAAATATATTCAATAACAATCGGAATCAGGGTTTCCTATATACATCATAATCTGCATCAAAATCGGTTTTAGGCTTTCGCATAAACATCATATTGTATAAGAAAACCATAATATTAAAACCCCTTAATCAACATATTTTAAAATGCCAATGGGATTTATGCTTTTGAATGACATTCACAAACTTATTAACAATCCCAATCCAATAAAAGTTATTTTACATAAATTCAAATAGAACTTAAGAAAGATATTCATAACAATCGAATCATGGGTTTCGGGTAAACTTTATAGAATAAATATACATTATAAATAAAAAGTATTCTGAATGAAAATCGGTTTTGGGTTTTGCAGAAATAACGTATTCGTTAAGAAAACCATAATCTTAAAACGCAAAAATGAACATATTTTTAAATACCAATTGGATTTAAGGTTAAATAAAAAAATTTTAAACACATTAAATAAAAGGAGAAACACATGAATAATGATTAAAGAAGGAATTTAAGAAAAACAACTTACAGATTTGTAGAGGGATATGTGAAATTTAGAAATCGATTCAAGAAAAAGTAGATGTAGATGAAGACGGTGAAGAATGTAAAAGCATCTATATATGTAGATCCACTGAAGAACTTTATTGTTATATGGAAACCGAATGTATTCTTGGAAGAAGATTGGAGTGAAGTTGAAAAGTTGTTTGGAACCATAACTACAAAGGAAGTAACTAAATTTTTTAAAAATATAACGGCAACCTAATTATAGAAAAAATGTCTAATTACAGAAACATACTTATAATATCAAATTGATAAATTAAGCACAAAAACATTACTCTGTTTATAGAAAAAAAAAACGTTTTTAAAAAGAAATTAAATTTCATAAATTAAGTAAACTGCAATAAATATGGTCGGAACTACAAAAATCAATAAAAATCAACAACTTGATTTTGTTTGAAACAAAAATCAACAAAAACCTCTGATCAACAAAGAACAATAACTTAACCATAACTGCAAAGGAAATAAGCAAATTTTTTAAAAAATATAAGGGCAACATAATTATAGAAACAATGCCTAATTACATAAATGTACTTAGAATTTAAAATTCATAAATTAAGCTTAAAAACATTAATCTGTTTATAGAAAAAAGACGTTTAAAAAAAATTTAAAGATATCTTTAAAGCAAAATTGAAAAAATGCTAACTGAAAAATCAAATTATACTATTTTTCAAAACACTGTTAATTTAATAAGAATAAGAATAAGGCATAAGGCAGACTACATATATAAAAAAACAAACAATATCAATTAAAATCAATTAAATATATTATTAATTAAAAAAAACATAACACAAAAAACATTCAAAATATATTATTAATTAAAAAAACTGAACATAAAGCATAAATAAAATTATATATGATAAACTTTAAAAAAAAAAATAAAAGTATAAGATTTAACTAACCTCTGTTGCTTGACGAATGGTGGGATTCCGCTCGTTATGACGGAGTTAGGGATTCACATGAAAAAAAAATCAACAAAAATTAGTAACTGTGATAAATATGGTCGGATCTACAGAAATCAATAAATATTAAAAACTTTATTTTGTTTGAAACAAAAATCATATCTCCATCCAGAAGTATTCATATCTCCATCCAACTCTCTCTTTCTTCTCTATTCAATATCATAAAGATCCAACTCTCTCTTTCTTCTATATTCATGGTGAAGTTGCAAAACATTTATATTGTCAGACTGTCAGGCTCATATTATGAAAAAAGATGACAACACCATGGCTGAAAAAAGATGACAACACCATGGCTGCAAGAGAGGTTGCATGAACAACTGCCATCCTACAACCTTGTCATACCATAATGCTATCTTCATTCAATTTTTACTCAGATCTACAAAATCATCATAGCCTTATGTTCAAAGGACAAGTCCAATGCACTTTGAATTCATTTTTATTCACCTTCACACTCAACACTAAATGATTTGCTCAAGTATTTCAAATGATTTCAAAATGTCAAACCTCACTTATTCGGCCAGACGTCTGCTTCATCATAGTTTTAGTCTCAGGTGAGAAGCATCTCATCAACATCATTGACTAAATATCCCTTAGGTGACATCGATCTAATTATCATCAACCAAACATCGATTACAAAAACATCTGTCCTGATAAAAAATGAATAGATCAATTTTCAAAACTTAGCCTCGGATGAGTAAATACTAATTGAATATTGATGTAACAACACATACAGGGTCAGTCAACACAGTTGAGATGATACAGGTTCAGGTAACAAAAAGAAACCCTCTGTTGTAGAAGCAACCAGTGATAGAGTTTTGATGGAATTTTTAAAAGGGGTCGGTGACATTGTCGAGGAGTGTAAGGAAATGCTATCACTTAGCATTTCCTGACACTCCTCGACAACATCACCGACCCCTCCATGTTTCAAGCAAAACACTCTCACTGGTTGCTTCTTCAACAGAGGGTTTCTCCTTATTACCTTGAACATGTATCATCAAAACTGTCTTTGACACATCCTTTGTGTCTTCCTCTCTTCATTAATAGCTAAAAACATGACACGTAGGCAAATAGAGGTCATCCTGTAATCTCCCTTAATAGATAGTATAGATTCTGAAAACACTACATGTAATAAAAATACACGAATTAGATCTGTAATTTCTAAAATTAAGCAAATTACTACAAAAATGTAATAAAATTATATAAAACATATCAAGGCAAAAAGGCACTAAATAGCCACGTTCAGGCCTAATTCAAGATATCAGTCATTCAAAAGATTCAAAACCAACTATAGATGATTGAAGTTAAAAAATGATTTATAAGTGAATAAATTGAATGAATTAAGTGAATATATATACAAATTTCGTTTAATTATTTTTTTCAAGTTGAAATATCAGTTGAGTAATATAAAAATATGTTACCTAAGTTAACAAATTAGTATTTTTAGAAATGGATTGACATTTCTAAAAAAATACAAATGTCAAAAAGATTAGGCACCAACTTTTTCGTATACCTAAAAGGAATGCATGAAAAACAACACAAAATGAAATACCACCCTAAAAAATTACCACATCTTATACATCAAATTTAATATTAAAAAGGTAAACTCAAACTGTAAAACGGTTGATTAAATAAAACAACCTTAATAATGTTCATTAAAATAAAAAAAAACAATTTAATATAAATAATTAATTAAACTGTATGACAAAAAATATTTCAATTATTTCAGTGTACAAACTTTATTTTATTTCCTTTATAAATTTTTATTTCACTAACCAAAGCTTTTCATGTATAAAATAGTAGCATATTTAAAATAAAATTTCCAAGTGTAGATATTCAATGAAGGTTAGGAAAACTCTAAATTGATTAAAATGGAACGGTTTTATTAAAAAAATTAATTATAGTCAGTTACACAATTTAAAAAAGGAAACAAAATCATATTAAATTTTTGTTTTACGTAAATATTTAAAAAACTGACGGTTTATTATAATAATATTTAATAAAATAATAGAGTTGGCACTAATCAAACAATGTACTTAAATGATGTTTAATATGATGAATACTTTACTTGATTCCTAAATTAAGATACATACAATTTTGAAGCACTAATTATTTCACAAAATTATTTCACAAAAAGATAGAATATTAACCACAAACATGTAGCAATACCAATAACATTAACGTCTACCAATCTATAATCAAATATGTTCAAAAACTAAGTTATTCGGCCACACATATAAACGGCCCAAAAAAAGTGTCAACAACATCTACCATCACATATGTTTAACGTAACAACCACAACAAAAACCTACCATTAAATGTATACTAACGACCACACCATGAAAATAGCACCAAAACATACCATGTACCTTCACCAAGTCAGTTATAAAGCAACATACCTTTACTTTTAACAAATACCATATGAAACGAAGAACCGTATACCAACCGTTTGTCTCTAACAAACTCCCTCATACCGGTCACATTGAATCGCGGACAGCCTTGTGAGAACTCCTTACCAATAGCTACATCCCAAGTTCGACCATCGCTGTCCTTGATGATCAAATCCATCTTTCGATCTAAACCAGGAGTTTGAGCCCACTTCTTCTTCAAACGCTACAGATGATAATATAAATGTTAATAATACATACCATTAAAACTGCTTTTCCTACAACTAATGATTTAAACTGGATTCACTTAACATACATTAATGGTATGAAGAAGTAAATAATACAAACTTACATAATGATTGTCAACAACAAAAGTAACCGGTACTTCGTCATCAACACTCTCTTCAAATACAGGTGCAGCAACCGCATCAGGCACCTCATCATCAGACACTTCAATTACGCGATCACTTGGTTGTTTTTTGATAACAGAAAGTTCAGGCGGGTAAGTTAGAAGGGCAGGCTTACAACAAAAAACACTCAAATCAAACGTATTACGATCAATCATTTCAAATACCAACAAATGATCATCAGTTATCGACATATCCTCCTTGATCCGACTCCAACCTGTGGTAATGTAAATGTTATGGTCTAAAATTTCCATCCGAACAACCCATTTACGATTTCCAGCAGAACGAATCAAAACCGGATTTGAAGGACAGATATTCAGCATAGAGTGATGAACAAACAACCTGTTCACATACTACACAAAGAATAAAACAATATCAGGATCAATGGTATAGCCGAAATAGAAAAAAATGAATGAACGCAAAGATAAAATAATTTAAAAACGTATAAGTTCAATTACCATGCAGTCGTCTCGGTCTTTAAAATCATTTTTAGGTTTGTAGTAGAAGTAGTTAGATGGTGCTAGAGAAATGTCTTGATAAAAGTGGAATAGGCGGAACAAAGATAAAGCTTCTTCATACTGACAAACAACCCACGAATCGTCCGGTAATTTCAAAGATGTGACAACATCAAACCAGCCATTGTAAAAAAAAAGTCGCCTGCAAGTTTGAACACTTTGACTTCAAAGGTCCTCCCATCAAGGGTCCTGATGATTGCATTTTTCTCTGGATAACCAAACTTCGTAATCCAGTCACCATAGTCAGCAGGAAGTTTCTGCAACAGAAAATATAAGTATCGTTAAATGCAATTATAATAACAGTAATCACAAAGTGTTATATTAAAACATCTTAATTCTTTTTTCTTTAAATGATTATAATTTCAACACTTACCAACGATTTTCTGTCGCACTTCCACACACGCGCAGCGAATCCGTACACCATCTCGCTTCCAAAGTTGTTGTCTTTCACAACCCAAAATTGTATATCATAACAGGTACATGTAACAAATATAGGTAACAAACGACAGTCAATTTTTACATCAAAGAAAATATCAAACGATATCAAAAAAGTATTCAGTTATTAAATATTTAGTTAAAGAAATAAACAAATATAAATATTAAAAAAACGGAATTAAAACCATATCGCCTTCCAACGTATGAAAAGTAAATGACAACATAAAATTGAGTTTAACATAGAATCAATAAAAGCCGTCATATAAAACATATAAAAGATTGCTAGAGTTCAAATAAGAGGCTTGAAATAGAATGTGCACTATAATAATCAAATCACAGATTTAACAATCCGATATGAAAAACCATAACGTACATATATTCATCAATATACATTGATCAGGTATGAAGTGTTGGGATGTGACAACTCGAAATTTAGAACCTTTCGTTGTATCTTGGTGTAACTTGCTTGAAACGTTATGTGATTAGTTAACTTGTTGGTTCAATGAATGACCTAGGTGAAATTATGTGATTGTGTGTTATGTTTATATGTATGCTTGAATGTATGCGACCCGAGACACAAGAACCCGACTCGAGACCATGCGGTCTCGAGTGAATAGTGTTATAGTTGGGCCGGTTGGGCCGCACCTCACCTAATCCACCCGAGACCCACTAGGGTGCACCAACTTGGTCCGGGTATAAAACCCACAAGAGTGACCAACCTTGCCTCTTTGCATCATTTGCAACATTTCCACACACACTCTCCTTTCATCACTAAAACCCTAGAAACACAAACTCTCTTCCCTCATTCTCGGATCAAACCGGTGACCACAAGGAGCTCTCGGATCGGCTCACACACACACATTTGGAAGCTTCACCCATTACTACTTCACACCTTTGAACCCACACTTGAACCGGTTAGTGATTTCTTTGCAAATACATGTTTATACATGATTAAAGGTGTTGATGTGTAACGATATAGGTTAGTGATGCATGCTAGGTGTTTATTTCATATGATGATGTTATTCGGCTAACATGTTTTGATTTTGGATATGTTGCATAATGAGCTCATGATATCTTGTGTCTAAATGTGATTCAAACCATTAAATATGGATGTTCATGAAACCGGCTTGCACATGTGTATTAGAAAGTATCATGTTAATCGGATTAGTGTAGAGTCGAGTTTGAGGTGTTATGTGATGATTTGAAACCATTAGAAGAGTATGTTCAAGTGTTTTGATGGTTGTTCATGTTATGATTATGATTAATGCTAAAAACCCTAAAATATGATGAACAAGATTGAATGATCAACATGAACATGACTTGAATATATGAAGAACAACATGAATATGATATGAATGTGTTATGAATATTTGAAATCTGATTGTTTGATCCATTTTGGTTAATAAGTAGACAAGAAAACATGTTTATGAGGATAGTACAAACTGTTGCATGAAATCGGATTTCCATTGGTTAGTACACTATGCAGATCAGCAGGTGCTGGGAGTCGAGACACCTGGTTTCGACTCGAGACCATGAACATGATAACTCGAGACTGCAGTTTGCGACCCAGGTTGCGAGTCGAGAACCCCTAGTCTCGACTCGAGACCACACAACATCAAAACAGCATGACTCGAGACCATGGTTGCGGGTCCGGTTACGACTCGAGATCACCTAGTCTCGACCGGTTCATGCATGACTCGAGAACTCATAGGCTTTAACCGAGATCGCACAGTCTCGACTCGAGACCATGCACGCACACTCGCTGGATTGGACTTGCATAGTTACGGGCCTAAGTTAGTGGGCCGAATGTATGGACTTTCTGAGTATTGTTATTTGTGTATGTCGTGCACTGTTTTGGACCTGCATGCTATTACGAGCCCAACTGTTTGGGCCGCACACTTAGACTTTGGTTGTTACATAAATGTTACTATGGAACTTGTTGCGAACTGATTGATGAACTGCCATGCTAGACATGAATGCCATAATCGTTACTTGCGTACAATACGTGTAGAACATACGTGCACTACTTGGATATGAACCTGACTTGAATGGTATCTATGTTAGGACGTAGTTGACCACTTACAACTTGATTGACCTTTCTGTGTATCTGCCGAGCAAACCAAGGTGAGTTCACACCCTCTACAAAGCATGGGATTCCCTGGGTAGGGAATGGGGTTAAGGAATGTGGATTCCTCGTCCTCCTTGGGTAGGACAGCATTGGTTCAGGAATGAAATTCCTCGTCTTCATGGACAGATAACTTTACTAGACCAAAACTCTATCACGAAGTCCCTCCTATTTTATATCGACTTAATCGCCGGGCCAATGGCGAGCGGGTCATTAGTTAGATAGCGCTATTTAGGTCTGACAAACCTCACACCGTGCCGCAGAGGACGGGCGTGAACTAATGGATCTGGGGCACGTCAATGATGATAGACATTGACAGTTTCAGGGCACATAAACATGACTACAGTCAGCAGTCGATATGGTAATGAGTCTAGTGTATACATGGGGTAGCCCCCACGGCCGAAATGCCAGATAACTAACACGGGATAGCCCCCACGGCTGGATTGCCAGAGTAACCGGGAATAAACAAGTCACGTTTTTAACTATGGGGTAACTCCCACGGCAGGATGCCGGATAAAGGAAACTGTTTTCGAAACAACTTGAAACGAACACCCAACCATGAACTCACTCAACTTGTTGTTGACTCGTTACTACATGCTTTGCAGGACAATAGGTACTTAGCTGGAGCTTGCATGGAAGAGAGTCGTTGTGGGACATGGACAGCTGCGTGCCATGTTAAACCTTGAAACAATTAAACTTATGTTTTGATTTTTAAACGTTATGCTTCCGCTTGCAACTTAAACTATGTTTTGTTTGAACACCAATTGTATTGGTTGGATTTTATAACTACTTATATGCTTGTTCAATATGATTGGTGGCTGGATCCTGGTCAATCACGCCTCCAAACGGTAGTATTCCGCAGGTGGATTTTGGGGGTGTGACAGATTGGTATCAGAGCCATTGGTTATAGTGAACTTGGTTTTAATAAGGGGAAAAGGTTTTATTAAAATCAGACTATAACCTGTACAGTGCTCTACGATCCACAACGACGCTTCACTCCACATGCAAGGCTCAATATTCTAGGTGGTATGATCTGTGTATATATTGCCTACTTGTTAGTTACACAGTACATTGCTCATGGTATGCTTGATTAGTATAACTACTGTTGCTTGAACACGTGTGTGCTTACTCCCTTCTGTCATCGCACTTTCGCGAACCTCTCTCACTCACGTTCCTCTTGATATGAAGATCATGTCTGGACGCATCAACATGACACAAGCCTAGTTGACGGCTCTGATTAACGAACGAGTTGTCATAGCACTTGTAGCTGCACACGCAGGAGGTATATCCTGCAGTCTAAACTCATTTTAGGATCTGTAGATCCTACTCTTGTGAACCAACCTTTGTGTTAAACTCTGTCTTTTCTTTCACCCACAATAGGTCAGCATGCTCAGCCACCCGTGTGCACTTTTAAAACTTTCATGGACTGCCGACCCACTGCTTTTAGCGGCACTGAAGGAGCCGTAGGCCTCCTCCACTGGTTTGAGAAACTAGAATCTGTGTTCGAAATGTGTGAATGCCCTGAGGCGCGCAGGGTGAAGTATGCTACCGGTACTCTCGAGGGTTTGGCCCTCACGTGGTGGAACGCTCAGGTTCAGATGCTGGGGTTGGTTGCTGCCAACGCCACCCCATGGGAAACATTTAAGGCAATGATCAAGGAAGAATACTGCAGTCGGGATGACATTCATAAGCTGGAAGTCGAGTTCTTCAACCTCAAGATGACGGGGTCAGAAATTGAGGCGTACACTAAGAGATCGAATGAGCTTGCCTTACTGTGTCCTACTATGGTGGACCCTCCGATTAAGCGTATTGAACTCTTTCTCAAGGGCTTGGTGCCAGAGATCCAAAGTCATGCGACTTCAGCAAACCTCGCTACTATCCAGCAGGTTGTTCAGTTGGCTCACCGTCTTACTGACCAAGCGGTGGCGCAAAACAGGTTACCAAAGCGCATAGGTGCTGCAACTATTTCTGGTGTCCCTAGTGACAACAAACGAAAATGGGATGGAGCTTCAAGTAAGGGTTCGACTTCTGTTCAGTCCCAGTCTCAGCAGAGAAAGACTGATGACTACAAGAGCCCTAGTCAGCAATCATCTGGTGGTCAAGGTCATGGAGGGTACAAAGGGAATCACCCCAAATGCAATCGCTGCAGCCTGCACCACAGCGGGCCATGCACCAGGGTAACTGTCATCGGTGCAACAAGCCAGGTCACGCTGCAAAGGATTGCAGGAGCTTATACCCCGCCAATCAGAATCGTCAACAAGCTCAACAGAACTAGCGCCAGCAGCAGCAGCAAGGTGATAACAAAGGGTGCTTTCAGTGTGGAGCTGAAGGCCACTTCAAGAGAGATTGTCCCCAACTGAACAGGAACCAGAACAACAACAACAACAATAACAATAATCCGGGGAATGGTAACAATGGGAACAACAACAATGGAGCCAGGGGGCGGGCGTTCGTGATTGGCCAAGGTGAAGCAAGGAATGACCCCAATGTTGTAGCGGGTAAGTTCCTTCTCGACGACTTTTATGTTACAGTTTTATTTGATTCGGGTGCCGATACTAGCTACATGTCACTAGAAGTTAGTCGAATGCTTAAGCGTATTCCAACACCTTTGAACGACAAGCACACTGTAGAGCTAGCTAATGGTAAGATTTTAGAGGCCACACACGTAGTCAAGGGTTGTAAACTTGTCCTTGCTAACCAGATCCTCTCTATCGACCTTATTCCTATCATCTTGGGTAGTTTCGACGTTGTCATTGGAATGGATTGGTTATCCCAACACCGAGCAGAGATTCTTTGCAACAAGAAGATTGTTCGTATTCCTGGTCCCAGCGGTGAACCTCTCATGATTCGTGGCGACAGGAGGAGTGCTGTTGAGAACGTCATCTCTCTCCTTAAGGCCCAGAAATATTTGCGAAAGGGCCACACTGCCATTTTGGCTCTTGTTACTGACACCTCGGAGAAAGAAAAGAAGATAGAAGATTTTCCAGTTGTACGCGACTATCCCGAAGTATTTCCTAAGGAATTACCTGGTCTTCCGCCTCATCGCCAAGTCGAGTTTCAGATTGAACTAGCTCCTGGAGCTGCGCCTATAGCTCGTGCACCTTATCGTTTAGCTCCATCAGAGTTGGAAGAACTCTCTACGCAACTACAAGAGCTCTTGGATAAAGGTTTCATTCGTCCTAGCTCATCGCCCTGGGGAGCTCCAGTTCTGTTTGTGAAGAAGAAAGACGGTACCTTCAGAATGTGCATCGACTACCGGGAACTCAACAAGGTGACGGTGAAGAATCGTTATCCTCTACCACGTATTGACGACTTGTTCGACCAGCTGCAAGGGTCGAGCTACTATTCAAAGATCGATTTAAGATCGGGTTATCACCAACTGAGAGTCTGAGAGGAGGACGTCTCCAAGACAGCTTTTAGAACTCGATATGGCCACTATGAGTTTTTGGTTATGCCTTTTGGGCTGACGAACGCACCAGCGGTCTTCATGGACTTGATGAATCGAGTGTGCAAGCCTTATCTGGACAAGTTCGTTATAGTCTTCATCGACGACATCCTGATCTATTCTAAGAGTCAGGAGGAACACGAGCAGCATCTACGACTTATTCTGGAACTCCTCCGAACAGAACAGCTCAATGCAAAGTTCTCGAAATGCGACTTCTGGCTTCGAGAAGTCCATTTCCTAGGCCACGTAGTAAACAAGGATGGGATTCACGTTGATCCATCCAAGGTAGACTCGATTAAGAACTGGCCTGCACCTCGTACACCAAAGGAAATTCGCCAATTCTTGGGTTTGGCATGATACTACAGGAGGTTCATTAAGGATTTTTCCAAGATTGCACAGCCTCTCACCTCACTAATGCAGAAAGGCGTTGTTTATCGCTGGGGAAATGCACAGGAATTTGCATTTCAGCATTTAAAGGATAGACTTTGCAGCGCACCTATCCTTTCATTGCCAGAGGGCACAGACGATTTTGTGGTTTACTGTGACGCATCAATTCAGGGTCTTGGTTGTGTATTGATGCAACGAGATAAAGTTATAGCTTACGCCTCACGCCAACTCAAAGTTCACGAGAAGAACTACACTACACATGATCTAGAGCTGGGAGCTGTTGTTTTTGCACTTAAGTTATGGCGACATTACCTGTACGGTACCAAGTGTGCCATCTACACCGACCACAGGAGCCTCGAGCATATCTTCAAACAGAAAGAACTGAATATGCGACAGCGACGATGGGTCGAACTACTGAATGACTACGAGTGCTCGATCAGGTATCACCTGGGCAAGGCCAATGTTGTGGCCGACGCCCTCAGTCGAAAGGACACCGTGCCTAAGCGCGTGCGAGCTTTACAACTCACTATACATTCTAGCCTTCCTTCCCAAATACGAGACGCTCAGGTAGAAGCATTGAAACCAGAAAACGTCAGGGCTGAAGCCCTACGCGGCTCAAGGCAACGCATGGAACAGAAGGAAGACGGTGCTTACTACGTAACGGGGCGCATTTGGGTCCCACTCTATGGCAACCTACGAGAGCTTGTGATGGAAGAAGCACACAAGTCTCGCTACTCGGTACATCCTGGCTCGGATAAGATGTACCACGATGTCAAAACTACGTATTGGTGGCCTAGCATGAAGGCCCACATAGCAACTTACGTTAGCAAGTGCTTGACTTGTGCGAGAGTCAAGTCGGAATATCAGAAACCTTCAGGCCTACTCCAACAACCGGAGATACCACAATGGAAATGGGAGCAAATTTCCATGGATTTTGTTACCGGCCTACCTAGATCTCAACGGGGTAACGATACCATTTGGGTGATCGTGGATCGACTCACAAAGTCTGCACACTTCTTGGCTCTCAAGGAAATGGATAAGTTTTCTACTCTAGCAGACGTATACCTCAAGGAAGTTGTTTCAAGGCACGGGGTGCCCACCTCTATCATCTCGGATCGAGATGCGCGTTTTACCTCAGAACTGTGGCAAGCAATGCACAAATCCTTTGGCTCACGTTTAGATATGAGCACAGCGTATCACCCTCAGACAGACGGGCAGTCCGAGCGCACTATTCAGACCTTAGAAGACATGCTTCGTGCATGTGTAATCGACTTTGGCAACAGCTGGGAAAAGCATCTGCCACTTGTGGAATTTTCGTACAATAACAGCTACCACACCAGCATTAAAGCTGCTCCGTTTGAGGCATTGTACGGACGTAAATGCCGGTCACCTCTTTGTTGGGCAGAGGTGGGGGATAGTCAGATCACTGGTCCAGAACATGTGGTAGACACAACCGAGCGAATTGCTCAAATTCGACAACGCATGGCGGCAGCTCGTGACCGTCAGAAACTCTACGCCGATAAGGGCAGGAAACCACTTGAACTCCAGGTTGGGGAGCGGGTACTACTCAAAGTTTCACCCTGGAAGGGTGTGGTTCGTTTTGGTAAACGAGGCAAACTTAACCCACGATACGTTGGACCTTTCGAAATCATTGAGAAAATAGGCAGGGTGGCCTACAGACTGAACTTACCAGCAGAACTCGGTGCAGTTCACAACATTTTTCACGTGTCGAATCTGAAGAAGTGTCTGTCAGATGAGACCCACGTAGTTCCTCTGAAGGAACTCACTATCGACGAGCAGTTATGATTCGTCGAGGAACCAGTTGAAATCACGGACCGGGATGTTAAGGTCCTCAAGAGCACTAGAATACCTCTCGTTCGAGTTCGTTGGAACTCACGTCGCGGCCCAGAGTTCACTTGGGAACGCGAAGATCAGATGAAACAAAAGTATCCCCAACTGTTCGCAAACAGTACACCCACTACTGAGGCTGAAGCTACGGAATTTCGGGACGAAATTCCAGATCAACGGGGGGTGGATGTGACACCCCAGGAAAACCGGGAAAACCATACAACTTAACTAGCTTCCTCAGTGAGTGCCTACCAAATTTCGGGACGAAATTTCTTTCAACTTGGGGATGATGTGACAACTCGAAATTTAGAACCTTTCGTTGTATCTTGGTGTAACTTGCTTGAAACGTTATGTGATTAGTTAACTTGTTGGTTCAATGAATGACCTAGGTGAAATTATGTGATTATGTGTTATGTTTATATGTATGCTTGAATGTATGCGACCCGAGACACAAGAACCCGACTCGAGACAATGCGGTCTCGAGTGAATAGTGTTATAGTTGGGCCGGTTGGGCCGCACCTCACCTAATCCACCCGAGACCCACTAGGGTGCACCAACTCGGTCCGGGTATAAAACCCACAAGAGTGACCAACCTTGCCTCTTTGCATCATTTGCAACATTTCCACACACACTCTCCTTTCATCACTAAAACCCTAGAAACACAAACTCTCTTCCCTCATTCTTGGATCAAACCGGTGACCACAAGGAGCTCTCGGATCGGCACACTCACACACATTTGGAAGCTTCACCCATTACTACTTCACACCTTTGAACCCACACTTGAACCGGTTAGTGATTTCTTTGCAAATACATGTTTATACATGATTAAAGGTGTTGATGTGTAACGATATAGGTTAGTGATGCATGCTAGGTGTTTATTTCGACTCGAGACCACACAACATCAAAACAGCATGACTCGAGACCATGGTTGCGGGTCCGGTTACGACTCGAGATCACCTAGTCTCGACCAGTTCATGCATGACTCGAGAACTCATAGGCTTTAACCGAGATCGCACAGTCTCGACTCGAGACCATGCACGCACACTCGCTGGATTGGACTTGCATAGTTACGGGCCTAAGTTAGTGGGCCGAATGTATGGACTTTCTGAGTATTGTTATTTGTGTATGTCGTGCACTGTTTTGGACCTGCATGCTATTACGAGCCCAACTGTTTGGGCCGCACACTTAGACTTTGGTTGTTACATAAATGTTACTATGGAACTTGTTGCGAACTGATTGATGAACTGCCATGCTAGACATGTATGCCATAATCGTTACTTGCGTACAATACGTGTAGAACATACGTGCACTACTTGGATATGAACCTGACTTGAATGGTATCTATGTTAGGACGTAGTTGACCACTTACAACTTGATTGACCTTTCTGTGTATCTGCCGAGCAAACCAAGGTGAGTTCACACCCTCTACAAAGCATGGGATTTCCTGGGTTGGGAATGGGGTTAAGGAATGTGGATTCCTCGTCCTCCTTCGGTAGGACAGCATTGGTTCAGGAATGAAATTCCTCATCCTCATGGACAGATAACTTTACTAGACCAAAACTCTATCACGAAGTCCCTCCTATTTTATATCGACTTAATCGCCGGGCCAATGGCGAGCGGGTCATTAGTTAGATAGCGCTATTTAGGTCTGACAAACCTCACACCGTGCCGCAGAGGACGGGCGTGAACTAATGGATCTGGGGCACGTCAGTGATGATAGACATTGACAGTTTCAGGGCACATAAACATGACTACAGTCAGCAGTCGATATGGTAATGAGTCTAGTGTATACATGGGGTAGCCCCCACGGCCGAAATGCCAGATAACTAACACGGGGTAGCCCCCACGGCTGGATTGCCAGAGTAACCGGGAATAAACAAGTCACGTTTTTAACTATGGAGTAACCCCCACGGCAGGATGCCGGATAAAGGAAACTGTTTTCGAAACAACTTGAAACGAACACCCAACCGTGAACTCACTTAACTTGTTGTTGAGTCGTTACTACATGCTTTGCAGGACAATAGGTACTTAGCTGGAGCTTGCATGGAAGAGAGTCGTTGTGGGACATGGACAGCTGCGTGCCATGTTAAACCTTGAAACAATTAAACTTATGTTTTGATTTTTAAACGTTATGCTTCCGCTTGCAACTTAAACTATGTTTTGTTTGAACACCAATTGTATTGGTTGGATTTTATAACTACTTATATGCTTGTTCAATATGATTGGTGGCTGGATCCTGGTCAGTCACGCCTCCAAGCGGTAGTATTCCGCAGGTGGATTTTGGGGGTGTGACATGGGATCATCTTACATATTTTCAATTACTAAGCAATTTTCTAACTATGGATCGTACGACTATATTTATCAGCAAGGTGTTGAGAAATTCAACATCAAATAGATGAATTCAGCAGATGGCAAACAACAAATAACAGTAGATGAAAACAGTAATTAGAACCCTAATACACAAAAAACTTAAAACGTACAATAACTTAATCACTTAAATAACATTAGATCACAATTTTTCAAGAACATAAAAACTAAAACAATACATCAAACTTCATCGAATAAAACTTCAAACATAGAAAACGGTTACTAATTAACAGAATATAAATCTTGGTAATCTGAGGAACAGAATTGAAAAATCAACATATTCAAACGAAAAACCCTAATACACAAAACATATATACACCAACTTAAAAATCGGCGATTATAAACCCTAACAGACCAGCAAATCCGTATAAGAAATCGATATTCAAATAACATAAACAAACAACATGATATCGGGTTTTAAAACCCTAAGAAAAAAGGAATAAGCTAATCGATCTTCAAATCATGTACAATAAATTCATACATCATCACATAACAGAAAATACATCACAAATCAAAGTACAACAAACCATTCAAACAGAATCGATCAATAAGATGATGAAGAAGATAGAAAACGGTTACTAATTAACAGAATATAAAATCTTGGTAATCTGAGGAACAGAATTGAAAAATCAACATATTCAAATGAAAAACCCTAATACACAAAACATATATACACCAACTTAAAAATCGGCGATTATAAACCCTAACAGACTAGCAAATCCGTATAAGAAATCGATATTCAAATCACATAAACAAACAACATGATATCGGGTTTTAAAACCCTAAGAAAAAAGGATAAGCTAATCGATCTTCAAATCATGTACAATAAATTCATACATCATCACATAACAGACAATACATCACAAATCAAAGTACAACAAACCATTCAAACAGAATCGATCAATAAGATGATGAAGAAGATATCGGAATCATTACCGTCGATGATGATCACTGTTGAATATTTGAAGACTGAATAAACCTCATTGCAAAGGATCGATTAAGAACGCAGGAACCAAAATCGCCTATTAGGGTTTCTTTGAACGGTTTGAGATAATGAGAGAGAGAGTATAGAAGAGGCGTATGATTGAAGCCAATGTAATCCGCATCAGAGACCAATGCCACTTGTCAAAATATTTGAGTTTTGCCACATCATTGCTTAGGTGGATGCTTAGTTGGCTTGCACCATTGGGTGACATGTGTCCCCCAATGGTTTGCTTTATTAGAGATATAGATAGATATATCTGGTTCACGAGCTATATACATAACTTGTTAATCTATATAAATTTTTATACATTGTAATTTGTGTAAAAATTAATAACATATAAAAAAAAATAGAATAATAAATAAAATCTTTTTAAAGGCGATTTTTCGAAGTTTCAAGTATCTTTTTAAGTTTTCTTATGATCTCTTTCATGTATATATATGAATTAATTAAATAATGTAAGAATTGATCCCCGTCTAAGCTTGAGATTGTAACATTACTCACAATTTAATCTAGGGTTTCAGACACTGGGTTTTGTGGCAAGTGGAATTGTTTCTCATAAGTTAAGTGAATCAAACTTGGACTTGACTCGTTTACACCCTAATCATAAACATAAAACTTTTAATATTATGAAACAAAAATTAAAAGTTATTTTTATATAGTTATGGAACCAAAAAGGTATGTTGATATATATATATCCATTTTTAAAAAAGTTGAGCATATCTTTTTATGAATCCGAGTACACAACAATGTTAATTATCTTTTTTTTCTCAATGTCCTTGCATAAAGTTTGTTGAAAAAAGAGTTTTATTAAAAAAAAAGTATTGTAAAGAGCCAATACCGACATCGGTACTGGTACCATTATTATCAGAACCGGTAATTGTAGTAGTTTTTATGGTGTTCAACGTAAAACACCTTTTGGGAATATCATGAATTGAAACCGAGTGCTAGTACATAGATAACTAGGGCTGTAAATAAACCAAATGTTCAGCGAACAGATCGTGAACCGTTTGGCGGGAAGTTACTTTCATGTCCGTTCGTTTAGTTAATAAACGAACACAAACAATATATTATGTTCGATTAACTAAATGAAGGAACACAAGCAAGGGCCTCGTTCGTTCAACTGCGTTCGTGAATGTTCGATATATTATTTTTTTAATATATAACTTTCCCTCCTAAGTTTTACTTCCACTAAACATTAGTTAATAATTATATTTAAAAAATAGTAAAATGTAAACCCTTATCTTAAAATGTGAAGAAGTTGGACACTAAAGACACTTTTTTTGGGATATGTCTAGGTTACTTTAGATAATCATGTCTTAAGTTAGCTAAACTTGATTTATCGTATGGTGCTTGTAGTAGACTTCTTACGTCTTGAATTTTTGATTTATCATGTAATGGTTGTATTTGACTACTTATGTCGGATGTTTAAGGTTAAAGGTGTGTTTTATAATTTCAAGTTTAATGTTCATCTGTGTCATTTGTGTTAGTTTGTGTTCATGACTAGTGTTCACGAACTGTTCGCGAACAACTATAATTCCTTAACAAACGAACACGAACATAAACTTATGTTCGACATGTGCTCACGAACATCTGCATTTTCTTAATGAACGAACACAAACATGGTCTCGTTTGTGTTCGTTTGATTCGTTTACAACCCTACCGATACGCTAAAGAACCTAACCAATACCAACCAAATTCCCTTTTATAAAAAAAACCAAATCAATATTGAACTAATTTCCGACGCATAAAGCTAGAAAATCCTGCAGGATAGATTAGAAAGTATAACTTGTAAGATTAATATGTATTTAATCTAGTAGGCTTCATTATCATTTATATAATATAGATCAAAATATATTAAAACCTTATAATATATTAGTTGTTAGTTGTTGATGGACCAATTTTCCCTTATTAACTAATTAGGTTTCCCCTTGGGTGCATTTAAGGAGATTACTAGAGAGGGTGTAGAGTTAAAATCTCATAACAATAAAATCACACATCAAATTCGTCCCCTCCCCTCTCTCTCCATTCACGAGTTCTTCAACCCTAAAGAACTCGATACCAATGTTTTCATAACCGGACCGGACATTGAACCAGTCTTCTTAATGGTCCGATCGGTCGGACCGGACGTAAGAACCGCAAGGTATCGTAAATATTATAATAATTAATAGGGTTAAATTTGAAAAAATATATAAAACCCGGTCTAACCCTTCCAAAAACCGGTCCGACTGGTCGGTTTCCCGGTCTAACCCCCGGGTCGTCGGTTCAACTCCGGTTCAATGCATTTCTGGCCCGATACCATGACCAAAACCGGCTCAACCTCCGGTTCCCGGTCTGATCGGCCGGTCCGGGTCTGAAAACACTTCTCGATACTACCATTAAGAACATACACTCTAAACGGGAACCTGGTCACGCTGACTAACATGTTGAACTCCATAACGACTTATGTATCTGGACTATATGTTGACATGTTTGCTGTAACATGTATTATTTACATGTTTTCCATTATATTTTAACATAACTGATCCAACATAACTTGAATAGCTAGAACAACTACTTTCTAGGTTATCTCGGATTATCACAGATACTAATAAATAAATTAAACATTAATGTCCCCAACTACTACATAAAAAATTATACCCACGTTGAGCAGTTGTATTTTAATTGATTTTATTATAATTAACAGTTTGCCTTGAAGATTAAGATAATATATGGGTTAAATCACATTAAAAAATCCATATTTACGAGGAGGATTATCGAAGAGCACAATTAGATTGACTAATTCAAAATAAATAAGATTAAGTATATCGACAAAAGATCAAATACAAATACCCTTATCATACAATACGTACGAATATGGTGAAAATGTAAAAAAAAACGCGGTGATATTTTCGTAATTATTTACTCGTAGAGTAATTTTCAAAATTACTCTACAAATAATGTTGTAGGGTAATTTTAATCTTATAGAGTAGTTTTGTAAAATGTTCTTGTAGGGTAATTTTGATCTTGTAGAGTAATTTTGTAAAGTATCATAATTACTCTACAAATGATCTTATATGATAATTTTGATCTTATAAGGTAATATTGTAGAGTAATTTTGAATTATTTGTTGTTTAATAAACTTACAAACTAATTTTGATACACTTGTAGAGTAATTTTGATAATTACCATACAAGATCAAAATTACTCTACAAGATACACTAGAGTAATTTTGATAATTACCCTACAAGATCAAAATAAAATTACTCTACAAGATACACTAGAGTAATTTTGATAATTACTCTACAAGATCAAAATTACTCTACAAGATCATTTTTAGAGTACTTCGATAATCATCCAACGAGCAAATAATTATGAAAATGCTGTAACAACCCGACTTTTCAAAGTCAAAGTACAAGTCAAAGTTAAGATCTTATTTAGATCTGTCTTTTCTTGCTTAGTTATTGCTTAATTAACTATATTACGCTTATTATCGCATGCTAAACGATATTTACAAACACATACTATTTAAACGCACTTTATCGCAATATTACTACCGCTATCTGATGTGTGCAAAATGCAACATATAAATTACATCAAATGAGGCATAAAACTAACCCTTTTTTAGTACTAATGTTGGAAAAAGTGTGCTTTTGTCATCCTTTTGTATTTTCAGGGTTAAATGAGCTTAAATGAACAAAAGAAGCAAAAATGCAGCCAAATCTAACAATAATACAAGAAAAGGAATAAACGTGGCATGCCCGACCCCTGGACAGCATCTTCCCAAGCAAAAACAAGACATCAGAAGGCTGAACATGGCCCGTGCTCAATGAACACGGGGGCGTGCCCAAGTGTCTGCAGAAAAGACAAAGCTGTAGAAGCTTTTATTTCCCAACACGGGGGCGTGGCCAGCGTACACGGAGCCATGGTCAACACTAAGATTAGCAGAATCTAGGAAAATCTTGATAGTACAGATGCGCTTCTACACACGGGGTCGTGCCCAGCGGACACGGGGGTCGTGGTCAACTAATGCAGATAAACTGCAATTAATGACGAAAGAGAAGATGGGTGGACACGGGGCCGTGCCCAATGGACACGGGACCGTGTCCGGGCTTCTGTGCTGGCTATAAATAGGGGTGCTTGGATCACTTGCAAATCATCCCTTGGCAAACCACCTCTCTCACACTTCACCCACCCACCACCACCATCACAACCCACATCCACCACCATCATCCATCATAGAGTGTATGAGTAGTCTCGGGATCCAAGATTGATCGTAAGAGTTCTTGACAATCAAAGGCCATGTTTGCCTAAGTCTCTTACATCACTTGGTGAAGACAAGCATTTAGTGTAATACTTTTTATTTTAATCTTTTCGCAACTTTTTATTTGATTATGTATTAATGACTTTAATAACTAGTTTCTTATGTTGAAGGTGAAACTTCCTTATCATTTGTCCGTGGTGTCTTGGCGTTATTTTACTGTCTATATAAAATAAAAGATTTACACCATTCATATCTCCACGGTCTATATGGAGATATGTTGTCTACCTGGTCGGAGGTTAAGGGAATGGTTTGGTAAGCGTCTTGCCTTGTTCAGTGTATAGATCCTGCAAGGACCTGGGTCAAGTTTAGTAGGACCTCCTTCAATACCCACTGGTATTGGATGGCGGGGGTCCGAACTCCTTGATCCCCTCATATGTAAACTACTATTAAAACTTTAACCCGGCTATTTAGGATTGTATCTCTGCTGACTCAAACTACTTAGCCGAGGGTAACGTCACCTTCAAAAGAGGGGCCTACCACATTACGCATTAATAACTTAATTAATTATCTTTCAATAATCCGACCTTTTAGGATTGTATCCTTGCTGACTCAAATTACTGGGTTGAGGGTAACGTCACCTTCAAAAGAGGGGCCTACTACTATAAATAAGATAATCTCTTAAAAAGTGCAAAAGTGCGGAAATAATCAAAGGTTACACTAAAGGCGAGTCGGATCCAAGTGATTCATCTTGTCTATCTGTTTTTATTTTTTTATTTTCAGCATTTTTTTAGTTTTATTTTCTTGTTTAAAAACCTTTTTCTAAAATTTTGATTTGATTAGACGTTGAGGATAAACCGATACTAAAAGCTCGTGTGTCCTTGGACGACCTCGGTATCTTACCAACGCTATACTACGCTCACGATGGGTGCACTTGCCCATATGTGTGTATAGTGTTAGTAAAATATCGTGTTTTATAAATTTAAAACTTGACTAAAGTGTAAAAAGGTCTAAAAATATACATAAAATTATATAACGCTACACACGCATCAAGTTTTTGGAGCCGCTGCCGGGGACACAAGGATTTTAACAACGGGTTAAACAACAGTATCCCATCAGCGCCCAGGTGGACTGATCTGGCAGGAATCACCCGAGTCCGATCAGTCCACTGTTTGAGACGGTTGCTCATGTTTAACCCGAAGTCGGTAGTCTCTTTGATAGAACTCAGATCTTGAACCAACGTTTTACTAAGAACGAGGAGAAGATCAGAACAAGCTCCGGTTCTATCGGTTTTGTGTGCATTGAGTGTAAAAGAGTTGAAAGAAAGTTGGAAAAACCATCTTTCAATCCTTTTATCCATGATTATGTCTTGATCTATGCAAAAACGTTGTTTATTCATGTGGAAATCCTTCAGATTTGAGTGGTTCTTGGTGGAATGAGGCCAACACTTGAAGTTCATAAGAACTCCATGATGACATCATCCTAGAACATCTCAAATCCATTGATTTCACGGTTAAAAGTTGAGATACAAAAGATAGAAAGGTGTAGAAGTGCGTGTAGATCATGAAAGTATAAGATTTGAGGTGGAAACTTACAAGAATCGCGAGAAATCGTAAGGAAAGAGCCCCAAAGCGTGCTGGGCGAGCGAGAGCTGTCACATCACTGTTCAAGTGATGTGACAAGTGCTATTTATAGGTGAAGGGGAGTGAAGGGGAAGAAGTGCAACGGATCGGATGGCAATCCGATCGGGTGGCCACTCGATCGGCGGTCTCCGGCATGTTGCGTTTTGATGTTTCGTTTTGTTCGTTAAGCTTTAGCGATAGTTTGGTCACACCTTTTCATACCCACATTCATATATTTAGTATAATTAGTCACATAGGGTCGTATAAATATCCATATTTCAAAGTTACGATACAATAACCGGGTTTCGTTTCGAATATGCGTTACTCTGCGACGCTTCACGGCCGTCGAGGAGGGTAGAATAGGTCCTCACTCAACATCATCGTGAGCGTTGGTGTGTGTGATGCGATGTGTTATAGTGATATAGTATGCACACTATGCGAAAATACTGCGAAATAGCGATGTATGCGATATAGCTACATTATGATCCGAATCTTTAGTGCTAGGCGTAAAGAGTATAACAAGTAGTAACAAAGCACGAACGTGCGGCTTGTTACAGTCCAAATGTGCAGGAATCTTGGCTGCATTTATAGAAAACGACAGCAAGCTACACACGGCCCCGTGTCGGCTGGACACGACCCCGTGTGCAGACAAAATCCTGACACATGGGAGCTTGAAGCAGAAATGAAAAAGAAATATCCATATTTATTCTAATAGATCTCGAGGACGAGCTCTAAAACAAGGTGGGGAGAATGTAACAACCCTCGGTAAAACCAACACCCTCATAATATTTCCTACCCTCTAATATATTATAAAATGTCTCAATATGTCTTTTATTACACCCCGTATGTGAAAACCGAGCCCTAAATAGATTATAACATATAATATAAATCAAAAATAAGAAAAATGGAGTTGAGGCGGGCCGCGTAGACCCACCCCAATATCTTGCGCGGGCGGTATTAAGACTGAATTTGACTCCGTTAAAACCTTTAGTTCAAGCGGGCCGCGTAAGAGTGGTTTTTAGTTAACGCGGGCCGCGACAGATCATGAAACGCGGAAGACATCCGGTGCTGACACGTGTCGACATCGTGGCAAGTCTAATAGCTGACCCAGCTAAGCTATGGTGTTGACCAAGGTTGACGCGGGCCGCGTAACCTTGGCCTGTGCTTTACGCGGGCCGCGACAGGACTAGAATCAGACCATATAAATAGATAGCATCAGTTTACGTTTTTCGTCGCTCACAATCTCAATTCTAAATCTCAATTCTGTAGAGAAGTTATAATACACAGGTATTATACCCCTAATTAGCGAGGTTCTGCTCCGTTGTAAGTATTATAACCCCAGTTTCATAATAGTTACGCTACCCGATTGATTTAGGGTTCCGTAACAACTGTCGTGGTTCTGCCCGACGTAGTTGTTGGAATGTCGTCTCGGGGAGGGTATCATTTATAATTACAAAGGGTTATGGTACTAACCAATGTACATTTGTATAAATTATAGATTATATCCAGGAAACCCTTACGAAAAGCCTAAGACAGCAATGTGAGTTTATCCTCTTTTTGTTAATATTTTTGGAATATTTTACAAAACCTTAATTATTTTACAATGTGATTAAGCGGTGATTGAGTCTTTGTAGTTCTTCAATTACTTCCGGTATTATGGGGTTTTGTATGCAAAATTTATTACTACGAGTAGTAGTAAGTCAGGAATGACAGTTCATTACAATTGGACGACGAGTTAGCCAATGGGTAATTTGACCATAGCCATAGATCCGGTCGAGTGGCAAATACTGAATGAGTAATTGTGTAGAAATAAACAATGTGATCGCTCTCAATACTGTTTTAATTGATAAAATGTTTCTTGATTAAACTGGGATTCACTCACCAGTATTTCCGACTGACAAATGTTTTTAAAACGCGTTACATGTAACACAATGTGAACAGCCAATTAATGAAAGCCAGCTGGAAAGCACTGAAGGCTTGGGGAAAATGTGGCTATAAAAGTTACCTAATAAACGATGTTTTAAATTCAATAAAATAGGGCTTGTCCCTATAAATGTATTTACCCATGTGATTATTAATAGTAAATGAGGTGGTTTTACTCTGATAAACATTTCCTAACTACGGTCCTGATGTAAATTCCGCTGCGAGATTAAAATAACACTGATACCACCACAACTGAGATCGCGTCCGCCCGTTCCCGGGAATAAGGGATCGGGGGTTGCGACATCTTACCCAGAACTGCTGCACGGGACCGCAGACTTGAGGAATTCCAGCAACAATCGCAGTCTCCATAGAAGTCCTCCACAGCAACATTAATTATGCTTCCAATGTTGTTGTAATGATACGATTTTCGCCGTTATTTTCTTTTGCATGTTGAACTTGTTCTATTTCTCGACGCAATGTGGATTCTATTTATCTCTCGCACTCGCGCACGGACTATATACTAGCACTAGGTACAATATAATGTGTTTACCCCTACTATGCGTTCTTGAGATAAAGTACGATAAACTTGCAAGGATTAAATTAATCACGGGTGCACACGGGATTACTGTGATCAGTGCACGGAGATTGTAATGAGTTTCAATGGTGCCATAACGTTAAAGCATGGTTAAGCGTGGTGGATACGCCGCTGGTACTTCCAATATATAAGCCTCTTGACCATGTCGACACATTGTGACACCTATTCATGGGGCAGAGGCGTGTGGTTGAAGCATGGTGGATACGCCGCTGGTACTTCCTATATATAAGTGCTTCGCCATGCCAACCAATGTCTTGTGAAGAAAGTGCCATAGAAGTTGAACGTTATTAGACCAAGCATACTATTGAATCTATTTTCGACACGCTACACTATATCGCAAGGCGTAACAATCTTAATCGCAACTCAAAGCGTGTAATCGCTAAGACTTTTCGTAAGTCAACACGCTCGCATTATCGCTAGAATCTATCTCGCTATATCTATCGCTCATTGTGTGTTAGCTCAATCGCCTATTATGTGCATCGCGCTATCGCATATCGTGGGAAATCGCTCTATCGCTTGTGAATCGCTATATCGCTTGTGTATCGCTCTATCTCTTGTGTATTACTCCATCGCTCATCATGTATCGCTTAACGCTTATCACCATCGCTATTGCTTACCGTTAATTATGTTATCTGTGTTATGTTAGCTCACATAACCTCGCTTCACGAGATGAAACTGATAGAGTTAAAACATGGTGGATACGCCGCTGGTACTTCCTATATATAAGTGTTTTAGCCATATCAGCGGATTTTATTGGAAAAAGGCCATGTGGGGCTTAATGTTAGTTAAATTTGTGGTGTCGTTTAATCTAATCAAATCGCATATTCCCATCGCTTGCAACGCATCGACCGTCGCCTATCGCTCGACGGTTGTCGCTATCGCTCGCCGCTTACCGCTCATCGCTTTTCGCTTATCACCGTCATCTTCTCTTAGTATGTTTGTTTTGTGCTATCCATTATCGTGTACCGCTTATCGCTTGTCGCACTCGCTCGTGTCACCAACTGAGTTCGAAAACGACTTCATCGCTCAGTTTGCTCAATCCCTCTCTTACACTTGGTCCGACCATCTTTCGCTTGGGCCGAGGGAATCGAAATCTATCAGTACTATGTCGACACACATGGCACCGCCTCACGGGACGGAAGCCATATGGCTAAAACATGGTCGATACGCCGCTGGTACTTCCTATATAAAAGTGTTTTAGCCATATTATCGAACTTTCGTGGGAAAGTGCCATGCGGGGCCGACTATAAATTTAAAACTTTTGATATTATTAAAACCTTGGTGTAAACAAAGCTTTTCTTACAAAACTTTTTCTCAAATTTTACCAGAATCTTCGTACAAAATGAGATTTTCTTGTAACATTGGTGTGACAATCGACTCAAGTCAATGTCGCATGATGAGAAAATTTCGTAAAACGAGTTTTCATCACCCTAAAAAAAATCTTTTAGTAATCTAATAAAATCCCACTCATAGCGCTGGTGTGAACATCGAAGTTCAACGCCGCACTGTGGGAAGATTTTTCATAAACAAGTTTTCTTCAAACCATTTTGAATTAATCAACTTTTCGAGAATTCAGAACACTTTTGGATCGCTTTCTGTGTGTTGCCATCTTTTGTATACGGATCGTCTTACTCACCGCAATCGCCCAGCCTTCGCAACGCTCTCTCTCGTCGATCTTCCATCGGTCGCTCGCTTATTCTTGACGCTTTATCGCTACTCCCATTCGCATCAACCCTCGCGACCCTTCTTATGGATTAATTTCGGGATGAAATTTCCTAAAGCAGGGGAGACTGTAACAACCCGCACGTTCATGCTTTGTTACTACTCGTTATACTCGTTACGCCTAGCACCAGAGATTCGTATCATAATGTAGCTATATCGCATACATCGCTATTTCGTAGTATTTTCGCATATTACGCATACTTTATCGCTATAATATATCTCATCACACACACCAACGCTCACGATGATGTTGAGTGAGGACCTATTCTACCCTCCTCGATGGCCGTGAAGCGTCGCAGAGTAACGCATATTCGAAACGAAACCCAGTTATTGTATCGCAACTTTATAATATGGATATTTATATCCCCTATGTTACTAATTATACTAAATATATGAATGTGGGTATGAAAAGGAGTGACCAAACTATCGCTAAAGCTTAACGAACAAAACGAAACATCAAAACACATCACGCTGGACACCGCCGATCGAGTGACTGATCGATCGAGTGGCCACCCGTTCGGATTGCCACCCGATTGGAGTGCCACCCGATCAGATTGCCATCCGATCCGTTGCACTTCTTCCCCTTCACTCCCCTTCACCTATAAATAGCACTTGTCACATCACTTGAACAGTGATGTGACAGCTCTCACTCGCCCAGCACGCTTTGGGGCTCTTTCCTCTCGATTTCTCGCGATTCTTGTAAGTTTCCACCTCAAATCTTGTACTTTCATGATCTACACGCACTCCTACACCTTTCTATCTTTTGAATCTCAACTTTTAACCATGAAAACAATGAATTTGAGATGTTCTAGGATGATGTCATCATGGAGTTCTTACGAACTTCAAGTGTTGGCCTCATTCCACCAAGAACCACTCAAATCTGAAGGATTTCCACATGAATAAACAACATTTTCGCATAGATCTAGACATAATCATGGATAAAAGGATTGAAAGATGGTTTTTCCAACTTTCTTTCAACTCTTTTGCACTCAATGCACACAAAACCGATGGGATCGGAGCTTGTTCTGATCTTCTCCTCGTTCTTAGTAAAGCGTTGGTTCAAGATCTAAGTTCTATCAAAGAGACTACCGACTTTGGGTTAAACATGAGAAACCGTCTCAAACAGTGGACTGATCAGACTAGGGTGATTCCTGCCCGATCGGGTCACCTGGGCACTGATGGGATACTGTTGTCTGACACGTTGTCATACCGTCTCGAGAAAACCACAAAACTATCAAACAACCAAGTGTAAAGACGATTAGGACGCCTGGGACGGATTGTCGTCCGATCGGACAGCCGTCTTATCGGCTTGCACTTGGCCCCACTTAAACTGTTATCTCAACCTTTAAGTTTTGAACGTCGAACGGATTGTCGTCCGATCGGATTGCCGCCCGATCGAACGACCACCCGATTGTGTGATGTTTTGAACTTTAACACTTGAACAATTTTTTTTAACACTTAGTCAGTTCCGAACGGACTGCCACCCGATCGAATTGCAATCCGATCGAGTGACAAAGTGTTGTGAACTTGTTCTCATCAAAGTGTCCTAATAATCGGGTCATCACCCGATCGAACCGCCGTTCGATTGATCGACCTGAAGGGTGGAGATACTTCTTAGCTTTTAAATGCTACAACGAAAACTTCAAAAGGCAAACCATCATACACAAGCTCATCCATACCAAACGAGGTGACAATCCAATCGAATGGCCATCCGATCGGATGACCATCCGAACGGATTGCCACCCGGTTGACTGGCCATCCGATCGGATTGCCATCCGATCGGATTGCCATCCGACACTTGGAACGCTGCCCCGATTAACGCACTGTTCGCCACTTACGCTATCGATCTGTAATCAGGAAAATCTCAGACGCGCTCCCTTCAATCCAACCAAGTTGTGTTTACTTGCTGAACACCGACTGCGAGTATTTCGAACCCTTTTTATCGCATTTTGGGTGTAACATACGTTCTTATTAAATCAAGTTATCAAAACGAATTATTCAATCAAACTGTTTATCACTTGCGAATGATTGTATGCATATTTACACGTGATGCTAGTTACATATGTGTTAGGACTTTTACTCGCGAGGTCCCGCCTTAACTAGTATAGTACTATAGAACCCGACGGGGTCTAGTTAGGATGAATAGCAATCAGAATCGCAGCTCGAGTGACTTAGCTGGTAGTATCTATCTTATATGCATATATGTTGAGGTATCTCGTTTATGTATCTTGTAATTCGCAGCACTTTTTAACTATTTACGCTACGCTATCAAAACTTGTATACTCGCCAATACTTTTGTATTGACGTTGTTTTAACGTATGTTGTAGGTTTAGTCGCCGTCTAATCAAATCAAGCTAGGAAGTCTAGAAATACACCTAAAACCTAGGTTGTCGCATTTGTATTGTTTGCGAGAACATGAAAAATTCGTGACAGCTTATGTGATTGTAATTGTTTATTAGTATGGGATAATGAACGCATTAAATACTGTCGCAATGTAGTTGTTATGGATTCTCTTGAGCAATCTGATTCGCCTAGTGTCGCGCCCTGATGATTCCGCCATCGGTTGGGGTGTGACATGGACCACTCCAAAAGACAGAGATTTGGTGGATCTTAAAACATACCATCCTAGGTATATTCTAAAGAAGGTTCCCAACAAACATCTTGTCTTTTCCACTTTTGTCTCTTGCCTTCTTTTACATTTTTTACCTCAAAACACCTCCATTAAAGCTTAAAATCACCATGGTTTCAAGCCTTATTGAACGGTTTGATAGATTTTTATTCAATGAATCTTGCTAAAAATAAGTTTTACAACATTATTTTATGTTATTTCTGCTTAAAGATACCTCAAAAATTAGAAACATAATTTGAAACTCCAAGATTCCTTGTTTCAAAAATCTGCAGAAAGGTGAACACGGGGCCGTGCTCATTGACCACGGGGCCGTGTCCGAGGTTACTATTTCATTAAAATGAACTCTTTCAGTTTATTTTCGTAGAATGTCAAGCCAAAACAGTGGAACTTCGTCAGCACATTCCCGAAACAGTCGAAGAGAACGAAGATCTTCAATCGAAGCAACTCTCGTACGCTAAGTAATGGCATTACGTGAAGCTCTCGATGAGATGACATCAGTGGAGGAGGTCCTGATAGACCGTATAAATTATCTTACGGTGGGGTTGGAAAACAGTTTTCAAGAAATCAACCTCTTGCACTAGAGGTTGAACATTCTTGTGACACCTCCCATGGAACCAATTCTCCCCCAAGAGGATTGGAACCTAGCACTTGGAGTCAATAATCCCACAGGGTGGGATGACATCCCCGCGGAACCTCCTCTTGACAACTTGCAAGAAGTCCCGGTGGAAGTTACACCCCCACAAAATGATGATGCCAATGAGCCCGCTTTCCTTCTCCCTAGGGAGATAGAAGAATGGCTCGCCGACGTGTGAGGGACCCATATCCAGAGGAAGAAGTTCTTCGAGCCGCATCCAACTGAGAAAATTACCTTTTCAGAAATTTTGCTATTAGAATAAACTATAGGCTAGAACTTCTTTCCAGGTTTAGACTTCTTGTGTTTTCTGACCTATTTATTTAAAATTTTAGTTTATTAGGGGCTTTATGTAACTCTCTCTATTTAATGAATGATGGTTTTAATTAAATTGGTGTTTGGATGATGTTGTAATGGGTAAAACACACTCGGGATGGTGAAGGATACTAAGGGAAACTTGAACCTGCACCCCATGCACAAAAACAGAGCCTCGCGACAATTTTTCTTCATTAGAGCAAGTTCGGCACGGGCCGTGCCCAGCCAACACGGCCCCGTGCTGAAGAGTCTACAGAAAAACGCCCAGTTCAGGTAACTGGACACGGGGCGTGTTCGCTGAACACGCCCCCGTGCCCATGCTTCTGTTACTTTCTGATGATTTCTGTTACTGGCAACCTGAACACGTGGTCGTGCCCGGACACCACGGGCCCGTGTCTAGATGCCCAGTAACATTAAATTTTGTTTTTAACACACCTTTTACACATTCAATCAACCTAAAAACATATTTTTGGGACACATTGAGGACAATGTGTAATTTAAGTGTGGGGGGATGTTAAAACCTTGAATTTTGCAAGTCCTAATTAGAAGCCTTACATAAAACTCTATTGGAATCGCTAAACACCCCAATTTTTTTTCAAAAATTTTTCATTTTTTTACTTGTCTTGGTTTAATTTGGGAAAAAGAAGTTCTAAAAAGGTTATATTTTTACAAATTTACAACCGATAACGTCGTGATAAAAAGAACCAACATAAGAAAATTATGAAACGGCATGACAAATCTAGTTAAAATTCGATTATATATACTTGATCACATAAAACCCATTCCCACAAAAAGTGAGGTTTGAGCCTTTATTGAGCATATAAATACACATCTTTAAACTAAATGCTCATTTTTCGTTTCTTGTGTGAATAGCCGCTTGGTTTCTTACGATTCTAGAACTTGCCATGACGATACATTCCCGGTCCTTACCAACTTAAACCCAAGTAAGTAAATGATGGAGGCATTAGGACTAACCCTTTTTCTTTCAACACCATTATTTTCTCTTTTTTACCACCTACCCAAAATCCCCCTAGTTAACCCCTTTGAGCCTAAACATTTTCATTTCTTAACCCACAAAACAAGCACCCTTTACCTACCAAAACCCTTTTCAATTTAAACCCTTTATTTTAGTAACAAAGCTCGGTTTTCTTGTGACTTCCTTATCAAAAAAACAAAAAAAAAATTATAGCGAAGAAAAAAAAATGAAGTTAGCAATAAACAAACAAGGCTCATCAAAAGAAGGCTTGTTTGAATAACATTTCAATAGAATAAAAAGTCACGAAAACAAAATGTTTTACGAAAACCGACGCTTTTAACGCCTTTTCGCCCTTTCCTACTAACCACTAACCCAAAACCACCTACCTTTAACCCAAGTCTAACCCTTCCCCAAAAGTCTTCTTGATACTTGCAAAGGTTTATAGTTAAAAAGGAGGAGGATTGATTGCTTGGCAAACATATGGTAGAAGTAACTTCCATGCCGCTCTCGAGTGTTTCACAAAAATACATCTTCGGCCAAGTGTTGAGTGATCCCCCGTGAGTTATGTGAAGTTGTATATAAATTGAATTTTAAAGAGGCATGTTATGCCTAAATAAATAATTTCTCTTATGTAATGTTTAATGGCAGGTTATACCTCCTACTGGAGTTGCTGTGAGTGCCTCAGCAACTCGTTCGTTGATTAGAGCCGTCAGCTGGGCTAGAGTCAAAATGAGACGTCCACTCATGATCTTCACATCGAAGTAAACACAAGTGAGAAAGGTGTCGCGAAAGTGCGTATGTATGGAATGACATAAGGGAGTAAGCACACAGGGTTTCTATCAGTCGCCATGACAACTAAGCATACCATGATCAATGCACTACTTAAACTAACAGGCAGGCAATACCAACACAAACCATATTACCTATAGTGTTGAGTCTTGCACGTGGAGCGAAGTGTCGTTGTGGATCGTTGAGCACTGTACAGGTTATAGTCTGGTTTTGTCAAAAAGCTTTTCCCTTTTTAAAACCAAGTTCACTATAACCAATGGCTCTGATACCAATCTGTCACACCCCCAAATTCCACAAGCGGAGTATCACCGCAGGAGGCGTGACATGACCAGGATCAAGCCACCAATCATATTGAAAGTTTTGATAGATTTTTAATTAAGGAATCTTGCTAAAAATAAGTTTTACAAAATTATTTTAAGTTATTTCTGCTTAAAGATACCTAAAAAATTAGAAAAATAATTTGAAACTCCAAGATTCCTTGTTTCAAAAATCTGCAGAAAGGTGAACACGGGGCCGTGCTCATTGACCACGGGGCCGTTTCCGAGGTTACTATTTCATTAAAATGAACTCTTTCAGTTTATCTTCGTAAAATGTCAAGCCAAAACAGTGGAACTTCGTCAGCACATTCCCGAAACAGTCGAAGAGAACGAAGATCTTCAATCGAAGCAACTCTCGTAAGCTATGTAATGGCATTACGTGAAGCTCTCTATGAGATGACATCAGTGGAGGAGGTCCTGATAGACCGTATAAATTATCTTACGGTGGGGTTGGAAAACAGTTTTCAAGAAATCAACCTCTTGCACCAGAGGTTGAACATTCTTGTGACACCTCCCATGGAACCAATTCTCCCCCAAGAGGATTGGAACCTAGCACTTGGAGTCAATAATTCCACCGGGTGGGATGACATCCCCGCGGAACCTCCTCTTGACAACTTGCAAGAAGTCCCGGTGGAAGTTACACCCCCACAAAATGATGATGCCAATGAGCCCGCTTTTCTTCTCCCTAGGGAGATAGAAGAATGGCTCGCCACCGTGTGAGGGACCCATATCCGGATGAAGAAGTTCTTCGAGCCGCATCCAACCGAGAAAATTATCTTTTCGGAAATTTTGCTATTAGAATAAACTATAGGCTAGAACTTCTTTCCAGGTTTAGACTTCTTGTGTTTTCTGACCTATTTATTTAAAATTTTAGTTTATTTGGAGCTTTATGTAACTCTCTCTATTTAATGAATGATGGTTTTAATTAAATTGGTGTTTGGATGATGTTGTAATGGGTAAAACACACTCGGGATGGTGAAGGATACTAAGGGAAACTTGAACCTGCACCCCATGCACAAAAACAGAGCCTCGCGACATTTTTTCTTCATTAGAGCAAGTTTGGCACGGGCCGTGCCCAGCCAACACGGCCCCGTGCTGAAGAGTCTGCAGAAAAACGCCCAGTTCAGGTAACTGGACACGGGGCATGTTCGCTGAACACGCCCCCGTGCCCATGCTTCTGTTACTTTCTGATGATTTCTGTTACTGGCAACCTGAACACGGGGCCGTGCCCGGACTCCACGGGCCCGTGTCTAGATGCCCAGTAACATTAAATTTTGTTTTTAACACACCTTTTACACATTCAATCAACCTAAAAACATATTTTTGGGACACATTGAGGACAATGTGTAATTTAAGTGTGGGGGATGCTAAAACCTTGAATTTTACAAGTCTTAATTACAAGCCTTACACAAAACTCTATTGGAATCGCTAAACAGTCCAATTTTTTTTCAAAAATTTTTCATTTTTTTTACTTGTCTTGGTTTAATTTGGGAATAACAAGTTCTAAAAAGGTTATATTTTTACAAATTTACAACCGATAGCGTCGTGATAAAAAGAACCAACATAAGAAAATTATGAAACGTCATGACAAATCTACTTAAAATTCGATTATATATACTTGATCACATAAAACCCATTCCCACAAAAAGTGAGTTTTGAGCCTTTATTGAGCATATAAATACACATCTTTAAACTAAATGCTCATTTTTCGTTTCTTGTGTGAATAGCCGCTTGGTTTCTTACGATTCTAGAACTTGCCATGACAATACATTCCCGGTCCTTACCAACTTAAACCCAACTAAGTAAATGATGGAGGCATTAGAACTAACCCTTTTTCTTTCAACACCATTATTTTCTCTTTTTTACCACCTACCAAAAATCCCCCTAGTTAACCCCTTTGAGCCTAAACCTTTTCATTTCTTAACCCACAAAACAAACACCCTTTACCTACCAAAACCCTTTTCATTTTAAACCCTTTATTTTAGTAACAAAACTCGGTTTTCTTGTGACTTCCTTATCAAAAAAACAAAAAAAAAAATTATAGCGAAGAAAAAAAAATGAAGTTAGCAATAAACAAACAAAGCTCATCAAAAGAAGGCTTGTTTGAATAACACTTCATTAGAATAAAAAGTCACAAAAACAAAATGTTTTACGAAAACCGACGCTTTTAACGCCTTTTCGCCCTTTTCTACTAACCACTAACCCAAAACCACGTACCTTTAACCCAAGCCTAACCCTTCCCCAAAAGTCCTCTTGATACTTGCAAATGTTTATAGTTAAAAAGGAGGAGGATTGATTGCTTGGCAAGCATATGGTAGAAGTAAGTTCCATGCCGCTCTCGAGTGTTTCACAAAAATACATCTTCGGCCGAGTGTTGAGTGATCCCCCGTGAGGTATGTGAACTTGTATATAAATGGAATTTTAAAGAGGCATGTTATGCCCAAATAAATAATTTCTCTTATGTAATGTTTCGAAATGGCAGGTTATACCTCCTACTGGAGTTGTTGCGAGTGCCTCAGCAACTCGTTCGTTGATTAGAGCCGTCAGCTGGGCTTGAGTCAAAATGAGACGTCCACTCATGATCTTCACATCGAAGTAAACACAAGTGAGAAAGGTGTCGTGAAAGTGCGTAAGTATGGAATGACAGAAGGGAGTAAGCACACAGGGTTTCTATCAGTCGCCATGACAACTAAGCATACCATGATCAATGCACTACTTAAACTAACAGGCAGGCTGTACAAACACAAACCATATTACCTATTGTGCTGAGTCTTGCACGTGGAGCGAAGTGTCGTTGTGGATCATTGAGCACTGTACAGGTTATAGTCTGGTTTTGTCAAAAAGCTTTTCCCTTTTTAAAACCAAGTTCACTATAACCAATGGCTCTGATACCAATCTGTCACACCCCCAAATTCCACAAACGGAGTATCACCGCAGGAGGCGTGACATGACCAGGATCAAGCCACCAATCATATTGAACAATTTATTAAAGTATATATAAAACCAACCAACAATATAATTGGTGTCCAAAACAAATTAACCAAGTTCAAGTTATCAGCGGAAGCATAAAGTTTAAAACCTAATCATAAGTTTAAAAGTTCAAATGTTTAACATGGAACTCAACAGTCCATGTCCCACGACTACCTCGTCCTTCTATGCAAGCTCCATCTAAGCACCTAACTACCTGCAAGGCATATGGTAACGAATCAACAACAAAGTTGAGCAAGTTCACAATTGGTTGTCCATTTTACTGTTGTTCCAAAAACCATAAGTTACTTTCGAAAACCATGAGTTAATCAGTTCCTTGTTTCCCAAACCATAACCAGTGGGGGGGGGGGGGCTACCCCTTGTTAACCACTAAACCGGTTACCATATCGACTAATGACTGAAGACATGTTTATGTGCCCTACGTTAATGTCTATCGTCATTGACTAAGTGCCCAGATCCATTAGTCCACTCCCGTCCTCTACGGCACGGTGTGAGGCTTGTCAAACCTACTAACGCTATTTAACAAATGACCCGTTCGCCATTGGCCTGGCGATTAAGTCGATATAAAAATGAGGGACTTAATGATTGAGTCTTTAGTCAAGTAACAATGTTGTCACCCTTCAGTTAAGAGGGTGGAGGTACGTGTCCCATATAAGGAGATCACGCAGGTTCCAATGTTTTCACCCTTCAATTAAGAAGGTGGAGGTACGTATTCCAACTAAAGAGAATACACTGGTTCCCTTTCAATCATTTACCCATTCCCAACCACCAGGAATCCCATGCCTTGTAGAAAGTGTGAACTCACCTTAGGTTAGCTCGACAGATAAACAAAAGGTCAATTGAGCTGCTAGTGGCCAACCACGTCCTAACATGGTTACCATATAAGTCAGGTATGGGTTCAAGTAGTGCACGTAGGTTTACACATAAGCTAACAAGTTTCAAACACATAACGATCATGGAAAATATGTAGGATCATGGCAACTAGTTAACCCACACTCGACATGTTAAACAGTAGCATACAGTTCACATAACATAACCCAAACTTGTGTGACTCGAGTGATTGGGCTGTTATGGTGGTGCAAGCCCAATCCTCTTGTGCGATCTAAAGGATAAAGCCCAATAAACATTCGGCCCAACCTGTTGTGCGTCCAGCACAATCTTGTGCGACTCACAACGGGTTGTCCGATTCAAAACAAACCCGGCCCATTACATCCTAAGCCCAACAGCTTGTGCGGCCCAATTAATTAAACAAACAGTTAACTTGTGTGGTCCATATAATCTTGTGTGATTCGAAATAACTTTTGCGATTGGGTTTTGGGCTGTACGGCCCAATAACATAGTTTAGCTTAAACATTAGTGTGGCCCAACATCTTGTGAGATTAGCACAACCTTGTGCAATCCACAAGATGTTGTGCGACTGAGCTTGAGGGGGTTATACGTTGTGCTTTAACTGTTGTACCCAAACCTATCCTAGCTTGTGCGACTGACCTTGTGCGATCGGTTATAACATTCCATAATTCATGAAAATTAGTTATAATCATCAAACAGTTTCCAATTTCCTATCCATTCGATCAAAAACAATACCAACAGTTTCCAACTTTGCCTTAAATTGATTAAATCAAGCAATTATCATTTAATTCACATGAACCCTAAACAATTCATCTAATCATAACAACTCATCATCATCAAATCAAACCGTAGGGTTAATATCAAAGTCCTTAATTCATCATGCGATAACTCACGCCAAATCCTACTAATCATACGAATCCAAACACATCACAGCTGATTAACATGCAATCGGTCCTAGGTCATCCTCAACATCATTTGATTATTAAACCCTATAATGATCTAATCATACTACATATGTGAGCCGATTATATGAACACCAATCTCATCAATTTGCATTATAATCAATCATATATCATCCCTAAATCATTATGTAGAAACATATAAACCACAACATCATCTAACATACAATCTATAGTAAGATACTAACCGGTTAGAGGGTAGAACAAGGGTTGATCCGAACAAGAAAGCTTAGAGGAAGAGGGGATGTTGCTGCCATCGAGTTCGAGAGAGAGGGAGAGAGATTTAGGGTTTGGTGTGTTTTCTTGTGTTTGAAAAATATGAGAAACAACCCCAATAATGGGTGCTTGTATGTGTATATAAGAGGAGTGGGCCGAACTCGTACATGGGCTGCCCTTGGTTCTGAGTACAAAGAGTGTGGCCCAAATGAGCTTGTGCGATTGGACATGTGTTGTGCGATCCAACTTAGGTAGTATGCATACACATTTACAATACAATTACATACACATAACATCCATAATATCTCATTATAATCATATCAAGTAATCACATAATGTTCAAAACATGTTACATTCAACACAAAGATAGGTTCTGAAATACGAGTTGTCATATCATCCCCAAGTTGAAAGAAATTTCGTCCCGAAATTTAGCACGTAGTTACTGAGGAAGCTAGTTAGGTTGCGTGGTTTCCTGGTTTTCCTGGGGTGTCACATCCTTCCCCCGTTGGTTTGGAATTTCGTCCCGAAATTCTGCAGTAGCTTCAGCCTTAGTAGTGGTTTCGCTTTTCTCGAACAATTTGGGATACTTGTGTTTCATTTGGTCTTCTCGTTCCCTGGTAAACTCTAGGCCACGACGGGAGTTCCAACGAACGCGAACGATGGGTATTCCGGTACGTTTGAGTACCTTAACCTCTCGGTCCATAATTTCTACTGGTTCCTCGACGAATCGCAGCTGATCGTCGATAGTGAGCTCCTTGAGATGAACTATGAGGGTCTCATCTGACAGACACTTCTTGATGGGTGTGAAGTGTGTATATAAGTTTAAGTATATTTTAAGCCCTTTTACACTTTCTTTAGCCAAGTTTTAAATTTATAAAACACAATATTTACTAACACTAGACACACATATGGGCAAGTGCACGCATCGTGAGCGTAGTATAGTGTTGGCAAGATACCAAGGTCGTCCAAGGACACAAGAGTTTTTAGTACCGGTTTATCCTCAACGTCTAATCAAATCAAAAGTTTAGAAAAATGTTTTAAACTAAGAAAATAAAAACTAACTAAAATGCTGAAAAATAAAAAGTAAAAACAAATAGACAAGATGAATCACTTGGCTCCGACTCGTGTTTAGTGTAACCTTTGATTATTTCCGCACTTTTGCACTATTTAAGAGATTATCTTAGTTATTGTAGTAGGCCCCTCTTTTGAAGGTGACGTTACCCTCAACCCAGTAGTTTGAGTCAGCAAGGATACAATCCTAAAGGGTCGGATTATTGAAAGATAATTAATTAAGTTATTAATGCATATTGTGGTAGGCCCATCTTTTGAAGGCGACGTTACCCTCGGCTAAGTAGTCTGAGTCAGCAGGGATACAGTCCTAAGTAGCCGGGTTAAAGTATTAATAGTAGTTTAACTTATGAGGGGATCAAAGAGTTTGGACCCCCGCCATCCAATACCGTTAAGTATTGAAGGAGGTCCTACTAAATTTGACCCAGGTCCTTTGCAGGATCTATACACTGAACAATGGCGAGACTCTTACCAAACCGTTCCCTTAACCCCCGACCAGGTAGCCAACATACCTCCATATAGACCGTGGAGATATGAATGGTGAAAATCTTTTATTTTATATAGACAGTAAAATAATGCCAAGACACCACGGACAAACGATAAGGAAGAATCACCTTCAACATAAGAAACTAGTTATTAAAGTCATTAATACATAACCAATTAAAAAGTGCGAAAAGATTGAAAATAAAAAGTATTACACTAGACACTTTGTCTTCACCAAGTGATGTAAGAGACTTAGGCAACCATGGCCTTGATTGTGAAGAACTCTTACGATCAATCTTGGATCCCGAGACGACTCACACACTCTATGATGGACAATGGATGATGGTGGTGGATGATGGTGTTATGGTGGTGGTGGGTGAAGTGTGAGAGAGGTGGTGTGCCAAGGGATGGTTTGAGCTTGAGCCAAGCACTCCTATTTATAGGCTGAACAGAAGCTCGGGCATGGCCCCGTGTCCAGTGGGCACGGCCCCGTGGTGGGCGATGGAAGCTTCTACAACTTTGTCTTTTATGCTGACACTTGGGCACGCCCCCGTGCTCATTGAGCACGGGGCGTGTTCAGCCTCCTGTTTTCTTGTTTTGCTTGGGAAGATGCTTTCGGGGAGGTTGGGCATGCCACGTTTATTCCTTTTCTTGTATTTATGTTAGATTTAGCTGCCTTTTTGCTTCTTTTGTTAATTTGAGCTCATTTAATCCTGAAAATACAAAAGGAAGACAAAAACACACTTTTTCTAACATTAGTACTAAAAAAAAGTTAGTTTTATGCCACAATTGATGTAATTTATATATTGCATTTTGCACACATCAAATACCCCACACTTGAATCTTTGCTTATCCTCAAGCAAAACTCTTTATAACGTGGCTTTACACTCCCAAATGGAATTGGTAGAAAAGAAGGTTTTTGGGCTTGTCATAGAGTGTCGGGATTTCCAAGATTCTTTATTTAGTTTTATTTTTATTTATTTACAATCCTATTCGTCATGATTTATTTAAAACTTTTCATAAGATAAATTACTTATTAGGGCATAACATGCCTCTTTAAAATTCTATTTATATACAAGTTCACATACCTTACGAGGGATCACTCAACACTCGGTCGAAGATGTATTTTAGTGAATCACTCGAGAGCGGCATGAAACTTACTCCTACCATAGGCTTGCCAGGCAATCAATCCTCCTCCTTTTTAACTATATACCTTTGTAAATATCAAGAGGACTTTTGGGTGAAGGGTTAGGCTTGGGTTAAAGGTAGGTGGTTGGGTTAGTGGTTAGTAGAAAAGGGCGAAAAAGCGTAAAAACGTCGGTTTTCGAAAGATTTTTTATTTTTGCAATTTTTATTTTGATGAAGCTATTATTCAAACAAAGTTATTTTTGATGAACTTGTTTGTTTATTTCTTTTGCTTCATCAACAAAACATAATTTTTTTTAAAGTCAAACGAAAAACCGAGCTTGTTACTAAAATAAAGGGTTAAAAATAAAAAGGTTTTGGTGGGTGAAAGGGTGTTTGGTTTGGGTTAAGAAATGAAAAGGTTTAGGCTCAAAGGGGTTAACTTGGGGGATTTTGGGTAGGTTGTAAAAAAAATAATGGTGTAGAAATAAAAAAAGGGTTAGTCCTAATGCCTCCATCGTTTACTTACTCGGGTTTAAGTTGGTAAGGACCGGGAATGTATCGTCGTGGCAAGTTCTAGAGTTGTAAGAACCAAGCGGCTATTCACACAAGAAACGTAAAATGAGCATTTAATTTAAAGATATGTATTTGTATGCTCAATAAATGCTCAAAACTCACTTTTGTGGGAATGGGTTTTTATGTGATCAAGTATATATAATTAAATTTTAACTAAGCTTGTCATGCATTTTCATAATTTTCTTATGTTGGTTCTTTTTATGACGACGCGGTCGATTGTAAATTTGTAAAAATATAACCTTTTTAGAACTTGTTATTCCCAAATTAAACCAAGAAAAGTAAAAAAATTGGGTGATTAGCGGTTCCAATAGAGTTTTGTGTAAGGCTTGTTTTTAGGACTTGCAAGATTCAAGGTTTTAGCATCCCCCCCCCACACACTTAAATTACACATTGTCCTCAATGTGTCCCAAAAATAAGTTTTTCGGTTGATTAAAATGTGTAAAAGTGGGTTAAAAACAAGATTTTATGGTACTGGGTAGCTGAACACGGGGTGGTGTTGGCTGAGCACGGCCCCGTGGTCAGACTGCCAGTATCAAATTTAAACAGAAGGTTGGGCACGGGGGCGTGTTCAGTGAGCACGGCCCCGTGTCCAGTTACCTGAACTGGGCATTTTCTGCATAACCTCGGGCACAGGGGCGTGTTGGGTTGAGCACGGCCCCGTGCTGAACTTGCTGTAGTGAAGAAAAATCATTGGGAGGCTCTGTTTTTGTGCATGGGGTGTGGGTTCAAGTTTCCCTTAGTAACCTCCATCATCCCGAGTGTGTTTTATTCTTGAAAATTAAAACTAAACTAGAAAACGTAAAAGTTAATCTAAACTAAAACTACGGATAGTTCCGCGGAATGCCTCCGTGGTGCGCCACGTTTATAAGGGTCCTTGGCTAGACCCACCTTATCAGGTGGTTCTGGCTCATCTTCAATTAAGGGGTCGTCATTGCCGAATGGATATTTCATTGATCGCTCAAGGTCGACACTTTTTTTGAATGCCCCTAATTGAATAGATATATTGTTGTACTTCCGGTTTTTCAAAGCTTCGTGGGTTTTTACAAAGGGTCGTCCCAACACTAGAGGAGCGTCATCGGGGATGACAAAGTCGGTCGGGATTACCATTTGATTTGTTTGAACCAAGACATCCTCAACAACACCGATTGATTTTATTACCTTCCGATTGGATAAGAAAATGGGTATTTGAAGTGGAGAAAAATCACTAATACTTAATTTTTCGAAAATGTAGTTAGGCATTATGTTAACACAAAGATCTTTATTGATTGTGACATTACTAATAAATTAATTTTGAAAGAAACATGGAACCGGTGTAATGTTAATTTCAAATGGGTCTTCTTTTATTAGCGAGGTTTATTCATTAGTTAACTTAACACTTACCGTTTTGTCAATTTCAGTGTTAGTGTTTAATTCTTTTAAAAACTTAGCATGAGTTGGAACTAAACAATGATTTTTAAAAGAAGGTGACAAGAGATTAATTTTTTCAAAATTAGACTCTTCTTGAATTTTAACGTTGTCGGACTCACCTTTTTCGTTGTTTAACTCATGTGTCGGTTTTTCACTTATTTGTTCTTCCATTTTCACACTTTCAGTTATCTCTTCTTTATTTCATTATTCTCTTGCGCGGGACTCCTCTTCCCTTGCGCGAGATTCTTTTATATAGCGATCGATAACTCTAAGGTGTTCTAATATCCTATCGGTCACTTCGGTGATAGAGTAAGGATCGGGATTTTCAAAGCTTGAATCCGGTTGTTCGATCCTTTGTTCCTCATAATACCCATATGAAGTAGATGGTTCACACCATCGTTCTTCAATGTAAGCATATGTTGGATAAGGGTCGTAATTTTGTTCTTCATAATACTCATATGAGGTGGGTTGTTCACGTCATGGTTCCTCATAATAAGCATACGAAGGTGGTGGCTCATATCTTGGTTCCTCAAAGTATGAGTAAGAAGGTTCATACCTTGGTTCATCAAAATATGAGTATGAGGGAGGAGGTTCATACCTTTGGTCTTCATAGGATGTGTATGAAGTTGATGGCTCGTACCTGGGCTCCTCATAGTAGGTGTATGAATTGGATGGTTGATATAAGTGACAATATTGAACCGAGTGCGGGTCACCACAATTAGTGCAATAGTTATTCCTATAATCATCCTCCTCATAGGTGTAGTTGTAACCTCCTGAGTATTGATCCATAAGAATCACTCAGCAGACCACAACCAAGTCTCGAGATCAGAAAACAAAATAAAAACGAAAACAGAGGCTGGACACGGCCCCGTGTTCAGTGGACACGGCCCCGTGTACAGAATCTGTATATGGGCGTTTTAATTAAGGTTACTGATTTCGTTGAGCACGGGGCGTGTTTAGTGAGCACGGCCCGGGTTCAAGCTACTGTTACTGGGTGTTTTATGAAAAATGTGCAGCACGGCCCCGTGTTCAGTGAGCACGGCCCGTGTTCAGGTTACTGTAAATGCAAAACTAAACTAAAATGCAGAAAAATGTGCGCGCGTTTTAAAAAGGTTTTGAAAAACTGATTAGGCCATCGATTTTAAGCTTTCTTAAAATCCTTGTGTCCCCGGCAACGGCGCCAAAAACTTGATGCGTGTGAAGTGTGTATATAAGTTTAAGTATATTTTAAGCCCTTTTACACTTTCTTTAGCCAAGTTTTAAATTTATAAAACACGATATTTACTAACACTAGACACACATATGGGCAAGTGCACCCATCGTGAGCGTAGTATAGTGTTGGCAAGATACCGAGGTCATCCAAGGACACAAGAGCTTTTAGTACCGGTTTATCCTCAACGTCTAATCAAATCAAAAGTTTAGAAAAATGTTTTCAACTAAGAAAATAAAAACTAACTAAAATGCTGAAAAATAAAAAGTAAAAACAGATAGACAAGATGAATCACTTGGCTCCGACTCGTGTTTAGTGTAACCTTTGATTATTTCCGCACTTTTGCACTATTTAAGAGATTATCTTAGTTATTGTAGTAGGCCCCTCTTTTGAAGGTGACGTTACCCTCAACCTAGTAGTTTGAGTCAGCAAGGATACAATCCTAAAGGGTCGGATTATTAAAAGATAATTAATTAAGTTATTAATGCATATTGTGGTAGGCCCCTCTTTTGAAGGCGACGTTACCCTCGGCTAAGTAGTCTGAGTCAGCAGGGATACAGTCCTAAGTAGCCGGGTTAAAGTATTAACAGTAGTTTAACTTATCAGGGGATCAAAGAGTTTGGACCCCCGCCATCCAATACCGTTAAGTATTGAAGGAGGTCCTACTAAATTTGACCCAGGTCCTTTGCAGGATCTATACACTGAACAATGGCAAGACTCTTACCAAACCGTTCCCTTAACCCCCGACCAGGTAGCCAACATACCTCCATATAGACTGTGGAGATATGAATGGTGAAAATCTTTTATTTTATATAGACAGTGAAATAATGCCAAGACACCACGGACAAACGATAAGGAAGAATCACCTTCAACATAAGAAACTAGTTATTAAAGTCATTAATACATAACCAATTAAAAAGTGCGAAAAGATTGAAAATAAAAAGTATTACACTAGACACTTTGTCTTCACCAAGTGATGTAAGAGACTTAGGCAACCATGGCCTTGATTGTCAAGAACTTTTACGATCAATCTTGGATCCCGAGATGACTCACACACTCTATGATGGACAATGGATGATGGTGGTGGATGATGGTGTTATGGTGGTGGTGGGTGGTGGGTGAAGTGTGAGAGAGGTGGTGTGCCAAGGGATGGTTTGAGCTTGAGCCAAGCACTCCTATTTATAGGCTGAACAGAAGCTCGGGCACGGCCCCGTGTCCAGTGGGCACGGCCCCGTGTCCACATCCTTCTCTGTCTTCATTAATTGCTCTTGTCTTTATTAGTTGACCACGGCCCCGTGTGCAGAAGCATATCTGTACTATCAAGATTTGCCTGGATTCTGCGAATCTTATAGTTGACCACGACCCCGTGTCCGCTGAGCACGGCCCCGTGGTGGGCGATGGAAGCTTCTACAACTTTGTCTTTTATGCTGACATTTGGGCACGCCCCCGTGCTCATTGAGCACGGGGCGTGTTCAGCCTCCTATTTTCTTGTTTTGCTTGGGAAGATGCTTTCGGGGAGGTCAGGCATGCCACGTTTATTCCTTTTCTTGTATTTATGTTAGATTTAGCTGCCTTTTTGCTTCTTTTGTTAATTTGAGCTCATTTAATCCTGAAAATACAAAAGGAAGACAAAAACATACTTTTTCCAACATTAGTACTAAAAAAGGGTTAGTTTTATGGCACAATTGATGTAATTTATATGTTGCATTTTGCACACATCACTTCTTCAGATTTGACATATGGAATACGTTGCGAACTCCACTGAGTTCTTCAGGTAGATTCAGTCTATAGGCCACCTTGCCAACTCTCTCAATGATTTCGAAAGGTCCAACATAATGTGGATTCAGCTTGCCTCGCTTGCCAAAGCGAATCACACCTTTCCAAGGAGAAACTTTAAGCATCACTCGATCCCCAACCTGGAACTCGAGTGGTTTCCTGCACTTATTAGCGTAGCTTTTCTGACGGTCACGAACTGCCGCCATTCGTTGTCGTATTTGGGCAATCTTTTCTGTCGTGTCAACAACGAGTTCTGGGCCAGTGATTTGGTTGTCACCAACTTCCACCCAGCATAAGGGTGATCGGCATTTCTGTCCATACAATGCCTCGAACAGAGCAGCCTGGATGCTAGTGTGGTAACTATTGTTATACGAAAACTCCACCAAAGGTAGATGTCTTTCCCGGCCGTTACCAAAGTCGATAACACATGCTCGAAGCATGTCTTCAAGAGTTTGAATGGTGCGTTCAGTCTGCACGTCCGTCTGTGGATGATATGATGTGCTCATGTCTAGACGAGAGCCAAAGGATTTGTGCATCGCCTGCCACAAATTAGAGGTAAAACGTGGTTCACGATCGGAAATGATGGAAGTTGGCACCCCGTTCCTCGAAACTACTTCCTTTAGGTAGATGTCTGCTAGAGTAGAGAACTTATCTGTTTCCTTGATAGCCAGGAAGTGTGTAGACTTGGTTAGTCAATCCACTATCACCTAAATGGTATCGTTTCCTCGTTGAGATCTAGGTAAGCCAGTAAAGAAGTCCATGGAAATTTGCTCCCATTTCCATGTGGGAATTTCTGGTTGCTGAAGTAGGCCTGATAGCTTCTGGTATTCGACCTTGACCCTAACACAGGTCAGACATTTACTAACATAGGTCGCTATGTTAGCTTTCATATGGGGCCACCAGTACGTAGTCTTGAGATCGTGATACATCTTATCAGAACCAGGATTTACTGAGTAACGAGACTCGTGTGCTTCATCCATCACAAGCTCACGTAGATTACCATAAAATGGAACCCAGATGCACCCTGCCAAGTAGTAAGAACCGTCTTCCTTTAGTTCTAACCGTTTCTCCAATCCTCGCAGGGACTCAGCCTTGATGTTCTCTTCTTTCAATGCCTCGACCTGAGCATCACGAATTTGGGCAGGAAGACTAGAGTGAATGGTAAGATCTAACGCACGCACACGCTTAGGTTTGGTTTCTTTACGATTGAGGGCGTCAGCCACCACATTGGCTTTCCCTAGATGGTACTTGATTGCGCATTCGTAGTCATTGAGGAGTTCGACCCATCGACACTGTCGCATGTTCAACTCCTTCTGATCGAAGATATGCTGGAGACTCTTGTGATCGGTGTAAATGGTGCACTTGGTATCGTACAAGTAATGTCTCCATATCTTAAGAGCAAACACCACTGCTCCCAACTCCAAGTCGTGAGTAGTGTAGTTCTTTTCGTGAACTTTAAGTTGGCGCGATGCGTAAGCAATGGCTTTCTCACGTTGCATCAGCACACAACCAAGTCCTTGGATTGACGCGTCACAATAAACCACAAAATCGTATGTGCCTTCAGGCAATGAGAGAATAGGTGCGCTACAGATCTTCAACTTCAGCTGCTGAAATGCGGATTCCTGAGCATCACCCCATTGGTAGGTGACACCCTTCTGAGTTAGAACAGTAAGAGGCTGTGCAATCTTCGAGAAATCCTTAATAAACCTTCTGTAGTAACCCGCCAAACCCAAGAATTGACGGATTTCAGTTGGAGTACGAGGTGCAGGCCAATTCCTGATCGAATCAACCTTGGATGGATCAACGTGAATCCCATCCTTATTAACCACGTGGCCTAGGAAATGGACTTCACGAAGCCAAAAGTCACATTTCGAGAACTTAGCGTAAAGTTGTTCTGTTCGAAGAAGTTCTAGAATGAGTCGCAGATGACGCTCGTGTTCCTCCTGACTCTTGGAATAGATCAGGATGTCATCAATAAAAACAATAACAAACTTATCCAGATAAGGTTTGCACACTCGGTTCATAAGATCCATGAAAACCGCAGGTGCATTGGTCAACCCGAAAGGCATAACCAGGAACTCGTGGTGTCCATAACGAGTCCTGAATGTTGTCTTAGAGATGTCCTCGTCTCGGATTCTCAGCTGATGATAGCCCGATCTCAGATCAATCTTAGAGTAGAAGCTCGACCCTTGCAACTGGTCGAACAGGTCATCGATACGAGGAAGAGGATAACGATTCTTCACAGTCACCTTGTTGAGTTCACGATAGTCTATACACATTCGAAAGGTACCGTCTTTCTTCTTCACAAACAAGATTGGACCTCCCCAGGGCGAAGAGCTAGGACAAATGAAACCCTTGTCCAAAAGCTCTTGTAGTTGGGCGGACAATTCTTCTAATTCTGATGGGGCTAAATGATAAGGTGCACGAGCTATAGGTGTTGCACCAGGAGCTAGCTCGATTTGAAACTCGACCTGACGATGAGGCGGAAGACCAGGTAATTCCTCAGGGAATACCTTAGGAAAGTCGCGTACGATTGGGATATCTTCTATCTTCTTTTCTTTCATTGAGGTGTCAGTTACGAGAGCTAGGATAGTAGTGTGGCCCTTTCGCAAATACTTCTGGGCCTTAAGGAAAGAGATGATGCTCACAACAGCACCACTCTTGTCGCCACGAATTACAAGGGGTTCCTCACCAGAACTAGGAATGCGGACGATTTTCTCCTTGCAAAGGATCTCTGCTCGATGTTGGGATAACCAATCCATCCCAATGACGACGTCGAAGCTACCAAGAATGATGGGGATAAGGTCGATAGAGAAGGTCTGGCCAGCTAAAGCGAGGTTACAACCCTTAACTATGTGCGTGGCTTCAAGACTTTTACCGTTTGCTAGTTCTACTACATGCTTAGTGTTTAAGGGAGTTGGGATACGCTTAAGCATCTGACTAACTTTTAAGGACACATAACTAGTATCGGCACCCGAATCGAATAAAACAGAAACAAAGAAATCATCCAGTAGGAACTTACCCATCACAACGTTGGGATCGTTCCTCGCGTCACCTTGACCAATCACAAATGCACGTCCCCTGGCACCATTGCCATCATTGTTACCCCCATTGTTGTTCCCATTTCCCTGGTTGTTGTTGTTCTGATTCTGGTTCAGCTGGGGGCAGTCTCTTTTGAAATGGCCTTCAGCACCACACTGAAAGCATCTCTTGTTGTTACCCTGATGCTGTTGCTGCTGCTGGCGCTGGTTCTGTGGAGGTTGCTGTCGCCTCTGATTTGCAGGATACAGACTCCTGTAATCTTTTGCCGCATGGCCTGGTTTGTTACACCTCTGACAATTACCCTTGCTACACGGCCCGCTGTGGTGCAAGTTACATCGATTGCACTTAGGGTGGCTTCCCCTGTACCCACCCTGACCTTGATTACCAGAGGATTGTTGACTAGGGCTCTTGTAATCGTCAGTTCTTCGCTGCTGAGACTGAGACTGAACAGAAGTTGAACCCTTGCTTGAGTTTCCATCCCATTTGCGCTTGTTGTCACTAAGAGCATCAGAAGTAGTGGTAGCACTAATACGCTTTGGCAGTCTGTTCTGCTCAACTGCCTAGTCAGTGAGACGGTGGGATAGTCGTATGACCTGTTGAATCGTGAGAAGGTTAGCTGAAGTCACCATACTCTGAATCTCTGGCACTAAACCCTTGATGTACAGTTCGACATGTTTGCAGGAAGGATCCACCATGGTAGGACACAATGCAGCTAGTTCGTTCGATCTCTTAGTATATGCCTCGATTTCAGACCCCGTCATTTTCAAATTGTAAAACTCCACTTCCAGCTTATGAATGTCATCACGATGACAATACTATTCCTTGATCAGATCCTTAAAGTCATTCCATAGGGTGGCATTAGCAGCTGCTAACCCTAGCATTTGAACCTGTGTGTTCCACCAAGTGAGCGCACCACCTTCAAGAGTTCCCTTAGCAAATTTCACCCTACTAGCAACAGGGCATTCACACATTTTGAAGACAGATTCGATCTTCTCGGACCAGTGGAGGAGACCTATAGCTCCTTCTGTACCACTGAAGGTACTAGGTCTACAGTCCATAAAGGTCTTGAATGTACACATGGGAGGTTGAGCATGCTGACCTGTCGCGCGAGAAAGAAAAGACAAGGTTAAGCACGAGAGTTGGTTCGCAAGAGTAGGATCTAAACATCCTAGGATAGGTCGAAATGGAAGGTTATACCTCCTACTGGAGTTGCTGCGAGTGCCTCAGCAACTCATTCGTTGATTAGAGCCGTCAGCTAGGCTTGATTCAAAATAAGACGTCCACTTATGATCTTCACATCGAAGTAAACACAAGTGAGAAAGGTGTCGCAAAAGTGTGTAAGTATGGAATGACAGAAGGAAGTAAGCACACAGGGTTTCTATCAGTCGCCATGACAACTAAGCATACCATGATCAATGCACTACTTAAGCTAACAGGCAGGCAATACAAACACAAACCATATTACCTATAGTGTTGAGTCTTGCACGTGGAGCGAAGTGTCGTTGTGGATCGTTGAGCACTGTACATGTTATAGTATGGTTTTGTCAAAAAGCTTTTCCCTTTTTAAAACCAAGTTCACTATAACCAATGGCTCTGATACCAATCTGTCACACCCCCAAATTCCACAAGCGGAGTATCACCGCAGGAGGTGTGACATGACCAGGATCAAGCCACCAATCATATTGAACAATTTATTAAAGTAAATATAAAACCAACCAAAAATATAATTGGTGTCTAAAACAAATTAACCAAGTTCAAGTTATCAGTGGAAGCATAAATTTTAAAACCAAATCATAAGTTTAAAAGTTCAAATGTTTAACATGGAACTCAACAGTCCATGTCCCACAACGACCTCGTCCTCCTGTGCAAGCTCCATCTAAGCACCTAACTACCTGCAAGGCATATAGTAACGAGTCAAGAACAAAGTTGAGAGAGTTCATAGTTGGTTGTCCATTTTACTGTTGTTCCAAAAACCATAAGTTACTTTTGAAAACCATGAGTTAATCAGTTCCTTGTTTCCCAAACCATAACCAGTGGGGGGCTACCCCATGTTAACCACTAGACCCGTTACCATATCGACTACTGAATGAAGACATGTTTATGTGCCCTGCATCAATGTCTATCATCATTGACTAAGTGCCCATATCCATTAGTCCACTCCCGTCCTCTGCGGCACGGTGTGAGGCTTCTCAAACCTAATAGCGCTATTTAACTAATGACCCGTTCGCCATTGGCCCGGCGATTAAGTCGATATAAAAATGAGGGACTTAATGATAGAGTTTTTGGTCTAGTAACAATGTTGTCACCCTTCAGTTAAGAGGGTGGAGGTACGTGTCCTATATAAGGAGATCACGCAGGTTCCAATGTTGTCACCCTTCAATTAAGAGGGTGAAGGTACGTATTCTAACTAAAGAGAATACGCAGGTTTCCTTTCAATCATTTACCCATTCCCAACCACCGGGAATCCCATGCCTTGTAGAAAGTGTGAACTCACCTTAGGTTAGCTTGGCAGATAAACAAAAGGTCAATTGAGCTGCTAGTGGTCAACCACGTCCTAACATGGTTACCATATAAGTCAGGTCTAGGTTCAAGTAGTGCACGTAGGTTTACATATAAGCTAACAAGTTTCAAACACATAACGATCATGGCAAACATGTAGGATCATGGAAACTAGTTAACCCACACTCGACATATTAAACAGTAGCATACAGTTCACATAACATAACCCAAACTTGTGCGACTTGAGTGATTGGGCTATAATGATCTAATCATACTACATATATGAGCCGATTATATGAACACCAATCTCATCAATTTGCATTATAATCAATCATATATCATCCCTAAATCATTATGTAGAAACATATAAACCACAACATCATCTAACATACAATCAATAGTAAGATACTAACCGGTTAGAGGGTAGAACAAGGGTTGATCCGAACAAGAAAGCTTCGAGGAAGAGGGGATGTTGCTGCCGTCGAGTTCGAGAGAGAGGGAAAGAGATTTAGGGTTTGGTGTGTTTTCTTGTGTTTGCAAAATATGAGAAACAACCCCAATAATGGGTGCTTGTATGTGTATATAAGAGGAGTGGACCGAGCCCGTACATGGGCTGCCCTTGGTTTAGAGTACAAAGAGTGTGGCCCAAATGGGCTTGTGCGATTGCACATGTGTTGTGCGATCCAACTTAGGTAGTATGCATACACATTTACAATACAATTACATACACATAACATCCATAATATCTCATTATAATCATATCAAGTAATCACATAATGTTCAAAACATGTTACATTCAACACAAAGATAGGTTCTAAAATACGAGTTGTCATAATACTCGATCCCTTTTTGTTTTAAACTTTGGGATGCAATATGTATTCTATTAAACTATGAAACTTGATACTTTGAATATAAACTCTATCCTATGTGTATGTGAAACTTGTGACTCTTGATTCTTGATTCATTATGCTATGTGAACGTTTAATCCAGAGTGTGTAGTACCGCCTTAACAATAGTGGCGCTATAGGAAGATGCACCTCCCTGTTATTCTTGGGGGTATTGTTCGGAGGATTCTAGTTTTCCTTGAGTCTTGGGAAAACACCTAAAGCATCGGGACACTTGGGCTATCACTTGGACTGCGAACACTAGCATGGCTGAAACTATTTTTATAGTTTACATGATGGATATGAGTCTTTTAACCTGTTATGCTATATACTCAAACTTGTATACTCGCCAGTACGTTTTTGTACTGACTTTATTTTAATGCATGTTGCAAGCTAACAGGATGCTAGGATTCATGAAACTTGCTAGGATGTTGCTTAGAAACACATCATAGCTAAACCAGAAATTTTGATACTGTTTTGATGATGATTTGTAATTGGTGTTTTGTGGATTGATACTTTAGACAATTATTTTGAAATGAATTTAATCTATATTGAAATATCTAGTGTTATGGAATCTCATGAGCAATCTGAACGCTTAGTGCCGCACCCCGATGTTTCCGCCATCGGTTGGGGTGTGACACTCGAAACGTAGTTATTGGTATTGTTCTGTGTGTGTTATTGTGTGCTTTACTTGTGTGTGCCTTACATATGTTTTAGGATGTTATTCACAAACGCAATCGCAACTCTATCACGTCGCAATCTCATCGCAAAAGCATAAAATTAAATCGCAACTAATAAGTTTTATGCATTTTTAGGAGTTATGTTATTTGTGTAACTACCTGTTAAATATCGTGTGGTTATCTCATCGCAACGCTTACTCACAACTAACTTAAACGCAACGCAACGCTCAACGTACGAAACGAAAGTCGAAAAACCAACTCGCACGAGCCGTCAAATCGAATGACCCTTAGATCGAATGGCCATCCGTCCGGATGACCATCCGACCGGATGGCCATCCGATCGACTGGCCATCCGACCCACTACTCTGCACCGCCTTTCTCACCTTTCACCTATAAATACCCACCTGTCACATCAACTGTTCATTGATGTGACAGCCTTATCCGACCAGCACACTCTCAAGCACTTTTCTCTCGATTTCACGTGATTCCGTAAGTATTTCACCCTAAATCTTGTACTTCCATCTTCATTGAACACATCTCCATCATCTTCTCCACTGAAATCACTAAGTTTCACCACGAAATCACCTGATTTGGACTGTTTTAGAGTGACGTCACCTCGGGTTCTTATGAACACTGAAGTGTGACATCATCTCATCAAGATTTGTCCAGATCTAAAGGATTTCTACACATTTTTACACTGATTTCAACAAGGTTCCAACAATTATCAACTGTTTCAAACTTTTCTTCAACTTTTCTTCACTTTTTACTAAATACCGATGGAATCTAGGCTCGTTCAGGCTCCCTACTCATTCCCTAGTTAGGAACCGGTTTGAGAACGGATTTCCACCGGTGAGACAACCGATTCACGGGTTGAACATGAAGCTTCCTAAAAAGAACAGTGAGTACAATCGAATGGGGTGATTCCCATCCGATCGGCTGACTGGACTTGGTGTGTGTTTCCGTTGTTTGACACATTATCACGTCGTCTCCGTTAAAACTTCTAAACTTAGAAATTTTACCAAGTTTGATCATGGATATGTAACTATATAAACATGTTTGATCATGCAATTAAGCATTATGATCTGGAATTTCTGTTTCCAGCTAACATACCGACTTTATCATCATTTTTTTTCCCACTTGAGATTCATTATCTGTTTAAGCCATATTTATTGCACAATTGCAGAACACTTGGATATGATACTAGGAATTTTTTTGGATCTATGGTGGAGGTGGGGAAGATTAATGGTTTATGGTATGTAAGGTGTCTGGTTAAGTGTTTATGGTGGCTCCGTCATCTCAGATAGACGCCCCTTTCACTTAATGGCTGGTCGGCCTGCAAAAGTCGCTAGCAAAGTGGCTAAATATGTGGCTGGTTGGTGGAACCTGCTACTTGAGATGGGGGTCTGGCTTGACTTTGAAGCCCCTTTCACTTGGCTGGTTACGTGAATTATACATGGCTCACACTTGGATGACACATTGGATCCGCTATCTTGGGTAGAAGACCCTTTTTTGACCATCACAGGCTACCGTAGGTGGAAGAACCTTTTTTGACCATTATAAAGCTCCATTTCTCGTACCCAATGACCAGTTTAAAACAACCGTCAAGATTAACCCACACATGGTACAAGCTTTGAGTAGTCACTTCATAGTTGATATGGTTGAACACGATGTAATTTTGAATCCAATGTTTAAAGGAAGCAACTAGCATATATTTGTCATACAAACACGTTATTGAGACACCTGAGGAACCCTTACAATGAGAAATTACCCGTGAAAGTACTATCTCTTGCTAATCTTTTAATGGTTCGTATTTTCCTTCTGTATATTATATCTATACTATTTAAGTGAACTTTTAATGGTGTTGAAAGGTTAAAATACGCCAGGTATCCTATGTGTTTGATGCGTGTCCTTCAATCTCCAACCACGCGTGCCCTATGTCATTCATATTCTTCATGTTTTCATCTTCTCCGCCACAGGACTCCTCCTCAGCCTTCTTTGACTTTACTAATACCAGGTATGTGTTCTTCCACTTCTCGAAATACTTTCAACTATTTTCATTGCAGCCAAATCACCACAGTCATATAGGTGCTTGACAGCCCTCTCCTTTCGCTAACAACAAGAATCATTATCTTTTTCCTAAATTCCAATTAAAACTTAGTTGGCTTTACCGTCAGGTAGATTGGCATCTTGCTCTTAGGCTTCTTTAGTTTGTATCCACATCACTTTGTTTCCTGTTTATTCATGTCCTTGGTGAATGCAATCATCTAATTGTTTGTGCTTGATGTCATTCAGCACATCCAGGGGAGTTGATCGTTTGTGGTAGTGACGTAGGCAACATATATAAGACCGAGACTGAGGACATTAGTCGACGTTTGGGTTTGCCAATATGTTCTTTGGAAGGGCAATTGTAGAACTTTAGTTTAGGGTAAATTGGATTAGAAAGCCAATTTCCAACTCTAAGTTATGTTTATAAATGAATCTTATTTGGTTTTATTATTTTTGTTAAAATTAAAATGCATTGTGAAATAAAGTTATGCATTGTAATCTATCGCTCAAAATTATTTTTTACTAGAACAATGAAGGTGTAGACAAAGGAGGAAGAAAATTGAGTATGAGTTTATCTCTTTTGGATACCAATGACTAATTTGACATATTCAGTTTATTCTTCAATCAAAGTCATGTTAATTCTTTTTTTTAGCTTTCCTTATTGTTACTCGATGATAATATAATTGAATCTGGGTATGTTGTCAATATATTTTATTATTTATGTGTGTATGCATATAAATTATGTCTATGTTAGTGAAGCACTGAAGCATGTGGAATTTATCTAGGATGAATTGAAAATTAGAAATGAATCTATTTAATATGTTAATTAAATATGATAGAATTTAGTCAACTATTAATAGTCAAACTCTAGATTCTTAAAAATGTGGAATTTTCTCATACAAATTTGACTAGCTATAATTGAGTTTAAGTTTTACTTGATTCTTTTCTACTTGTATTTGCTTTCAACTTTTTTTTTTTTACTTTTTTTTTTCTTATTTTCCTCGGTTTACTGTTGTAAGATTAAATATATTATGATGTAATATTTAATCTAGTAGCCATTATAATCATTTACATTATATAGATCAAAATATATAACCTATTAAATAATTAGTTGGTAATTGTTGATGGGTCATATTACCTTTATTAACTAATTAGGGTTTCCTCTTGGGTGCATATATAAGGAGACTAATGTAGAGGTTAAAGGGTTAGACTTCAAGATAACGTAATTACTCATAACATCAAATCACCTCCTCTCCTATACCGGTTACCCTTTATCGGTTCTCTTATCACCATCATTAGATTGCACCCTAAGGAGGAACCAGATCAAGCTGACAATCATGTCAAACCTTATTGTTGCGTCTCCATCTGGATTCTCTGCTGGCCTGTCTGATGCAATCAAAGGTATGTATTTATGTTTTCCATTATGTTTAAACAGAACTGATCAACATGTGGTATCAGAGCATATGTCGATTAGTCAGTTCTATTTCCGTATCCATAATTCTGGGATTGAAATCTGGAAAACAGAATTTTGAAAACCTAATAAAAATTCGAAACCCTGTTTCGAGACCTAATAAAATTCCAAAATCACTGATTCTCGAAAATTTGGAAAAAGAATGGTTTATGAATATCTCGAAATCAAAACGGGTAAAATTATGTCCGAAATCTGTTTAGAAAAACCTTAATGCAAGGGTTTCGGGTTCCAGAATCATGTTTAATTTTTTTAGGGTTCGTCATGTGTTCTTAGGAAAATTCGAAATTTCTTTATGTTTTGTAATATGATTTGGATTATGGAGTGTTTTTTCATGTTTGATCTATTTTAACTCTTAGAAATTTTCAAAAACTGTTATTAGATCAATAGATAAAATTTTTTTGAAATATTTGATAAAATTAGATCAGCACTAAAATAGGAAATTACATCTCAAAATCCCTAAGAATTCGAATTTTCAGTTATTTTCACAATAACAGCTGCTAACAGAAGGTTCGAGATCACTCTTAACGAGTCGAGACCAAGATTTCGACTCGAGACCAAAAGATTTCGACTCGAAATTGTCACACCCCCAAAATACCACATGCGGAACCCCCGCGAGGCGTGTGACGTACCAGGATCCAAGCCACCAATCACAATGAACCCATAAATATAACTAAAGAAATCTTTCGTTTATTAACATTAAGTGTTACAATGTTACAAATAATTCACAGTATACAGCGGAAGCATAATTCATTCGTTAAGTGTTTATAAACCACATGTAAAAACCATTAGTCTTGTGTTGTGATTCCATGTATCTCGACCCATGACCACTCCAGCCTCCCAGACAGCAAGTTCCCATAATATGCACCTAAAGGCCTGCAAGGCATGTAACAACAAGTCAACAACAAAGTTGAGCGAGTTCACAGTTGGTTGTCCGTTTTAAAGTTGTTCCAAAAACCATAAGTTCTTTCGAAAACCAGTAGTTAATCAGTTCTTGTTTCCCAAACCATATCCAGTAGGGGCTACCCCATGTTAACCACTAGACCGTTACCATATCGACAACTGACTGAGAAAGTTGTGCCCTACGTCAATGTCTATCATCATTGACTAAGTGCCCGGATCCATTAGTACACGCCCGTCCTCCCGGCACGGTGTGAGGCTTGTCAACCCTAATAGCGCTATTAACTAATGACCCGCTCGCCATTGGCCCGGTGATTAAGTCGATATAAAAATGAGGGACTTAATGATAGAGTTTTGTCTAGTAGGTGATAGGTTGTCTCCTTCCCAACCGAGGACGGAGGTACGTACTCTACCCAACCGAGAATACGCAGATTAAATGTAGTCGTCCTTCCCAACCGAGGACGGAGGTACATATTCTGTTAAAGGTGAATATGTAGGTTTCGTTTTAGCTTCTTAACCCATTCCCAACCCACCGGGAATCCCATGCCTTATAAAAGTGTGAACTTACCTTGGTTTGCTCGGTTAGATTAGTTTCTTGTTTAATAGTTGATCAAACACGTCCTAAAAGGGTTACCGATAACAGTCAGTTCTACGTGCACATGAACCACATCTTTCACGTTCAATTAATTCACGTATTCATAGCATTTCACCATATACACGTAGTAGCATACGAGGAACACATATGTCCTATGAATCATAACAGTTTACCATGCAGCATAACAGCCGGTTATCATCATGAAATCTCACAATAAGTAGTTGGTTCACTTACAAGTTCACATCACAAATTCATATTTCATAAGTCACGTGACAGTTAACATTTCGTTATTCACATGGTGCACAATTTAAGTAAGTCTATGGCCCAATAAAATAATAAGGCTTAAACTCCTAACCTACTAATCACAATTAATTCATGGCCCAGTTGACTCCGGCCCAAACATGAGACGCATTAAGCTGCGTGATGCGGCCCAATGTTAACCCTCGGAAGCCCAGCCCGCATCGACTAGGTGTCTGTCCCCAAACAGCGCACAGGCCAGCCCAATGTTCAGGTGGTATTTTACTAATTAACGCAGCCCAATAACATGCACAGCCCAAACTATCTTTGTGTGTTACCCGATTAAGTCATTAGCCCCAAAACAGTTTGTATGTTATCGATTCCATCTTCACTATATTATCTTAACCCCTTTTAATCATTAATCCGTTACACCCACACCTCATAATCATTAGGTAACCCGAATTCAAATAACATAACCCTTTTCAATAACCATTCAATACCAAACAATTACTATAACCGTCCCACATGTACATTGATTCCAACTTCACAAACCAAGCACCATCCCATTAATTAATTCACACACTATTACTACTCTTGACTAGTCTGACAATATTATTAGGATATGCACATGGTTTGATTAGATCAAAAACACACACATGGGCCACCATTTTCTTATTTAATGTTATCCAACTTTATCAAACCATTCCTACAAATCTATTGGACCGTTTAAAACTACTGACACCTCAAAATTGGTTATGACTCACATATCATTCATAATATAAATTCTAGATCAACACTTTCACACACAAACACATAGCACTTCTTTTCATAGACATCTAATCCAACATGATAACAGTGAATCATTATAAGAAGAAGCATACTAACCGTACACAAGAAAACAACGAACAGAAAAGAAAGGCTCCGTCCAAGCACAATGTTACCGTCGACCAAAGAGAGGGGGGAAGAGGTTTAATGCTAGGGTTTGCGTATCTTGTTGTCCGTTTAGAGAATTATGGGGCAATAATAATCATGCAGTTCATATAATATAGGGTGTGCGTGTGCATATACGGATTCACAATGGTCGGCCCAACTTCTAGACTTTGTTTGGGCTTGTGCAGTTCGGGTCCAAGATAGCATATTAAGAAACAAATGTTTTACAAATCTGAGGAGAGTGTGTGGCCCAATCGTATGCGCGGCCCAATCGTACGTTATGTGTGTGTGCGGCCCAAACGTAGGTGGTCCAAACACACAATCAATCATTCTCGTTTACGTTCAGGTTTAACCAGTTTATTATCACAACTCTTAACAATTAATATAACAGGAACGTGGCTAAAGGAATAACGAGGAAAGGAATCAGGATCACAAGACTGAAAGGCACAAACCTTGAAAGTTCGGGTTGTCACATCATCCCCAACTTGAAAGAAATTTTGTCCCGAAATTTGATAAGTAAGCACAGAGAAATGAAGTGACAAATCAAGATTGCTGCAAATTTTCCCCAGGTGCCACATCATCCCCAACTTGAAGTGGAATTTCGTCTCGAAATTCACCAGTCGCACCAGAGTTAGTTTGGTCATCAGGAAAAAGTTGAGGATATTAAGCTTCATCTGATCCTCACGCTCCCACGTGAACTCCGGCCCATGTCTTGAGTTCCAACGAACTCTCACAATCGGGATTCGACTATGTTTACGCACCTTGACCTCCCGGTCCATGATCTCGATAGGTTCTTCGACAAACTGTAACTTGTTGTCAATCTTGAGCTCAAGAAGGGGCATCACAAGTGTTTCCTCGGACAAACGCTTCTATATATTTGAGACATACTGACTTCGAGAACGTTACTTAACTTCTCAGGTAACCCGAGTTTGTGAGCCATGTCACCGATTCGATCCAGAAATCCAAATATCCCAACGCATTGTAAACTAAGCTTGCCACGTTTTCTATAGTGTGCCGCACCCTCCCAGGGTGAGACTTCTGATACGTTCGCCTTCAGCGAACTCCCAGTGTTTCCTAAGCTTATCAGCTTACCTGACGGTCACGCATTGCCGCCAAACGATTTCCGATCTGAACAATCTTTCCAAGAGGTTCGAGTACAACCTCTGGATCTGTGATTAGGTTGTCACCCACCTTAGTCCAACAAGGAGGTTGGCATTGTCATCCATGCAATGCCTCAAACAGAGTTGTATGCATACTAAAACGGTAACGGCTGCAGTAGAGCTCACCCAAAGATAAGTGTCCTTCCCAAATGTTTACTATAGTCAATCACGCACATGCTCGCAGCATATCTTCGTGTGTCATGATGGTTCGTTACTCTGCCCGGTTGTCCTACAGTGATAAGTAATGCTCATGCCTATATGTGAGCCAAGGGTGTTGCGTATTGCTTGCCATAAATCAGGTATAGCTCAAAATCAGAGATACAGGAGTTGGCACCTTGTGCCTAGATAGCCGCCTCTCTCAGAGGAGTATCCACAAGCTGTGAAGACTCATCAGTTTCTTTGATTGCAAGAAAGTGTGCTGGTAACATGAGACAATCAACGATCACCCAGGTGGTATTGTTTCCGTTTCGAGCTATAAGTAGACAGAATCCATGGCAATCTGTTCTCATTTCCATATGGGTGTTTCTGGTTGCCGATGCTTCGCCTTGACTTTCCCACAAGTCAAGCATCATTCACCTACATAGCTAAGCGGGCCTTCATGCCCGATCACCAGTGCAAGATTTATAGATCCTAATATCTCTCATCAAAACCTAGACGACTAGATTATCGAGGCCGGTGTGTTTTGCTCAACACGAGTTCCCTACTGTTGCCGTATAATGAGATCCACATTCGTTCCATGAGGTAGCGTATATCATTCGACCTGCCAAAGGTTGCTTCTCCATGCCCCGCATGGGTTCAACTTGAAAATTTTCTTCCTTTAGTTCCCCAGTTTGAATAGAGCGAGTCTGATCATGTAAGTTAAAGTCGATAGTGAGCTGTGAAGCTCGTGCACGTTCAGGTTCCACAGTCGAAATCATTCAAAGGTTCCATCCAGCGATGCCATTACATGATTTAGCTCCTCCAAAACAACGGTACAAAGGAGGCCCTTGTGATCGGTCTAAGTAACGCATCCGGTACCGTCCAAGTAATGCCTCCAACTTAAATCCAAAGACCATGGTTTCCATCGCAGGTTGCGATTCGTGCAACTCTTCTTGTAATTCCACTACGTAAGCCATCACTTTCTCGTGTTGCATCGGCGTGTAACTGGGACTCTGATTCGAATCATCATGGAATACCACTAGATCACCCGTACCCTCGGGTAAAGACAATACTCAGTGCATTGTAGAGTTGAGTTTCAAAAGCTGAAAAGACGTCCTCCTGTTTTGTCTCCCCTGAATTCACCACACCCCGCTGTGCTAAAGAGGTTATATCGGCGCCATCTTCGAAAATCTCGCAATGAATCTGTGATAGTGTCTAGCATAACCAAGGAATTGCTGCATCCCCGAAGGAATCTTTGGTGTCGATCAGTATTAACCAAAATGGGTCTTAGCGAGATCCACCTGTATTCCCACTTCGTTGTTTATATGACCAAAAATGTGTACTTCCCGAATCCTGAAGTCACACTTAGGTAGACTTCACACGTAGATGCTCCTCCCCTAGAAGCTCTACGATGAAATATAAGTGCCGTTCATGGTGCTCCTTACTCCTGGAAGTGATTCAAAACGTCATAGATAAACACGGTTGACGAATCTGGCAAAATGGGGTTAGCACATACTACTCATGTGATCCCTAAGGCTGCTGGTGTGTTGGGTAACTTTAAACAACGAGAATAGAAAATCGTAGTGGCCGTACTGTGCCTGTAACGCTGTGTTAGAAGTCATCCTCCCCTAGGTCTTCCGTCAAGTGACAGTCTGATCTTAAGTCGGTTTCCGAATAGAAGCTTAATCATTGCAGCGGGTCAAGCAGGTTTTCGATGCGAGATAGAGGGTGACGGTCTATGGTTGCCACCTTGGGGTAGTCTGTACGCGTACGAAAGGACTCGTCCTTCACTTCCACAATAGAGCTCGGGCTCCCCAAGACAAGGAGTTAGATCGCTAAAACTCCCACCCGGCAGTTCCTGAAGTTGATTAGACAGTTCTTGCAACCCTCCTGGTGCAAGACGGTATGAAGTACGAGCAAGGCTGCTTCTGGCGTGAGATTAAACTGAGATTCTGCCTAACAGTTGTGGAAGTAAGCCAGAAAGTTCCCCGGGTAGCAAACCGAGAGGGATCACAAAAAATTGGTGGATCCTCGATGCTATTTTCCTTCAGCCCTAACATCAGTAACGATTGCTAACACAGCGGAGTAATCCCTCCGTAGACACTTCTGGCCTTCATCGCTGAAATGGCGCTAACTTTTGCACTACTCTGATGCTTTAGAACAAATAACGATTCTCCACACAAAGTTTTCTCCTCACTGGGTATATCTACGTGATTCCTGGATAACCAATTCACACTAACAACTGCGTTGTAACCATCGAGGATAGTAGAAGGAAGGTCGACGTCGAACACTTGTCCCACAAGGTCGTGTTTACACCCCAACGAACATATGAGATTTCATTTGACTTGCCATCAGCCGATTCCACATCAGATTTGGTTTCAAGAAGTATCAGGGTTAAGCAGAATAGAGACGAAGCGAACAGCTACCCATACAACCTACCATGTTGCTGCTATGCCTGGCGTCGCCTACGCCAATCCTAAATGTCCTACCATGAGCATCATTTCCAGTGTTGTTGTCACGGTTGCGAGGGTTCCCATTACTATCATTATTCGCTCTCGTTTTAATTGTGAAAACTACTTTTGGTCGTCTCGCTAATAACATCCAAACCTTCGCAACTCGCCCATCGTTCAACTTGAATTAACAAACCACCAAAGGGTAAGTTAACAATCACAGATTCAGTCGTTACCCACATAACCCCCACACATAACCATGGGTGCAGTCTGATAACGGGATTTATCAGATCCTATGGTACCATAACCTAATACTGGTCGGCTTGATCAATGTTAATGAATGTTATTCGTTATGTAACTACGTCCAACAAGTTTGATTACATTATCGAAATCGTTATTTGTTAAATATAAACCGTATTAATCATTTTTGAAACCATCGTTAATAACATCGAAATCGTTTAACACATATGAATCACCCCAAAACAATCGAAAATAGTAAAATAGGGGAACTATGTACTCACTTTAAGTGCAAAGTATCCTCAATCAAAAGAACTCAACAAAGCTCAAGCAAAACGAGGAAATCAAGTAGCACCTAGAAATCGGATCACTAGATAAATAATCGACACCTAAATCGGAAGATCAGATAGAATGAAGTCTTGTAAACCAAATGAGTATTGAGACTCATGTGATATGGTTTAACAAATCCTACATCCTAAATCAGAACCTAACCTAAGTCATTTCGACCCGTTACGACCCATTAAGGTAGCTCACGCTAATTTAACGCGTCATTCGCGCAAAGCGCGTTCAAGACGCCTAACTAGTCCTATGAAAAGTATTATATGCCTAAACATGTTTAAACATGTTGCATAATTAGTTATGTGACAAAATTTTAGGTTACATATGCTTAAAATTCAATTATGTATGAAAAGGGCATTTTGGTCATTTACCTAAGGCATATAAACTACCTATCATACAACTAATTAAACCTAAGTGACCATAAGGTATAACCTCGGAAGGTTATTCCCTATACAACTATGGTCACTAAACATGCTTGGTCGGATCCTAATGATCGACCAAACGGGTCGAGTTCGAAAGTCTAAGCGGTTGTTTAGACCGCTTGACTTACGACTCTATACAAGCACTAAACTAAAAGTGACGAGTTAAACATGTTGAAACATGTTTAACCAAGTTAGAAAACAGGTTTTGATATCAAAACAAACGGTTTTGATACCCAAGAATAGTTTGGTTACAAAATACGCATAAATACGCAATTTGACCGAAACTATGACTCATCACTACACCTAATCAACGTGGTAATCAGTAGGTATAGTCACTAGGGACTATAACCATCGTGATTACGCTCACGTTGCGAAGTTCAAACGAACTTCGTGTTGACCAAAGACTGGTCAAAGCAGAAAGTTAAACATTGTTTGACTTTCATGCTTGAAAAATATAAACAAGCATGAAGGAGACTTACAAAGGGTCCAAGCTAGGATCAAGATCAAGAAAACTCAGGTATAAAGCTTCAACAAGTGAAAACCCCAACTTAGAGCTGATCTTGAATGAAATGAGCAAAGAACCCAAATGAAGACCCATGCTATTTATAGGAAGTTAGGATCAATTGGATCATTACAAGTGTTTAGATGGATCAATCTTGACCCTACACTTGTGCACATGGTTTTACAATACAATGGGGACCCAAAACCAGCTCCAGGTATTGAGAATTTTACATAAATAACCCTGGAAATCTAGCTGGATGTTGAAACTGGGCTGTTGATTTTTGGACCCTGTCACGTGGCATGCCAGGGAGACCCTGGGCTGGCGCGTGGCTCGGGGAAGCTTAGTTCTAAGTTTCAACTTTTGGCGAAACAGGTCCCTGCATGCTTAAAACTTGATTTTCGGCACGTTTAAGCCCCGTTAACCCCATTTCAAGGCTCTAAAATGAAGTTAAAGTATAGGGAACTTAAAATATGCTCAAAAACATGTCGGATGTCGGTTCGTTTGGTCGTACGGTTGCGTTATTCGGTTAATTACGATGAAAACTCGAACGGACGCGAAAACGATCCAAATTTCACAACGAATGGTATTTTTGCATTCCAATCACTAAAATATTTTAATGATTACAAAAATTTTTGGATGTCCGGATATGTTCAGAATGTAAGATATGCGCGAAAATGCAAACTTATGCGATTTTTGACGCTTTTAGTCCCTTAATGACCAATAAGTTTATTTTTGCATACCAAACCCCTCAAAGCCTATTTCTCAGCTATGTAAAGGATATTTAGGGTATGTTTAACTTATGATCAAGTTCCGGAATGTTCATTACAAAATGAATCGGCATACTTTCGTAGTTTGACACAAATAGTCCCTGCGATCGAATAGACTTGTTTTCAACACACCAAACCATCCAAAACTTATTTCTAGTTATGTAAAGGTTATTTAAGGTATGTTAAGCCTATGTCACTATTCCGGAGTGTTTGTCGCGCTAAACTGACTTCATTTACGCACCATTTTGCGTATAACTTTCAAGAAAGCGATTTAAAGCTTGAAATCGAACTCGAATCAAATCGTAAAATCATCAAACACAAATACACACATAATATCACCAAAACACATATAATAAAACCAAAACACATTGTTTTATTAATAATTGATATTGTTTTACATTGTACATCGATTACAGAGCACAGTTGTCACAGTCTCCCCTACTTCAGGAAATTTCGTCCCGAAATTTTAACTAGAGGAAGCTTGTGAAAAAATTCGGATATTTCGCCTTCATTTGGTCTTAAAATTCCCAAGTAAACTCTGGGCCACGTTTGGACTCCCAACGGACCTTGACCAATCTAATTCGCTTGTTCTTCAACTGTTTGACTGCACGGTCAATTATCTCCACAGGTTTCTTGACAAAGTGCATAGTCTCATCAACTTGAATCTCGTCGAGTGGAATATGAAGATCAGCATCGACCAAACACTTTCGCAAATTGGACACATGGAATGTTGGGTGAATATTCCCAAGCTCTGGAGGTAGCTTTAATCGATAGGCAACCTTTCCGACTCTTTCAACAATCTTAAATGGTCCAACATATCGAGGTGCAAGTTTTCATTTCTTTCCAAAGCTCACCACTCCCTTCCAAGGTGACACCTTGAGTAGGACACGGTCTCTGACTTGAAATTCTAAGGGCTTGCGTCGCATATCCGCATAACTCTTTCGACGGCTCCTAGCTGTCACAAGATTATCATGAATTTTCTTGATTTTGTCTGTTGTTTCCAGAATAAGCTCAGGTCCAGTAAGCTGAGCTTCACTGATCTCATTCCAACAGACAGGTGAACGACATTTTTTACCGTATAGAGCTTTGAATGGTGCCATATTAATGCTAGCATGATAACTATTGTTGTAAGAGAACTCAATCAACGGAAGATGAGAATCCCAACTACCACCAAAGTCTATCACGCATGCTCTAAGCATATCCTCCAAAGTTTGAATCGTCCTCTCAGATTGTCCATCTGTTTGGGGATGATAAGCAGTGCTTAGATTTAGTTGGGTTCCCAAAGAAGATTGCATGGTCTTCCAAAAATGAGATGAAAATCGAGCATCACGATCAGATATGATATCCAAAGGAACACCACGATCAGATTGTCCATCTGTTTGGGGATGATCAGCAGATAGATCCTCGTGAATCGGAATAAAATGAGCTGACTTCGTTAATCGATCGATAACAACCCATATAGCATCGTGACCTTTAGATGTACGCGGTAACTTAGTGATGATATCCATAGCAATGTTCTCCCACTTCCAAACCGGTAACTCTGGTTGTACAAGCAAACCAGAAGGTCGTTGATGTTCAGCCTTGACTTTGAGACAAGTTAGGCATTTCGATACATACAAGGCAACATCCCTTTTCATACCAGGCCACCAATACTGAGTACGAAGATCCTTGTACATTTTATCAGCACTAGGATGGATAGAATATCGAGACTTATGAGATTCGTCCATCACTAAAGTGCGGAGATCATCTTGCTTCAGAATCCACAAACGATCCTTGAAATAGAGTAACCCATCGCCTTTCGTTTCGAGTTTAAGTTCGAGTTGAAGCGGTAGCTCATATTTCAATAAGCCTTTGATCACACAAGATCGTTGAGCTTGAAGGACACGAGATTGAATATCGGATAGAGTTCGAACAGAATGAAGCTTGACTCGTTCCTTCCGACTAAGCGCATCGGCTACGACATTCGCCTTACCAGGATGGTAGCGAATCTCGCAATCATAATCGTTCAAAAGCTCAACCCATCGTCGATGCCTCATGTTCAGCTCCTTCTGATTAAGAATGTGTTGGAGACTTTTGTGGTCTGTGAAAACCACACACTTTGTGCCATAGAGATAGTGTCTCCAGATTTTAAGAGCGAAAACCATAGCACCCAACTCAAGATCATGAGTTGTATGGTTCTTCTCGTGAACTTTTAGCTGTCTTGACGCATAAGCTATCACTTTGCCTCGTTGCATAAGAACACAACCAAGGCCTATATTCGACGCGTCACAATAGACAATGAAATCATCGTTTCCATCGAGCAAAGACAAAACAAGAGCATCACTAGGGGTGCAAATGAGCCGAGCGGCTCACGAGCTACTCGAGATCGGCTCGAGAAAAAGCTCGAAACGAGCGGAGCCTTATCGAGCCCGAGCCGAGCTTGAGCCTCAAAATAAAGCTCGTTTGCTTATCGAGCCCGAGCTCGAGCCTCACATGTGAAGCTCGTTAGGCTCGTCGAGCCTTACCGAGCCTTAGTGTAAACGAGCCGAGTCGAGCCGAACTTATTTAAACTTGTTTACAAGCCGACCTCGAACCTAAAAATAAGCTTATTTAGTAAACGAGCCTGAGCTTTACTTATCGAGCTCACAAGCCTAAAAAGTCTATTATATATATTATTTTTATTTAATATACTAATTAATAGATAATAAATGAGCCGAGCTCGAGCTTGATAAAATACAAATGAGCCGAGCTCGAGCTTTGAAAACAAAGCTCGAATCGAGCCGAGCTCGAGCCTGAGCTCTCATAAGTTAATCGAGCTCGAGCTCGAGCCTGGCCGATTTCGGGCTGGCTCGGCTCGTTTACACCCCTAAGCATCACAGAGTCCTTGTTTCAGCGTTTGGAACGCTTCTTCTTGCTTAGGTCCCCACAAAAAAAAGGCTTATTCTTCTGAGTTAAAGCAGTGAGTGGAACCGCAATCTTCGAGAAGTTTGAAATGAATCGATGATAATAACCAGCAAGACCAAGAAAAGAACGAACTTCTGTTGGTGTCGTTGGTGTATTCCAATCCTTAATTGCAGCAATTTTGGATGGATCCACATGAATACCCTGCTCGTTGACTATATGACCCAAAAACTGAACTTCTTTAAGCCAAAATTCACACTTGGAGAATTTAGCAAAAAGTTGTTCCTTCTTTAGGAGTTCCAGTGTCAAACGAAGGTGTTGATCGTGATCGGCTCGAGACTTCGAATAAATGAGAATGTCGTCAATGAACACAATGATGAACTTGTCTAAATAAGGTTTACAGACCCTATTCATTAAGTCCATGAAGATAGCTGGGGCATTCGTCAAACCAAAAGGCATGACAGTGAACTCGTAGTGCCCATATCTCGTGCGGAATGCAGTTTTGGGAATATCTTCTTCAAGTACACGAAGCTGATGATACCCAAAACGTAGATCGATCTTGGAGAAACATGAAGCACCTTGCAGCTGATCAAAGAGATCGTCAATTCGAGGTAGGGGATATCGATTCTTGATGGTAAGCTTGTTAAGCTCACGATAGTCGATACACATTCGAAAAGATCCATCTTTCTTTTTCACAAATAGGACGGGAGCGCCCCATGGTGAATAACTTGGTCGGATGAATCCTTTATCAGATAACTCTTGGAGCTGTTTTGATAACTCTTGCATCTCCGATGGTGCAAGATGATAAGGTGCTTTCGCAATCGGGTTGGCATTGGAAACAAGATCAATATGAAATTCGACTTGACGAACTGGTGGCAAACCAGGTAGTTCACCGGGAAACACCTCTGGATAATCTTGGACAATCAGAATATCTTGAATACGCTTGCTTTTGCCCTTCTCCTCGGTGACATGTGCCAGAAAAGCAACATATCCTTTTCGTAAATAACTTTGGGCCTTCGTACATGACATTAGTTTCAATCCACCAGATGGTTTCTCGCCACGAACTTCTAGAACTTCACCAGACGAAAGAGGAATACGAACAATCTTATCAAAACAAACCACCTCAGCATGCATGATGTTTGGTTAACCAATCCATCCCCACAATAATGTCAAAACTTCCAAGTTGCATCGGCACGAGGTCAATTGGAAAAAGATGGTTATCGAGGTTCAATTGACAATCGCGAATAACAGAATCGAGTACAAGAGGTTTACCAGTAGCAATTTCGACATATAAGGGTTTCCTCAGTTTAGTTCTAGGTATCGCAAGTAGAGGCTCAAACGATAATGAAACAAAACTCCTATCGGCACCAGAATCAAAAAGAATAGATGCAGGTCGATGGTTAATAAGGAACGTACCGTTAACAACCTCGTTGTCAGCTCGAGCCTCGTTTGCATTCAAGTTGTACGCTCGTCCACGAGCGGGATTCACATTGGCATTTGCATTCGCATTCACCAACCTTGGGCAGTTGTTGCGGAAATGACCCATTTATCCGCAGTTATAACACGAACCAGGTGGGAATCTTGCAGCATTCCCTTGAGCCTGTGCTGGAATCTGAGCAGCTTGATTCTGACCCAAACGACATATGTTGGCCAGATGCCTAAGTTTACCACACGTAGTGCACTGTTTACATGCCTGTTGGGTAGCATGATGACCATTGAATCGAGCACAGTGAGGTGCAGTACCAGCATATTGCTTCTTCGCGGGAGGTAAGGCTGGTGGGTTCTGAGGATTTTGTGTAGTGATGCAAAGTTCTGGGAAGCTTTGCGCTTCCTCGACCTCTTGGAAGACTCACTCTTCTTCTTACCCTTACCCTTACCCTTACCCTTACCCTTGCCCTTGTCTTGAGCGGAATCAGCTGACTTCTTCTTGTCACCTTTACGGGTCAGTTTACCCTTTCTGACCTGAGACTCGGTCAGAGTAGCAGCTAATTCAATCGCCTGACGCACGGTGGTAGGATTACTACCGGTGACAATATCTTGTACAGAATCGGGCAAACCATCGATGTACCTCTCAATCGCCTTCTCCAATGGGGTAACCATAGTGGGACACAACAAACTCAGCTCTTCATAACGATCCGTATACGCACGGTGTTCTCCCCCATCTTATTTCAAATCATCGAATTCTCGTTCCAAAGCTCGAATCTCGTGACGGGGACAGAACTCTTTCATCATGAGAGCTCGATGCTCTTCCCACGTTTGTGCCATTGCCACATCGGCACCCCTATCACGCATCACACTATTCCACCATGTAAGAGCACGCTTCTCGAACACACTGGATGCAAACTTAACCTTACGCTCATTCGGACACTGCACGTGTCTGAATGTGCTATCCAAACTTTCGAACCATTGCAGGAGCGCGGTTGCTCCTTGAGACCCAGAAAACTTCAACGGTTTAGCCGAATTGAAATTCTTGGAACTACACTGAGCATTATTGTTATTATTCTTGTTGTATAACTGATGGATCTGGGTTACTATGTTCGGAAGCACAGCAGCCATTTGCTGAGAGACAAGGGCTGCGACTTCTTCATTGGTTAGAGGTTGTGCATCTCGTCGAGGAGGCATTGTCTAAAAGAACAAGGAAACATGAGAAACGAGTGAGGTCGACAATTGGGAAAAACAAAATAGGTATTGAAAACATCGACAAAACACAAGAAGTGCGATGATTTCTTCGTTACCTCGAACAAACAAACAACACGCAGTGACTAATCAAAGTAAATAGGTCAATATAATGTATCGCGAAGACCTGCTTTAGCCTATAAGTGGACACTCATCCCAAGAGTTCCCAGGTAAGAGTGACTGGTCCGATTATGTGGATTTGTACAAACACTCTAGCCTTAGACAGAAAACTCAGGATACAGGCATCCACTCTTCCAGATTGCACGTGTTCACACTATAAGACCCAAAACCTTGACGAGATTTTGAGAATTCGGAAGGCACTAAGCCAAAAACAATCATCCGAAAGGGTGGGTGATTATATTCAAAATCATTTTTGGAAACTCAGAGGGTTCAAAACCTTATAAGAAACCATCCAAGAACAGATGATTGGTTTTCAAAGCGGATTTGAAATTTGTGTTCTCGTTGTGGTTATCATCTAAGAATAGGTAACGGTATTGTTTTTTTTTTTAAATCTAAACGCAAGAAAACTTGCGTTAGGGTCCTAGAAAGTTATAGTCTAGGTCAAAGCATTACTAATAACCTAATTCCCTATAACCATTGGCTCTGATACCAACTCTTCTGTCACACCCCGACCGCTATAAAATAACAAAACCGCGGCGGAAACATCGGGGAGTGTTGCAACAGAATCATTGTTTCACAACCATGGATTCAAAAGTTTCGTTTTATTGATTTATTAAGTAATTTACACTGTCTTAAAACAAAACAAACAAGTTAAACATAGACTATCATCGTTATTAGATCACTAAGGCCTTGTCCAGATTGAATGTGAGCATGCATTCTAGCAATCAACATCATTCAACAACACCTGAAACATATGTAAAAACAAAGTCAGCAAAGAAATGTTGGCGAGCACATAGGTTTTATGATAGTGTCAGATTCATGGCCCGTTTACATGTTGCAGTACTTTATTAGACTACAAGAGTCAAAAGTTACAAACCTCGTTTTGAAAAGTGTATTGCAACATAATTAACCATCTCAAATCAAGATGGTTATAATTTATCAAATCTCGTAGCCATGATTCTTAACCCAAAACATTTATTTAATTAAACCAAATTGTAAATCATCTCGTTAATAAAAATCGTATGGTTTATATTATTTAGAAAACATCGTTGTGTGACATCGCTTTAAAATCGTTTACCCAAGTGAACTAAATAATGCTACGGAATGTAATATGATAAAAACACTTATATATAAGAAGTACCAGCGGCGTATCTACCATGTTTTTATCATGTTACACCGGTCCCATTATCTAATCACCACACAAAACCAATCGTTTGTTCAAATCGTTTAAATCATTCCAGTCGTTTAAATCATCCCAAAATCGCTCTCGTTTTAATTGTGAAAACTACTTTTGGTCGTCTCGCTAATAACATCCAAACCTTCGCAACTCGCCCATCGTTCAACTTGAATTAACAAACCACCAAAGGGTAAGTTAACAATCACAGATTCAGTCGTTACCCACATAACCCCCACACATAACCATGGGTGCAGTCTGATAACGGGATTTGTCAGATCCTATAATACCATAACCTAATACTAGTCGGCTTGATCAATGTTAATGAATGTTATTCGTTATGTAACTACGTCCAGCAAGTTTGATCACATTATCGAAATCGTTATTTGTTAAATATAAATCGTATTAATCATTTTTGAAACCATCGTTAATAACATCGAAATCATTTAACACATATGAATCACCCCAAAACAATCGAAAACAGTAAAATAGGGGAACTATGTACTCACTTGAAGTGAAAAGTATCCTTAATCAAAAGAACTCAACAAAGCTCAAGCAAAACAAGGAAATCAAGCAGCACCTAGAAATCGGATCACTAGATAAATAATCGACACCAAAATCGGAAGATCGGATAGAATGAAGTCTTGTAAACCAAATGAGTATTGAGACTCATGTGATATGGTTTAACAAAGCCTACATCCTAAATCGGAACCTAACCTAAGTGCTTTCGACCCGTTACGACCCATTAAGGTAGCACACGCTACTTTAACGCGTCGTCCGCGCAAAGCGCGTTCGAGACGCCTAACTAGTCCTATGATAAGTATTATATGCCTAAACATATTTAAATATGTTGCATAATTAGTTATGTGACAAAATTTTAGGTTACATATGCTTAAAATGCAATTATGTATGAGAAGGGCATTTTGGTCATTTACCTAAGGCATATAAACTACCTATCATACAACTAATTAAACCTAAGTGACCATAAGGTATAACCTCGGAAGGTTATTCCCTATACAAATATGGTCACTAAACATGCTTGGTCGGATCCTAATGATCGACCAAACGGGTCGAGTTCGAAAGTCTAAGCGGTTGTTTAGACCGCTTGACTTACGATTCTATACAAGCACTAAACTAAAAGTGACGAGTTAAACATGTTGAAACATGTTTAACCAAGTTAGAAAACAAGTTTTGATATCAAAACAAACGGTTTTGATACCCAAGAATAGTTTGGTTACAAAATACGCATAAATACGCATTTTGACCGAAACTATGACTTGTCACTACACCTAATCAACGTGGTAATCAGTAGGTATAGTCACTAGGGACTATAACCATCGTGATTACGCTCACGTTGCGAAGTTCAAACGAATTTCGTGTTGACCAAAGACTGGCCAAAGCAGAAAGTCAAACACTGTTTGACTTTCATGCTTGAAAAACATAAACAAGCATGAAGGAGACTTACAAAGGGTCCAAGCTAGGATCAAGATCAAGAAAACTCAGGTATGAAGCTTCAACAAGTGAAAACCCCAACTTAGAGCTGATCTTGAATGAAATGAGCAAAGAACCCAAATGAAGACCCATGTTATTTATAGGAAGTTAGGATCAATTGAATCATTACAAGTGTTTAGATGGATCAATCTTGACCCTACACTTGTGCATATGGTTTTACAATACAATGGGGACCCAAAACCAGCTCCAGGTATTGAGAATTTTACATAAATAACCCTGGAAATCAAGCTGTATGCTGAAACTGGGCTGCTGATTTTTGGACCCTGTCACGTGGTGCGCCAGGGAGACCCTGGGGTGGCGCGTGCCTCGGGGGAGCTCAGTTCTAAGTTTCAACTTTTGGCGAAATAGGTCCCTGCATGCTTAAAACTTGATTTTCGGCACGTTTAAGCCCCGTTAACCCCATTTCAAGGCTCTAAAATGAAGTTAAAGTATAGGGAACTTAAAATATGCTCAAAAACATCTCGGATGTCAGTTTGTTTGGTCGTACGGTTGCGTTATTCGGTTAATTACGATGAAAACTCGAACGGACGCGAAAACGATCCAAATTTCACGACGAATGGTATTTTTGCATTCCAGTCACTAAAATGAAATATTTTAATGATTACAAAAATTTTTGGATGTCCGGATGTGTTCAGAATGTAAGATATGCGCGAAAATGCAAACTTCTGCGATTTTTTACGCTTTTAGTCCCTGAATGACCAATAAGTTTATTTTCGCATACCAAACCCCTCAAAGCCTATTTCTAAGCGAGTTAAAGGATATTTAGGGTATGTTTAACTTATGATCAAGTTCCAGAATGTTCGTTACAGAACGAATCGGCATACTTTCGCAGTTTGACACAAATAGTCCCTGCGATCAAATAGACTTGTTTTCAACACACCAAATCCTCCAAAACTTATTTCTAAGTTATGTAAAGGTTATTTAAGGTATGTTAAGCCTATGTCACTATTCCAGAGTGTTTGTTGCGTAAAATTGACTGCGTTTATGCACCATTTTGCGTATAACTTTCCAGAAAGCGATTTAAAGCTTGAAATCGAACTCGAATCAAATCGTAAAATCATCAAACACAAATACACACATAATATCACCAAAACACATATAATAAAACCAAAACACATTGTTTTATTAATAATTGATATTGTTTTACATTGTACATCAATTACATAGCACAGTTGTTACACTTTTGATAATCAAGAACTCTCTAACATAATTGCTATCACTAAAAGGTTATTCCATATTAAGTTTTTCCTAAAACTAATCTATTATCTGTGTAATAATCACAAGAACTCCTACGATGCATTCCTTCATTTAAAATTCTAAACTATAAAGTTAAGTGGTATATGTGAATACATTATAATGTACAATACCATGACCCATAAAGTTAAGGGCTTGCACATGGAAATAAGTACATTTTTCCAATACATTACATACTAAGATTTTCACTTGTACAATTTGATGCCTTATAAATCAACTATAACACTCAAAAGTACCAAAGGAAAATGAGTGTGTTGGTAAGCAACATATGTACAAAGAAATAAATGTTTGTAACTGGAAAATAAGATATTATTCACCTTACAACCACTGAAACATTAAAAGAGGATTGTTCTAAGGTCCATAGTCAAAATACAAGTACAAGATTCCAACTTTAAGGTTCTTCAAAGGAGAATCTCACTGCATAATTATGCCATTAGACTAGGCATAAGCAACGAGACTATCCATTATTCAAAAGAACAGTTGGATAAATTAATTAGGTAATCACTTACTAATGATATTTAAGTCTGCTAATTTTAATATTCCAATTAACTCATGACTAGTTGACTCTAGTTCCATACGTTTCCTTACCAGAATTAAACAAATAACTAACATGAGAGTTAGTGACAAACTTAAACGTTAAGGCTATAAGAAGCATAATGAGCAGTCTTCTAACAAAGCTTTTCGATACCTTACATATTCTGAAGATTAGTCAGAATATAGTATCATAATTAAGCTATGTTATGAAGGATGTGAGGTGTGCATAGTCAACATAAAGTCACACTTACCTTAAACTCTCATATCTGGATAGAAACTTTAATAAGATGAAACTAGATGATACCTTACATTTTCACAACTTTTGTTATCATGCAAATGAGAATTTGACAAAAGGAAAATGAGACCTATAAATTTCATCCATTATAACCGAAATTCATGAGAAATCATGACATGGTTAATGAGGATGATAATTCAATTAATCTCATTCTAAGTGATTTCAAATCATGATATTAAAAGCCCTAAAATATGACTTGGCTTAAGGAATAAGTATGAGTCCATCATAATTTATTCGTGGAACTTATTCAAAATGGAATATTCAGACATAATTCATTTATCATTTAAAAGACTATCAACTTGTATCTAAATTTTGTCGTATATGGCCCACGGTCTTAGAAGAAATCTGTTCATATATATATATATATATATATATATATATATATATATATATATATATATATGCTTAATAATATTTCTATTAGATATGTCCCTGAGTTTTCTTATGACATCTGGACACTAAAAGAAATCAAATAAAGTCTAACGTATATGTGATAGGTTCCCACGTCACGTAGCTCATTGAAACTTCTCTTGTAGCATTCTAGAGATATTAAAGATCAGTGAGAGCATTAAGTGTCTTAATAATAACTTGCAATAGTTGCAAGAGGTGGGGGAGTGAAAATTTTACATTACCTAAATTTACACCTCTTGTACAAGACACTACTCCATCTTGACACTGTTCTATCATAACTTGTCTCCTTAAAATCTAATGCTACACTTACAAAAATTTCATTGTTGCTTAATTATGGGCGCACTTAGATTTCTTACCTAAACTAACATAATCCTCAACAAGAGAAACTACAACGACTAACGTCATTAATTTGTGTTTCTCTATTAGAATTTGTTGGTCGTTATATATTGTCCCTAAGCATGCTGAGTTTCTAAAGATTTCTAAGGTCAGTGGGAGTAGTCAAAGTCCTTATCATGACTTGCAAGGAATACAAGAGGCGGGGGGAAGAGTGTCATTAAATTTCACTCCGAATTTAACTCCGATTACACCTCTTACAAACTTAGAATCCCGAGAATGATAGCAACCTAACCAAGAGCTAATCCGTAAAACTGAACTTCTAATAAACCCAAGAGTTAATTACTGTTTTCGTCCCTGAGGTTTGTCAAAAATAACGGTTTCAGTCCATTAGTTTAAAAATTGCGATTTCAGTCCATTAGTTTCATTTTCGTAACCATTTCAGTCCACTAACTTAACTCCATCCATTTATTTTGTTAACTTTGAGTTAACTAACTAATTCAGGGACGGTTTGCGTCAGTTTTAGAAACACAGGGAGTTAAGTGTAAACTCTAAAACATTAAAACAAAAAAAAAGAGTAAATTCCAAAAAATCAAAAAAATTCCAAAAAACCAAACAAATTCCAAAAAATTCTAAAAAATAATAAAAATTCTAAAAAATCATAAAAATTCTAAAAAATCCAAAAAATCCGTTTCGGCGCGAACTGTTTCGAACCCGAACCGTTTCGAGCTGAACCGTTTCGACGCGAACCATTTCGACCCGTACCGTTTCGACTCGAACTGTTTCGAGCTGAACCGTCCGTACCGTTTCGACCCGAACCGTTTCGAGCTGAACCGTTTCGAACCGAACCGTGCCGAATCGAACCGAACCGTTTCGAGCTGAACCGTTTCGAGCCGAACCGTTTCGAGCTGAACCGTTTCGACGCGAACCGTTTCGACCTGTACCGTTTCGAGCCGAACAGTTTCGACCCGTACCGTTTCGAAGCCGAACCGTTTCGAGCTGAACCGTTTCGAACCGAACCGTTTCGACCCGTACCGTTTCGAAGCCGAACCGTTTCGACCCGTACCGTTTCGAAGCCGAACCGTTTCGAGCTGTACCATTTCGACGCGAACCGTGCCGTATCGAACCGTGCCGTATCGAACCGAAACGGTTCGGCTTCGAAACGGTTCGCGTCGAAACGGTTCGGGTCGAAACGGTTCGGGTCCAAAGGGTTCGGTTCGAAACGGTTCGCATCGAAACGGTACGGTTCGAAACGGTACAGCTCGAAACGGTTCGGTTCGAAACGGTTCAGCTCGAAACGGTTCGGTTCGATACGGCACGGTTCGGTTTGAAACGGTTCAGCTCGAAAGGGTTCGGTTCGAAACGGCACGGTTCGGTTCGAAACGGTACGGCTTGAAACGGTTCGGCTTCGAAATGGTACGGGTCGAAACGGTTCGCGTCGAAACGGTTCAGCTCGAAACGGTTCGGGTTCGAAACAGTTCGCGCCGAAACGGATTTTTTGGATTTTTTAGAATTTTTTAGAATTTTTATGATTTTTTAGAATTTTTATTATTTTTTAGAATTTTTTGGAATTTGTTTGGTTTTTTGGAATTTTTTTGATTTTTTGGAATTTACTATTTTTTTTGTTTTAATGTTTTAGAGTTTACACTTAAGTCCCTGTGTTTCTAAAACTGACGCAAACCGTCCCTGAATTAGTTAGTTAACTCAAAGTTAACAAAATAAATGGATGGAGTTAAGTTTGTGGACTGAAATGGTTACGAAAATGAAACTAATGGACTGAAATCGCAATTTTTAAACTAATGGACTGAAACCGTTATTTTTGACAAACCTCAGGGACGAAAACAGTAATTAACTCTAAACCCAATAATCAACTTAGGAGTTCATCTAGGTTTAAAAGCCTACTAACTTTGATGATTACATAACCTCCCTAACTGAAGGTGAAATGAATTTTGGAAATGTTTACTGATCCTATCTCTTCAAATTAAGCCATTAGCGTCAATCAATCCTCTGAATGGAATAAAACTGTTTTCTAGTAAAACTGATTTTATGTGTTCGTATAACGTTTGGGATTTGATTGAATTACCTAAGAGTGTTCATAACTAAACCAAATCCCGATATAAGCGTTAAGACACGAAGAAGCATGATTGATTGTCAAAGGTTATACTCAGGAAGAGATGAATTATCAAAGAGTCTTTCTTACCTATCTTACAAAAGATTTCTTTAAGGATCATCACTGTTCTAGTAGCTTATAATAGTTTTGAGCTGCATTAGATGAACACTAAAAACAATTTTCCCTAACAAATGGCTGGTATATTTACATATTCATAAAATAACTTGAAAGTTCCAAACTGAAGGTTAAAGAACAGTTTGTCTATAAGCCAATAAAATCCATGTATGGGTTAATGCAAACATCATAATGTGATGAAATCTTAACGTAATTATTTTCATCAACAACCAAGTGGATTAATGTACCTACCTTAAAATGAGTAGGAGCAACTAAAATAAACTTGTCTATATATATGACATTCTTTTGACAAGTATATGTTACATAAGTCAAAGCATTGTTAACACAAACTTTGATATAATAGATCTCAGTGATATCTCTTACGTGATAGATATCATAACATACTGAGATAGATCCAATGGGACATTAGTTTCGTTCCATAAGTTTAACCTTAAATGGGTCCTTACATATGTAACAAACAATACTGCTCTCCTTTAGAGGATAATAGGATAAATGAGATTATTTCTTATGCTTCATTAATTAGAAGCCGTATGTAAGTTCAAGTCTATACTTGTTTAGATATTACTCACATTGCAACACACTAGATATGTCTAGATTAATGTGAAGCATCTAATGGAGTATTACAATATCTTTAAAAGAAACGAGAGGCTATAACTTAAAGAAGAAGTGAGAACACAAACCGGTTGATTACTCTAACTTTGTAATATTCAAAGATGACAAAATGTAATTTTGGGTATATCTTTATGTCAGCAGACAAAACCTATCTCATGGAGGAGTCATAATGGACTGATATCAACAACCTAAGTTATAACGACATAATATAGTCACTAAATGTTGTTGGAAATTTATCAGTGGACTCATAAGTTTATTAACTCCATATAATTAATGTATTGAAGACTTATTGTGATAAAGTCAGCTACCATGTCTCCTTGAACAGTAATAGTTCGAGAGGTGCTGCATTAAATTTCGATACACAATTAATTATCCGTTTATGAACGAATTGAGGAAACTAAGTCTTTGTATCGAATACATTCATGATATGCTTAAGGATCCTATAACTGAAGGGCTATTACCCATAAGTCTTATTAAGAGAGCTCATAGACGGGTTTTAATTGATGGTCGTGCGCAACTGCATATCGTACTATGAATGACTAAGTATTAGTTAATTTTCCTCATCAGTTTGATTTTGTATCTCTCTAAGAATATGTTAAACCGGTATAATGGCATATAGACAAATAAAGTTACAAATCAAACGAAGGGCTTATGCGTATTTTGATCATAACGATTAGGTTATAAATTAAGGCTAGTATGACTAATGGGGGTCCTGAGTCGCATGATGATTCAACGGTTGTATTTCTCTGCTATAGTTCTTGGTTTAAGGATAAAATGAGTGTTAACTCCTAATCAGGCTTATCTAATACTCATAGTAAATGATTACTCGGCTAAGTGGGAGAATGTAAGATTAAATATATTATGATGTAATATTTAATCTAGTAGCCATTATAATCATTTACATTATATAGATCAAAATATATAACAACCTATTAAATAATTAGTTGGTAATTGTTGATGGGCCATATTACCCTTATTAACTAATTAGGGTTTCCTCTTGGGTGCATATATATGGAGACTAATGTAGAGGTTAAAGGGTTAGACTTCAAGATAACCTAATTACTCATAACATTAAATCACCTCCTCTCCTATACAGGTTACCCTTTATCGGCTCTCTTATCACCATCATTAGATTGCACCCTAAGGAGGAACCAGATCAAGCTGACAATCATGTCAAACCTTGTTGTTGCGTCTCTATCTGGATTCTCTGTTGGCCTGTCTGATGCAATCAAAGGTATATATTTATGTTTTCTATTATGTTTAAACAGAACTGATCAACAACTGTAACAAACCGAAACGATATTGATAGAATTTTCTATGTGTTACTAACCGAAACGATACTGACTCAATCACCGCTGTGAAGAAACACTGACCTTCACGGTAGTATCCAACTAGGACTTCAACTCTTGGTGACTGTAGGACCGGTTTTGACTCCGAAACGATTGCGAAACGAACGTGAAACGTGCGGAATCCGTACACGAACGCGACCTAAACACACGAGATGTAATATAACTGTGATTCTATTATAAATCTGATATTGTACAGCACCTTGAATCACAATGACAACACTTTCTCTCTCTAGATTCTCTCTCTAGATCTAGAGCTTTCTAATTCACCAAATGCCAAAAGTCTCTAATCTAAACATAAAGCTCCTATTTATAGGCCTTGGCTTTTAATGAAATTTCTCATTAATTACAATATTGTCACCTTGCCTTTTGTCTAAATATTGCATCATAACGACTCGTTTTCTTCTGTTTCTCGCTACGGCTTGGATTGACGAAGGCTATAGACATAAATGCACTAACAGACTCCCCCTTGGATATTGCTGTAGTCAATCTCAATCATTGAGTCAAACTCGTAGCGACTTCTTTTTCTCTCTCTCTCTCTTTGAATCTTCTTGAACAGAATCCCGGTGGATCTGTCTTCAGCTTCAGCTTCAGCTTCTCCTTTCTGTAGACTCTTTTCTTCATCAAGCTCCCCCTTTCGTCAAGCTTCCGTGCTTTGGGATTGACACCTTGCTTTTCGATTACAAGCTCCCCTTGCTTTGAGCTCATCTTCAGACTCCCCCTTAGACTCAGCTTCCGGGATCGTAATCTGGAATCTCATCTGCAATCACTCAAACATTTATAAGTAACAGCATTTCAAATTTTAGCTATCCAGGAATTGTAACCTGGCTCACTCAAACATTCTAAACAAACCATTTTCATGAAATTTGGCAGTTTCATCGAATCGAAACGAAAACTAGCTCTATAACAGTATAAGCATCCAAATCCCCCACAGTTAATCATCCAAGTCCAACTTAATGACCTTGGAGATATCACAAACTGTTTTGATTTTTGATTTTAATTCAAGTTTCAATTTAATGAACTTGTTTTATTTTCAGAAACACAATCAGCTTACTTAGATTTTGAAACTCAACATCTCAGATATCGGTTGTCGAAAATAAAGAAGAATCAAAAATCTTTTTGTATTTTCTGAAAATATAAAACAGTAAAGAAATATGTACAAACATATTTACAAACAATATTTTTGTTTGAGTATGCGTCAGAGGATCATATCAGTTTTTGACAAGTCACAAGTACTGTTGAGCTTAGTTACACAGTAAGAATTAAACAATTCACTGAGATTGTCGATATACAGATCCACTTTAAATTCTCACACAATTTTCAATCTGTCCAGGATACGGATTAAGTGTTTTAGAGACTTAAACTTATACGTGTGTCCCACCTCTTGAATATACTCCCGTATCCAGATCCCAATATTCAGTCTTACAGGTAATTATAACACAAATGATATCTGTAAGGGGTTAATAATTTATGAAGAATCATGAGAGCTCAGGTCAGAACTACCGTTCAGCAGAGAGATCATGACTCAACTTTTGGGTGTGTCCCCTTTAGAGAATCTTTTTTACAACAGCATTGCTAAGCAATTTTATTGTCTTATCATATATGCTGAGGGTGATGCTATGTTTCAAGCATTGCGAAAAGTATTATTCGAGGACTAGGTCAGAACTTCCATTCAGCAGAAGTCCCGGAATAATACCCCAGATATCACTGAGTATAAAGACCTAGTATATCAGAAAAAGAAATCTTTCAAACAAGATTTCAGGGGTTACCTATATATCCAAGTAGTGTTCCCCACGAAATAAGTAAGTAAAGATTTAGATTTATATCCCGAACAAACCTACTAAATGTGCAAAAACCTATCGGCACATCATCAGTGAGACTGTTTAACGCTATATAATCATTACAATTCTTTAGCATACTGTAACTGTCTACTGATGTACTATCATTTCCTCTTTTTACGCAAAAACTCAAATTTTTGAATTTTATCATGTTTTTGACTTTTTCAAATTTTTCAAATGTTTTTGTATTTTCTGACAATATTACTCCCCCTAAAATGCAAAACCATTTAAAGAAAATTTGACAACCAATACTGATAGCTTTGTCTCGCCATCCATTTTCTGCTAAAAGTGCTCTGATTTGCAGAAAATATAATATACCCCCATGATTTACAACACATTGATTTTTACAGTTTGAAAACCGTTTTTCAATCTGATGAAAGTAATCATGTTTGTTCAGCCGTGAGGGTTTCGGCATATTCAATCAACACATATTTTTGTATTTTTGAATATTTGACAAAAATTAAAAACAAACATATTTTTGGTTTTTTCAAATTTTTCAATTTTTAGGGTTTTTGAAATATTGTTTATTTATTTACAGAAAACATATAAACTTCCTGTTTCAACCAACACAGAATCCAGCAGCCTCCTCTCCTCGTAGTGCCAGGCTGCTCCAATCTCCATTCTCACAATCTTTGAATTTCATGAGCACCTGCACAAACAAACTACTCAATTACTTGAACAATTTAGCCCAGGTCTGTTGAACCTTAGGCATTTCAACACAATATTCATTCAATGCTGGAAATTCTTTGTCATTTTTCACAAAACTCTTTTCAACTTTAACTTCAACTTTTTCATCTTTTACCAAATCAACATGTTTCTTAACACTCCATGTTTGACCTTTTGGTGTTCCTCGTTTGTAAAAATGTGAAACTTTTTGAACATTTTGATTTTGAACAACAACTCTTGGTTTCCAAAACTCTTGAGGTTTTGTCATATCAACAGTTGTTTTCCAACTTTGTGTTGTTCTAAATCTGGGTGTGTGAGAATTCCAGATCTGTCTAGAATCGAACCTATTCGGGTCTGATTTCCAGTTTTGATTCAAAGCAAACTTGTTTGTGTTGTACCTCCAAGTTTGTTTGGAGTCAAATCTGGTTGACCTTTGTCTCACATTCTCAGATTTTTGTTTCTCAGCATCAATCTTCTTTTGATCAACATCCACAGGTTTTAGATTAGGACACTTTCGTGCAAGATGTCCTTTTTTATCACATTTGAAACATGTTCTCATGGACACATCTTTGACCTGTGGTTGTTGCTTTTGCTTTTTAGCAAAGAACTCATTATTAGACTGCCTCAATTTTAGTTCTTTTTCTTCTGCTAAACTGCCTCCTTGAACAAAAGTCATTTTTGCCTGATAATTCGGAGTTTCATTTCTTTTCCAACTTTGTTTCTTCTTATAACCCAACCCAGCCTTCATGTTTTTCTTCTTGTAACCAGGTATGTTATACGAACCTCTATGACTCTTACCAACAAACTTTGAAATCTCAGACTTCTCAATCTCAACCATTTTGAAAACTTTATCAACTTTTTCTGAAATCACATTCTGAATCGGGAATACAACATCTAAGAACAATTTGTCCGATCCAATCATGGTATAAACCAATCCTTTTGAATCATCATTCAAATTTTTCTCGGATTTTGTGTTTTTCAGATATCCATCATGAAGATTTCCTTCATCTTCATCCTGTGATTCAGATTTACCTGTATCAACTGACTCTTCTTTCAACACACTTTCAACGACTTTACCTACCACCTCTGAATCATGAGACTCATCAGATTTGGAATAGGTTATGTCAATGTTGTCTGGCAATTGGTCTACCATGTTGAAAGCTTTTTCGACCTTTTCCTCATCATAAAATGCAAATTTTCCCGGTGGTGGAACTTGATGAAACTCTGAGCCAATGCCTTTCTTATTCTGCTCAGACTCACCATCACCCGGTTTTATATTGAAAATTCGTTCAAGCACATATGACGACACATGGTAACTCTTTAACTTGTTGTTATCCTGTTCTAAATCAGCAATCTGTCGCTTCAACTTAGCAACATCCTCAATATATGAATTAACAACATCTTGTTTTATAGCATACATTCGTTTAAGCTCTTTAGTTGTTTCAGACAGATAATTCATTCTTGATTGAGCATATTTCATTTCGTCTTTCACTTTTTCATATGACTCTTTTGTAATGTGATATGATAATTTCATTGAGTCATATTCCTTTTTCATTTCTTGACAAGCAATTTCTTTTTGTTCACATTCATTTGTCATTTTCAAAACATTTTCTTTCAAAACTTCATTTTCTTTCTCTAATTTATTACATTTTTCTGAAAGTTTTTCATCATTTTCTTTAAAAACGGTTTCTTTTTCTAGCATTTCTTTGCATTTTTCTTTGAAAATCTTTTCAATTTTTGTGAACTCAAGATCTCTTGTTCTAAATTGCTCATCTTTTTCAGTACAAGCTCTGCACGGTTCCATGCATTTCTTGCACTGATCAATCAGTTTCAAGTTTTCAAAATCAGAATTTACCTCAGTGATTGGCACTTCGGTGTTTTCAGCAACCTCCGTCTTATCAGTAACATTCTGCTTTTCTTCAACACCAACTTCATCACCAACCTTATCAGCTACCAAATTCTCATTCTTTTCTTCTTTTTCTTCTTTCTTCACCTCTTCTTCAATCTGCTGTTCTTTAGTAACAGCTTTCTCAACCTCTTCATTCACAACTTCTTCACTTTTGATTTCCTTCACAGCTTCAACTTCAATAGTTTCTGCTTTAACCTCTTCAGCATCTTTCTTCAGATTGTTCACCATTTCTTCAACATTCTTCTTCATTCCCTCCTCATCCCTTTTTCTCAGACAAGATAACATAGCATATCTGATTTCCTTTTCATATCTCTTAACGTATGTGTCATCTTTCAATACATTTCTATAGTATTCATCTCTCAACGGGACTTTGAGAAGAACATCATCGAAGATTATGTCTTTCTTGGGAACAACCGGTTCTCCTTCTCTGTTATAATAACATTCTCTCTTTTTATCCCATCTTTTGCTACCGACAGCCATCTCATACTCCTCTTGCATGTCATCCATTCTGTTGTAGACCACGTTTCTTTCTCTGTAGGTCTTCTCACTCAAGATCTCTTCTCGAGTTTTCTCTTTGATCTCAACTTTTTCTTCACTGATTTCAGCAGTATCTTTGTCTTTGTTTTCATCTTGAATCTTAGCAACAAAAACAAACTTTCTTTCTTCTGTCATAGCTCTCCCGTGAGCTGTTTTACGAACATTCTCTAAACGATCTTCTTCTGGACAAACTGTGCTCCAGTCAAATCCTTCATCAGGATAGATTACTGCATATGCTCTTGATTTTTCTCTCGGCTTATCTTCAATCAACTTTGGTTCTTCTCTGCTTCGATGGTAAATCGCCTTTCGATAATAATCATCGTTGAAAGGACGTTCACTTCCTTCAGCAACTTCAGAATTTCTGCATTCTCTTTTGAAATGACCTTTTTGCTTGCATTTGAAGCAGGTCACTTTGGATTTGTCAAATCCAAGCTTTGTTGAAGCACCTCCAAGCGATTGTTTCCCGGTAATCTCCATATACCTCTGAGCTCTTTGAATACAACTAGCTAAACACCAACGGATGTCAATGAGCTCCATCTCTTCCGGATCAATCTGGTCGTAGTCTTCTTTGGTCAATTCAGAATTTCCAATTTTTCTAGCTACTAGACCTTCATATGACTCCAGAACAGATGCAAGGAAACTCATTTGCTGCCTCGCTGCATTGATGCTCATTGCAGGAGAATTCTTCAGTTTAAGAGCAATGTTGCACAAAATTTCTTCAGAATCATCAAAATTTGTCTTTGAAGATGAATGATATCCAGAATGATGACTTGCTGGCATTATTGGTGGTTCTTTCATCTTTTCACCACTAAATGTTGTTTTTGGTGAACCAACGCCTTTATCAGAAAGCACACTGCTTTTGTAGTACAAGCCAACGTTCTGTTGATGTGAAGAATCAGTCATCTTGTTTTGCTTCTGCAACTCCAAATCATGACTTTCAATCTTTTCAAACAAAGCATCAAGAGTAATTGTATCATACAAAGCATCATTTTTCAAAATAAAAACAAACGTTTGCCACTGATCAGCTCGTGGTAACGCTTCAATCACTTTGTCTATCAATTCCTCTCTTGTTTTATTTATCTCTAATCTCTCCAACTCAATTTTAAGATGACAGAATCTCTCAATCATTTGCCTCACCGACTCTCCTTTTATGTTATCAAAAGGATCAAATTCTTTCTTTAATAAAGCGATTTTGTTCTTTTTAAGCTGTTTACCCCCTTCAGCTTTAACACGTAAAGCTTCCCAGACAGACTTAGATGACCCATCATGAGTTAGTAAAGCAAAAATATCATTTCTGATTGCTGACTGAATCAATGCTATCATTCTCTGTTCAGCTCCGTATTCAGCTTTATCTTCTCTGGAAAACTTCTTGAATACTAGATCTTCGACTTTCTCGTCTTTTGGTTTTTCATACCCATACTCCAAGCAAAACCAGCTTTCATGAGCATACGCTTTCGCCCAGTTGATAAACCTTTCTTTCCACCAGGTATAATCTTCGATGCTATCAAGAGTTGGTGGCTATGAATGAGTTCCATAAAAATTATCATGTTTGATGTTCTCATTTAGCACCTTAGAAATGGTTTTTGGTGTAATATTTGAAGCCTCAGACGATTCGGTTGCGAACGCGTTGTAAAACGTATTAAAAAATTCCTCAGCCATGATGTAAACCTTGCAATCACAAGAAAACAAACAAACACAATCAGTTCAAACACTATCAAACAACTGAATTAAAATAATACTCGAACTGGTGAATTTTCTGTGCGGACTGAAAGTTAACAGACTCTGCGGACTGAAAGTTGACAGACTGTGCGGACTGAACTTGATGCGAACTGAGATTTAAGTTGTCAAACCGTACGAAGTGCTATGACCCGGATCAAATTGAAATGACCTTTTCCAATGACCTTACAAGATTCAAATGAACTGGAACAAACAACTTGAAATCTTATGTTTTTATTTATAACTCCTTACACCCGTTGACTTGATTGGATTTGATAGGGCCGCACCCACTAACCCAACAACATGATTGGGCCGCCAATTTGGGTCGACAAAAATGATAAGATTCAATTTTATAGGACCTCAAAAATTCACTTAGTTGACAATAACAATTGTTCAAATCAATCCGATTGGACCTCCAAGCCCACTAAACCGACAACATCAATAGTCACAATTCAATTTCACATGTAAACTGTCAATTATCTTGAATGATGTGCCAAGTACTCAAATCACATATACGTTGATTTTAATATCTTGATATACTCAATTCACAACCCAATGCTCATTGGACCTTTCATTTTTAGTGTTCTGACACAATTTAATGATCACATGAAATCCTAATTCAAAACCAACAAACACTTTGATTGAACCGTCCAACTTTAATCACGTGATTAACTGAACCAACTTTCAAACAGACAGGATTTCAAACGGTCATGTCATCTTTATAATACTTTCAAACGGACAGGATTTCAAACGTTCAGGTGCTTGATTTCAAACTGTCACGTCCTCAAACGGACAACAATTTCAAACAGTCACAGGTTCAAACGGTCAGGTCTGTTTCAAACTGTCAGGACTGTTTCAAACGGTTATGTGCTAGTTCAAACGATAGTTCAAACGGGATGTCCTCTTTCAAACGGGATGGACAGTTTCAAACGATAGTTCAAACGGAAGGTTCACTTTCAAACGATAGTTCAAACGGGACGGACAGTTTCAAACGATAGTTCAAACGGGACGGACAGTTTCAAACGGGAGGGTCACTTTCAAACGATATCGGACACAAAAACTCAGATATCTCCTAAACGACTAGGAATTAGGATCTGAAACTTGATAGGGTTATAGATCAGGTGTTTTCGCACAACATATCAAAAATTCAGACAAATCGGACCGTGAAAACAAGTTCAATTTGACTAAAAACCGTGAAAAATGTAAGAAATAGGTAGTAGATGAAGAAATAGATGAAATCGGATCTGAATCGGCTGAAATATGGTACGAAAACGATGTGTTTGATCAAGCAATCGAGCTCCTAGTTCTGATACCACTTGTAGGACCGGTTTTGACTCCGAAATGATTGCGAAACGAACGTGAAACGTGTGGAATCCGTACACGAACGCGACCTAAACACACGAGATGTAATATAACTGTGATTCTATTATAAATCTGATATTGTACAGCACCTTGAATCACAATGACAACACTTTCTCTCTCTAGATTCTCTCTCTAGATCTAGAGCTTTCTAATTCACCAAATGCCAAAAGTCTCTAATCTAAACATAAAGCTCCTATTTATAGGCCTTGGCTTTTAATGAAATTTCTCATTAATTACAATATTGCCACCTTGCCTTTTGTCTAAATATTGCATCATAACGACTCGTTTTCTTCTGTTTCTCGCTACGGCTTGGATTGACGAAGGCTATAGACATAAATGCACTAACAGTGACCCGAACAGCTTAACTGCAAAACAGAACACCGTTAGGACTCATTACAGGAATGGGGTTATTCCTGTAACCACCCTACGGCGTGAGAATAAGTCTCGGTTTTGGGAGTAAAAAGGTATGTGTAGAGAAGAAAGTAAAACGGGAGCAAGATGATTCATACCTGAGATGTTCACCTCTATTTATAGTTTACCATTAGGGTTTCCCTTAACTTACGATGAGCTCCGATACGTCAGGGATTTGCACAATCTTCCCAAAAAGTTGGGGATTCGGTTACGTGATTTATCCATGCAAGATGGAATATTCTAGAATAATCGTTTATGATTATTTATTTATAATAAAATAATAGGTAATGACCGGGCCGGGTTAGCCGATTCGGGTCATACCTCGTCATGTCCCCCCAATCCGAAGTTATGAAATGAAATTCATGAAATCGGACTAAAAAAGAAAAGTCAAACCTTCCCCTTTTACGGGTTAGTCTCTTGAGTGGGATAACGTTGCGTTTTATGAAAAAATGGCGGTGATGGGAAAGGATGTGACGGTTAAATCATCATTAAGGTGACAACTGTCACCACCCTGCTCCGACGTGAGTTCCCATCTGTTTGCCTTTTTGAATTCAAAAAGTTACTGTTTCCACATAAATAGAGTACCCATTTAGGGATTTTGCACTTTAATTTTTTCTTTTTATGCGATCACTCTCTCCCATTTCTTGAACCTAAAAATGGCCTCAAAGACCGGTGAAGCATCTTCCTCTGCCCCCCCCCCCCAAGTTCCGATGCCCTGTATGTCAAATGGGGGCACACTTCGTTCAATAACCTTCTTCAAGATTACAATATTAGGGCCGAGTGGAACCCAATGTTACCGGCGAAAACCGACACGGCCTTCCCGTTAAAACAAGGTAAAATCACTCTGTTTAGTGACTTCTTTAAATTCTGCAACTTCTTGCTGCCGATTACGAAGTTCTGCAAATTAGTTCTTGACCATTATCCCATCCATATTTCTCAACTGCATCCCTTAGGGCTGGCGAAACTCCGACATTTTGAGTTTGCCTGTATCGCCCTGGGGCATATTCCGGAAGTCCTTGTTTTTAGGGCTTTTTTCGTCCTTGTATGGAAATCCCCCTTTTTTACCTTCGATAGGAGGGATACAGAGGTATCTTGTGAGAGAGACATTCCTACCAGTTCAAGGGACAAAGAATGGAAGAAAAAGTTCTTTTACATCGATGCCACCGTCATTCCCGGAGAGATGCAGTGGAGAGCGATGGGCTTAAAAGACAAGGTTAAAGATGAGGCCCCTCCAAAAGATGCCTATGTGTCCAATGCCATGTATACTAAGCTATGTGAGTACCCGTCTGAGTGTATGGTAATCCCGGAGGGGGCGTTAGTGATGGCTGGAATGAGCCTTTCATGGCATGATATAAAACTATATCCTTCTTTCCGGAGGGAGGATGGAGGTATGCAAGTTATGGCTTTGCAATTGTTTCACTTGCTGTATATGTTGACATGTGTGTATCTCATAGGTAAATGGAGCTTGTTCGATTTTGTGGATCCTCCACGGCACACTGCCTTAAAGGTTGCGGACCGCGTACTTGGTGAGCAGGAGCAGGATGTCCTAAAAATCCACTTAGAGCAATTTTTGTTACCGGCTGTACCGGCGGACCCCACTGTTTATATTACAGTACCTCCCCCCCAGCGGAGGAGGTAATGTGGTTGCCGTAGAGAAAAAACCTATCAAGCTGAAGGTCTCTGGGAGGAAATACATGGATGTGGGGATGGGTGCTTCGTCGGTGAGCGTGACCACTTCCGCTGGTGGCGCTGTTGAGCTGACGAGTCCAACACATGTGTCGAAAAAGTGAAAGGTTGTCCCCGCTCTTACTGCTTTCGAGGCTATCCAAGCTGCTTATATCATACCTACTGGTAAGTAGCCTTTATCTGTGAGTGTTATCAAAAACTTGATATCATGTGTTTATGGAGAACTTAATTTTACACAGGTCCTGCTGCATCGTCTGCCCCGTTAGTATCTATGGGAGACATCCCGTCTGTTGCTGGAAAACCCAGCCTCTCCGATCTAATATCCCAAGCAAGTGCTACCACTGCGGTTAGTTGTCCTATGCCGCCACCCATGCCTACCGTTGTAATGGCTGTTACAACCAGTCCGGTGTCTACGCCTCTGCCATCAAGTGTAATTCCTTCCACTTTATTTGAGTCTCCTCGTAGCGTTTTTTCTGCAACTGGGAAAGAGACACCCACGGTCTTTGCTACCCATGAGGCGACCAGTATCCAGGATGCCGCCCTAAGCGATGCCGGGGGTTCAACCAGCGGTATCGCCGATGTTGGAGCCCGCTTGGGTGATGACCTGTACTTACCTACCATTACCTGGGATCCTAACATGCAAGATAAATGGTATCAACCTAAATGGAAAATAGCCGAGTCCTCAAGACTGATCTTCCCACCAATGATTCAGCACTGGGTTGAGCGGGCTTATCCCCCTGCTGAGTCAGCGTATGTGGAGGGTTTAAACAATGAGAATTTGATGAATTCTACTATTGTAGATTCCTTTAGTCAGCCCCGCAGGCTTGCAGAGATTCGGCGTAGGTGGATGCATGACAATAACGAGCTCCATTTGGCACGAGCTGTTATTGAGGAGTTGAAGGATGAAAAGTACCGTTTGGAGAGTCAACTCCAAGCCGCTAGATTGAGGGAGAGCAGATTTGTATCTTAGAAAAACAAAGCGGAGGATGATCTGAAACGGGTGACCGCCAACCTAGCTGAGGAGCGGATAATATGGGCTCGTGACATAGCGGAGAAGGACCGGGTCCTTGCTCATGCTAAAAATGTACAAGAGAAACTGGAGCGTAAGGCCATTACCGAAGCCCAAAAGGTGAGATCTGAAATGTCCGCTGAAGTGGAAAGATTTCGAATTGACACTGACTTTGTGTCTCAGGTGCAGGAACGGTACCAAGCTTTGACGGTTGAGGTGGAAACTTCCCGTGCTAAGGTCCAAACCAAACAAGCTAAGTTGGAGGAGCAGGAGGACAAGCTTAGGAAATTGCAGCAACAATGTGACTCCCTGGTTACTGAAAAGAACAAACTTACTCAATCCTCTGCTGCCGATCAGGCGCACCTCAAGGAGGCAGAAAATGCGTTGGAGCAGGCAAACGCCGAGGTGGACAGCTTAACAAGCCAACTGGCTGCCTTGCAGGGTGACAGGAATTGGCTAATAACCAAAGGCCTGGTTGGGGCATTTGAATATCTTCGGCAATCAGGGTCCTTTACGACGTTGCTAGACCGCCTTTCCGCCGCGGCTTACTGATGTGCGTGAATTATATATATTTTTTATGAAGATATTTGTTCACACAAATTTAGTTTTAAAATGGTTTTTCACCTAGAAACTAACTACACACACAAAGGGCAAGTGTACCCGTCGGGTGGTAATATAGCTAATCGGTAAGAACCGGATATCAATCCGTGGATGCGGTGTCTCGATACTAAACTTTTGCTACTTTAAAGCCTTTTCAAATGATTGGGTTGATTTTTCTAACTTAGCATGCAAAGAAATAAACTACTAAAAATTCTAACAAGAACAATATCTAAGAAAGGGTTGCCTAAACTAAGTTTTCACTAACTCACATGTGACAACAAAGGCGAAGGAGGTTGCGATGATGCAAGCTCTAAAATTAACTAAGTCCCCAATCAAGGTTTCCTAGTCTATAATTCTTAGGAAAACTAAAAATGAATTAACATTCTAATCACCTAAAAATTATTCTTTTAAGCTCACTTGCTAAGTTGATGTTAATCTTTAATCATGAGTTATTTGTTTATTAAAACTCCTAACTCTACAAATTAGGGAAAACTAATATGAACAACACACTAATCACCCTAACTTGGTCTCAAGTAGTTGGCACTATCATCATGTTCTTGATATGAACCACAAGCATGGTCATGCTAGCTAACAATTTTGGCCTAAATCATCAAACTAACAAGAACACAAACTATAGAATCCATATAAACATACTCATGATCTTTCCAAATCTAGATGCAAGAATTCATACATATGCTCAAATCATCATTCAATCACATTAGCAATTACCATTCCTAGTTTCATGCTATGAATCATACTAACAAGTTAACAACATTCAATAATCATAATCTTTACATGGGCTTTCCAACACAACATGTAAATACTTATGAGCAAACATTCAAGAACAAGAACTTTAAGCATACACATGAACTCCAAGAACAAGATTAAATACCAACATGAAGATTAACAAGAACAATCATCACATCTATTTCCATGTTATCACATATTCATTAGCTTCAACAAAGTTTAGACAACTCAAATGTTTAGCCCATAAGGCTCATGGCTACCAAATCAAGTGCAAAGAAACATAAATTGTTCATAATGTAATAAGCTAACCAAGTTAAAGACAAGATTAAAATGATGTTTGAGTAGATCTTCAAGTGATTAAGTCCTCTTCAAGGCTCCCTCTTGGCTCCAACAAGCTTCCAAGACCAGATTCTTGAGAGAAAAAGTCACCAAAATGCTCCAACTCCCCTACAAATGAGCTAGAAACTCGTATTTAAGCTGCTGGGAGAGTGGCACGACCATGCCACCTTTTGGCACGGTCGTGCTTGGCAAGTGTCAGAGCCACTTTCTTAAATGTTGACCAAGTATGCTACCATTTTGGGAAAAATCGCGCTCAAAAGTTCCCGAGGTGGCACGACCGTGCTCGGGCATGGTCTGGTCGTGCCAGCCGATAGTGCTCGGCCATGATTCACTTATTCTCGGAAACAAGCTGATTTGGGGCCAAAATTGACCTGGCACGGTCGTGCTCCCTTGATTTTTGATGGTGCTGGTGCTGGATGATGGTGCTGATCGAGAGTGCCGATGTCGGAATGGCTGGCACGGTCGTGCTCCTGGGTGGCACGGTCGTGCCATATCTGGCAGTTTGCTGGAATGTTCCATTTTCGCTCCATTTTACTCCAAAAGCCTTCGTTTCATCACCGGGCCGAAGCCCGGACCTGTATTTTCACAAACAACTCAAATGAGTACCAAAATCAATGAAAATACAATGAGTTTTCGCATAAACGGGGCGTATTTGACGTTTGAAAGATGTATAAATTCTTATACATCAAACATCCCCACACTTGAACTTTGCTTGTCCTCAAGCAAACTAAAATCAACGAAACTCTCTAAATGGCAATCATCTCAACTAGCATTTCATAAGCACAAACAAATAACTCGGGTCAAAACAATCAAGGAGTGCTCGATATAAAGAAAGAACCGAAGAGAAATGAGTAAAATATGCTTATGAGCAATGGTCCATCTTGGAAATCCCTACAAGTTCACCAAGCATCCTCACAATGTTCACACACACTCGGCTAAATATAGGTGCACATACAATTTGTGGAGTATGTTTAGAACACTCGATGCCAAGACGATAACTATGCGATATCATAAGCTTGTGGAATGATCAAATCTAATCACTCGGCAAAAATATAGCATAAATCATGAGGTCTTGATTGGGTTGTAACTTGGCTTGGGTTAAGGGTGTGGAAGTGGATTTTGAAAAGTGGCTAAAACGGTTGTAACCTGACGGTTTGACTAACTTGAAATACAAGGAAATAAAACTATACAACTAAATAATAACTAACCGAGAGCTAACCGACAAGTGTTGCTTTTCACTCCCAAAATTGCTCTAACAAAGCCATTTGATAAGGCTTTTTCAACTATATTTCTTGGGTTTTTTTTTTTTTTTTTTTTTTTTGAATAACCCATGCTTTGGAGAGAACTAAGTACGTCTACTTAGCTAAAAACTCTTGATCATGAGGGACATAACAACTAAGAGGAAACTATACAAAAGCTACAAGTTAATCATAAACCGAACCGGGCTTCCAACCAAAAATGGGTTCAAAGTATAAAAGGCTAATTTGGCTAAGTGGCTAATATTTTGTGGTTTAGAGGAAACGAACGGGAAAGGCTCAAATTGGTTTAACTAGGGGAATGATTTGGGTAGGGATGTGAATCAAAATGGCTAAAATAAAAAGGTTTCCTAATGCCTCAATCACTTCTATGCTTTAATTCTTGCTTTGTGGCGTCAAAATGCATACCTAACACAAGTTCTAAATCGCAAAAGTTATCCGGCTCACTCAATCTTTGCCCGCAAAAACATGAGCAAAAATAATTCTAAAGCTATAAGGCTTAAAAATAACTCACGGAAACGGGCGTATTGGGTAAATATGCAAGGCAAACAAGTAGGTCAATCGCTTGATTTTTCATGCTCAATTTTATACAAAAAAACATGTTACTTGACGGTTTTCCTTACACGAGCGAACCCCCTTTTTGCGTTTACCCTTATTTATTTATCAAAAATTTTGGTGCTTATTTCGATACTTATGTTGATTTGATTAATATGCCACAAAAATTGTTAAAAGAGAGCTTTGCATCATTATTATTATTATTATTATTATTATTATTATTATTATTATTATTATTATTTTATTTATATATATATATATATATGACAACAAAGCTCAAGCGATAGACCACCTCCCCACACTTGAATTGTACATCGCCCTCGATGTACAACAAAAAATTGAATAAGCAATGGAAATGCAAATTCACTACAAATAAAGGAAGGTAGGAACATGAAAACTCCCCTGAAACAAAAAGGCTAGACTTGGAGCAATATGAAGTAAAAAGGAGCATCCACAACGAACTACCAAGCCATCCACCAAGCCAACACCTCGTCATTTATTCAAAAGAGTTTGAACCAACACTGCACATTTAGCAAACAAGGTCAAATTCACAAGAATATTACCCAACCCATTTTTCCCTTGCCTTTGTTTATTAATTTAACCACTACTAAAGCAATAAAATCTAACACCTACGACGGAGGGGTGTACGTACGACGGAAAATGGCACACCCCTCAAACACGAAATGATGATAAAAATACGAGATGGAGAGCGGAACTAAGACCTCTCGCCGGATCCCGAAGGACCGGCGTCGCTCCTGGGGTCAAATCTGGATCTACGCCTAAATTGGGGCGGTGGCTGAGTGTACGGATGGTTGATTGAGTTCGCGATGTGCTGCTGCGAACCAAACAACCAGTCCATGCTGCGTCGGGACTGCTCGTATATCTCTTCCAAGAAGTTGCCCTGCCTGTGTTGCTCCGCGCGTATCATATCGACATCTCGCCTCACCTCTTGCTGGCCTAATTCCAGCCCGTCCATGCGCCTCCACAGATCTATCCCTGACGGCTCGTAGGGACCATGCTCATAACCTCCACCACCAAATCCACCATACACATTCTCCCAGTTCGGACTATCAAACCCCTGACCAATCTGCAATTGGGGGCCCGCTCCTCCAGCGGCCCCCTCCTGTCCCTGAACTGGGATGTCGTGCATGTGCACGTCATGCTCTCCACCATCACCACCGTCATCGTCATCATCCGTCTCATCCTCAGCAGGTAGCGGGTCCCAGATCCTACCCAATATGTCCACAAGTTTTGGGACCCCGTCTACTCTGCGAATCAGGTGCATCGAGTTTAGCTGCTGCAAATCGAGGAGGCCATAGTCACAGGCTTCGGTCAAATTGCTTAAGGAAACCCGATAGTGTTTGGCAAGTTTTGTAGCGAAGGCCCCTCCGCATATGCGCGATGTGGGTGTTGAACCAACACCGCGAAAAATCGATTCTGCCACACTGACGGCTACGTTGCAATGGTAGCCGGTGACGATGCAGTACAGGTGGAAAAGGTCGCGGGTGGTGATATTTCCCGTGCTATCACCCCGACCTCCGATGACGTGGAATATGACGCGCTCAATGATCCGGTGAAGTGGGTCGAGGATCCATGTAGCTTTGGCTTTCCGAGGTTCCCAAAGTCGTCCCGGCACAGTAATTTGATTCCAAAAGGCGGCCTTGTCTGCATCTGGCTCCCAATCTTGCAAACTCCCATGAAATAACTCAGAATCAATCTCATCTTCCGTATATAACCCCAACACCACAGCGAATCGGCTAATCGATTGGTGGTGCCATTTCCTTCCCAATCGAAACTTGACACCAACATATTTCTCATAAACATCTGGGCATGGAAACGTGAAACGGAACGATACGAAAAATTCGATCACCAACTCTATGTATTGCGGCTTAGCGATCTCAAAAAGGCGGGACCACGGAGGTGTAATAAGATCATCAAACCGCTCGGTCTGTCCGAGCAAGTCTAAATCAACCATTTGCAACCTCCTCATGGGCTCGATTAGATGCCGTCGACCCCATAACCGCTCCACCTTCGGGATACAGTACCCTTCCCTGGCATTGTTTGAGAACCGCAAATAAGGGTGATCCATCTGCAAAATTGAGACAAGATTAATCAGCAGCCAAAACAGACAGACAAATTTCGGGACTGGACAATATGGCACGGTCGTGCCACCATATGGCACTACCGTGCTAGGCCTGCAAATCAGTGAGTTTATGAAGATTTCTTGGAATTTATGAAGTCTGGGTTTTTATTCCCATGGAGCACGACCGTGCCATCCCAAGGCACCATCGTGCTCGGCCGTAAACGGCTCGGATCTGAACCAATATTCCGGGAGGCACGACCACGCGACTCAGCGGCACCCTCGTGCCGCACCGATAACCGGAGACTAAACTGTCTGATCTTCAAGAAGCACGATCGTGCTTCCATATGGCACCCTCGTGCCTGACCGACAACCAGAAGTGATTTGAGTATTTTCCCAAACAGCACGATCGTGCCGTCAGAGGGCATCCTCGTGCCACCTGGATTTCCGGAGATATTTATGAAGACCTGGCAAACTGTTGAATTTCTGGGCAATTTTGAAGGATGTTATGAAGGGCACGACCGTGCCGTCTAGCGGCACCCTCGTGCTTGTCGGAGATCTGGGTTAATTATGAAGATCCGGTTGAATATATGAAGAGCACGACCATGCCCTGGCCGAGCACGATCGTGCGACACGGAACCCAGAAAAACGACTGCTTCAGAACAGCCCCGAAACTTCATTTTTTTCACAGATTTGCTCAGGGGTTTTGTAAATCGGTCACTTGTGGTTCAAAACAACACGAAAAACGGGCCTGAATCGGGTGATTTAGACCAAGCCCTAAAAACCTAAAGAAACTAACTATGAAGAACATATCAACAAAATCACTACAAACTAACAAGAAAAGGAGAGATCTGTACCTGGAATGATTGTTGGGATGAAAGAATTTCTTGGAGGAAGCTAGGAAATGCGGAGGATTCGTGAGTGCTTTGAAGTGGGTTCAAGTGAGAAGATGAACTTATGAAGAAGAAGAAGATGAAGGTGGTAGTTGGGTTTTATTCAAAATGGGGCAATTATTGAACTGCAAAAATTGTCTGGTGGTGCCAGACTTTGGTGATGGTGCTGTTTTTTTGAATTTAATATTTTATTATTATTAGTTTTTTTTTTTTTGAGGGTGTAGAAAATGGACATCTTTTTAGATAAACTCCTTGAACCCGAGGCACTCACGAAGCATCTCCTACCAAGAAAGAGAACCGAACTAACATACCTGAGAGCCGGTAACAAGCTCTAACATCCCTCGCGACCAGAACGAACCGCAACCTGAAAATGAAAAGACAAACACACACAAAAAAAATAACAACAAAAATAATAAACACACAAACATGCTAAGTTTATTTACGAGTCTTCAGCTAGACTCACCACCCCGAATTCATTTGTTCCTGGGGTGGAGGGTAACAACCTCCTCACTCGGGTCAACGGGCCCTCCAACATAAGCCTTTAACCTATGCCCGTTGACTTTAAACAAACGGCCATCCTCATGGCCTATCTCCACGGTCCCGTAAGGAAACACTGACCGTACAGTGTAGGGACCCGACCACCGAGATTTAAGCTTACCAGGAAACAACTTAAGACGTGAGTTGTACAACAACACACGATCACCCACTCGGAATTCTTTCTTGTCCTTCAAGCGGGCATCATGAAGCATCTTAGTATGTTCCTTGTACAACTTGGAGCTTTCATACGCATCGTGCCTAAGCTCCTCAATCTCATGAATCTGCACGAACATGTTCTCACTCGCAGCAGCCATGTCAAGATTAACTGTCTTCAAAGCCCAATATGCTTTGTGCTCGAGTTCAACAGGCAAATGACAAGACTTCCCATAGACCAATTTAAACGGTGTGGTGCCTATAGGAGTCTTGTAGGCTGTCCGGAAAGCCCACAGTGCATCATCCAATTTCTCGGACCAATCCTTACGGCTAGAATTAACCGTCTTCTCCAGAATCCGCTTGATACCCCGATTAGTAACCTCGACCTGGCCGCTCGTCTGCGGATGATATGGTGTAGAGAATCGATGTTGCACACCATATCGGGACAATGCTTTCTCAAGCTGAGCATTACAGAAATGCGTCCCACGGTCACTAATCAACGCCTTCGGGGCACCGAAGCGAGCAAACAACTTTTTCAAAAACCTCACCACTACCCTCGCATCGTTAGTGGGCAAAGCCTGTGCTTCAGCCCACTTTGAAACGTAATCAACAGCAACAAGGATGTAGCGGTTCCCAAAAGAGGTCGGAAAAGGGCCCATGAAGTCTAGCCCCCATACGTCAAAAACCTCACAAATTTGGATGCCGTTTTGTGGCATCTCATGGCGTGCAGAAATGTTGCTCGCCCTCTGGCAAGCATCACAGGACCTCACCCACTCGTGGGCATCACGGAAAATAGTCGGCCAAAATAATCCGGCATCAAACACCTTCCTCGCCGTGTTGTTCGCTCCGTGGTGGCCTCCCGTGGGTCCTTTGTGACAATGGCGTAAAATATCCCTCGCCTCGTCACCATGCACACATCGTCGGATCATCCGATCTGCTCCTACCCTAAACAAGTAAGGGTCATCCCAGAAGTAATGCTTGACATCTGTAAAGAACTTTCGCTTCTGCTGATGGGTCATCCCCTTGATCAGGATGCCACTAGCTAGGTAGTTTGCAAAGTCAGCAAACCATGGGGAATCATCACTAGTCTCGATCCTCATGAGGAACTCGTGGGGGAAATTTTCATTGATGTTAGGCCCACGAGATTCCTTTTCCTCGGAATGCTCAAGTCGAGACAAATGATCGGCTGCCAAATTCTCAGCTCCTTTTTTTATCACGGATTTCAATATCAAACTCTTGCAGCAACAAAATCCAACGTATCAATCTCGGTTTAGCATCCTGCTTACTGAAAAGATACCGAAGGGCTGCATGATCCGTGTACACAATGGTCTTGGAAAGGACAAGATATGACCGAAACTTATCGAAGGCAAAGACCACAGCTAGGAGCTCTTTCTCTGTCATGGTGTAGTGCTCCTAAGCGTCATTCAAGGTCTTGCTCGCATAGTAAATCGGATGAAAGTGTTTATCTTTCCTTTGACCCAAGACGGCCCCGACTGCGAAGTCACTCGCATCACACATCAACTCAAATGGCAGCTCCCAGTCGGGAGCAACCATGATCGGGGCATTCACCAACTTCTCCTTCAACAACTCGAATGCCCGAAGGCATTCATCGGAGAAAACAAACTGGGCATCCTTCTCGAGGAGCTGAGTCATGGGACGGGCGATTTTGGAAAAGTCCTTTATGAATCGCCGGTAAAAACCTGCATGACCTAGAAAACTCCTAATATATTTAACGGATGTGGGAGGCGGGAGCTTTGAAATAGTCTCGACTTTGGCTCGGTCAACCTCGAGCCCCGCCTATGAAATCTTGTGCCCAAGCACAATGCCCTCCTTCACCATGAAGTGGCATTTCTCCCAATTCAACACAAGGTTGGCTTCCTCACATCTAGCCAACATCCTTTTCAGATTCCCGAGACACTGATCAAAAGAACTCCCAAACACAGAAAAATCATCCATGAAAACCTCCATGGAGTCCTCGATCATGTCGTGAAAAATGGCCACCATACACCTCTGAAATGTGGCCGGGGCATTGCATAGTCCAAAGGGCATCCGCCGGTAGGCGAATGTGCCATAGGGACATGTGAATGTCGTCTTCTCCTGATCCTCAGGAGAGATGGGAATCTGAAAATATAACCCGAAAAACCATCAAGGAAGCAGTAGTACATCCTGCCCGATAACCTCTCCAACATCTGATCAATGAAAGGAAGTGGGAAGTGATCCTTCCTCGTGGCATCATTAAGTTTGTGGTAGTCTATGCAAACTCTCCATCCGGTGACAGTACGAGTAGGAATCAACTCGTTTTTCTCATTGGTCACCACTGTCATACCTCCTTTTTTCGGGACTACCTGTACAGGGCTAACCCATGGTGAATCAGAGATCGGGTATATCAAACCTGCATCAAGTAGTTTGATGACCTCTTTCTTCACAACCTCCTGCATGTTGGGGTTCAAACGCCTCTGGTGCTGTACTACAGGTTTAAAGTCCTCCTCCATCAAAATCTTATGGGTACAAAAGGATGGATTGATCCCTTTTATATCCATAATCTTCCAAGTGATCGCCTTCTTGTGCTGCTTTAGGACTTCAAGCAATCGATCCTTCTCTTCCTTCGACAATTCGGCAGAAATGATAACGGGCAGAAGAGTCTCGCCCTGCAAGAAAGCATACTCCAAATGATCTGGGAGCTCCTTAAGCTCAACCGAAGGTGGATCCTCAATAGAAGGGCGTGCTTTAGGCTCAGCAACGTGATCCACAACCTCAAAAACCTCGGGACACGGGGGAGACGCGTGACCTATCAGACAGGTCACCTCCTCGACTAATCGGTCCACCCTAGGTGAACTAAAATCCTCCCCTCCTAGCAGCTGTGTGTCCACAACATCCTCCTCGAAAGTAGCATGGAGATGATCACTCACATAAGTGTCGATGGTCTCAATGAAGTAGAGTGTATCATCCTGACTTTGCGAGTGTTGCATGGATTTCCCAATGTCAAAGGTAACCTCCTCATCATCAACCCTAAGAGTAAGTCTACCGGTGCAGACATCAATCAAGGCTCTCGCTGTGGCTAGGAATGGTCGACCTAAGATAAGTGGAACATTTTTGTCCTCATCCATGTCTAGAATCACGAAATCGACAGGAAAGACAAACTTGTCGATTTTCACCAGCATATTCTCAACTATGCCTCGAGGATACTTCACTGAACGGTCGGCTAGCTGAATGCTCATACGAGTCGGCTTCCCAAGTCTAGCTTAGCAAAAACCGCATATGGCATGAGGTTTATGCTAGCTCCAAGATCAGCTAAAGCATTGCTGACTGACAAACTACCAATCAAACACGGGATAGTGAAACTCCCAGGATCATTCATCTTCTTCGGTAGTTTGTTCTGAAGAACCGCTAAACACTCTTCATTCAAGGTCACTTGCGAAAGCTCCTCAAGTTTCTTTTTGTTGGATAGGATGTCTTTCAGAAACTTGGCATACTTAGGCATTTGAGCAAGTGCCTCGACAAATGGTAAATTTATATGAAGTTGCTTAAAAAGCTCGAGGAATTTACCATAGTGTTCTTCCATTTTCTGCTTCTTCAACCTCCCCGAGTATGGAATGGGAGGGACATACTCTCTCACTGGCTCCTTGGGTCGTGCGGTACTTGCTGGGACTCGCCTCTGTTGCACCTCACCCGGAGACTCACACTCAATCTCCTCATCAACCTCATCATCATCAGCCGGCTTTGTAGGAATAGCCGGAGGTCTGGGTTGAGCGGTCTTGCCACTTCTCAACGTGATGGCCTTTGCAGTAGCATTAGGATTAGTCTCTGTGTTGCTCGGAAGGCCCCCCTATTGTCTCTCAGACAACATCTTGGCAATCTGGCCAACTTGGTTCTCAATGGTCTGCATGGAAGCCTTTTGGCTTCTCAACTCATTCTCGTGCCTCGTGAAACGACCGTCATACTCCTTAAAACGCTTCTCATTCTCGGCCTTTTGAGTGTTCTGACCGGCTAAGATCTGGCTAAGCATATCATGCACACAAGGCTCGCTGGCGGAAGGTCCCTGCTGAGGTCGAGATGGACCATATGCTCCATGAGCTGGAGCTGGGGGACGTGGAGCAAATCCGGGTGGCTGCAGATTGGAAGCATCGGGCCTCCAACTGAAATTTGGGTGATTCTTCCACCCCGGATTATAAGTATTGCTGTAGGGATTATTTTGAGGACGGTATTGGTTTCCCATAAAATCAACATGCTCGTGTGATATCTCTCCCGTCAGAAAATTACCTACCTGATATGCTCCCCCACTCGAAGAACCTCTCGAGTGCATTTCCATCACTCGATCAAATTTCGAAGACAAGGCATCCATACGTGCTGTCATGGCTGTGTAGTCGTCCACATGATGAACTCCCTGCCGAGAACTCTTACCTCTTGGTGGCTGTTGCGTCCGGTTTTTCGCGGCACATCTCTCTAGAATCTCAAATGCCTCGGTGGCATTCTTCGTGCCGATATCCCCACCCGAGTATGTATCAACCATCATATGTCCCTGACTGTCCAAACCATGGTAGAAGATCTGACATTGTTGCCACTTGGGCAACCCGTGATGTGGGACCTTTCGCATAAGCTCTTTGAAATGCTCCCATGCCTCGTAAAGAGACTCGTCCTCGTCCTGACGAAAGTTCAGAATCTTGGTTCTCAACCGAACAGTTTTCTCTGGAGGGAAATATTTCTGAAGGAACTTCTCAGCTAATTGATTCCATGTAGTAATAGATCCAGCTGGAAGTGAAAGAAGCCACTCCTTAGCTCCATCCCGTAAAGAAAACGGAAAGAGCCGAAGGCGGATAGCATCCGATGATGCATCACGAATCTTGAATGTGGCACAAACCTCTAGAAACCCCGCAATGTGAACACTAGGATCCTCGTGATCCTTGCCATAAAACTGTATCGCATTCTGCAACATCGATATGGTGCCAGCCTTGATCTCGAAATTATTATTGTCAATCGTCGGTGCATTGATGCTCGCAGGTAAACCATCCAGTGACGGTTTTCCAATTTCGTTCAAGATCCTATTCTCTTCTGCGTCCGCCATGTCTACTTGAACCTCGTAGAAGGTGTCGTCTCCTCCCTCGTCTACCTCGATCGCCTCGGCTACCAAGCGAAACCGCTCCCGCAGCCTCCGGTGAAGATCACGCTCCGGCTCCGCTGAAGGCTCAACGATATCAGCAGCGGGGGTTGAGGACATGCACGACCTGTAGGGAATAAGGAGGAGCACAATGCACAAAATATATACAAAAACAAAAAACAACTAGCAACTAATCATTTTTTTTTCAAATAGTCAAGCAAAGGCAAATAAAACAAGTAGACACAAACTTTTTACACTTTTCACAATGGCTAAATAAGCAACTCGAATCGTTTTCAAGAAGACCGCATCCCCGGCAACGGCGCCAAAAACTTGATGTGCGTGAATTATATATATTTTTTATGAAGATATTTGTTCACACAAATTTAGTTTTAAAATGGTTTTTCACCTAGAAACTAACTACACACACAAAGGGCAAGTGTAGCCGTCGGGTGGTAATATAGCTAATCGGTAAGAACCGGATATCAATCCGTGGATGCGGTGTCTCGATACTAAACTTTTGCTACTTTAAAGCCTTTTCAAATGATTGGGTTGATTTTTCTAACTTAGCATGCAAAGAAATAAACTACTAAAAATTCTAACAAGAACAATATCTAAGAAAGGGTTGCCTAAACTAAGTTTCCACTAACTCACATGTGACAACAAAGGGGAAGGAGGTTGTGATGATGCAAGCTCTAAAATTAACTAAGTCCCCAATCAAGGTTTCCTAGTCTATAATTCTTAGGAAAACTAAAAATGAATTAACATTCTAATCACCTAAAAATTATTCTTTTAAGCTCACTTGCTAAGTTGATGTTAATCTTTAATCATGAGTTATTTGTTTGTCAAAACTCCTAACTCTACAAATTAGGGAAAACTAATATGAACAACACACTAATCACCCTAACTTGGTCTCAAGTAGTTGGCACTATCATCATGTTCTTGATATGAACCACAAGCATGGTCATGCTAGCTAACAATTTTGGCCTAAATCATCAAACTAACAAGAACACAAACTATAGAATCCATATAAACATACTCATGATCTTTCCAAATCTAGATGCAAGAATTCATACATATGCTCAAATCATCATTCAATCACATTAGCAATTACCATTCCTAGTTTCATGCTATGAATCATACTAACAAGTTAACAAGATTCAATAATCATAATCTTTACTTGGGCTTTCCAACACAACATGTAAATACTTATGAGCAAACATTCAAGAACAAGAACTTTAAGCATACACATGAACTCCAAGAACAAGATTAAATACCAACATGAAGATTAACAAGAACAATCATCACATCTATTTCCATGTTATCACATATTCATTAGCTTCAACAAAGTTTAGACAACTCAAATGTTTAGCCCATAAGGCTCATGGCTACCAAATCAAGTGCAAAGAAACATAAATTGTTCATAATGTAATAAGCTAACCAAGTTAAAGACAAGATTAAAATGATGTTTGAGTAGATCTTCAAGTGATTAAGTCCTCTTCAAGGCTCCCTCTTGGCTCCAACAAGCTTCCAAGACCAGATTCTTGAGAGAAAAAGTCACCAAAATGCTCCAACTCCCCTCCAAATGAGCTAGAAACTCGTATTTAAGCTGATGGGAGAGTGGCACGACCATGCCACCTTTTGGCACGGTCGTGCTTGGCAAGTGTCAGAGCCACTTTCTTGAATGTTGACCAAGTATGCTACCATTTTGGGAAAAATCGCGCTCAAAAGTTCCCGAGGTGGCACGACCGTGCTCGGGCATGGTCTGGTCGTGCCAGCCGATAGTGCTCGGCCATGATTCACTTATTCTCGGAAACAAGCTGATTTGGGGCCAAAATTGACCTGGCACGGTCGTGCCACCATATGGCACGGTCGTGCTCCCTTGATTTTTGATGGTGCTGGTGCTCGATGATGGTGCTGATCGAGAGTGCCGATGTCGGAATGGCTGGCACGGTCGTGCTCCTGGGTGGCACGGTCGTGCCATATCTGGCAGTTTGCTGGAATGTTCCGTTTTCGCTCCATTTTGCTCCAAAATCCTTCGTTTCATCACCGGGCTGAAGCCCGGACCTGTATTTTCACAAACAACTCAAATGAGTACCAAAATCAATGAAAATACAATGAGTTTTCACATAAACGGGGCGTATTTGACGTTTGAAAGATGTATAAATTCTTATACATCACTTACCAATCTGGTCATCATGATGGTGTGTACACCGGCTATCATGAGTGCCATCAATCAGGTAAGATTACTCCTGAGTTCCATGTGGCAAGGGGTAAGCTTCAGGGAGATATGGCGGATGCCTTGGAGGCTGTATGCAACGATCCACTACCCGCTTATGCTGACTTAACAAAACACGTTGCTGAAGACGACGTGGATGCCATACGCCTGATGCTGGAGCCAGTGGAAGAATCTGAAGAAGAATGAGTGTTTTATTTTTCATATGTTATGTACACTGTTCTTCGGATATTTTGTATTAACACTGTTTTACTTGGTTTTTGTGCAAGTGCTTGACTTATGTGTCAGACATTTAATGTTAATGTCATGATTGATAACGCCGCCATTTATCTAAAATGTGGCGATTAGACGTGTAATGATTATTTTTCATTAATTCTGCTAACGTCACCACTGTCAATCCTGTTTATCCTTCTATAAATTAAGCTTCCTTTTCCAAATTTGGTAATTTGAAATGATGAGTCGGAGAAGTTATAAACAGAGGCTTTCCGATATTTTCTGACGCTTAGATGTCGCCGATGGTCTAGTCCGCCTCCAAGTTCCGGTGACGGAAGATATGATCCGAGGAGAGGAGGTGCCTCCTGATAATGTCTTACCTCGGGTTAGCCGGTCCTATATGAGCATTATATATGGAGAGCCTTCTCATGCCGAGCCAAGTGATGTTGTTCTATCGGCTGATGCTTTAATAAAGGCCTTTCCCTCCGACTACATTCAGCGGTGTGGAGTAGTGTATGAAAGGCGTCATGGTGACCGTTCCGGCAAGAAACCGGTTGAGGATCGGGAGGTGATGGCTGCTCCGGTGGATGAGGGAAATATCGATGAGTTGATCGGTGATCCTCATCCATTGAAGTGTTATGGAAAAGTGTTGCGTACCCCTGCAGAGGTAGTGGCATACCTTTCCTAGAAGTAGGTTTTAGAACATGTTCGTTTTTGGTTCCCGTATGTTGGTATTTTAGCAACAGGGACAAATACTTGGTTTTTTGTAAGATAGTTGCATGTATTTATTACCAAAATACCTATCTTTTTGTAGCGGTTATTGTATCTATTACCAAGATACCCGCTCTTAGCGCTGTATATTTTGACCCTTTAACTTATATATGTGAAAAATATTTCGTGTTAAAGGCACTTTTTTACCGTGATGTGCAATTTAGATGCGATGGTAGTTGTTTGTACCATATAGTGCAGTGCAAATGCGGTGGTAAATTTTATTGTATGAGTAATGAGGAAACATAAAAAAGGATTGATTTTTATTAATCCAAAACTTAAAAGGAAAGAGACATCGCTATAGATGAATTATACTTGGTTGCAAAAAGACAGGAAAACATTAACACCCACCGTTAGGGGCGAGGTATAACATATAACATTTTTTCAAATGAGCCATCTAGCCTTGCTAAGCGATAAGCTCCCTTGCCTAGATTTTCTCGGATGAAATAGGGACCTTCCCAGTTGGGTCCCAACTTGCCTGTGGGTTCCGCTCTACTGGCCTCATTGTCGCGCATGACATATTCACCTTCCTTGAAAGTATGATGAGCCACACGCCGGTTATAGTATTTTTCCAATGTCTTCTTATACTTTGCTTTGCTGATGGCAGCTGCTTCACACCTTTCTTCGAGCATATCCAGGCCTTCCCTTAGGAGCCTATCGTTATCATCATTAGTAGTGAGCCGCCTAAGCAAGGGTAAACCGACTTCCGCGGGTATCATTGCTTCCGCGCCATAGGTTAGGCTGAAGGGAGTTTCATTGTTACTTGTCTTAGGCATTGTTCGATGTGCCCAGATGACGTTTGGAAATTCTTCTACCCAAGAGCTTCATTCGCAACCCAGCCTTCTTTTTATACCATCCAACAGACTTCGATTTGCCCGCTCTACCTGGCCATTTCCTTGCGGGTGTGCTACAGATGTGAAGATTTGTTGAATCTGGAGTTCTGCACACCAATCTTGCAAGACCTTATCCGTGAATTGTGTTCCGTTGTCACTTACCAAATACTGCGGCAGTCCAAACCGACACATAATGTGCTCCCAAAGGAACCTTTTTGCATTTTTAGCGGTTATTTTAGCCAGGGGTTTTGCTTCGACCCATTTGGTGAAGTAGTCAATCGCCACGATAAGATACTTTAGCTTTCCTGGGGCCAGCGGGAACGGTCCCACGATATCCACTGCCCATTTTTGAAAAGGCCAGGCCACCGTAACCGGGATTAAGTTGTTCTTAGGCCTGAGTGTTTGAGGGGCAAATTTCTGACAGCTACGGCACCTTCTGAGTTCTTCTACCGCATCTTCATGCATCCCAGGCCAATAGTACCCGACATTATGGATTTTAGCCACAACTGCCCGGGGTCCAGCATGGATGCCGCATATGCCCGCATGTATCTCTTGGATCAAGTATTTTGCTTCCGCCGGGGAGACACACCGCAGGAGTGGTCCCAAATAAGACTTTCGATACAGGACGTCGTTGTTTACTTCGTATTGCAGTGCCTTGGTTTGTATCTTTTGAGCTTCACCCCTATGTAACACCTCGAAAATTCACGTCCTATAATGTGTTGACACGTGTCATAAAGTTTGAACGTGTGAAAGAATGTTATAAAAGGACTAAAGTTGACAAACATGGAAAGTATGTGTTTATACGGATTCTAAGTGTCAACTGTGAATAAATATAATGAACATTAACCCTACACAATGTTCATACCTTCAAACGAATGAATCATGGATCATACGAAGCTAAAAGTGAGAGATTACAAACTACAGGGGTTAAATGTGTCAACATGTTAAAGATATACCTCTGAGTGACCTTTTGACAAACCCGAAGCTTTGTAAATTTAAATTATGCTCACTAGAATGCACGATTAAAATTTCATAAAGTTTCGTTATCGTATGAGAAAGTTGTGATCAAATTCGTGTGCGAGGGGTTAAAGCGTAAACATTGGAAATTAAGACTTATCGGGTAACCATAAAGTTACCCAAGGACTTAACAAAGTATGGTTATGTCTTAAGGCCCATAAAAGTCAAGTTAGAGGACTCGAAGTGCAAGAAAGCATGTTAAGATCAAGTGTAGAAGGATCAGGGACTAAAAGCGTCAAAAAGTGCATAAGTTTGCATTTTCGCGCATAACCTACGTTCTGAATACATCCGGACATCCAAAAATTTATGTAAGCATGACTACATTATATTTTAGTGTTCGCCTTAAGAAAAATCCATTCATCGCGTCATTTGGTTCGTTTTTCGCATTCGGGACCAGATTCGATGTATTAGCCGTTGTTTAATTCACAACCACACATTCTAACATGCTTAGTCAGCGGATAAGGATGGAATTTAGGCACCATGACTTTGCAACACATGTATGGATGGAATTTAAACACCTAAACACCATAACTTTGCAACACATGTATGGATGGAATTTAAACACCTAAACACCATAACTTTGCGACACATGTATGGATGGAATTTAAACACCTAAACACCATAACTTTGCAACACATGTATGGATGGAATTTAAACACCTAAACACCATAACTTTGCAACACATGTATGGATGGAATTTAAACACCTAAACACCATAACTTTGCAACACATGTACGGATGGGATTAAGGCACGTTTTCCATGAAACGATCTTAACGGTTCGGGTATTCCTATAAATACCCCATACCTCCCATTGCTAAAATCACTAGAAACTTGATTTGAGAAACTCTAAGTTGAAACATTTGTTTCATACCTGAGATTTTTGAATCGAGTTTAGCATTCGGGGACCCTTCGTAAGTATTCTTTCGTTCTTTTCCTTATTTTATTGCTTTTCGAGTCAGAAAGTCAAACTTTGTTTGACTTTCAGCGTTGACCAGTAATGGTCAATGTGAAGTTCGTTTGAACTTCGCAACGTGAGTGTAATCACGTTGGTCATAGTCCCTTGGGACTATGCCCACTGATTACCACGTTGTCTAGGGTCGTAGGGTAGGCGATCTAATAAATCGCCTATACCTTCGAACCCGACCCAGTTTGGTCGATCATTAGGATCCGACCAAATACATTAGGTGACCATAGTATGTAGGGAATAACCTTCCGAGGTTATACCCTATGGTCGCTTCGTTTGAATAGTGGTATGACAGGTAGTATATATGCCTTAGGTAAATGACCAAAATACCCCTACGGGGCTTAAATTGAGATTAAACTCGTTTTGGGCATTATGGAAGGTATCCTACTGATACCACAACATATTTAAGGCATATTAACTTAGGAAACCTGTTCGTGATCCATTCGGTTACCCGTTACGCTTATTACGCGATCGGTTCGGTTTATGTAACAAGTTTACATAAATTAGCCGAAACGGGTCAAACCTTATCGGTTTTATCTCAAAATCCAGAATGTGTTGAGTTTACCCATATTATACAAGTCTCCAAACTTGTCGGGTCTAAATCACATTCTATTCCGGTCTTCGCTTATCGTGCGTAAGAACCGTATATTCCCTTAAGACTAACCGGTCTAAGCTTAGGCTTAATTAAAGACCCGTTAGCATTCTAATTAATTATTATTTATACCATCATTCCAGACTAGAGCTTTCCGGTAAATTGTACCTACGCTTACTTAAGTGACTACGGCTGAGTTATTAGATTCTTGCTATTTAAGACAGGAGCTAGCTCAGGTAAATACTCTTAACTTATTTCCCTATACGGGCTTGGGATACGGTACTATAAAAGTACCGCTTGGTCGGGTGTATGTAGTCATTTAAATCGGATTGTGATTGATGTACTTACATAACCTGTTTAATATGTATTATTTTACTATTATTTGGTGTATGGCCTTTGGGGGTTAATGACCATGTCCCGGATATCCTTGGCATCATCTTACGAGATGGCCACGACCTAAGCACGGGGTGTAGGCATACACCTGACAGATGCATTATGTAAAAACTGGTAATCCACTCGAAGGTATCATCCCTGTGGGCATTATACCGGAACTGGTAATCCACTTAGGGGATGATAGCCTGTGGGCATTATACCTGTGGCGTGTCAATTAATCGAGTCCGGCCCTACAAACCGGCCCTAACGGACGACAAATAAGTAAAACTGTATACAAGATTATATATAAATAATTTTCCCAAGTTAAAAAGGTTAATGTTGCCTCTGTGCATTTTAATCAAAGTGTCGATATATTTTTGTGCCAAGTGCATTCAAACCAATTTACAAACTCTTTTCAAAATGAGTCGGTTGAGTGTATTTACCAGTGAAAACTGACGTATTTTCCAAAAGGGCTAAGTGACAGGTACTGAACGTAATTGGCTGGAAGCTCAGGGCGCTAATAAGGAATCTTGCAAGTTCTAGGCGTCTAAAGTCTGTTGAACAAATGATATGTTTTAAGATCCGCCTGTGGATCCTTTACTTCCGTTGTAATACTGAATATTACTTCATATTCGGAATGTAATAATAAATATCTTTTGCTTCCGCTGTGCATTCATATATATTGTGTTATTTGACTATCATGTTGCCAACCACGTCACGATACTCCCCCACCGGGCCCACCGGTGACACGTGGAAAGTCGGGGTGTGACACCCTAGCAGGGGGTAACTCCCCCTTGGTAAGGAATTTTAACATTGGGGTGTACCAGCAGGGTTCTTCCGCTGTAACGGCGGAGACATCCCGGGGTTCAATTGAGGGCATCTGTAATGTTTCAACCTTTACTTCTTTTTCCATACCCGAAGTGGCGAGTTTGCTCAAAGCGTCCGCTATTTGGTTTTTTCCTCTGTGAACATGGTTGAGTGTGACATTATCAAAGGAATCCATGAGCTCCTTTGTTTTAGCCAGGTACTTTGCCATTGATTCATCTTTGGCTTCATACATCTCATTTACTTGATTATTAACCAATAAAGAATCAACGTACGCATCCACTCATGTAGCTCCCATGGATTGGGCCATTCTCAACCCCGCGAGTAGCGCTTCGTACTCTGCTTCATTGTTGGAGCATTCGAAATCAAAACATAAGGCATACATCAGCCTTATTTCATTTGGGCTTATCAGCATTAGACCTGCCCTAGAACCTTTTCCACTAGATGATCCGTCAGTGTAAAGTTTCCAGGTTTGCCTGGCGGTACTGGATTCCAGGATGTCCTGGATAGCGGGGTCTACTATAGTTTCTCCCTCAAGAATTTTAGCCAAGAAGTCGGCGATCACCTGCCCTTTGATTGTTGTTCGTTTTTGGTATTCGATATCCAAAGCTCCCAATTCAATCGCCCATTTGGCCAATCTTCCAGAGATTTCAGGCTTGTGCGAGATTTGTTGTAGCGGGTAGTTTGTTAGGACCTATACGCGGTGCCCTTGGAAATATCTTCGCAATCGCCGGGTGGCGTGAACCAGTGCTAGTACCAACTTTTCAAGGGTTGGATACCGCGTTTCGGGTCCCGCCAACACCCGGCTGATGTAATATATGGGTGTTTGCTTCCCATCTCTTTCCACCATGAGTACCGTGCTTACCGCGTTATGGGCCGCCGCCAAATACATTTTAAGCACTTCTTTAGGGTATGGCGCTGTCAACATGGGTAGTTTCTCGATGAAGCGTTTCATGTCTTGTAGGGCTTCTTCCGCTTCGCCGGTCCATTTGAAATTTTTCTTGTTGAGACAATCTTTTAGTGTCTTTATGAATGGCAATGATCTTTCGGCATGCCTCGCTAAGAATCTATTTATAGCCACTAAATGCCCATTTAACGCTTGCGCTTCTTTTAAAGTCCAGGGAGAGGGCATCCGCGTTATCGCGGCTACCTTTTCTGGGTTAGCTTTAAAGCCGTCCCGGGTGACTACTACGCCCAAGAACTTACCTTCCTCTACCCCGAACAAACATTTCTTGGGGTTCAGTTTGATATTGTATTCTCTGAGCCTTTGTAAAGTTTCTTCAATGTCTTCCAACATTTGTTTTTCTTCCCTGCTCTTGATCACCAGATCGTCAACATACACTTCTAAGTTTCTACCGATTTGTGTTTCGAAAGCTTTATCCATGAGTCGCTGGTAAGTGGCTCCGGCGTTTCGTAAGCCGAAAGGCATCTTGGTGTAACAAAAGATGCCCACGTCGGTGTGAAACGCCGTTTTTTCTTCGTCTTCTTTGGACATGTTGATCTGGTGATAACCTTTATAGGCGTCTAGAAAGCACTTATACCTATAAGGGACCAGGGAGTCAACCTTAAAGTCCATCTCGGGCAGTGGGTTTGCATCTTTGGGGTATGTTTTATTCAGATCTTTAAAATCAATGCACATCCGCCATGTGCCATCAGGTTTCTTTACCATCACAGGGTTTGATACCCATGTATGATACTTTGTTTCTCTGAGGATTCCAGCTTCCATAAACTTTCGTACTTCTCTGACAACCGCTGCCTTTCGATCCGGAGCCATACTACACTTACCCTGTGTGACTGGCTTAATGCCGGGGAGTGTTGCTAGCTTGTGTTCTGCCTTATCGCGGGGTATTCCAGTCATGTCGGAATGCTCAAAAGCAAAGATGTCTACATTCCTTCTCAGCAGTTGTTTCAGATCGTTTTTAACCTCAGGGGAGAGGCTGTCTCCTATCGTAACTATCTGATCCAGATGGCGTGTGCTTAATACCCATCTTTCCGGGCCGATGGCCCCAGTGGGTCCTTGACGACATCTTTTGGTGTTCAATACCTCCCCTAATTTGTCACGAAACACCGTTGCAACACCCCGCGGGGTAGGGAACTTCATAAAACCTCACGCCGTGGAGACTATAGCGTCCAATTTCCCTAGGGTGAACCTTCCGATGATTACATTGTGGTATGACTCAGCATGTACCACAAGGAAAGTTAGGAGTATGGTCCTTTCCTGGGGCTTTCGTCCGAATGTGACTGGAAAAGTAATCTGACCAATAGGGTCAACCTTTTCTCCTGTGATACCTTTAATAGGGGCGTGCACTGACTCAAGCAGCCTTTTGTCTTCTGGTTGCATTCTATTGAAACAATGTTCATAGATAATGTCTTCTGAACTCCCGGTATCTACCAGGATCCTTCTCATATGATAATCACCTACCGCAGCGGATATGATCAGAGCGTCAGTGGTGAGGTGCAAATCTTCTATGCGAGGCTCGATGGTCATAGTTGCTAACATCCAGGGTTCGAGCGTGGAGAAACTCCGCTTTGCCCCTTTTCCCTTATTCGTGTATACCATGTTTAGCTCTCGCGGTCTTTTACCCGCAGCCTTGTCGTTTTCTTCCTTAACGGGTGGTAGGCCCTGTTTGATATCCCTCACTAGGTGTGCCAGTTTACCCGCTTTCACGAAGTATTCAATCTGCTTCTTTAGCTGAAAACAGTCGTTTGTATCATGGCCGCTCCCTTTGTGGTATTCACAATATTTACTTCTATCTTTTTTAGGGTTGTCTTTCAACAGCTTTGGATGGTTAAACTTGAGGTTCTCTGAAGCTAGGATCTTTGCTGGTGTCTTGCTCAGGTTGGGGTAATCGGATCGCGGTTTAGAGGACTCATTCCTTGAGTAGGCGTTTATGGACCTATCATACCGCGAGTCCGTCCTATCACTCCTTTGGTATCGGTCTCCTCTACCTTTACTTTTAGAACCTCACTGCTCTCTGTCTTCATGGTTTTTCTGAGCCTCCTTTTTTTTCTGTTGGCTGCGTAACTGGCGCCTACGGCCTTTTCTTGTATAACGTACACTTTAGCTATCCTTAGTATTTCGTCGATAGTGGGAGGCACGCTATCTCTTCCATGAAGTGTTCTTAATAAGTTGTCGTCATTTACTCCTTGTAGGAAAGCTCCACACGCCAGATCATTTGTGACACCCGGGATTGCCAGGCTCTCTTTATTGAATCTAACGATGAAACTTTCCATCGTTTCATTGTCTCGCCGGCGGATGTGGAGGAGCTCATTTCGATCTTTCGTGTGCCTGCGCTGCTGGCTGAATTGTAAGATGAACTTAGCCTCTAGATCTTCAAAACTGTCAATTTCCCCCGTGGGCAGACTGTCCCACCAGACGCGATCCGTGCCTACCAGCGTTTGGACAAACATCTTGCACCAGAGAGGCATAGGCCAACATGCTACTTCCCCCGCACTTTTGAATAGGTTGAGATGATCATCTGGATCGCCTAGCCCGTCATATTTGCCTACCGTCTGAGGCATCTTGGGCTTTTCCTTGATAGGAGCTTCTGCTATTCTTCTGGTGAACTTGGATTTGAAAGTAGCATCCACTGGCTTGTAAGGTCTAGTAAGTTCGTCTTCTTCGACATTGACGGGTTGCACAGGGGGAGTTATCCCGCCCTGGCTGACACCCTGGGTGACAGGGGGTGGAATCGGGGTAATGTTCAGTGTTGAGCTTGGGCCTCTTCCTGGAGAGAAACGAGGCCTAGACGTATTTCCCCTATCATAAGCGGGTTCCGCTGTGGGAGGGGTTTGACTGTAAACTGGTTGTGATGCTGGGAAAGTCCACCAAGGTAGCATATACGCCGCGTATGGCGATTGTTGAGAGTAACCTTGTGGCCCTCCCTGAGGAGTATATGTTGGGGTATTGTGTTGAGGTAAGTACCCGTACGGGGGTGCGAAATAATACCCGGGAAAATAAGCCTGATTACCTAGTGTAACCGGAGCGTTCAAGATTCCCTCCGGCATGACCACGGGTTGATGGGGCGGTGTAGATAATGCCGCTGTCAGTGCTGCTGAATACAGAGGTGGCATGGCGTAAGTGACCGAGGGTTGATAGTATTGAGGTGCGCCAACCTGCGGTATGACGGTGCTGGGGCTAGCCGATGTGATAACCGGCATAGTGCTATGACGTATAGTTTGTGCACTGGAGGTTGTAGCTGAGGCGAAAACGTTTACGCCTGTTGTGATTGGTCCAGCCGACTGGAGTTGTAAAGAAGTGTACGAGAATAAATCTGCTGCCATCATTCCAGAAGAGGCTGCGGTAGTGCCAGCAAAACCCGGTGGGGGTCCCTCTGCTTCAAACTCCAAGTCGAGTAACCTGGTTACAACCGGTGAAGCTGGCATGGAGATGACAGGGCTTGTTTCCAACAACGGATTGCTAGTTAACATCGCCTGGCTTGGTGTTACTACTATGTTCTGATCGCTTGCCATTGGATTCAGTCTTGTTGTTGCTACTGATATGGTCCCACGGATGGCACCAATGAAGAAACACTGACCTTCACGGTAGTATCCAACTAGGAATTCAACTCTTGGCGACCCAAACAGCTTAACTGCAAAACAGAACACCGTTAGTACTCGTTACAGGAATGGGGTTATTCCTGTAACCACCCTCCGGCGTGAGAATAAGTCTCGTTTTTGGGAGTAAAAAGGTATGTGTAGAGAAGAAAGTAAAACGGGAGCAAGATGATTCATACCTGAGATGTTCACCTCTATTTATAGTTTACCATTAGGGTTTCCCTTAACTTAGGATGAGCTCCGATACGTCAGGGATTTGCACAATCTTCCCAAAAAGTTGGGGATTCGGTTATGTGATTTATCCATGCAAGATGGAATATTCTAGAATAATCGTTTATGATTATTTATTTATAATAAAATAATAGGTAATGACCGGGTGGGGTTAGCCAATTCGGGTCATACCTCGTCACGCCGCATCACACAGAAAAATTGTTTCCCGCCGCGAAGCGGCTATAGAACTGATGACGGGGGTAGCCCAAGATTAAATAAAATGACTAAATACGTAAATGCTCAAAGGGTTAAACGGTTCAATGGTTGAAAAGCTATGAGATAGGGAAGAGCAATACGGAAACAGTGGCCAGTCACATCCAGGGATTGCTTCACCAACTCACAGCCGCAAAAGCAAAGCAGGTCTGCAAAACACACGCTATTATCCGGGGGTCAAAAGGCTTTAACCCCCAAACGGGTAAGCCCCTCACTGCAAACAGGATCACTAGTCAAATGAATTCTACTTCGGGAGATGTCCTCTCCTATAAATTGACACTTCATTTACTTCAGAAAACATCTCCTGGCCAGCTCTGATTCTCTAATCTCTGGTCATTCATATTGAGTACTTGCTTACATGCAAGTCACTCCTTTTCACATCCACCACACACATTCTATTTGCTCACACTTCCGAATCTGGACATGCTTCAGAGAAGGATCTTTAGCAAATAACAAAAACTGACTAGTGAATCTCCTTCCACGTCTTGCAAACGTGGGGGGACCCCACGACCTGCGTTAGGCAAAGTTGAACCCTTCAACCCTTTTGCCTAACCAGCCTAGCTACTACCGTTGGTCTTATATTTGTTGCATCAACAAGTTGGCGCCCACCGTGGGGCTACGCCGCTATTTCTTCTCAAAAAGACCTAGTAGTGTAGCTCTTTTCACTTAAAATCACCATGTCTGAAAGTGGATCCCCGGAGGAAGTGAATCAGATTCCAAACACCTCCACTCCGGGTAGTAGCCAAGCTCACGTGGCTATACCAACTTCTTTCTCAACTCCGGGGAGCACACCCGAGTTCCTCACCTTCAACACACCAACTCCGTCCAGATCCGGGGTTCCATCTCCCAATATCGGTGTCCCTGACGCCCCAGCACGTGTTGAACTCACCCCTGAAGGGGTTGCCAACAATTTCCTTGAGTTGAGGTCCCTTCTCAACCAACATGTGAGTAAAGAAAGAGAAAAAGGAGTGAGGATTCGTTTAGACTATGATGAACCTGAACCAACGCTGTCTCCCGGACCACCTCCCCCTCCTTTTACAACAAGAAGTGAGGCTGGTCCCAGTAATCCTTCAAACCCTCACCCTTATCTGTCCACTATAACAAATCCTACGGTGCATCCTATCTTCTCTTCCCAACCAATTACTAGTGGTGCTCCTTTGGGACATGAGCTAACCCTTGACCAGCTCCTACAGTCCCCAGTAACAAGCTATCCAGCATCTATAACAACCACGTGGGAGCAAGCTCTGTCCGTACTCCCTTTAGCACGAAGTGCTGTTATGAGCGCTCCCCTCGGAATAAACTGCTCAGTTGGCCCAGGAAGCCCTCAAGGCTTCAACCTCATGCCCAACATGATGACCCAGATGATGGCCAACTTCTCGTGGCAACACTTCATTAATCAAGTGCTAACCACTCAGGGAAATAACAGCAATGGCAATAATGTGGATGAAAGGGCTGAAGAAGACTTGGCTAAACCATACAAGCCAAGTAACCTTTCATGCTTTTCAAGGCAGATAGCCGATTATGATTTCCAATCAAAGATTAAGATGCCGTCCCACATCAGAACGTATGATGGGACTGAAGATCCTGAGGACCAACTTCAGATCTTCACCGGTGCAGCCCGGATAGAGAAATGGTCAAACGCTGAATGTTGCCTAATGTTCATGCAAACTCTTGTTGGATCCGCCAGAATCTGGTTCAACGACTTACCTGCTCAAAGCGTTCGAAGCTTTGACGACCTTAGCAAGGGTTTTCTGGCCAATTTCTCCCAACAAAGGCGATATGTCAAAGACGCAACAGTGATCTTCCAGATAAAACAACGTGATAATGAAAGTCTTCGTGCGTTCATTGAACGATACAAGAAGGAAGGTCTGACTTATGTAGGGGCAGACGAGAAAATGAGAGTGGCTGGTTTCATGAATGCCATCACCTCTAAATATCTCACAAGAGATTTCAACAAATCCCTGCCCAAGACCCTGGAAGAGGCTCTCGAAAGGGCTGAAGCTCACATCCGGGGAGAGGAGGCAGTAGACATTAAAGAACAAAGAAAAAGAGGATCCGGCTGGCGAAGCAATAGCCCAGCTAGAAAAAGGGGGAACTTCAACTCCTTTGAGAGGCGGTCAAAGGGTTCAGACCCTCGAAGGTCTGAAGGCCGGAACCCTTCAAACAGGGAAAAAGGCATAAGTTTCACACCCCTCACAAAGACCCCTCAAGAAATCCTTGCAATAGAAGAAGTTAAACAAAACTTTCGGCCTCCTAGGCCTCTCCCCAAAAGCAGGAAAAACGAGAACTCCACCCAATACTGTGAGTTTCACGAAGAAAAAGGTCACCACACCAATGATTGCTTCCAACTCAAGAAAAGAATAGAAGAGGCTGTTAAGTCCGGAGAACTCGCTCATTTGGTAAAGGGAGTCCGGACAAAATGGCTGAAGGAAAGGGTAAGGAAGTCAATATGGTGGATTTCGATGGAAGGGTTCCTCATAAAAGACATCGGTTGGAAGCTTAGGAGCTTCAGTGTGTCTGCTTCCCCCCGACGGAGAAAGACCCTCTCTCTAGCCCTCTTGTGGTAGAAGCTGCCGTGGGAACGCTGCAAACATGTAGGGCATACATAGATACTGGGGCGGCCACTGAGATCATGTTCGAGAAATTCTTCAACCGTTTGAGTGATGAAGAACGTTCAAGGCTTCAACCCTCTGGAACCTCTATAAAAGGTAGCGCCGACATACCCCTCAAGCCTTTAGGGCAACTGACACCTAATGTTCGTTTCAGCGAAGGTTTAAAAGAAAGAACTCAACCACTCACCTTTGTGGTTATCAACATCCCCTCAAGCTATGACGTGATCATCGGAAGACCAGGACAGTGTGCATTTTACATGGCCGTGTCTGTTGGCCATGGCACAGTCAAATTTCCTACCGAGAGGGGCATAGCAACCCTTCAACCCTCTCAGGAAGCTTACATGGTTGAAGGTGAAAGCTCAAACAGTGAAGAAGACAGGCAAAGGTTGGTCATAAACCCTAAGTACCCTGAACAAAGAATAAGGGTCAATCCAAACCTTTCTCAAGAGACCCTTTCATACCTTGAAAAGTTGCTAACACATTACAGCGATGTATTCGCTTGGTGTCTAGAAGATATGACCGGGATCCCTCGGAACATTGTCGAGCATGAGTTAAGAATACCACCGGATGTCAAGCCTGTGGTCCAAAAGAAAAGAAGCCTGGCACCCGAGAGAAGTCTGGCAGCCTGCCAAGAGGTTGAAAAGCTTGTGTCGGCCGGTATTCTCCGAGAAGTTAAGTACCAATCATGGGTTGCAAACCCGGTTATGGTCAAGAAACCTGACAACTCTTGGAGGATGTGCATAGATTTCAAGGATCTTAACAAGGCTTGTCCTAAGGATTGCTATCCACTACCGGAAATTGATCTCAAGGTTGACTCCCTCATAGGTTACTCGTTCAAATGCTTTCTTGATGCATAAAAGGGTTATCACCAAATCCTCATGAAGAAAGAGGATGAGGAAAAAACAGCCTTTCACACGAACAAAGGGATCTTTTGTTATCAAAAGATGCCTTTCGGCCTCAAAAATGCCGGAGCAACCTATCAACGGCTCGTTGACAAAGCCTTCGAAAGCCAAATTGGCAAAAACATGGAGGCATATGTCGACGACTTGGTGATTAAAAGCAAGACGGAATATCAAATGCTCGACGATATTCAAGAAACTTTCAAGAACCTCAGAAAGGTTAACATGAAGCTTAATCCGGAAAAATGCTCATTTGGATTCGAGGAAGGAAAATTCTTGGGTCACATTGTTGGAAAACAAAGCATCAAAGCCAACCCTAACAAAGTGAAAGCCGTCCTCAAAACCAAACCACCAAAAACCAAGAAGGAGGTTGAAAGCTTAAACGGGAAGCTTGCAGCCTTGAAGCGTTTTACCTCAAAGTTGGCCGAAAGATCTCTGCCCTTCTACAAAACGCTCAAGAACTGCTCAGACAAGAAGGATTTCAAATGGACTGAAGAAGCTGAAGAAGCTTTCAACCAGATGAAGCAACATCTAGCTTCCCTACCAGATATTGCGGCACCAAAAACCGGGGAGTTAATATCGGTGTACCTCTCAATTGCTGACGAGGCCATCAGTGCAGTCCTCACCATTGAGCGAGACAAGGCCCAGATACCCGTTTATTTTTTCAGCAAGACTTTAAAATTAGCTGAAACAAAATATCCTCCCCTTGAAAAACTTGCCCTAGCCCTAGTTCAGACGGCTAGAAGGCTTCGAAGGTATTTCCAAGCACACCCCATACAAGTGGTCACCGACCAACCTATCAAGAGTGTGCTTGAAAAACCTGAAAACTCAGGGCGATTAGCCAAATGGGCCATAGAACTGGGTGAACATAACATCACCTATGTCCCAAGAAAAGCCATCAAGGGCCAAGTCTTGGCTGATTTCATTGTGGAAGTCCCAAACCAAACGACCACTGAAGTAAACGCTACCACCACTGAACCTTCCAACCCTGAAGCCTGGAAGCTTTTTACCGACGGGGCTTCAAGCGTTGAAGGGTCAGGGGCTGGGCTAATTTTGATCAATCCAGAAGGGTTGGAATTCACATATGCTCTCCGTTTTGATTTTCAGACCACCAATAACGAGGCTGAATACGAAGCACTAATAGCCGGCCTAAGGCTGGCTAAAGAAATGAAGGTTGAAAAGCTGGAAGTGTTCACAGATTCGTTACTTGTCTCAAGCCAAGTGAATGATAGCTACATAGCTAAGGAACCCAACATGAAAAAATACAGAGAAAAATCCAAGGAACTGATGAGTACCTTCCAAGCATGCAACATCAAACAGATCCCCAGATCTCAAAACAAAAAGGCTGATGCCCTAAGTAAGCTTGCATCTCTCACTTTCGCCTACCTTACCAAGAAGGTGCTGGTAGAAGTGTTGAAGGCCCCATCAATCGATGAATTGGAAGTCCAAGTTGTAGTTACCGAAGAAGATCCAAACTGGATGACTCCCATAAAAAAGTTCCTTAAAAATGGTGAATTGCCCAATGATCAAGTAGAAGCTAAAAGGGTTTAGATCAAGGCAAGGCAATACGTACTACAAGGAGAAATCCTTTACAAAAAGGGTTACCTTGCTCCCTTGTTAAGATGTGTCGGTCCTGAGCAAAGTAAGTACTTGATCAAAGAAATTCATGAAGGTGTGTGCGGAGCTCACTTTGGAGCTAGGTCGGTGGTTGCAAAGCTCATGAACCTTGGATATTTCTGGCTTCAATGCATCGCGATACAGCCGAAGAATTGAAGAAATGTGATGCTTGCCAGATTCATGCACCGATCCCAAAAAGTCCCAAGCATGACTTAGTCCCGATAACCTTGGCATGGCCATTCCATAAATTGGGAATGGACATTGTTGGTCCATTTCCCCCAAGCAAAGGAGGAGTAAAATTCTTGTTGGTGGCAGTAGATTATTTCACCAACTGGCCCGGGGTCAAACCACTCGCCAAGATCACGGGAAAACAGGTCATTGACTTTGTTTGGGAGAATATCATTTGCCGTTATGGATTGTCGGGAGTACTTGTCACTGATAACAGAAGGCAATTTGCCGAGAAGCCTTTCAGCGTTTGGTGCAAGGAAAACAAAATCGATCAGATTTTTAGCTCAGTGGCTTATCCGCAATCAAACGGTCAGGTTGAAAGAACGAATAGAAGCATAGTAGAAGGCATCAAGACAAGACTGGGAAGATACGAAAGCAACTGGCTTGAAGAATTGCCTAGTGTCCTATGGGCAATTAGAACAACCGAAAAAACAAGCCATAAGAAAACACCCTATAGCATGGTATTTGGGTCCGAGGCCGTGATCCCCGCTGAAATAGGAGTTGTAACCCAACGAATTGTCAACATAGATCCCGAAACAAACCAAAAAGAGACCATGTTGAATTTACAACTCCTAGAAGAAGCAAGAGATCAAGCCGCAATTCAAGAAGCCAAATACAAGCAACAAATGGAAACTTACTACAACAAGAAAGTCAAGAACGAACGTTTCAAGCCAGGAGACCTGGTCCTCAGAAACAATGAAGCTAGCAAAAAGGAAAATCAAGGAAAGCTTGGCCCAAAATGGGAGGGCCCATACACCATCCTCGAGGCACATAAGGGGGGATCCTACAAGCTAGCAGATTCAGAAGGCAAAAGGCTTCCAAGGCATTGGAATGGCAAAACCCTAAAAAGGTTCCATGTTTAGACAGGAAAGTTTGGTTTGTATCAAAATGTATCTCGAACAACACTATGAATACCTTTTGTAAAAAGCAAGTATTGCTTGAATGAATGAAGTTGTTTTATCAAACTTGTCTTTCTATCCTAAGATCAGGTTGAGAACCTAGCAAAAAACTCCATGGCAAGGGCCATGTAAGGGGATGAGCTCCCAGGCCACATCGCTCAATAGGTTCAAGGGTTGAATAAGCCTATATAAGGGGTGAGTTCCTAAATCAATACAACTCCATGAGACTTGTTAAGAAAACATAAAATTGTCTCATAGACGGGTGTGAACAGCCTACACCAAATGTTCCCTAAGCCTTAAAAATATAATCCACAAAGAGGCTTGAAAAATTCAAGTGAAAAACAAAGAAATGACAAAAAGGATAGGTGCTACGTCTTCTTGTTAAAAATCCCAAGGCTAAGTGTCTGCAGTACTGAACCCTTTAAGGAATAAAAAACATAAGGGTAGCACAAACTCAACAAAGACAAAGAAAACCTAAAAGAACAATAAGACTTAGACAAAAAGTTATAAAGATACAAACCAAAAGAGTCACAAGACTAAGAAGCCTTCAAGGTTTCAAGCCACCCAGGTAGCAACTCGATACCTCAAAGGCTTCAACCTGCCAACAGACAGCCAAAAGGCTTGGAAGGTTAAAGCCAAACAAACTGCCTTAACCAAAAAAGGGCACGAGTATGAAAACACAATACAAGGAAAATAGTTAAAGATCATACCATCCATATAAAAGAAAGCCCTAAAAGACTTTCAAACACAAGTTAGGGCAAGTCCTAATAACTTGCAAGCTTAACTACTGTTCCAACGGCCATACAGGCCTTAAACACAACCAACAGGAACCTTAAGTGTTCCTAATAACCTAATATTGTTCAAGTTAACATTACAAAACATAAATTGTTTTCAGTGCTAAGAAAGCTACGAATCAAGCATCAACAGACTTGGAAACTCCAGAACCTTCGCCCTTGGCCTTCTTTGTTTTCTTCAGCTTTTTAGTCTTCAAACCTCCATCACCACCAACCGCTGAAGCCTCCAAACTTGCATCCTTGGGAACATCCGGCTGACCTGAAAGGGTATCATCACTATCCCCCGAGTAGGATCTCTTCCTTGAGAGAGAACCCAAGATTTCAGCACAAACCTTTTCATTTAGGCCCTCCGGTTTCAAGTCCTGCAACACAGCAAGAGGCTTACCAAAACAAGCAGAAACTTGATGGATGTAAAGATAGGTCAACTTCTCCATTTGCTCAACAGAGCCTTTAAAAACATCAGAAGCCTCGGGACGAAACTGTTACACCCCAAAACCGAATTTTTATATTCGTTAAATGTTACGATATGGTACATTAAGAAATAAGTGACTAGGTTATTTAACCTAGTTAGGAATATGGTAAAAAATAATTAAAGGATGATAGTTGTGCCAATATTATTTAGTGGCAAACTTGAGGGACTAAAATAGGGTAAAATGAAAGTTGAATATTATTTATGAAAAACACACACAAATACACACACACGTACGTGTGTTCTAGAAGAGCAGGAGCTCCATAAGAGCTCAAAACCCTAAACATGAAGGATCATCAAATTGAAGGGCAAATCAAGGTCTAAATTCACGAATAAACAAGGATTAATGATCACCTCCTCGTGGGGATCGCAAGGTATGTTTTAAAAGCTAGTTTGGTGATTATGCATGAAGCGGGTTATGATGTAAATCACGAATTTGTATGAAATTGAGTATGAGTATGTGTTAGAATCATCATTTGGAACATGGATTATGCATGAATTAGGTTAATTTGATGTTTAAGGGTGAAACCCGTTTGTTATGGTGAAGATGATGACATGGGTAAATCATCTATGTCTAAGTTCTTGCTTAATATTGATGTATTTTGAGTTGTATGATGTATTCTTGTTAGAAGAATTGAAAGAAATGTGATACTAGTATGTTTGATGTTTATGCATGTATGAATCATGTTGATTAGGAGGAAGAAATTGATGAATTGTGTATGAGATTAGAATGATATGCATGAACTAGTTGTACACTATGCTTACAAGGTAGTACATATATCAAAAGTATGATGAATTATGAAGAACTTAAGATTAGATCACTTGTGAGTGATTAACAAGTAGTTATGAAGTGGGTTTTAGATGATGTAATGTAAATTGATGATTCACTTATGTTAATAATGTTTGGAATCATACACGTGTGTGAATGTTTAAAGATATGGGATAAGAAATGATGAATTGTTGTTAGATGAAGTGAATAAAATGTGATGATAACATGTTTGATGTTTAATTTAAATACCCCATGTTGGATTGTAGAAGCATTTGATGAACTATGTATGAATTTAGAAGATTGTGTATGAATAAGTTGTACGTTATGCTTAAAAGGTAGTACGTACATCAAGTGAATGATAAAATGTATATAGTGTCGTCCGTATAGTCGATTATGATGTTACGGGAATATGTTGATAAGTCGATAGTTATGTATGGTTGATAGTTGACTTTTGAAAGTCAACTAAGTATAAGAAACATGAGTTGACTCGTTGTCGTAAATGTAGGTTGATGAGAAGTCGTATGGTACATGTAATAGCAATCCGTGTTAAATGTAATGACATGATGAGTTACATGAGTTAAACGTATACGGACATGATTATATGAGTTATGTTTGTTAGAAATGGTTAATGAAAGTTAAGTGTGAAATATGGGATTGATACGATTGTTATCATGTACAAATGAGTATGCTAATGATAGCGTGATTTCGATGACATGGAAGTATAGGAATCATGTCGAGACGGAATCAGACACGGAAGGCTAACGGGTCAAGAAGTGGCAAGGAACGAATGGGAACACGGATGCATGAGGTAAGTGATTCCGTAATCACTTCTTAGTTGTTTATGTAAAGTTATATGCATTTTAACTAAATGTGATAATTGAGGTCAATTAGGAATGAATTGTATGATGACAATGAGTATTAAATGGATCTTAGCTTTTATCCGAGCAAGGTATGTATGATTAAGAATTTTAGCTAAGTAGGAGAATTCGTTACTCGTGTAAGAAATTCCTTTGTTGTTAAGGATAGAGCGAAATTGACAATAATGCCCTTGATGGGTATTTTGGGCAAACGATCTTAACAAGTAGTTTAGGAACAAGTTATTTGATGAGTATAATGTTTTGAGCAAGTATGGAAGTGAAGAGTATGGTCTTGGTATGTCATAAACCAATTAATGCGCAAATACCCATAATGGGTCAAATAATTGGAATGTGATAATAAGTCGATAAGGCGTAAGATAAGGATTTCGGTAATCCGGATATAGAATTTTAAGTTCATATGATAGAATGTGAATTTACAAGCATGTAGGAAGAAACGGGAGGTTAAACGGGTAAACGGGTCAAAAGTTACGCGCGTATTAGTGCGTACGGACGACGAAACGGATCTGCAGAAATTTGGTGTTTCTAGAGGGCGTCGCCGACGGGTCCCACCCCCGTCGCCGACGGGCTCTCAAATGTTCGAAACTGGCCGACGGCCTAACCGACTGGTTACGGATGATTTCGGGCGACGGATGATTTAAGAGGCCGTCGCCGACGGTCATGGAACCCGTCGGCGACGGGTTGTCTTTTCCCCTTCTCCGTTTTCTTTGTTTTGTACGTCCGATTGATCAGTAACGCATCCCGGTGCATCGTTTTTCGACCCAATGGTTCATTAAGCTCCCGAAAAGCCCTTTTAGCACATGTGGATAAGTATGTATGTATGTATATGCGTATGTATGTCTTAGGTATGTATGTAGGTGTGTATGTAGGTAGAACATATATACACGAAAGCGAAAATGTACGAAGATATGCATGTACGTAGGTTGTGTGAAGGAATGTAATGAGTATGTATGTATGTATAACGATATAGACGAGTGTATGCATGTATGTAATGTTGTAGGAAAGATATGTACGAATGTAGATATGGATGTATGTATGTGAGTACGTATGTAATGTAGATGTGTACGTATGTATGTATGTAAGCACGTATGTAATGTAGAGGTGTATGTATGTTTGTATGTGTGCATGTATGTACGTATGTAAGTACGTAGGTAATTATGATTTGGAGACGTTGGGAGTTAACGTTATTAATGGTGTACTTTGAGAATGAAAAGTAATGCAGGTACATCATTGAAGCATCACCAGGAAGTGAATACGCAGATGACATGCTTAAAGCTTGAAAGATGACGAAATGTGTTGTATACGCGAATGAATCTTGTTTATTAATGTGTGCTAATGTTATGTATGTATGTGGTGAATGCAAGTTGTACGGATAATGGGCGATTATCACAAGGACTAGAGATCGAAGATTGAGTCACAAGATAGATTGTACGGGGACGTTGAATGTAAAATGTAGCAATCATAAGTTATGTTTTTAATTAGTAAATAAGAGGATGACGGATTTATGAATAAGAGTTATGTTAAAGTTAAAGTTTAAATAAGTTGAGGTATTTATAACGAAAGAAATTTTATGGTTCGTGTTTTCCGCTGCGACTTTTGTCAATTACGATTTAGGGTGTTACAGAAACAGAGGTGACTTCTCCAAAGGATGGCCGGATTCATGAAGCTTATAACCAGCAATGAGGCCTTGGTGTTTCCCCAGGTTGAGAAGCTTAGTATAAACGTCACCAAGGGCAGAATTGAACTCCTTGGAATGTAGAAGGTAAGTAACAACCTGCTGGAAACCTTGCTCAATTAACCACTGATTATCAGCGGTCGAACGAGCAACTGAAGCTTTCAACCCCTCTTTCTCCTTACCAAAAGCCTGTTGCTGAACAAACAAAGTTTCCCGGTCAGCCCTAAGTTTCAACCTATCAGCCTCGAAGCTCTTTTTCAAATCACTCATCTCAATCTCATGCATCTTTTTCAAATCACTAACCTTCTTTTCCCACGCTGCTTCTTTCTCGGTAAAACCAGCTATCTCCTTTTTCATCGCAGCCATGGAGGATTTCATTTTATCCTTCTTCTTGGAGAATTCTTCATATTCATGCATTCTTTGACGAAAACGGGCAATGCCTTGAGGAAGCATAGCAGCAAGGTTGCAAGTACTCAAAATCATGCGGGACAACATCAAGTCATCATCCATCCCAGCAATAGTCTTGTGCACTGAAGGAGGAGCAATGTGACTCAGAGCATCCTCACAAATAGCAGCATCTTTGAAGCTGTCATCATTCTTCACCGACCAAGTAGGCACATAAATCCCTTCAGGATCTAACCCTTCAACGTCCCTGCTTGAAGATTCCTGAACAGGGGTAGCAACAACCTTTTTGCCCGAAACCTTTTTACCATGAACAACCAATTCTTTATCCTTCTCAGCACCTGCTTCAACACCTTGATCTTCCAAAACCTCAATATCATCACTCAAGTCCACTGGTTCAGTAGACGTGGATTGAGGACCAGCCTTCAACAACCGACGAGAAGATCGACGGGTTGAAGACTTGGGAGCATTGGACTTAGAAAAACCCTTGACATTGGCAGCACTAACATAACCCGAGCCCTCAAACCTTTGCTCAACAGTTCTAACCACAACATTCTCACCAGGAACAGATGGAGCATCCCCAAATACAACATCAGAAGTATCGTCGCTCTTAATAAAATCCAAAGCAGACATGACTGCAAAGAGCAAAACAAAAGCACATAAGTAATAAGTTAAGAAAAAGTCAAAAAGGGCAAAAAAGGAAAATGCATACCCATGCCACTCCTCATAAGAACCGGATCCCGATCAACATTCCCCTAGATTTTACTAACCCCTAAAAGAACTAGTAAATGTTCAGGAAAGGGACTGATGTGTGCAAAACGAACTATAAAATATTAACTAAATTAGACTCTCTAAACTAGACACGAAAAGCTTTAAATTTATAACTAAGACTCTCTAAACCTAAACCACACAACCGGCAAGTGTACCGATCAGTGTAGTATAACCTAGCAAGTCCGAGTATCGAACCCAGAGACTCTATGTATTACGTAAACTAGACTCTAATAGACACTGACTGACGCGACTTAAACTTGTTTGATTGTTTTTGGGGGGGGGGGGTTACTGAAAATCTAGGAAATCTATATTAACTAAATTAATTAACTAGACTTAGACTAAGACACGAACGAAAACTGAGGTTTGTATTCAGATGAGATTAAGGACTACCTAGACTCGAATCCAGTTTGACTAAGAATGGACTTCTAATGGTATTAAAGTTGTATGGAGCCGGGATCTTAAGATACTAAACCTTAAGGTATTTCAATGCTAAGACTTCCCGACCCTTCTCAGGAAGAAACCTAGGAAACCCTACAAGGCTGTTGTGATTACCGACTGTTAGACTTCCTCTCAGTCCTCTAACGATTCTAAAAGTGCCCTAATACGACTATCTACCTCTCAGCGCGATAATCTAAGGCAATTCTAGGTTCTAACTTGGTTTACTAGACACAAATGCAATTAGGGAAATAAGATCGACTTCTCTCAAAACCTCTCTTAGATATATATTGCACCGCGACCTAATAACTAACTCGAGCCTCTCAGCGACAAGTTAAGCAGAACACTTGATTTTATTAAATTACCGATTATTACTTCTAAGGTTACTTATGCAATTTTCACCCTAAAGGATCAAAAGTTTATTATGTGATATAGACACTCACCAAAACCTAAAACCCTAGCCTGATTCTATTCCGTGATAAAGACCGTCACCAAGATTCAAGCGAAGCAATAAACAGTAGTAAAACAATCATCAAGCATGCATGTGCACCAAATCAGAAATCCTAAAACACTTTACTTTCAGAAATCAATCCATACGCAAACAATAAAAACCATTAAAAATCCAAACTTTAAATCAAACATTCATCTCGTCTAGGTAGTTTAAAGGTTTAGCCAAGCATGTCAATAAACGAAAACAAATCAAAGTTAATCAAACTAGAATTCATGGTAACAAGTTTCAAGAAAGAAATCAACAAAACAAGGGATTGGAAAACCCGAGAAATCTTCGATTCTTCGTCTTGAACTTGATCCAATGATTCCGCGCCTTCAAGATCTTCGATTCAGCTTCCAGACGGCTCCAAAATCGCCTCTAATCTCAATTAGTTCGTAACTTAGGGTTTATGATTGATTATCTTGGCTTTTTATATCAAACCCTAATAACTAAACAATAATTCGCGGAATTCCTACCCGTCGCGTAGCGCGACGGGTCCTCACTTCAGCCTAGCGCTACGCGACACCTCAAAAGTCAGATTTTTGTTTGTTGTTTGTAGCGTAGCGCGACTGCCTTGACCTTTATCTCTAACGCTACGCGAGTGCGTGTTTTTCACAGAATGTTTGTTCCGAAATTCAGCTCTAGCATCCCAAAAACATCAAAAATTATTCTAACTCTTTGTGACTCATTCCAGGATGCAATGTTTCAGGACTTTAGCTCGTTTCCACTCAATTTTAAGCCAATTAACGTATCAAGACCTGGAAAAACGAACTTTTATCAATAGTACGCAATTCAAAGCAAAACTAAACTAAAAGTAACGGAAAAACGTACAAACTATACATGATATAAGTATGTATTTTGCAATACATCAAACATCCCCACACTTACTCTTTTTTCGTCCCCGAAAAAGAATTATGCAACGGAATCAGAGATAATTCATTACTTGGATCAAAAATTATTTATATTTTATTAAAACCAAGACTTGCGTTAGCTGCGATTGCGAATATACTGATCCTCTTAAACCCGAATCTAATCCTAAGCCCTTATCATGTGAATTTAATTTAAGTGCAGTCAATCCACCTAGGGTCTCACACTAGAATCTACGATCCATCTACTCCCACCTCAAGCTTATAGGACTAAAAGAACGATCACTGGATCAATTCCTAACCGTTTTATATCAAAACCAAGAGAGTAAACAATCAATTTTTTCCTTTTTCCATATTTTTTTTTTCGCATTTTTTTTCCCGCATTCGTGAGACTAGACGATGCTTTCCCTTAACCCAGCGGTATTCCGACTGTAGAGTCGCTATCCCCAATCACAGATTACATAGGTCTCGGTACTTTTATTCGGCAAATCGATTTCACACATCCCAGAGGCAAACCGGCTGTAGAGTCGCTATCCCCAACTCGGAATACGTAGGCCTGTGTTACTTTCATTTAGTTTCTAGCTCACTTTATTCTATTTTTTTTCTATTTTTTTTTTCTCGCATGACCACAAACTCTAACAGTTTTAACTTATAACGGTGCCCCTTATACTATTATCGGCAGTTTTAATTTCCCATATTTCCCAGGCGAAAACCCACTAGCAGACCGACAATTTAAGGTATATTAGATCAAAGGGACTTAAAACCAAACCCGGGCCTATCCACATATCCCTAACTAGACGCAAGCTCGATTTATTATATTCTCATATTATTATTATTCAACCCAAGCAACAATTCACCTTTTCTATCATTTTCCGTTTTAATTGCAAACTTCTTATATCGAAAGACATTTTCTGATTTTTCAATTTTTTTGGATTTTCAATTTTTTAATTTTTTTTTTTCAAATAAAAGACTCAAATATTTACAAGTATCCCATCCCCACACTTAGAGATTGCATTGTCCCTAATGCAAGAACGAAAATACGACTCAACAACTACCTACGAATAGAAACTGCGAACGAAAATAAAAATACAACAACAACAAAAAGGGAAACGACTTAGCTGGTTAGGACAAAAGTCAGTGCCAGCCGTACGAATCTTGAATCCCCCGAACGATCGTATAGCATTCCATTCGCGATCGTTAACTAGTCTGCTTGGGTTTATCTAAATGGCAAGTCCAAAATCACCCGAATGGCAATTGGGTACGGGTGGTAACATCCAAACCTGCACAATCAAAACAAAACAAAACCCAACGCAGTACCGACTCTAAAAACGAAAAGACTCAAAAACTACTACTTAGACTCATGGTACAAAATAAAAGACTCAGAAATACAAACTCTACAAATTATTATCAACTTCTCACAAACTTACGGAGGATCATGGAGATGCAGCTCACCCTCCAACATCGCTCTCACCTTACGGGCTGTAGCACTATCATTCCTAAAACTGCCCGCATCACTCCCAACTTTTTCATATTCTCTCAACTCATCATCTGGTGGTTTAAATCTAAACGTATCATCTTTATACTTATCCCCACACTGAGCCTTGCTCAATGTCTCAAACCTAGACTCTAAACTTACCACCCTCTCTTCTAATTCTACCAACTTCATATCCGGAGGATCCCCACACTTGAGTCCTAGCACATTCTCTAGACCCGGATCACTCATCACCTTCTTCTTACCTGTCTCATCCTTCTCACATTCCCCCACTAACGAAATTGCTTCCACTTTACCACTCGAACCTCTCGAATTCATGACGTTAAACACAACCGCTTCCTCGCCCGCTCTAAGTGTGATAGTGCCTAAAAAGACATCTATTAGGGCTTTAGCAGTGTTTAAGAATGGGCGGCCTAAAATTAGCGGTACCTTTTCGTCGGCTTCCATGTCGAGAACGACAAAGTCTACGGGGAAGACGAATTTATCCACTTTAACTAAGAGGTTTTCTATTATACCACGTGGATACTTCACTGACCTATCGGCAAGAGACAATGACATGCGTGTAGGTGAAAGCTCTCCTAGACCTAGCCTCTCATACAAGGAATATGGCATTAGGTTTATACTTGCTCCTAAATCGGCTAGGGCCCTACACTCGGTATCACTCCCAAACAAACACGGGATGGTGAAAAGGCCCGGATCCGTCAACTTTTCCTGGACCTTGTTCAAAACTACAGCTGAACATCCTCCACTAAGGGGAATGTTAGAAACCTCTCCTAACTTATCCTTACGTTTTAGAAGGTCTTTTAAAAATTTAGCATATTTAGGCATTGATTGAAGAGCTTCTATGAAAGGAAGGTTAATCCTAAGCTGCTTAAAGATCTCTAGAAACTTCCCGTACTCCTTAGAATATGTTTGGTTTTTAAGACGAGATGGAAACGGAGCATACGCATGGTTCACTAAGGGTGAAGGCCTAACAACTACGGGAGGTTTCTCAGCTTTCTTCTCAACTTGAGACTCACCGGGTTGTGCGGTACTTGCTGGGCCTAGCCTCTTTTGCACTTTGCCGGGAGCCTCCATCTCTATCTCTTCATCTATAAAATCACCATCCTCATCAACCTCTCTTTCCTCTATAACTCTCGGGTCTCCTACGGTCTTACCACTACGAGTAGTAATGGCATTTACTTGGGCATTAGGGTTTTGTTGGGTGTTACCCGCAAATTTACCGGGTAATCTTTCCTCTAACTTCTTAGCAATATCACCTACAACCCTAGAAAGGTCCTGGACCGCAGCTTGGTGATTCCTAAGCATGAGATCATGTTCATTAAGTTTCTTTTGGTTGCTTTGATCTCTAGCAACTAGCTGACTCATCATGGACTCCATTCTTTCCATGCTACCCCCTAAATCAAAACTCGAACCCTGACCTGTTTGACCTTGGCTACTCGAACCCCCATTCTGAACCTGCCCATTCGAACTCCCATTAAAAAGTGAACCTAAACCCCTATGTGGATTTTGAGCTATTTGAAAATTAGAAGGTCCACTTGAGCGAAAATTGCTATTATTATTAGAATTATTATTATTACGCCAACCCGAGCCAACATTATTACCAGACCCACCAGACTGATTTCTACCAAAACCTCCTCCTACGAAATCAACTTGCTCCTCACCGACTAACAAAGGACACGCACTAGTACCGTGACCGCCTCGACACAACTCGCACTTATCTATCTTAGCCTGAATTTCCTTAAGTTGCCTATCCATATTTTCCAAAACAGAGGCCAAACTAGCATCCATAGTGACATGGTTCACCCCTTGAGAGAGTGTGCTAGTAGTGGTATTAGAATTACCACTTTGATACCTCTGATCGGATCGTGATTGTGACTGAGACTGTGCAAACGCCTCAAATCGCTCTAGACACTCAGGAACAGTAAGAATACCCATCATATGCCCCCCTGCATTTGTATCAAACCTATCTCTAGTCTCTTGGGTAAGACCATTATAAAATTTCTCGCACAAAGCCCAATCAGAAAGACCGTGCTGGGAGCAACGAGCACAAAGGGTTTGGAAACGCTCCCAAGCAAGGTAGTAGGGCTCGTCGGGCCCCATGCGGAAGGAATGGATTTCGTCTCTAAGCCGTGAAGCTTTAGCGGGCGGGAAATACTTATTCAGAAAGGCTTGACGAAGCCCCGCCCAAGTGGTAAAAGTACCGGTTGGTTGTGAGTCCAACCAAGTAGCCGCACGGCCGGCTAAAGAAAAGGGGAAAAGCTGTAGGTATGTAGCATCATTGGGTGCACCGCTAAGGCTAAAGGTAGCTAACATCCTAGAGAAACGGTTAATGTGGGCCGGGGCGTCCTCATCGTCTCGGCCATGGAATTGGATACTATTGGTGATGGCCTGCATGGCATAAGATGGAATCTGCCATGAATTTTCATTCACTATGGGTGGGACGGTAATGGGTGAAGCTAGGCCGGTGAAATTCTGAGTGGCCTGCTGATGGACGGTTTGCCTAGGGTTAGCCATGTGTTCTAAGTTTTCTAGATTACTAGAGGTACTAGAAGTAGGGCTACCGGGTGGTGAATCCTTAGGTGAGTGGTTAGGCGAAGGTGGTGGTGTGGGTGGTGGGGTGAAATCGAACTCGGGGAAATGGGATGAAGATGTAGAAGTAACCTGAGATGATGACTGCTTGACTGGTGGTGGTGGTCCGTGCGAGCGCAGATGTGGCATCCACTGCTAGCAAAAACCTGAACACCAGAAAAGCAAACACTAGTTACCGAGACCCAAGAAAAGACAAAGACTCAACAAAACAAAGAAAACACGTAGCACGTATATATCAATTAGGTCTATCAAAGCTAATAAACGCAATTGCCAAGAGTCCCCGGCAACGGCGCCAAAAACTTGATGTGTGCAAAACGAACTATAAAATATTAACTAAATTAGACTCTCTAAACTAGACACGAAAAGCTTTAAATTTATAACTAAGACTCTCTAAACCTAAACCACACAACCGGCAAGTGTACCGATCAGTGTAGTATAACCTAGCAAGTCCGAGTATCGAACCCAAAGACTCTATGTATTACGTAAACTAGACTCTAATAGACACTGACTGACGCGACTTAAACTTGTTTGATTGTTTTTGGGGGGGGTTACTGAAAATCTAGGAAATCTATATTAACTAAATTAATCAACTAGACTTAGACTAAGACACGAACGAAAACTGAGGTTTGTATTCAGATGAGATTAAGGACTACCTAGACTCGAATCCAGTTTGACTAAGAATGGACTTCTAATGGTATTAAAGTTGTATGGAGCCGGGATCTTAAGATACTAAACCTTAAGGTATTTCAATGCTAAGACTTCCCGACCCTTCTCAGGAAGAAACCTAGGAAACCCTACAAGGCTGTTGTGATTACCGACTGTTAGACTTCCTCTCAGTCCTCTAACGATTCTAAAAGTGCCCTAATACGACTATCTACCTCTCAGCGCGATAATCTAAGGCAATTCTAGGTTCTAACTTGGTTTACTAGACACAAATGCAATTAGGGAAATAAGATCGACTTCTCTCAAAACCTCTCTTAGATATATATTGCACCGCGACCTAATAACTAACTCGAGCCTCTCAGCGACAAGTTAAGCAGAACACTTGATTTTATTAAATTACCGATTATTACTTCTAAGGTTACTTATGCAATTTTCACCCTAAAGGATCAAAAGTTTATTATGTGATATAGACACTCACCAAAACCTAAAACCCTAGCCTGATTCTATTCCGTGATAAAGACCGTCACCAAGATTCAAGCGAAGCAATAAACAGTAGTAAAACAATCATCAAGCATGCATGTGCACCAAATCAGAAATCCTAAAACACTTTACTTTCAGAAATCAATCCATACGCAAACAATAAAAACCATTAAAAATCCAAACTTTAAATCAAACATTCATCTCGTCTAGGTAGTTTAAAGGTTTAGCCAAGCATGTCAATAAACGAAAACAAATCAAAGTTAATCAAACTAGAATTCATGGTAACAAGTTTCAAGAAAGAAATCAACAAAACAAGGGATTGGAAAACCCGAGAAATCTTCGATTCTTCGTCTTGAACTTGATCCAATGATTCCGCGCCTTCAAGATCTTCGATTCAGCTTCCAGACGGCTCCAAAATCGCCTCTAATCTCAATTAGTTCGTAACTTAGGGTTTATGATTGATTATCTTGGCTTTTTATATCAAACCCTAATAACTAAACAATAATTCGCGGAATTCCTACCCGTCGCGTAGCGCGACGGGTCCTCACTTCAGCCTAGCGCTACGCGACACCTCAAAAGTCAGATTTTTGTTTGTTGTTTGTAGCGTAGCGCGACTGCCTTGACCTTTATCTCTAGCGCTACGCGAGTGCGTGTTTTTCACAGAATGTTTGTTCCGAAATTCAGCTCTAGCATCCCAAAAACATCAAAAATTATTCTAACTCTTTGTGACTCATTCCAGGATGCAATGTTTCAGGACTTTAGCTCGTTTCCACTCAATTTTAAGCCAATTAACGTATCAAGACCTGGAAAAACGAACTTTTATCAATAGTACGCAATTCAAAGCAAAACTAAACTAAAAGTAACGGAAAAACGTACAAACTATACATGATATAAGTATGTATTTTGCAATACATCAGGGACGAACCCTCGAAGGGCACTCCCGGATGGCTTTGAGAAAAACATCATTCAATTCAGATTCGGAGGGCTCCGGATCATTGAGAACGGCATCCGGCCGCCTCCACACCATCTTGAATGGAAGAATAGCATCGGAAACCCAGAAAAAGCGATCCTTCCAAGCCCCAAGCGTGGTAACCATGGATGAAATAAGGCAGGAATCAACTTTGGACGTTTCAAAAGTAAACCAATCGCCATTCTTAGCCAAACGAAAAAACCGGCGAAAGAGTAACAGGGAAGGATCATACCCAAGGGCACGACACAAAACCTCAAAATGCAAAACCCTAGCCATACCCTTCGGATGAACTTGCCCAAAAGAAACCCGATAATACTCCAACAAGTTCAAAACAAAAAACGAAAAGGGATAACGGAGATTCGAAAACTCAAAATGACGGCAGTAAAGGGCAATCGAACCAGGGGTCGGTTTATCAATAGGAACATCACAAGCAGGAGCAGTTGGGTTAAACTTTCTATCAATATCATATTCCATACAAAATACATCTACCTCCTCTTGTGTTAAACGGGAAAAAGATTTCGCTAAATCCTTACGAGCACCCATTTTTTGAAAACAGAAAATGAAGAATACAAGGTGTAAAGGAAACCGAAACTAACCTTAGAAGAGGAAGGAAATGGCAGGGAGAAACTTGATGGAATTATGAAGAAAATGGATATAATATGCAAATATAAAACAAAAATAAACCTACAATAGGGGTAATAATGGCAAACAGTAACTTCTGCAAAACCGCCACCCTATCAACTGCCATACATCAATCAAATCAATTGTCAGTTATTTAAAATTCAAATTCAAATATTAACTGCCTTCAACCTTTCAAGCCTTCAAGCAACGAACCCTTGAAACCTTCAGGCAATAAAATACACGCATAAAAGTCAAAAGTCTTTGAGCTCATTACCCAAAAACCTCTGACTTGGGGGGCTGATGACGGGGGTAGCCCAAGATTAAATAAAATGACTAAATACGTAAATGCTCAAAGGGTTAAACGGTTCAATGGTTGAAAAGCTATGAGATGGGGAAGAGCAATACGGAAACAGTGGCCAGTCACATCCAGGGATTGCTTCACCAACTCACAGCCGCAAAAGCAAAGCAGGTCTGCAAAACACACGCTATTATCCGGGGGTCAAAAGGTTTTAACCCCTAAACGGGTAAGCCCCTCACTGCAAACAGGATCACTAGTCAAATGAATTCTACTTCGGGAGATGTCCTCTCCTATAAATTGACACTTCATTTACTTCAGAAAACATCTCCTGGCCAGCTCTGATTCTCTAATCTCTGGTCATTCATATTGAGTACTTGCTTACATGCAAGTCACTCCTTTTCACATCCACCACACACATTCTATTTGCTCACACTTCCGAATCTGGACATGCTTCAGAGAAGGATCTTTAGCAAATAACAAAAACTGACTAGTGAATCTCCTTCCACGTCTTGCAAACGTGGGGGGATCCCACGACCTGCGTTAGGCAAAGTTGAACCCTTCAACCCTTTTGCCTAACCAGCCTAGCTACTACCGTTGGTCTTATATTTGTTGCATCAACAAGAACTATTATTATAACTATTTTACACTATGGTTGCAAGAAACAAAGATTATCAAGAACTAGAGCCCTCTGTGAACAATTTTGCGACATCTCCAATCCAAGTAATATGTACTTTTAATAATCGGATCACCCGCCGCAAGCCGCAATGCACGTATATTCCTACTAGTTGTTTATGAAGATTTAATTTAACTGCTAGTCTTTATTGGTTAAATTATCAATTTCGTGTACATTGTAGACTTTTTTTCTAACCTCGTTGTATATGTATATGAAAAACAAAACAAAAACCCACCCAAATGTGTACACATATGGCATTTTTAACGTTTTCTATTTTTATGTGTTTGTATTTTTTATGAAATAATAAATACATATTTATGTAATTTAATCGATTTGTATCATTAGAACGATTCAATACACATTGAACGTATTTTTTCATACATGTGGTATATATAAAATAACAAATATAATAATAAAACTTATAAAACTATTTTATAAAGGTGGCGAGTTTGCTTATGGCGCCCTACGTGGCGCTTGCAGATGGCATTTCCGTGTAAGTAGGGCCGGCCCTGAGAATTTATGTACCATGATTGACCTCGAAAAAATGTGTCCTCATGCCTTAACGAAATTGGGTATTGAGCTTACTAAAAGTCTAAACCTAATGCCAATGTGCTAATAACTAATCTAAACCACAAGAATAGTTTTGTAAGTGGGCCTATATTGGTGTTTGTACGAATATACCCTATTAAAAAAAATATTTAACATATACATATCGGGTTTTTTTTATAAACTAACGTGACCTTCGAAATATCGGGCCCTGGCCGGTGGTCCTCCCCGCCCATCCCAGGGTCGGCCATTCGTGTGAGGGGTTTAGCGAGTGGCGCATGATGATGTAGCACGAGGTTGACAGCGCACAGGTGTTACACGTGGCACATGACGCAAACTTCATATTGCACGCCCATCTAAATGTGTGCACATTTAGGGTTGTTCACGAGCCGAACCGAGCCGAGCTATGGTAAAACTCGGGCTCGGTTCGATTATAAAACGAGCTGGCTCGGTTCGGATTTGAAACTGAGCTGGAAATCGAAGCTCGAGCTCCGCTCGGCTTGGTTTGGCTCGATTTTGAAAAGAAAAATTCAGTAATCTAAATATTTTTCAATAATTCAAAAGAACATATCTAAAGCTCAACCTAATACATTACAAGCCAAAATCAAGTTTAACAACATAAAATACGTTCTTAATTTCAACAAAATGCAATATAAGTTCATTAGTATGGTAATCAACCTTTAAATGTGGTATAGATATCAAATTACACTCCTAATCACATGTAATAATAATCAGTTTTTGTGAAATATTATAATGTATATAAAAAATAAAATATGCTAAAAGTGAAATAATTCTAGCTAAGTCGAGCCGAGCCAAACCGAGAGCCAAACCGAGCCGGTATGCGAGCCAATCCGGCTCGTTACTAACCGAGCCAAGCTAGACTCACTTTGTAACCGAGCCGAGCCGACTCGGCTCACTTTCAAACTGAGCCGACTCGGCTCACTTTCAAACCGAACCAAATCGACTGAGTTTTTCCGAGCTAAATTTGAGCGTGGTTCGAGCGAACTCCAAACCGCGAGCTTTTTGGACAGCCCTAGCACATTTGTCATTATTCACATTCGCTAGTTTTATGTGTTTATACTTTTTTTATAAAAGAATATGTATTATAATCGACTATATTATCAAAAGGATTTATTAAAAACATGTACAAAATTTGATATATGTGGTATATTTAAAATATCAAAATATAATAATATAACTTTTAAGACGATTATATAATCTACTTTTTTAAATCACCATGTCCCTTGTGGGTACGGTGTGGCATCGGTGAAGGGCGGTAAACTTAGTTTACCGAAGTAGCAAACCAATGCCAGCACAAGTTTACCGTTCAAACACATTATTTCAACATTTTTAGACAAATTGTCATTTAATAGAGTCATCAATTCATTAACATTTATTATATGTATTGATTTAATTTGTATATATGTGTAAACTAGTGGATGCTCCGCCCGCGTTGCAGGGCGATGGCCGAATAATGAGTGAGTGTTAGGTAGCTCATTGACACGAAAAACAATCAAATCGAGCCAACCAATTAAAACAAAACATTTTTATAGTTTTGAAAAAAAAAACTAAAACAATGGCAATATTGTAATTTTTAACTGAGGGAAAGTTGTATTTTTTGACTGGGGTAAAATCGTAATTTGCCAAAAGCTAAAGTGATGGCGATACTGTAAATTTGAACCAGTGGCAAAATTGTAAATTTTCACATGGGCAAATTCATAAATTTAAACTTAGGGAAACAACGTAATATAAATTTGAACTAAGGGCACAATCGTAATTTTAAGCTGGAGGCAAAACCACAATTTTATTTTGAATCGAGTGGAAAATCGTAATTTTGAGTTGGGGCAAAAGCATAATCTTATTTTGAACCGGGGAAAAAACGTAATTTTGAACCGATGGCGAAATCATAATTTTTTAAACGGGGACAGTGTGAAAATTCGTAATTTTTAGGTGGGGGCAAAAACATAATTTTATTTTGAACTGGGGGGCGAAAAGGTAATTCTGAGCTGAGGGCAAAACTACAATTTTATTTTGAATCGAAGGAAAAAGCGTAATTTTGAGCTGGGGACAAAAGCGAAATTTTATTTTGAGTTGGGGGCAAAAACGTAATTTTAAAATGGATATAAAATAATAAACTGGTTGGTCCAATGGGGGAGTGCCAGACAAAATCGTAATTTTGAATTGAGGGCAAAATCGTAATTTTGAGATGGGGACAAAAGCGTAATTTTATTTTTAGCTGAGGGCAAACGGTAATTTTAAACAGAAGAAAAAACATAATTTTAAAATGGATATAAAATTATAAACTGGTTGGTCCAATGGGGAAGTGCCAGGCAGCTGCCTGGCACTATTCCCCCCCCCCCCCCCCACTTGTAAATGTATATGTAGTATAATTCAAAATAACATATAAATCAACATTTATATATACGAATTAAACCCTTTTACATATTAAATATAATTTTTTTTGTTTTCTAATCTATAATTATTATGGGTGGAGATACAATAGGAAGTTTATTTCGCTAGGAAGGATAGGAAGTAATCATAACCGTCCAATTGCACAATCTACGGTCAAGATCAAAATCAAATTAAAAATTGTCATTTAAACACGCTCTCCGAAGTTTCAGGGGTATTATCGTCAAATTTCAAAATAACCGCCGTTGATTATACACAGAAACGCTTCGAAACAAAGTGCATTACGTTTTACACTTCCATTGAACGATCAAACACATACAGAAATTTGAGAAAATCATACTCCATTGAAGTTAATGGCGTCGTCGAGAGATAATTTGAAGGTTTACGTTCGAGTTACTCAAAGCAAATCAGTCTCTGAAAACCCTAAATCATCAAAGAAGCGAAAAACATCAACAGCTGAAGAGAACATTGATGAACAAGAAAATATTAGCCGAAAATCAACAATCAAACAACAAAGAACTAGAAAACGCAAAGATATTTCAGACAATGGTATATTTATCTATTTTTTGCTCTTTAACTGAATTCAAGTTACGTTTTATGAAGTACAATAGACCTAATATATCATATCCGTTCCGAAAAATAGTTAATGAGTAATATCATCCCCTATCTTAACATTTTTGTTACCAGAGACTATATTGCGTTTTATGTTAAAACTATGATCTAAGATACTAATGCTTCTTACGGGATTTATATATTGTGAATTAATGCGTTTTACCTTAATAAATTTGCAGAAACAATGAGATTATTATTATGATAATTGTAATCGAATTTTAGTACATTGCGTTTTATCTTTGAATTTGCTGAGATACATGTGTTTTTAACTATTGCGTTTTATATTAATATTAATAAAAAAACAAAATGAGATTATGTAATGTTAATTTGGTGTGTTAAATAATATGATGTAAAGTATTGCGTTTTATCTTAAACCTGTGTGAATCACTGCTTTTTATCTTTATAGTGTTAGCTAATGCGTTTTATCATTAATTTCTTAATTGACATTGTTGACTAATGCGTTTTACATTAATAAATCATATAAAACAAAATGAGATTATTTAATGTTAATTTGGTGTGTTATATAATATGATGTAAAGTATTGTGTTTTATCTTAAACCTGTGTGAATCACTGCTTTTTATCTTAATGGTGTTAGCTAGAGAGTTTTATCATAAATTTGTTAATTGACATTGTTGACTAATGCGTTTTACATTAATAAATCATAAAAAAACAAAATGAGATTATGTAATGTTAATTTGGTGTGTTAAATAATATGATGTAAAGTAATGCGTTTTATCTTAAACCTGTGAATCACTGCTTTTTATCTTTATGGTGTTAGCTAATGCGTTTTATCATAAATTTGTTAATTGACATTGTTTCATTATTCTATTTAAAGTTAAAAAACAAGAGGAAAAACAACAACAGGAAAAACAAAAAAGGCGAAGAAAGAAAGTGGTGATAGAATCATCAGAAGAAACAGTTTCTGATTCAATGGATGAAAAATCTAGTCGAGCTATTGTTCTGCATACTTCCAATCAACAACAAGTAAATTCAGGTAACATAAAACGCATTTAACATATTTCATGAAAAAAATATATGTTTTTAACACAATTCAATGTATCAGATGATGATTTTGTTGATCCACAACCAAGAGTTAACCTGACAAAAAATCAAAAGAAGGAAAAGGCAGAATCAAAACCAAAGAGATCACAGAGGAAAGATAAAACAAAAGAACAACCAGAACAACAACCATATTATGATTACGACGGAAAAAAAAATTAACATTAGATGTGCTGTCAATAATCTAAAAGATTATATTGAAGGTTTGTCAAAAGAGCAAAGGAATGTTGTTAGAGAAATAGGGTTTGAGAGCATACTAAAATTCAAGCTGCATTCAGTTCCACGCAAATTCGGATATTGGCTGGTAAAAAACTTTGATGCTGAAAATGATGAGATAAATATTGGAGATGAAAAGATTAAGATCACAGCTGAATTCATCCAAAAGGTATTTCAAATACCAAATGGAAAAACAGAGATTGTGGAAAAACTGAGACCAAAAGACACTGATCTTATAATTAAATTCTGGTGCGGTCAATTCACCAAAGATATTTTGCAAAGAATGTATGCGCACAACTTGATTACTTATTTAAAATCAAAAAATGAGCTTGGAAGAATGTTCAAACTGAATTTCTTGGTTATTTTTTTTACGATCATGGCGGAGGCAATGCAGAGTAGTAATGTTAATCAAAGATTCCTGCCATCAATGAAAAGTGACAAAAAAACCCAGGATTTTAATTGGTGTGAATATATGCTGACCGTTTTAAAGCGTACAAGAAGACAATGGCCTGGAAATGAGAAGCTCTTCAATGGACCTATTGCATTGTTAGCGGTATGAAATCTGATCTTTCATTATTGCTACATATTTGCTGAATGCTTGTTTAGGCTGCTTGTTTATATTATTTGTTTGTTTAAAACTAGACTTTTTAAAACGCAATGTATATTTTAAAACGCAATTATCTTTCATTTTTGTTTATTTAAGTTCTTTGTTTCTTTAAAGCTCTTCTTTGCTTGAGTAAAACGCAATGTTTTTGTAAAACGCAATATATTTAAAGTTACAAAACAATAGTTTTTTAATTTGTTTACAATGATTTATATTTTAAAACGCAACAAATTATGAATTTATTATTTATCTAAAAGGCAATGAATCATAGACTTTATAAAACGCAATGTATATTTTAAAACGCAATTATCTTTCATTTTTGTTTATTTAAGTTCTTTGATTCTTTAACTCTTCTTTGCTTGAGTAAAACGCAATGTTTTGGTAAAACGCAATATATTTAAAGTTACAAAACAATAATTTTTTAATTTGTTTACAATGATTTATATTTTAAAACGCAACAAATTATGAATTTATTATTTATCTAAAACGCAATGAATCATACAGATACTATATGCATACAAAAAACAAGGATTTGATGATACTGAAAACACTGAAGAGTTCTCACTTGATAAAATTGATTCTACAACATTACAAGAATTTGAAGATGAATTGGAAATTGCTGCACAAAATGAGGGCAGATGTCTTGTAAATGATAAAGTTAAAAAAGTCAGAAAGACTAAACAAAAAAAGAAAGATGAAAAGAATGAATTTTATGTTTATCCAAGTGAATCCGAGAATGAAAACGAAGAAATTTTTGAAGATGAATCTGAAGAAAAACATGAAGACGATGCTGAAGAACAACCAATCTCCTTACTTAAAGCTGCAACAGACTGGATTGATCAAGAGAATCAAGAGAATGTTCAAAACAGCCAAATTATAACAAATGAAACTGAGAAAACAAATACAGAAAGTGGAGGATCATGGGGGCAATTCTTCATTAAACCATCAATAGGAAATAAAGATAAAATGTGGGTAGACAGTCAAAGCCGACTGCGTAATTTCATACCATCACAAAATCAAAGTGAAGGTCTTTCTGACATTCATTCAACAAAAAGTGGCGATGAAAATATGAAGAACATTAAAGATAAAAAATCACATGAAGAATATCTTGTGACTGCTTTGGATCATCATTTTAAAGGAATTGAAGATATTTTCGAAAACATTCAATCACGCATAGATGAGATTGTGGAGGAATATCCCACGAGTGAAGCTCTTCATAACAAAGTTAACGAATGGGTGTCATTGATTGAAAAATTCCACCATCAAGCAAAAAAGCACAAGAAAGATAATATTGATTCAACTATGATTGAAACACCATCAAGATTTCTAAATTTGAGCCAAAATGAAGACACTGAAAATCAAATCATTTCAACACCATTGATTTTAAAACGCAATGATGATGATACAAAACGCAATGAGGATAGCTCACCTCTAGTTCAATCATCCAATCCAGAAAAAATCAGTGAGAATGAACCTGCATCTGTTCTGCAAACACACATTGAAAAACCTTCAATGGTACAATCATCATTTAGCGAAGAAACTCCATCATTAATGTTGGAGATTATCAAAAAGACAGATGAAGAAGAAAAAAAATCAAATCAAATGAAAATTAATGATGATGAGGTACCATCCTTTGATTTGAAAATTTCTCAGTTGTCTTCAAATGTTGATGAAAATGATGTTGAAGTTGATGCTACTCCACACGGTGAACAAACCGAAATTCAAGCGGAATCTGAAAAAAAAACAATTGAACAAGATGTTCAAATTACTGGAATACAAACAATGTTTGATAGAATTGAAGAACAGGATACTGAAAAGGAAATCAGTGATCTACTTCAAAACACATCATTCCTACACCCACAAGAAGATCAGTATAAAACACCTGCAAAATCAGTTCATCAAGAACAACCAACAACTGATATAAGCAAAACAGAAGAAATAATCACAAAGATGGTACGACCAGATCGAGAGAAAAATGTTCCTGAAGTATTTTGTTCACCATATTATCTAAGACAAGTAGCAATGAAGGAATCAAGAACAACACACGAAAACAACATATCGGGATATGCATTCCATGCAAAAGGAGAAATGATGTAAAAATTCATTTATATACACTAAAACAAAAAAACAAAAATCAAAATATTATAATTTAATTATTATTATTATATTTTTTTTGCAGGGATACTCTCTTTGAAATTAAAGAACATGCATTTCTATATAGATATGCTGCTGAAACAATGAGGCCAGGATTGGAAATCACCGGAGAAGTAATCAATTGTTGGTCTTATATTTTGAATGAAGAAGAAAAAAGAAGATCAAAAGACAACAAATCTCCACGATTTTTCTGTACTATTCGAATGCTGGTATGATATTTAAAACGCAATTTTTCTTATTCGTATAATGAAGTATTTTGAAGTTTGATTGAATTATGTTTTATAAAACGCAATAGAATTTTTATTTCATTAATAAAACGCAATGATTTCTTTGTTTGAATGATGTTTTATAAAACGCAGCTGTATGTTTTATTAACTTCATAAAACGCAGCTCTATGTTTATTTACCTTCATAAAACGCAATATTATGTTAATTTGTTCTATTTTATACAGGCTTTACCAAATTGTGACAAGGAAGAATCTGAAAATAAAGGAAAGATGATAAAAGCATTCACAATGAACATAGAAAAAATTCTTAAAGGTGCAAAGCTAAAAAGCATAAAGGATTTTAAAATTATCCTTGTCCCGATTCTCCATATACAGCATTTCTTTGTTATATCCTTCAATCTTGAAGAGAAACAAATATTCATCATTGACAACAGTGCGAAAGAAGAAACAAATGAATCTAAATATGGAAATGTCCCTGAAAATACAGTAAGTATTCTTAATTATGCTTTTAAAACACAAATATAAACCACCTAATCTTTTTGTTTTGTTTTTTGTTTTTTTTTTTTTTTCTATAGAGGGATGCTTTGGCAGCTTACCTTAAATCTGTTGGACATGAAAAAGCAGATGATATAAAGGGAATAATCCCTGTTAGAATGCAGATGAAATGGAGGACACAACATAACGGCATTGATTGTGGTATATTCACAATGCGTCATATGGAATGTTATAATGGAGAACCGGTCGAAAAATGGGATTGTGGGTTTAACGTGGAATATGAAGAACCTGCAAATATCAAGAAGGTTAAAAACAAAAAACCAGTCAACAAGCAGACCGCACAACTTGAAGATTTAAGAAGAAAGTTCATCGCAAAGATATTATTGCACGAAATCAACGAACAAAGAGATTATGTTATTGAAGACTCAAAGACGTTTCGAGACCTCAGTGCGAAACTTAAAAAACAATCTTATGAAACTAGTTTAGATAGGATTAAAGACAGGCTTGCTCTTGCTGGTTTACTTTGATTTTGAAATGATTCTTATTATAAAACGCAATGTTTTTTCATTTATCTTGGTTTTTATATAAATCATTATTTTCTTGATCTTGCTAGTTACTTTGAGTTAAAATTGCTACTTACTATAAAACGCAATGTTTTTTATTTTAAAATACCAGTTATTTTTTTGTTATCTTAAAACGCAATATGTATCATTTAAAAATATTAAATCATTATTTTGAAAACAATTTATACAAATATATAAAATTTATAAAACGCAACATTTTAATATATGCTATTGTCTTTTTAAATTATTACAATGTATTAAAATGCTAAAAACTATAAAACGCAATATTTTTTCTAATTATTCATTACCAAGCATATAACGCAATATATTTATAACGCATTGATTTTTTTTTTTTTAAATTTATAAAACACAAAAAACAAATAAAATAAACTGATATCTTAATGACAAGAAATGATTAGACCAAAAGCCTTAAAAAGCCTTTTAGATTCCTGATATAAATACTGTATGTATGATGGAAATATCAATTCAAAGAAAAAAATAAAAAATAATCATTATTATTATTAAGACAAATTGATTCAAATTCCTCTACCAGTATATTATATAAGAACAGAAACCCTAAACTATTTTCACATTTCTCTCATCATACACCAAAAAACACCAAAAACCCAACACACACAAACCCTAAAATGGATAATCAACAACTATCAGTTTGGTGGGTTAAAAGAGGAAATTTCTTTCTTCAATTCCTTGATGGCAAAAAAATAAAATACCATTCCGTTGCTTCTGTCCTTCAAAACTGCAATGAAAATGTTTTGAAAAGGATGAACGAAATAGGTATACCACCTTCTTGTTACACAGATCAAACAGCCGCACTGTTCAGAATTCTACACAAAAGATATGGTAATCCGAATCAAACAGAAACTGAAGATGCCCAGGTTACATCTTGGGAGTTCATTGAGGAAACTTTCAAAGTTTCAGTGACTTGGGACGATGGTGAAGTGGAGATGTATGACCCAAAGGACATATCTACCAGTGAGGATCTAAGTTTTTTGAAGCAGTTATCTGAAATACCAATCATCAACAACTCTGCTAGCAAATTTGCAGAGAAGCTTCAAAACGCAGTACTCTCACAGGTTGAACTTTGGGTTGAATCTGAAAGTGATGAAGAAATCCCTGATGGAAGCTTAGGGTTTTCATCCGATGAAGAAACAAACTTTGATCCATGAAGCTGATCATGCTAGTTATTTTTGTTTATTTTTGTTGTTTGAAAAAATCATCTTTGTTTAGAACTATCATTATCTATATAACGCAATGTTTATTATATCCACTTGAATTTCTTGTTTAATTTTATGTTTAATATGTGTTACAATAAAACGCAATAATAAAAAAAAACATATTAAAGTATATTGTTCTATCTATAAAAAGGAATAACAATATACTGTTATCATAAAACGCAACTTTCCAAAAAAAGCTGACAAGTGATTTGGAAATCCCTTTTGGAAGCTTAGTGTTGTCATCATTTCTTGTTTAATTTGATCTATGATCTATGTTACAATAAAACGCAATAATCAAAAAATACAATTTAAATTATATTGTTCATGTATAAAACGCAATTACAATATATTGTTGGTATGATAAAACGCAATTAACCAAAACATACTGATAAATATGAAGCATATTATAAAACTCAGTAATAAAATGAGATGAAACACATACAACATAAAACGCAATGACAAATTTTTTTTTTACTTATTGATATCTGATTTTGTCAGAATTTCTATACATAATTACATTGCATTGCTAGAACCTATAGCATTAGAAGAAACCTTATCTTTACAAGTGCGACTGTTATGTCCTTTTTCACCACATACACGGCACGATTTCAGGATCTTTGATGATTTCTGAATTGCAATCTCACGATTTGACTTGATCCTTTTTTGTACACCGCATCCTTTGGTCCTTGTTTTGATCGGCACACGAATAATAGAATCTGATTTTTCTATGTTCCCTCCAATTTCAGCAAATCTTTCTTTGCGACTAGGAGGCGGCGCAGCAACCATAACCTCATCCGCTTTATCAATATAACTTTTAATATGATCCCTGTAACGACACAACTCATCTATATCGCCAACCAGCCTATTAACCACATACTCATTTGCAACAACGATTTCTCTATAAACTTTATCAATTTCACTATTCCTACCAATTTCATCAAACCGAATATTTGAATGATTTGATCCAACAGAAACAACATCTCTCATCCATCTTCTATGAACATATCTTCTAGGAAACTCATTTATATCATCATACCGTAAAACGTAAAATATATGCCGGCATAATATACCAAATTGTTCAAACCGTTTGCAAGAACAACTTATTGTTAATCCATCTTCTTGTTTGCTGTATTGCACCTGTAAATAAGATTAAAAAGCTATATAAAATTAGTGAAATGAAATATAAAACGCAATGAATCTTAATTATAATACAGATAAAAATATATTTTCATATAATGATAAAACGCAATGAAAGATGGAATAATAAAACGCAATAGATATTTAAAAATATATAAATTTAAAAAATACCTTCAAAAAAGATGTACATGGCTGTCTGAAATCCTTTATTTCAAAATATTGAACATCACCCACAATATCAAGAGACTTTGACATACACTTTGTAATGGCAGCATCAATTTCAATCTGAATATCCTTAAAAATTGTTTTGGTATATATTTCTGATGCTTGTTTCTCCAATACAAAGTCACTCCAGGGCTTAGACTCAATATACCTTGTATCATGATCATTCCTCCTATGCTCATGCCTTTGAATATCCATTGCAGTCTCAAAATGAGTGAAAAATTCAACAAGTGTACATCTTGGATTGCAAATCTGACCAAAGAAGTAATTCTCGCTTTCACATCTCGACGTAGTACGCATAAGACCAGCCAAATCCTCTCCATGGTAATAAGCAGGAATCCAGTCAAATCGAAGATCGTACATATCTTTTAACCACTCATGATTTTCCAATCCAAAAGTAGACATTATTGAATGCCACTCAGTTTCAAAATCTTCTGGACTAATAGTATCATTCCAAACAACATGAGTCATTCTTGTATTAAAATCAGTGTTTGCTGACAAAACAGGACCAACCTGAATAAAAAAGTAATAATATTATTAAACATAAAACGCAATAATTTAAAAACAATATATTGAAAATGATAAACATAATGAATTGATGGTAAAACGCAATTGTTTTGTAATTCTATTGATAAAAATATTTGGTGATCTTATTGTATAATACATAAAACGCAATAATAAAACAATTAAAATTGCAGTTTGTTATATCATAAAACGCAATTAATACCTTTGTCTTCAATTTCTCCCATATGTGCCACATACATAACCTATGCCTACTTCTTGAAAGTACATCCTTAATAGCTCTCTTCATTGCAGCATCTTGATCAGTAACAACAACTTTAGGCTCACTTCCAAAAGCATTAACAAAACACCTTAAAAGCCATCTATAAGAATCTGCAGTCTCCGAACCAAGTAATGCACCACCAAATGTGACATTCCTATAATGATTATCAATACCAGTAAATGGAACAAAAACCAAATCATACCTGCATAAAAAAAAATTAAAAAAGCATTAGAAAATTAGAACAGCATGTATAACGCAATAGAATATATAACGCAATAAATGAAAAAAAACTTACTTGTTTGATTTATAAGTAGCATCAAAACCAAATATGTCACCAAACACTGTATAATTTTTTTTTGATTGCTCATCAGCCCAGAAAAGCCCTTTCAATCTTCTATCTTCACCAATAACATAATCACATGTGAAACCAGGACAACATTCTTTCTTCCTAATAAGACGCCTAACTACCATTTCTGCATCATACTCTCCGATATAAAGATTCAAATCCCTTCTATAATTCTTACAATCAACTTTACTAGCACCAACTTCCCCAAAACCACCATACATTGTTTTCATAATATTGAATGCTTTAACAGGTCCAATATTGATTGCAGACAATCCAGATATGAAACTTTCTTTCACATAATCGATACTTCGTGCAGCCGGCAAGAAATGAATATCTTCATCTTCCACAAAGATATGATTATGTTCTTCTTCAATGTAGTAGATTTTATACATATTATTGTTCTCTAATATTAATTTCACATGAGCATTGCATCCAACTCTTTTTGAACCTCTATTACGTCTAACAATCTTTTTACTATTCTCAACTGAACCAGAATCTATTTCTTTGCTAACATGAAATCCTTCTTTTGAACAGACAATATATCTTATTTTCACTAAACCATCACCATTTTTCCAAGAGGTATTTTTTCTTGCAGAAAAACCTGCAGCAAGTGCATATCTCTGATAAAACGCAAAAGCCTCATCAAATGACTTAAAAAACATTCCAACAGCAGGTGTAATGGATCCACTGACTTTAGGTTTGAAAAACTTTCTTCCACTGTTTATGCATACACGTTCCTCCCACTTGGAAATGTTATCTGAAACAATTAAAAAAAACTTTAAAACGCAATTCATCTTACATAATAATGTTTTTATTGATAAACCAAAAAATATATTAATAAAAATTTAAAATTCAAACATTTAACGTTTATATATAGACTAATATGGATAAAAAGCATAAAAAGCAACACGTTCACTAAAACGCATCATATGATCTGAAACACTTAACAAATAATCATAAAACGCAATACATCCTATATAGTGATGTGTTTAGTATTAAATCACAAAAATAAGTTAATAATAATATAAGAAATACAAACCTTTAAGGTTTGTATATGAACTATTATCTAAAAAATCATAAAACGCAATACATTCAGTAAAACGCATAAAATGATGAATAAACAAAACATTGTACAACAATAACACTTATAGACAGTTAAAGCTTTATATAACATAAAAATAAAAGTTTTATATGCATACAATTTAATTAATATCATAAAACGCAACTCTTCACTAAAACGCAATAAATGATGAAGAAAAAAAACAAACAAATTATTTTTAATTAAACAACAATAACTATTAAACTTATGAAAAATCAAATATTACTTACAGAACCACGAATTATAAAACGTAAAACAAAGAAATTCAGAAAAAATAACAAAATTTTACTCCGAATTGAAGCTAAACATACCAGCAGAGTCTGAAGAAGACATTGAAGTTATCGAATTGACGAACGATACAAGATTAATGTTTGAAAAGAGATGAATTTGCAATCGACGGCGATTTAGGGTTACAGAGACTTCAATTATGTTATGAGAGTGATGAACTAAGAAAAGAAGTAACAGAATCTGTAATTGAATTTGAACGAAGATATGATAATGTAAAAAGACGAAAATGCCACCGCGTACAAAAATTTAAAAAAATATGATGAACGGCTAAGATTGCTTCCTATACTTCCTAGCCAAAATAAACTTCCTATTTGATCTTTACCCTAATTATTATATCGTTACTTTTAACCTTTTTACTTAGTTTATTCATGTAACACAAATAAATAGCTAGTAAAATGTTATTTGATTATATAAAAATATACAATCTCGTAAATGTGGCTTGTTAAGCATTTCACTAATGCCTCTTAATTCGTCTAATATCTATACTACTATATTAAGGGAACTGAGTTTTCTAGCCTTTTTGTAATTTTGCCATAGGTATAAATATTGAAGCACCATGTACAAATGAAGGAAGCCATTTTAGAGGGGGGAAACTTGGACATTGTCCAAAGTTTTAAGAGACTTCAAGGGCAGTATAGGCATTTCATCCATACCCTATTGAAACGCCAGTTCCTTCATCAATGTAAAAATTGAATCCTTCATCCCCAACTTGAATGTTTCTTGTGAAACTGATAACCATTCATATTCGTGTAATGAATGTGCTTTCATTCAGGTTTAATGTAGCAACCAAATCTAGAAATGCTTTTAGTTTCCAATCATCCCTAATGGTATATATTAAATTAGGGTTCCATTCACATTTCAGAAGCATCGCAGGTTCTGTTCCGATCTGTATAAATTGATTTAGGGTTTTAATTTTATTTGCGGATTGATCTCAGGTGACTGCATTTGTAAATTGAAGGTAAGTTCTTCTTTTATCTCAGAATTTTTTCCTCTGCATGTTGAAGGTTAATTTTTGGTTCATGTGGTTGAATTGTGGTTTGTTTCTTTGTTAGGTTTTGGCAGCAATCTCAATGAACGTGGGTTATTCGTCAAGAAATCAAGAAATTCCAGACAAAGGCCCTACTAATTTAGGGTTCATTCTCGATTTCGGATTCCGGTATTCTTTCTTTATTGATGCTGTTGTGATTTTTGATTTAATTTTATTCGTGTCAAGTTTCGGTTCAGGTCTAACTATCGTCACCCACCAATTTTGACATTTTGGCTTTGAATCTACATTATAGATAAAGTAATTTAGGTCTTAAAGCTGACTATTAGCATGGTTCTTCTTATAAAACAGGTTAAAACCAAGGGCTCATTCCATGTATATAATTTAATTTTTTTGTATTGAGGTTTGTGTTTACACATTTTCTCAATCTTTACTTTTAGTTTGTATATAACTTTTGAAGTTTACAGTTTCATTTTTAGTTATGTGTATAGGCAGGTTTTTGGGGTCTTAGGGGAAAGGAGATCGATGCCATTGATTACTAGAACCAAGAAATCAAGAAGTTGAGCAAAGAAGTGTTCATCTTTAAAGATTTACACAACACCCATCACTTTGCTTCACAAGCTCAAAGTGTATGTCAAGCATGCAAATATGAGAGTAAAGATGTTTCAATATTTCAATGTCTCTCAAAAGTGGTATGCAACCGTCAGTTAGTGGGAGAAACTTAATTGTGAGCAATCGACAACCACATGGATTGGAGTGTTCGTTCTTTTCAAATGAGGTTGAACGTGTGATTGAGTGTAAACCTCAGGGACTGAAATGGTACTTTTAACTTTAAATAATGAAAAATAAAATATACTGAAATGGGTCAAACATTACAGATTCAGATTATTGGATTGATCCAAACCAGACCAGGCCCAATTTTTTTTCGTGTAAATTGCAAATCAATTTAAGTTTATTTTGTTCTTTATAAGTAACAGATGTGTTGTTTATAGGAACAAAATATTAATCTATGATTACATAGATTCAATAAGTAATCTGAACACGAAATTAATTAGTTAATCAACTCAATGTAAACACAATCATTTTTATTCCTCATTACCAGATCTTGAAGCACCCACAACGTGTGAGTTTGTGGGTGTCCGACACACATGGCATGGAGCGGATGATGTAGGAACAAACATGAACGATGTGGGCTTGGTCTGCTTGCCAAGTTTGTTGGCCTGGTCGGATTCCCGGACTTCACTCGAACGACGTGAGTGGGAAGCAAAAATTACACAAACATGTAAACTCCATACCCCACCATAGCCAGACGAATAAGTGTTAACAAGAAGTTCAAAAGCTTCAACAAACACTCCAAAACCCCCCTTACAGGGGGTATAGGGGCAAGTAAATTTATTCCACCCTGATGGGTAGGCACTCTTAGAATGTGTTTGCAGGGTAAAATTGTAAGAATGGTCAAATGTTAATGAGCTATGAAACTTTATAATGAAATATAAACACAAGGTTGACTTTTTAGTAAGTCAACTGCAAGAGGAAATACATATAAAGACTTCTGAACACAAAGTTAAGTATCTTAAAAATATGCATGACACATAATTTTAACGATGAAATGCTTCAAACTTGGTTGCTGAATGATTAGTTCAACTATTTAGATTTTTGAAGTTCCTTCTTTCTACCTGTCTTTGGCACTTAATGTTTTACTCCTAACGTTTCATACAATATATAAATTTCAGACTTCATTGGAAGAATCAAGAATCGATAGATTTACATCCAATGCACACACGCCGTAAAACAAAAGGCTACTAGACTACCAGCTTGAAGATATCAGGTACATATCTTTTAATTTTGAAATTGTGTGATTACTTATTCATATATTGCACCACACCTTACAATAATTCTTTGCAAGGTAATAACATCATTGAGATAGCTCTACGGCAAGTGATAACATATACTATAGATAAAGACAGTTTGATGCGAGGCTGTGAGCACCATATCCGACTATTGTAGCACTCACATATATGAAAGCTGACAAATATATGGGCAATCCAAGGATTTCACCCATTTTTAAGACGCCATATGAGGTCAGTTGTGGGATTTCAGAAAAGTTTGATGTGTTATGGGTCAGTTGCACCCCTGCAACAGCTTCCCGACCTCGAGCGGACTCCAATCTGTACATCCGCTTATTTTGAGGGGCAATCGATGCTATTTAATTACCTCGAGGAATGTTAATTGTGAAATTTAGGTTCGTGAACGATTCATGCCTGTCATCTTTTGGAAGATGCTTGTGTAATTATTCATACACAATGACAAAATTAATTCTTAGCCAACTTGTAATGTGTTGACTGCGTTACATTTTATAAAGGTAACCAACTTGTAATATATATATGGCTTAAAGGAATGAGTATCGCGTTGCAAATTGTCGCCCCCGCAGCAACGCGCGGGTAAACCCACTATAATAATGAAGTCACTCTAATAGTTTATATACTATAAAGGTGGGACACATGATTTCAAAATTTTAAAAAATAAAGTAAAAAGTAGTTATATAATTTCATTGGCAACAGTCGTAAAAGTGTACTAGAAATATTTGTTAATATGCACAAAAGCTTGTTAGTATTACATTAACTAGGTTTAGTCCACCAATTATAGTAGGAATAACTCATGATTAAGAAAATTAAATATTTTAATAATTTTACTTTCAAAATATGGGTACCAAAGTGTTCCCCACCCATCCACTTGCCCCTAAAAGTAAAGCATGTAATGTTTTCTAATCAAATTCTTAAGAAAAATAGTAAAACACACTTAGATATATGTCATGTTTACATTTTCTAGGAGATATAACATTGCTAAAAGTCAACAATAATTATAAGAACACCCGTAGTGGGGCGGTTTTTTTTTTAAAAATTCAAAAAAAACGCTAAAAAACGCCGCCCCCCTCCCCCATTACATGGGGCGTTGTTTGGCGTGGGTTTTGAAAAAAAAATTGCTTTGCCGTTTTATATAAAACGCTTTGGACATGTTGACCGGCCAATCAAAATCCCCCAACGGCTAGTTAACGGCTATTTCTTTATTTTATTTTTTTAAAACCTTTTACCTATATATATATAAACTCATTTAAAATTAACCAAAACTCTCTCAAAAACTATCTCAAAAACACTACCATTTTATAAAAAACTTGATGGATTCCCCTAGTTCTTCATCCATGGTAAATTTTTACTACAAAGAGTTTTTTGCAGATGGTGATGATTCCACCGATGAGGAGGTTGAGCAAGAGGCGGTTACGAGTGCTTGTCAACTAGCGGTGAGATATGTGAAGCATTGTCGTCGCCCCCAACCAGAAAAAAATAAAAGAGGTTATATTGAACGAGAACGACGCGCGGCACACGATCGTTTGATGAAAGATTATTTTGATGAGGCGCCGACATTTTCGAACCAAATGTTTAGGCGTCGTTTCCGAATGAGTAAGCAGTTGTTTCTACGCATAGTCGACGACTTGGAAGCCAACTACGATTATTTTAAACAAAAAGCGGATGCGAGAGGGGCACTTGGATTTACCGGTATCCAAAAGTGTACGTCGGCGTTACGAATCCTTGCTTATGGAAACACAACAGACATCAACGACGAGTATCTAAAAATGGGCGAGAAAACAACGCGAGACACCTTGGAGCATTTTTGTCGCGGTACAATTCCTATACTTTACGATAATGTTTACAATTTTTTTTTTTGAAGCTTATGTTTGTGTATGTTTTTTTATAAATGTATTATTGATGTGTATGGTGCGCGTTATCTTAGAACGCCCACATGGGATGACCTTCAAAAGATCTACGAGGTACATTCGGCGGAGCATGGTTTGCCTGGTATGATCGGGAGCATAGATTGCATGCATTGGCGTTGGGATAATTGCCCGGCCGCATGGCGAGGCCAACACAAACAGGGTGACCAAAAAGGACCCACTGTTATTCTTCAGGAGGTTGCTTCACAGGACCTTTGGGTTTGGTCGGCTTACTTTGGTGTGGTCGGGTCATGCAATGATATAAATGTTTTTGAACAATCTCCGTTGTTAGAGGAGTGGATTTCTGGCAAAGCTCCAAAAGCGTCGTTTTACGCAAATGGAAAGTACTACCCTCATGGATATTATTTGAGCGACGAAATTTATCCTAGGTATTCGATTTTCGTGAAGACGTTTAGTGATCCTATTGATGAAAAAAGAGCATACTTTAAAAAGGTTCAAGAGTCTTCACGAAAGGACATTGAGAGATGCTTTGGGGTTCTTAAACAACGCTGGCAATATTTGAGAAATCCTTGTCGTGCATGGAGCAAGCAAAAAGTGAGAGATGTTATGTACACTTGTATAATCATGCACAACATGATTTTGGAAGACGAAGGAAAGGCGATATGCCAGAATTATGTGCCAGAAGCCGTTCAAGAGGAGCATCCACAGGCGTCAATGGAAGAAAGGGTGAAGAATGCGCGAGAGTTGCGTTACGAACCATACCATTCCGGGTTAATGGTTGATTTGGTACAACACACATGGTCGGTTCGGTATGTACCACCTGAGGGTGAGGAAGAAACGGAGGACGAGGAAGACGAAGTTGGCGAGGGTGAAGAAAGCGAAGACGAAAACTAGTGTTTTTTTTTTTTTTAATTTAGTCGGATTTAATTTTTTTTATTTCTAGTATTGTATTTTTTTTTATTTTCAAGTAGTGTAATTTTTATTTTAAATTAATGAAGATTTTTATGTTTTAAATTAAAAAAAATAATTGTGAAATGATTGCATGGGCGTTATTGGACAATATTCACACTACGCCGTTTTTGCAATAGCCCCCAATAATGCCCCATGCTGACTGGACTGCCACGTATCACAAAACGACTCATGATAAGAGCATTATTGAGGTAAACAACTACACATAATAAAAGGTGGCTATCAAGAGCACTATGGTAAATTGCATCAATATGTGATATGCTTTTGGGCTTTTTGTTATATGTTTTTTTTTTTTTGAAGGGTGACTTTCTATGTACATGACCAGTGGTCACCGGGTTTTTGTCGATGACAATCCCCCGTCAGCCCCGCCCTCCGGCGCGATGTTCTATCGGGCCCCGGCCGTCTCGTAAGCTGACCTTCGCTCGGAAACCATACTGCCCCCACACGAGAGACTCGCTGGGGTAACAGCTGGGTAAAACCGGGTTGCCCTCAGGATCGAACCATGCCTCGGTAGGAACGAACCATCATTGGGTCGTCCCCGCACCTTTCGCTGCACCCGGGAGTCGAACCGGCGCCTCCAAGGAAGCACACCGGCCCAACTCCCAACTGAGCTGGGGTGACCTAACTTTTATATGTATAAATTAAGACTATATAACGTATTTATATTGTGGTGTGATTGTATGTAAAATTACTAGGCAAATATACAAAACTTTTTTTTACTTTAAAATTAATTCATCAAAGTTAACTGTTTCACAACTTTTTCTAAACCACTTAACAAGTATAGAGTTGAATTGTTAGGGTGGAAGGTATGCATGTGGGGAGTGGGGCGGGGAGTTGAGTTCACCGAGCGGTGATGTGGTGCCGGGGTGTTATTGGTGATCGGGGAGAGAGAGGGTGAATGGTGGGTCCCAACCCATTCAATCCATCACATTTTTTTTAATTCTTACCACTCTTTATGTGTTTGACCATTGCCAGTGATTGAGTGTAAAATGGGGAGTGAAGTAGGAACTTGACATGAAATGATATTATTGGCTAGAAAATAACTTAAACCTCACTAGTGATTGATCACTCCCTCCACCCTTAAAGCTAAATGGTCAAAAGTTGCATAGCAAAAGCTGGTTGTGCACACGAGTTTTCTATTACAGTGCGGTTACTCCGGCTCTTGAGTGCGGAGGCTGCAACGGCAGTCAAGTGGCTGTCGGCTGGAAATTTTCTCGTGGAGCGCCTATGGTCAACCTCGGATGCCTCGCCCGAGGGGGACTAGGGACCCATGCAATGTGGGTGTGATCCTCTCGACTGTTGGAGTCAATCGCCGTTCAAAAAAAAAAAAAAAAGCTGGTTGTGCACATCTTATAATTAAGAAACAATTCTAATTAATGTACGTTACAATTTTTCGCTCAAGCTCACAATTTTACTTTTATTTTATTTAAAAACTATGTAATCCCTGTGAACTTTACATGGTTAGAAGTTAGAACATTTAAATTATGTATACAACAAATGTAAAATAAAAAAAGACTGCCTATAGCTACGAAAACATAATACAAAAAACAATAATTCTTTACGGAGTGTCCACCAAATTAGTAGAACTTGGTTAAAAGTTTGTCAAATTAAAATACTAAAATTTAAGATATTTGAATAAACAAACATTTGTAATACACGATCTTTATATGTTCATCATATCAAAGCATCGCATAGTTAAACACATTTTGTTAGGAAAATTTAAGACAGATGATTAAACTGTTATAATAATACATATTCATTAGATTATATACATACTTATAAACCACACCACAAAGTATAAAAACATGTAATCAACCTAAGAGGTATCCAATAATGTGAGTGAACTTTTCGTGCAACAACCTAATAATGTGAGTTTTAGAGACATCCAAAATCAAATCATAGTGCTCCAAAATCAAATCATGTCTACTTCATTTAACTTAAATCTTATATCATAGACCTAATAGAATCAAACCATTTTAGATCTTTCTATTACACATCAAAGTATTTGATTTTATACTCACGTTTTTTAATATTTTACAAAATATAAACAAATTTGACTTAGTAAATTATGCAAGACCAACACAGGTGCCGATCATTTGCCTAACTTGAAGTCTAACCACTACCGGTAAAGCATACTGCTCAAGAAATCGCCAATTGGTGTCTTTCAATTTTGGGGAAACATCAATAAAAATTGACATCGAAGTGCGTAACGCACCATACAATGCAACAAATGAAATAAGAAAACAAAACGAATACCAAAAATTGTAGTAGCAGGGATGAACATACCTTTAGATAAGGAGGTAGATTTTCATAACTAAGAAGTTTAAATAATGGTTCATTGTCAGAAAATCATGTCTTTCTTTTAATAGGGTTCCCATTTTCCACCACCTATCAACCATAAAAAAAGAACAATACATGAAGGTTAGTTAAAAAGAGCAAAAAAAATTAACCAAGTATTATTGATACGTATAACTTAACTAGGCTAAAACACCCAAGGAGAATACGTAGATATGAACATTGTAAATACAGAGTTCTTATGCAAATTATATACTTAGAAGAAAGGCACAATAACATAATTAGGAACATGGAGTCAACCCATAGCAAATACATGATTGAACAAATAATAGCCAATGTGAACATAGATAAGTTACAAGAGCTACTATTTCAATAGGCAACCACTTAAACAACAATTCATTCAAATGCACCAACATTGAATAACCTTTTAAGCAACAAAAAATGATGATCATTAAATTATATGGCTGATATGTTGAAGAAGTAATGTTGTTCATGGTCCTGATGGTTGCATGTTGTTACTAATGCTTAGTTGAAGACAGTGGCGGATCTAGGATTCCGACCAAGCGGTAACGTTTTATAAATAAGCGGTAACGAAATCGAAAAAACGTCAAATTTTTCCAAAATTTACACTAAAAACGTCAAAAATTTTCCGACCAAGCGGTAGCGGAGGCTACCCCTTGTTCCATAATACATCCGCCCCTGGTTGAAGACCAGTAAGCATCTACCAGAAACATCTAAAAATTGGTCAGTTTGTCATACCCCCAAAATATCACAAGCGAAAACCATCGCGAGACGTGTGACGTACCAAAATCTAGCCACTAATCACATTGAACTAACAGTAGAATAATAATCACAAGATCGGAATCGATGTGAAAAGTGCATTTCAAACATTTAATTCAAACCAATAATCGTTCAACGGAAGCATAAATCATTGTTTAGACAGTTCAACATTTTTTGTAAAGAAAACATAAACAAACATCAAAGTCTTTGCGAATAACAAGACCCATGACGACACCGACTTCCCAGACTGCAAGTTCCAAACGATGCATCTAACGACCTGCAAGCATGCAGAAAAAGTGTATCAGCATAAAGCGGCGAGTTCACAGTTTTGTTTAACGCAAAGTTGGTAAATGTTTAGTTTAAAGACATGCCAATAATAAACTCGATACCGAAGTGACGTCTGTTTGTTTGCCCTCACCAATGCCTATCAACATTGGCCATGTGGTTAAGGTCATTAGTTCACGCTCGTCCTCCCAGGTACGATGTGAGGTTGTCAAGCCTAATAGCGCTATCAACTAATACCCCGTTGCCACCCCGGCAACTAGCTCGGTAGTAAGTAGGGACTTTCATGATAGAGTGAGTTTATTAACTAACATCGAAATTAAACCATATCATTTATAAAAAAGTATTCCTCCAAGGAATAATAATTTATTTGTTTGTTTGCCCCCCCCCCCCCCCCCCCCGGGGACGCATGCTTGTGAAAGAGTAGTGAATTCACCTTAGTTTGCTCGGTTTGATAATGTACTTCTAGCGTTTACTGAATGTTAGGTCCGTTACACGCGACCTAAAGTATAATGAATGTAAGTACGTAGACATACAGGGTCATGCAATACCTAGTGTGTCCAAACAATAGGTGTTCATTACTTGCAAGTTAACAGGTTCCGCATACAATACATACCGTAATATAGAGTTGGCCCACATACAAAGCATATACCCCGTCCCCACTAACACTAAAATGTAATATTAGCCCAACTATTAATATATATAATATTAGTTCAATTAGTAAGCATATGTTTGAATCCTATTTTAATTGTTAAACTTGGAAGTTCACAACACCACATATCATGCTCCCCACTAACAATCAAATATTGGAATCATTCACAAAGAAAAGAAAGTCGGCCCATGTGTTTACAATTCAGAATTTAGTATATCAGAATATAGGAACCCGAACTTATAAATTTCCTTAGTTGCGGCCCAATCAACTATCTTGGCCCATTGTGACTATATTTGAAATGCAGATTATATTAATGTCATCACAAAACCGAGCCCCACCAATGTTTATTTAATTCTAGGTAGATTATAGGGATGTGCAAAAAACCGAATTAACTGACAAAATCGAACCGAAAAAACTGAACCAAATAAAAAACTGGTGGGTCAATTAATAGTTTTTTTTTAAACCGAAAGTAGCAGGTCGGTTATGGTTATCATTTTTTCCATACCCACCATAACCGAACCGAACCGACATGTAATAAATCTTTGTAGGATTTAGGACTTTTCACCATATTTTTAATATTTGATGCTTTTGATTTAAGATTTTTAGTACTTATGAGTTTTTTCATATCATTTTGTGGTTTTGGTTGAATGTTTATTTGAATTTATGGAATGTATCATAGTGGAGAGTTCAAATGAGAATAATAAAAAATTAAGAATAAAAAGAATAAAGGATACAAAGGTAATTTAAACAAATCATTTAATGAGTCTATTATTTATTTTTGTTATTCAAATTAATGAACACTAATCATTTAATGAGCCTATCTTATAAAATAATTGTGCACCTTACACAATAAAAATAATCATGCACATGATCTTACATTTTCAACGTTTCCTACACCATTAAAACAATATTTTGGTGTAGGATACAGAATGTGTAGAACTCAAACACTTTTAAATAATTTTACGACTCATAATAAAATATGTGTAGGATACAAAATTTTTAAATAATTTTGTCACTTTTAATAAAATTTGTGTAGGAGCCAATGATGGTGAAGGAGAAATTTATGGTTGCATTAATAAGAATTGAGTAACTCTTTAAAATATGTATTAATATTCTGCATCAAAATGTCTATACTACCCTTAGTAATTAAAGCATTAATTAAAAGTTGACAAAAATGATATATTTATTCACAACCACTGATAAAAAAAATATATGGTCTATATTAATTCATTTTTTTCTTCTTTTAAGAAGATTCTTCTCAAATGAACCTCGCCCATGTATCATATCAGTTTATTTGAATATTCGATAACAATTGGTATTAATATTATAGATTATATGTATTTTTTAGTACTATGTAATATACTAATATATACAAATATGCAATAACAAATTATTCCATGTTAAAAAATTAAGCTATTTTTAGCTAAGCTAAATACACGGTTAACCACCCATAACCGACCCGCTATAACCATCAAAACCGAATAACCATAACCACCATAATCGATCGGTTATGGTTATGGTTATTCAATAACCGACATCGCGGTTATGGTTATGGTTTTTGATCAAAACCGACCCAAACCGACCCATGCACATCTCTAGTAGATTATATAGCATTGAAAGTTCAGCCAATGAAATTCAAAGTCTCGAATACTCACATATTACATTCGGACATCTTTGTAAGTTGACAAATTCGGATCATGTTGGTCTCTACAAGTTCGGACTCCCACAAAAAGATACATGAATACATGTAAGGTCGGACAATATATAAGAATTCATATTCCGACACCCCCTCTAACAGTCAAGTTCAGACCTCCTAATCACTAGCACAAGTTCGTACATTCATACATCCACATATTCGGACCATTTAAAAGGAAACTTCATAAGTTCGTACTCTAAAATCACTTATCCAGTTCGGATACTTTATTGAATTACAAGTTCTAACACTTTAATCTATCCTACAATGTAAATGCGGACCCTGTGTAATTATCCTTAATAAGTTCAGACACACCCTAACCCTCATAAGTTCGAGTAGTATAAGTTTTCATTAAGTGCTAGCTCAATGCTAATAAGTACCGACAACAATCAAGATTCATTTAAGTGAGTGCGAACCCCCTTTTCACCATTATGTGCGGACACACTTTGAATAACAAATTCAGACAGTTTTAAAAGAAGTTAAGGTCGGACAATTATAGGACATTAAGTGCGGACCTTTAAATAACTTATGTTCGGACCACGCTGCAATGTATAAATCTGGAACAGTTTCATTTTGCCAAAACTCGGAGACTATACTCCACACTAAACTCAGAACATATGATATTCCATGGAACCCTACCTTCGGATTTTAATAAAAACTCGGATGTCCTTACACTCGCACATAAACTCGAAGTGTACACTTAAGTAAAGTCGGCCACTCCTTAGCTTCATGAAACTCGGACCCCTCATGACTTTTCATAAACTTTGAAACTCCTTTCACAATTATAAATTCGGAATTATGGTGTACCCACTAAACTCGGAACAACAATTATCTAGGTAAATAAACTTGGACCTATAAAGAAACCCTGATACATGCTTCTACCCAACCTCGGACACTCAAACTTGGAAGCATCATAATAACCTGATTATAAACTGATTACAAACTCTAAAGTTATATAAACTTCATTATAAACTCTGATTACAACCTGATTACAAACTCTGAAGTTATAACCTGACCTTCAAAATAACCTGATTACAAACTCTGAAGTTATATAAATCTAGAAGCATCATAATTAAACTCGGACCTCATTAAATCCGCAAACCCAGACCCCCCTTTGATCCATCCCTAAATTCGGACCATATGTGGGATTTAAAACCCTGAACTTCCCTTTTTAACTTGAAAACTCTGACTAAAATATAAGGACTTAATAAAACCCTGATCTTTTAATTGGTAAACTCTGACTAGTATATTCAGGACTTAATAAACTCTGACCTTCCAAATAACACAAGTCCTGACATGAGTAAACTCGGACTTTGTGACTTCACAAAGCCTGACTGTTAACTCCTAACAAACAAACGTACAGAATTGACAAAACCAAAATGAATGTTTCAATACAACAATTATGATTGATCAAAACCCTAGTCTAACATATGAATCCAACAACAGTTTAACAATTCTAGCATATGGATTGCATCCCAATAACAGGCAACCATTACACAAACATTCACAAACTACAGCGCACACAATCAGAATAATCAACTAAACACAGAACCATTGTATGGAGGACTAGGGCTTGCATGAAATCAAAAGTGCAGAGATAACAACGTACAATCATAAAGCAATTACCTTGGATTGATTCTAGATGGATTGAAAGATCAGGATTGATGATTGTGTGAGACTTGATGTAACCAAAATGAATGGGAGAAATGATTGATGATGGTGATTAGAGATGTGATAAAAAACTGTCGTATGATGGAATTATGAGAGGTTTAGGGTTACGAGGAGTTTTATTAGAATTTCTAACTTATCCACAAAGCACTCCTAACTATAGCATTATTACACAAAGTACACACAACTTGTAATTTACAATTAAAGAATGTATTTTCACGTATTTGTCATGCAACACATAAGTTTCATATAGACCGTCCGTATATAATTATTATTTGCGTTAGTCACCAGCGTTCGAGAGTTATCGTGTGTGTGTGTTCCGTTAATTCCCCGAATTACCAAAGTAGACTAATTTAACTAACCATAGTTAAATGCAGTGCTATGAATATATGACTAAGTTCACTATGGTTAGGTTAAAGTAGTAACTTGAAGCTGCGGGTTGTCACACAGTTGTTGAGACAAATCATGGATTTAGTGACAATCTATTGATTGAGTCACTTCAATGGCTGCTACAAAAGAAAAAAACAACTAATCAACAACAAACTAATATTCAACATAACATATCTTCCATAAAATGTCGCAAAAAGAAACTTATTCACATAAATAACTGTGCTAACCCGATATTTACAATCAAATCCAAACGTGGCACAAAAAATCATAATGTGACACGATTCCTAAAAACCCTCGACATAATTCACATGTTGAAAGAGGGGGCTTATAATTGTTAAGAAGGGCAAAATTATGAGTTGAGGGGCTAAAACTGCCTAAAAAGAAAAGCTTGGTCCCTGGCGGTCCCTTACGAACCATATAACAAACCCCTTGTGGTCCACAAGGGTGTTTGTAATAAAAAGTGCATCTGAGGTCCCTTGTGGACCGTAATGGATACCCCTTGCGGTCCGCAAGGGGTGTGCTGACAGTAGAAACCTTGCTGGAAACAACCTGCTGTCCCTTTGTGCCACCTATCACAACTTGTTGCCAAACTCAACCTCCTTGTGCCACCTCTAGTACCACTAATCCATCTCTTAGAGATCCATGGACACTTGTCTCACTCTCACCATCTCTTGATAACTATAAATAGGCTGGTAACATTTACATTCTTCACACCACTTCAAACACAACTCTAGTGTTAGAGCTTTTCTTGCCTTCTAAGATTCTTTTCTGGAGTTCTAAGGAGCCTTCAAGTTTAAGTGTTCCTCCTATAACGCCTCGTATTTCCATATTCCTATTTTTATAAAGTTCATATTCGCATTCTATTTTTTAGAAACCTTACATTCGTATTTTAATTTCAATCTCACAATCTGAGGCGTTAATCTTTATGGAATTCATGTTTTATACTTATCATGTTAATATCCACACTTGTTCGTTATCCAAACAATAATCCAATACGCATTTATAAGCGAAACCGAGACTCATTATACTTTCGGAACGTCATTTATACATACATCACACTTGCATCATACTTTGATACCTTACCATGCTTAAAAAGTAGCAAAAAAAAAAAAAAACAAGTTTGTATCTCAAATATCAAACAAACTAAAGTTCAGGGGCTAATATGAAAGAAAGAAAAAACTTTTGTGGAAAATGAGCACGCAGCGCCCCACGGGCAACTTAGGATATCCTCCCTGCGGGACGCGAGGAGCCCTAATCTATAGAAACATGTTACCTTCGTACGGTTGGTCCATTTTCTCACCTCTTTTCCTCAACTATCAACATCCAAACTCCATTAAACACTAACCCCAAACCTCTACTATATAACCAAGCCTTCATTCACTTGTTTTCACTTTTCCAAACCCTCTAAACACTCTCAAATTAGCTGAAATCACAAGTTTGGGCAGATTCTACTTAAGTTCAAAAGTGAGCTTCCATCTTACTTTTATTCATGTTTCTTTAGCTTTTATTCTTCTTGAAAGCTTGGAACACCTCTAAAATGTTTTCCACAAGTTTACCATGGTAAACTAAGGTATAACATCACCATTTTGAGGTCCAACTTTCTGTTTTGGTATTATCTTTCACCGATTTTTCATAAACTCATTCATCTTGTGAAAATCTTGAACCTACCATGCTTCTAATTAAACCTATGGTTATGGGGCTTAAGTATGGTTGATTCTCATAAGTTTAGGGGTCTAAACACCTCCCAAACTTTCTGTTTTAACAAGTTTTTAAACAACCTACAAGTGTTGAATCCATCCAAGTTCATCATCTTCAATATGGTGAAACTTGTGTTTTGGTGAAAGTGTGAACCATGGAAGCCTTGGCTTTCCAACTATGTTCCATTACCTTACTTGTTGATTTACTATGTTCATACCACTAAAACTCAATCAATTTCCTACAAAGGGACAAGGCTGCATCACGCCCCCAAATACTTTCCATGTTTGGGATGCATTCATCTAGCTATCTCACTTGGTTGTTTGTAGGTTTAGAAGGTTTAAGTTCTTATTATTTTCACATTCAAGACCAACCGAAATCCTCAACAACGTTGATAATTTTGTGCTTTAGTGAATCATATATTGAGGATTAATGGATGGAAATCATCCTACATCCTTGCTTTACATACTTGACCATGAGACTTAATACACAATTACACATATACCCATACTATAATACTAATAACCGAACCCTAAACAATAACCAACTATTGGATAGATCTTTAGGGATAAGTTATATTATCTTAGATTATATACCTCATTTATGGACTTCTAATAGGCGAACTTGTGCCTATGAAAAACACATAATCATGGTGTTCAAAATTGGGTGTTTTGCCAAGATAACTTGTTTTATGAATTTCATACTAAATTACGCATCTCATACGCATTCCTATTCCAAAATCTTTGAACTCATAAGCCTCGTTTACCCGTGTAAAATAACTCAACGTCTATCCAAAATCCTCAAACGCACTAACTCACGTGCATGGAGACTACTTCGCAAACCGTGATTATACTTGACCATTTTTACGCTTTATCGAACTTTTGGGTGTAACATGTATAAACTATCAAAATTCACAATACACATAATTAGACATATTTAATCACTCAATCCACCAAACATGCTAATTCTTATGTTTAGGTTGTTTATGCTAGAATACTTTCATGCAATCTATTTTTCATTAACTTAGCTAGCCTACCTTAACAATTATAGCGCTATAGGAGTAGCACACCACCCGTCGGGGTATTGTTAAGTCAATATACTTTACGGTCTCGATCACTTTTGTCACACCCCAACCGATGGCGGAAACATCGGGGCGTGGCACTGAGCGAAACAGATTGTCCAGAAGTTTCCATAACAACTATATTTACCAAATATTTAAAGCAACACGTCCCATACCATGTCATAAATGATAATACAATTATTACAGAAAAGATCTAGTCAAATTGTTCTGTTCCGACAACTCAGATTTTCATTAGAGACAATTGCTTATTGTTGACCTAGGTCTTTCCTAGCCTCGATTTCACAGCAAAGTAAGCAAATAACCATCCTAAGCACCTGTCACATACGTTAAAGTAAAAGTCAATACACATAGTGTAAATGTGAGCATACAAGTTTGATAATAACATATAGAGTTCGAAAGCGTTACGCATAACCAGCACGTACACAGTGTAAAATGAGGCATGTTAGTTATCGACATGAAGCTATCGATACCAATGACTGCAGGTTGACTGCCCAAGGCAGTTCGCAATACATACTCACCACTGTGAGCCATGTAAGTAATTGTCCTTAACAACCCCTGAGTGAACAGGTGCTGAGTCCAAACCAATAGTACTATCGTTGCTAATGCAGGTAGACAACATTCCATGTGTAAACATAACAAACAAGCATTCATTAAGTCACGTATACATGCGATAACGGTTAGCGTTTAAAGTATTGCATAGTGTGTTCAAGTAACGTATGTAACATCCAAAAGTGCGTAAAGCAAAAAGGGATCGAGTATACTCACAGCGATTGATGGATTGAAGGGAGCACTAGAGAGTAGGGTTAGCCTGAACAGATTGATAGCATAACGATAAGCGACACGTAAAATGATACAGAGTGCAAGTAGGACAACAGTTCGATCGGATGGTAGTCCGATCGGACAGCCGGTCGTTCGAGTGACAGTCCGTTCGAACGGTCGTCCGGTCAGATGACCGTTCGAGTGGATTGTTACTTCCTTTGGGAAGGATGTGTTTGTGTATGATGGCTTGACTTTTGAAGTTTTTGTTGTAGCATTTTGAAAACATTGAAGTATCTCTACCTTTCAGGTCGATTGATCGAACGACCGTTCGATCGGGCGACAGTTCGATAGGTTGGGCACTTCAGCGAGAACAAGTTCACAGCAGATTGTCACTCGATCGGACGGTTGTTCGCTCGGGTGGCATCCCTTGTGCATTGAACATGTTGAAAATTGTTTAAGTGTTGAAGTTTCGAAACATCTCATAGTTGGATGGTCGATCGATCGAGTGGTAGCTCGATCGGACGACAACCCGTTCGGTGTTCCAAAACCTTTGAAGTTTGAATGATAGTTAAGTGTGGGTACCAGGATGTAAGTCGATCGGGTGACCGGTCGTTTGGATGACTGACCGTTCGGACAGCAGTCCGATCAGACGGCACTCCGTCCTGGTCAACCTGTTCGTCTTCTTCCTTGGTCATTCTGGTAGTTTGTCGTTCTATCGAGATGATTTAATAACGTATTAGATAACAGAAACCTCGTCACGACTTAGTAACCTGATCGGACAGGAATCACCCAAATCCGGCCGGTTAACTGTTCGAGACGGTGTTCCATGTTTAACCCGAAATCGGTAATCTCGTGGATAGAATCCAGATCTTGAACCAAAACAACCACAAGAATGAGTAGTAAGTCGGCACAATCTCCGATTCTATCGGTTTTGAATGCATTGAATGTAAAAGAGTTGAAAGAAAGTTGGAAAACCATCTCTCAATCCTTTTCATTGTGAATATGTTTAGATCTATGAAAGATCTTTGTTTATTTATGTGGAAATCGGTTAGATCTAAGTTGTTCTTGGTGGATTGAGGCCAAAACATGAAGTTCTCAAGAACACATGATGACGTCATCCCAGAACACCTTGAATCTTGATGATTTCACGGTTAAAAGTTAAGATTCAAAAGATAGAAAGGTGTAGGAGTGCGTGTAGGTTAAGGAAGTACAAGATTTAGGATGAGATCTTACCGGAATCGCGAGAAATCTAAAGAAAAGTGGGGAAGATGAGCTGGTGGGAGGAGAGTTGCCAAAAGTGGAAAGTATGATGGTGACAGGGGGTATTTATAGGGTTTCCCAAAAAGGAAAGGGGAGGAGAGGGCTGGTCGATCGGTTGGCAGCCTGATCGATTGGCTGGCCGATCGAGCGGCAGCTCGATCGAACAGCTGGTCGATCGGCTGGCCACCTGGTCGATTGGCCCTCGTTCAAGTGTCTGATGCGATGAGTTTTTGCCGTTTCGATTGCGATTGCGAGCGTTGCGATGCGATAAAGTTTCATAGTCAAATTACTTCTAATCCCAACTACTATATCAACATACAAGCATCCTAATTTCCTATGCGATTAGTGTTTGCGATTCGATTGTGATTTAGTTTTGATTGATTATCACACATAACATAAATAAACATGCACAAGTAACACATAAGGCACACACACGTATAACAGTAACCAAAATGCGTAATTCGAGTTGCGATTGCGATAGCGATAAAGCGATTAGTCATGCGATAAACAACGACTACTATGCGATTGTTAATAGATACTCCACATAATTCAACTAAAGCGATAACAAAATAGGCTATCTATGAGTCAAAGAAGTCAAAACAGGAATTGAGCAAGGAGAGACAGATCGCAATTAGCAATCTTTTCTTCCTTTGACTTCAATCTTGACTTTGACTTTGACTTTTGAAACACGGGGTGTTACAGCCTCCCCTAGTTGAGGGAATTTCATCCCGAAATTAGGCCGAAGCCGTAACAAACAACTGCGGGTACCTCGCCTTCTGCCGCTTTCGAGTTCCCAAGTGAACTCTGCGCCTCGTTTGCCTTCCCATCGGACTTTCACAATAGGAATGCGTGAGCGTCTGAGCTGCTTGGTTTGGCGATCCATGATTTCGACAGGCCTCTCCACGAAGTGTAGTGTTTCGTTTACCTAGAGGTCATCGAGAGGTACAATTAAATCATGCTCAGCCAGGCACTTTCAGAGGTTTGACACATGGAAAGTCGGGTGGACATTACTAAGTTCCTCCGGTAGTTCGAGTCTGTTGGCGACTTTTCCGATCCTTTCCAGAATCTTAAAAGGTCCAACATATCGAGGCGCTAGTTTCTATTTCTTGCCGAATTGACCTCACCCTTCCAAGGTGATACCTTTAGGAGTACGTAATCGCCAACGTCAAATTCAAGGGGCTTGCGTCGTCTATCAGCGTAACTTTTCTGTCGACTTTGAGCTTTCAATAAGTTGTCTCGAATTTGGAGGACTTTGTCAGTTGTTTCTTGTAATAGCTCGGGACCGGTTAGTTGCGAGTAACCGATCTCGTGCCATACAATTGGCGATCGACATTTTCTTCCGTATAAAGCCTCGAATGGTGCCATTTGAATGCTGGAATGATAACTGTTGTTGTACGAGAATTCGACTAACAGCAGGTATGCATCTCAATTACCACCGAAATCTATGACACACGAATGGAGCATATCTTCAAGAGTACGGATCGTTCTCTCAGTCTGACCGTCGGTTTGAGGGTGGAATGCGGTACTTAGATTAAGCATTGTACCGAGAGCAGCTTGAAACGTTTCCCACAGTCGCGAGGTAAACCGAGCATCACGGTCAGAGATGACGTCGCGAGGCGTCCCATGTCGACAAATGATCTCATTGGTGTAGATTCGGGCTAATCGTTCTACCCTGTAGTCTTCCCGTATTGGCAAAAAGTGAGCTGATTTGGTCAAACGGTCAACAACAACCCAGATGTTGTCGTGACCTGATGGCGTGCGCGGGAGTTTTGTTATGAAGTCCATAGCTATATTCTCCCACTTCCACATAGGGATCGGGGGTTGTTCGAGTAAGCCAGAGGGTCTTTGATTCTCGGCCACCAGTACTTGTAGCGAAGGTCCTGGTACATTTTGTCGGCACCGGGATGAATAGAATACCGGGATTTCTGGGCTTCGTCCATCAATATATGTCGCAAATTGGTCCACTTAGGGATCCAAATTCTGTTCAGGAAGTGGAATATCCCATTCGACTTATTCATAAGCTGAGCTCCATCGTGGTAGATTCTTTCCTTATCCAAAGTGCGCTCGTTAAAGCAAGCATGCTGGGCCTCGCGGATGAGGGTTTCAAGATCGTATTGTGCTTGGGTTCTACGAATGCTGAGCAAGTAACTCTGTCTGCTGAGAGCGTCGGCAACGACATTTGATTTGCCTGGGTGATAATGAATCTCACAGTCATAATCCTTGAGAAGTTCTACCCTTCGGCGTTGACGCATATTAAGTTCCTTCTGGTCAAAGATATGTTGTAGGCTCCTATGATCGGTGAAGATCGTACACTTTGTACCATACAGGGAGTGCCGCCAAATCTTTAACGCAAAAACAACTACGCCTAGCTCGAGATCATGGGTTGTATAGTTCTTTTCGTGGATTTTGAGCTGACGAGATGCGTAGGCAATGACCTTGTCCTGTTGCATGAGAACGCAGCCAAGACCAAGGTTCGAGGCATCACATTAGACAATAAAGTCGTCATTTCCGTCGGGCAATGTGAGAACAGGAGCATTGCAAAGCATGCACTTGAGGGTTTGGAAAGAAGACTCTTGTTCAGTTCCCCAAACAAAAGGCTTGTCTTTATGCGTGAGAGCGGTAAGCGGCACAGCGATCTTTGAGAATCCTTCGATAAATCGTCGATAATAGCCCGCTAATCCGAGAAAAGAACGGACTTCAGACGGGTTCTTAGGTGTAATCCAACTCTTAACGGCTTCAATCTTCGCGGGATCGACGTGAATACCTTGACTATTCACAATGTGACTGAGGAATTGAACCTCCTACAGCCAGAATTCGCACTTGGAGAACTTGGTATAGATTCGATTCCCTTGGAGTAGCTCGAGAACCAAACGTAGATGTTGCGCGTGTTCGGCTTTCGATTTGGAATAGATCAAGACATCATCGATGAACACGATGACGAACCGGTCGAGATAAGGTTTACATACGTGATTCATCAGATCCATGAAAACCGCGGGTGCGTTGGTTAAACCAAAAGGCATAAAAACGAACTCATAGTGGCCATAACGAGTGCGAAAAGCAGTTTTGGGTATATCTTCCTCCTGAATGCGTAGCTGGTGATAGCCTGAACGTAAATCGATCTTCAAGAAACACGTAGCACCTTGTAGCTGATCAAACAAATCATCAATGCGAGGCAGGGGATAGCGGTTCTTGATAGTCAACTTATTCAGTTCCCGATAGTCGATGTACATCCTGAACGACCCATCCTTCTTTTTAACGAAAAGGACTGGCGCGCCTCAAGGAGAGGTGCTCAGGCAAATGAAGCCTTTCTCAAGTAGTTCCTGGAGCTGACTCAAGAGTTCACGCGTTTCGGACGGTGCGAGTCGGTAAGGAGCTTTGGAACAGGGTTGGCTCCAGGAATGAGGTCGATACGAAAGTCGATATCACGACTTGGCGGAAGGCCGGGAAGATCCTCAGGAAAAACGTTAGGAAATTCTCGAACCACTAGGACATTGTTTACACCAGGTCTTCCTTTCTTTTCCTTCTCCGCTACTACAATGTCAGCCAAGTAAGCTCGGTACTCCTTGCGGAGATACTTGCTAGCTTGGACACACGACATGAGCTTGAGACCTTTCGAAGCAGTTTCGCCATAAACACACAATAAATCACCATTCGCGAGCGAGAATCGAATCATCTTATCAAAGCACACAACTTCAGCATGGTTTTCGCGAAGAAAGTCCATGCCTACTATGACGTCAAAACTTCCGAGTTGCATCGGGATAAGGTCGATTGGGAAGATGTGATTGTTGAGCTCAAGAGTACAATCACGAAGAACAAAATTAACGGCGACAGTTCTTCCGGTGGCGACTTCAACATCGAACGTCGAGGGGAGATGGGAGCGCTTATGACTAAGAAGCTTCTCGAATTCAAACGACACAAAGCAGTTATCGGCTCCAGTATCAAACAAACACGATGCATAAATACCATTCACAAGGAATGTACCATTGACTACGTTGTTGTCAGCCTGGGCTTGGCGCACATTGATGTTGAAAGTTCTGGCGCGTGCGGCTTGTTGCTGCTGCTGCTGAGGCTGTTGCTGCTGGTGTTGCTGAGGCTCTTGCTTCACAACCCTGTTCGGGCACATGTTCGCAAAGTGGTTGGGATCACCACACGCAAAGCAGACTCGGGCGTTGACCCGCGGGTGCATGAGCCGCTTGTTGTCCTTGTGGGGCTGGGAGCAGGGCTTGATATGCAGTGGCTTGAGCTGGTGCTTGATGGGGACCAGTACGGCAGTTAGCAGTGAAGTGGCCGTACATATTGCAGTGAGCGCAGAAACGGCAGGCGAGACCCACCGGGTGATGATAGGAACATGTTGTACAAGCAGGGTGGGGACCAGTGTATGCACACTTTGCAGGCGGTGCATAGACGACTGGGGCTGATCGGTGCTGTGATTGCTGCTGAGCCGGTACGGCTTGAAGTGGAGCAGCAGTGGTAGTTGACGTGACCGTGTCGTCCCGATCAGTCAAAAACCTAAATAAACCTAGGTAGCTAGGGTAAGTCGGGTATCGTATCCACGAAGAGCATGTGGTCAGTATCGCATGACCTGTTCGATTAGTTAGACTATTTACAAACAATGTACAACATGATTATGAAGTTTGCTAATTTTATTTATTCAATTGATTTGAAAATAAATCGGAGTGAACCGACAATGGGTATTAACTAAAACACTTGTGATTAACTAAAATACTAACTAGAAAGTTGAAACAAGAAATGAGAATACGGATCACACCCGGTTCGATAATTGCAAGACCTAGGGTTCCTACATGTTTTAACTTGATTCAATTGCATATAGTGATTAACGGATTACTATCACGAATCTTAGGTGCCAATTGCTATCAACGTCATAGACAACGGACCGTAATGCACTTCGTTGCCTCGGACATGTAAATCCTAACTTACGATAAGGCATAAGTGCACAAATTCATTTCGCAAAGTCATAACTTTATAATCGTTCGACAATTCACAAATTCAATTCAAATGCACGACAATTATCATAAGTTTCAAATACTAAACAATTTGTCACAAAACCAAATTAAAATACAAATGTATAAACCCTAGAAATCTTACAACATCTACACCGGGGTGAAACCGACGAGACTAGCCGCTCATTATACTCGTCCGATCAAAAGCTTGATATGAAGTTGAAGGCATGATTGATTTGGTATGTTGCGGACTGAAGAAAATCGATGATGTTGAGTGATCAGTCGAGAGTCGGCTGCCCCCAATCGATCCTCCCCCAAAAAAATCGATGATAAGGGTGATGTCTTTTTGAAAACCAAGACCTCCTCTCTAGTCATGTGCGGCCCAATCAAATCTCTAATCTTGCCATCCATTTTTACCTTGCATGTGCGTCCAAGAGAGTCCAAGCCCATGTGCGACCCACTATGGCTGATGTGAATGATGATGCTATTGACCCAAAGTCCATTTGACTTTCTTTTATTGCCGCCTCCAATCCCCCAATATGATGATTGTGTTTGTTGGATGACTTTCTCTAATTTCGTGCCTTCCAATGCCGTCAAAAATAGTCCACAAGCCCACATGTGCACGTGTGTTCTTTTACTAATCCAATGATGTGATGATGATAATTGCTGTTGACTTTGTGATGTTGATTGTATGGAAACCAAAAGCCCCCTCCAACAAATATCACGTGAATCTTTGTGATGTTTATATCTCCTTGCATGTGCCTACAAGAAGTATTAGGGTTGTTGACTTATTTTCTTTAGTTCCATCCAATCAAACATGCACCCCTTAATATTCAACCGTAACCTACGTAAGAAAACCATAGGTTACGGTCTCATGCTTCTGTTTCTTTTATTCTTTCTCCCCAAGTCCACAGGTATTGTGAATATAATATACCCCCAAAAGTCTTGTATGGCAGCTCCTATGTTTATCATCTTGTGTGTTCCGCTTCATTTCTAACCACTCTAACTTCACCATATTACGCGTTTTACTTGTGAAATAACAAACACCCGTAGTTAACATATTCAAGACGTGTAATCACTTAAAACACAATAAGATACGTAATTTAACACACTTAACGCTCGTGTTTTGCACTCTCCATCACATCCCCACACTTGTCGTTTGCTTGCCCTCAAGCAAATATGTTTTTCGCTTTCATGTGGGTCGAACAACGAATACACTTCCCATTCCCGAGACAAAGGTTAAGGTCTATTGTCATACAAAAGTTCAAACCTTTTACAATTTTCACATATTTACCGGTCAAGTGAATAATCACATATAATAATGGTTATCCAAGATTAACCCACCCGTAAAACTAACAAATCATGCATATCCCTCACAATGTTCTCTCCACTCGGCTTAAAAATTGGCTAATATGTATAATGTATTAGCACTTCAACAATTAATTGCTCAACACCGATTAGAACACGTACCCGCATAGGCTTGCAACTCAATCATTCTCCACCACCGATCACGAATACTAAGCACAAGTCATAAGGTCTTTGCAAGGGTTGTAACGGGTCTAGGCTAAGGGTAGGAAATAGGATATTTAAAGTAGCTAAGGTGATGAAAATTCGATTTTTATTTCAACGCAACTATTCTAAGCTCAAGTAAACTATAAACATCAACTATAAGGCAATGATTTTCACCTTTTATTCAACAACTAGAAACACATATTTGTTTTCTTTTCTCAATGATTTTCTATTCTCTCTTTTTTTCTAGCAACATTTTCTGATTGATGGGTTTTTTTTTTGCAAACACGACTATACAAACAAATAATCCTACAATCGAATTTTCATCACACGGGTTTAAAAGAAAAGGTTTAATGGTTATGGGCTAAACGGGTTGTCAAACAAAAGGTTTAGGCTCAAAGTGGGCGACTAGGGGATTTGTTTGGGTAAGGATAAATAATTGGTTTTAAAGGAAAAGGTTCACCTAATGCCTTAATCATTCTCGTGCTTGTATTCGGTCTATGGTCTCAAACGTATCAAAAGTCGCAAGTTCTACAATACGTGACTAATGGTCCACTCAAACAAAGAAAACATAAATATGTAATTCTATGATGTAAAAGTGGCTCAAAACCTCACATATAAAGGGTATGGTATGTGACATGCATGATGTGCTAGTTTCTTAGGCGGATTATTCCCAAATAACCACCCGCTAAATACCTGTCATGCTAATTAACTTGAACTTGACCATGACAAAAGACCAAATGGGTTGTGTCATCCCTCGTTAACTTAGTTACTTGTGCTTTTTAGATCACTTCAAACAAAGACATTTTGAAAAATTTTTGAAAACCCATCCCCACACTTGAGGTAAACATTGTCCTCAATGTGTAGTGGTTAAATGAACGGGTCAAAAATCGAAAACTTTTACTAACTCCCCCATCCCCACACTTGAGGCAAACATTGTCCTCAATGTGTGAGAACTAGAGTTTTTAAAACGCACAAGGGATCTGACACGGCTAACCTCCCCAAAATTTCACCCCGGAAAATAAAATACAATTTACAATCCACTTATTTGCTAACTAAAAATCAAAAGTAAAAAAGAAACGTATGCACCTGATTTTGAGCTCATTCCTCATGTGCTCTTCTTCTCTTCAAGAAAGCGGTCGTCCCACGAACATAATGTACCTACAAATCTTAATCCTTGTGTAGAAGCATGCTTCTCACAACCATTAAAATTTATTAGCTACCTAGTTCTACCACTTTTATGAAAATATTACCAACTCATACGTTAATTCACTTTGATTTATGTGGAAAATTAACTTACAATAACAACAAACCTAACTCACTTTCGTAGGAATCACAGTTGCATTTAGCTTATGCAACAAGCCCTTTTAAACCCCCCAATAGCTTGGGAGGACGAGAGGTCTCGTGAGGGTTATATAGGGAACACACCCACAACGTTCATTTAACTAAGAAAATAAAATAAACGAATACTAGTACAAACTCTACAACAATCGTACCTGATTTACCCCTCATGGTGGTCGAAGTGCACATTTGCCTACCGAGTTTCCAACATACGCTCGGTAATTAGCATGCCGAATCCATACTCTTTTTATTATATTCGGCATACGCAATGTACAACTTCGGGGTCATCTCTTAACAACATGGTCAATGTCTTGCAACGCCACCCTTCGAACCCTTAGGCCCGAACCCGCATCCCCAACTTTTTTTGTTGGAGTGATAAGTTTGGGAGAAGGATGAATATGAATGTGAGCTTCTTTCGAATCCGATTCGTCTTGCGGTGTCATGTCTTCTGCTCGGTTCAAACATTCAACTTCTTGCTCCGAAAGATCTATAACCTCTTCCACCACATCACCATCCACCATTGTATCACTTGCCAACACCTCTTGGTCTCGTCTAAGTTGAGCCAATTCTTCGACGAGTTGACCCACTTTCTTTGCCAAGGCTTCATTAGCTTTATCTTTCGCCTCAAGTTCCTTCTTCAGTTCCATCTTAATATCTTGATTTGAGATAATGATTGCATTCATGATTGCATCGAGCTTGGAACTTGTTGAATCTTGAGGTTCATCAGATGCCGGTTGGGGGTATTCATAATAGTAGTCGTCATACTCCTCCTGGTAACTTGGGAAACGTGGCATCTCGGGTTCATAACTATCATAATCCTATTTTGGCTCATAATTGTTGTTGACATTTGACTGATGGTATCCCTGATATGAAGGTGGCTTGTAACAGGACTTTATTTTTCCTTTCCAAAACACTGGATCTTTCCAAAACACTCGGCAATCTTCATGTATGTGAACTTTTCCACAATAAGGGCATGACCGGTAAGCTTCGCTTTCTTGCTCTGGTGGTGGAGGTGGTCTAGTGTATGGATAATGTGAGGATGGACCATTGAAATCTTCATAATCCGCCCTCCTATAATCATACAATCCGCTGAGGTAGTCTTCCCGATCCTTGTTGGCTTGAACTTTTTCGTAGAAAACAGAGCAATCCTCTAAATAATGCTCTCCGCTTCCGCAACACTCACACGGATCATCATCTACCCAATTCATATCGAAAGATGATACCTGCAAAACATGTACCTGTACAAACAAGCTCGACCACCCAAAGTAAAATCATGAATATACAAGAAAGAAAAACTAAACTAAAATTGAACAAGCAACGAAATACTCAGCGCACTAGCTCCCCGGCAGCGGCGCCATTTTGACGTGACTGTGTCGTCCCGATAAATCAAAAACCTAAATAAACCTAGGTAGCTAGGGTAAGTCGGGTATCGTATCCACGAAGAGCATGTGGTCAGTATCGCACGACCTGTTCGATTAGTTAGACTATTTACAAACAATGTACAACGTGATTATGAAGTTTGCTAATTTTATTTGTTCAATTGATTTGAAAATAAATCGGAGTGAACCGACAATGGGTATTATCTAAAACACTTGTGATTAACTAAAATTGCAACTAAAATACTAACTAGAAAGTTGAAACAAGAAATGAGAATACGGATCACACCCGGTTCGATAATTGCAAGACCTAGGGTTCCTACATGTTTTAAGTTGATTCAATTGCATATAGTGATTAACGGATTACTATCACGAAGCTTAGGTGCCAATTGCTATCAACGTCATAGACAACGGACCGTAATGCACTTCGTTGCTTCGGACATGTAAATCCTAACCTACGATAAGGCATAAGTGCACAAATTCATTTCGCAAAGTCATAACTTTATAATCGTTCGACAATTCACAAATTCAATTCAAATGCATGACAATTATCATTAGTTTCAAATACTAAACAATTTGTCACAAAACCAAATTAAAATACAAATGTATAAACCCTAGAAATCTTATAACATCTACACCGGGGTGAAACCGACGAGACTAGCCGCTCATTATACTCGTCCGATCAAAAGCTTGATATGAAGTTGAAGGCATGATTGATTCGGTATGTTGTGGACTGAAGAAAATCGATGATGTTGAGTGATCAGTTGAGAGCCGGCTGCCCCCAATCGATCCTCCCCCCAAAAAATCGATGATAAGGGTGATGTCTTTTTGAAAACCAAGACCTCCTCTCTAGTCATGTGCGGCCCAATCAAATCTCTAATCTTGCCGTCCATTTTTACCTTGCATGTGCGTCCAAGAGAGTCCAAGCCCATGTGCGGCCCACTATGGCTGATGTTAATGATGATGCTATTGACCCAAAGTCCATGTGACTTTCTTTTATTGCTGCCTCCAATCTCCCAATATGATGATTGTGTTTGTTGGATGACTTTCTCTAATTTCATGCCTCCCAATGCCGTCAAAAATAGTCCACAAGCCCACATGTGCACGTGTGTTCTTTTACTAATCCAATGATGTGATGATGATAATTGTTGTTGACTTTGTGATGTTGATTGTATGGAAACCAAAAGCCCCCTCCAACAAATATCACGTGAATCTTTGTGATGTTTATATCTCGTTGCATGTGCCTACAAGAAGTATTAGGGTTGTTGACTTATTTTCTTTAGTTCCATCCAATCAAGCATGCACCCCTTAATATTCAACCGTAACCTACGTAAGAAAACCATAGGTTACGGTCTCATGCTTCTGTTTCTTTGTTCTTTCTCCCCTAGTCCACAGGTATTGTGAATATAATATACCCCAAAAAGTCTTGTATGCCAGCTCCTATGTTTATCATCTTGTGTGTTCCGCTTCATTTCTAACCACTCTAACTTCACCATATTACGCGTTTTACCTGTGAAATAACAAACACCCGTAGTTAACATATTCAAGACGCGTAATCACTTAAAACACAATAAGATACGTAATTTAACACATTTAACGCTCGTGTTTTGCTCACTCCATCAGTAGTGACAGCACAGTTCTTGTTGGTGGAGCTGCTGTTGTTGTTCTTCTTCTTGAGGCGTGAGGACTTTGACGGTTGAGCGGCGGCGGTTTCGGCAGCTGGTGCGGCGGTGACTTGGTGCAGGTTCTTTGAAGTTTTATCCCAAAAACCAGCTTTTACTCGCTTGTCGTTGATTTCTGCGGCAAGTAAGTAGGTTTCTTCGATCGTTGCTGGCTTTGCGGCATGCACAAAATCTGCAACACAGTCGGGTAGAGCTCGAATGTACCTCTTGATTATCATGTCGGGCGTCTTCACTTGATCGGGACAGATGATGCTGAGCTGTTTAAAGCGGGCAGTCAGGGCAGCGTTGTCACCTTCTTTCTGCTTAATGTGCCAGAATTCATCCTCCAGCTTTTGGCGTTCATGGGGAGGGCAGAATTCATCCATCATGATGGCCTTCAGCTCTTCCCACGTCAGCTCATAGGCTTCATCATTTCCGCGTTTGTTTCTCTCGGCCGTCCACCAGTCTAATGCGCGGGACTGGAAGACGCCGGTAGCGTTTAGAGTGCGGAGATTTTCCAGACATCAACTCTGGCGCAGAGTAACTTCGACGGAATCGAACCATTGAAACATAGCCGTTAGGCCATCTTCTCCAGTGAATTCCTTTGGACCGCAAGCCTTGAACTGCTTGAAGCTGAAAGCAGTCTTGGGAGCTTTGGTTCTAGACTCCTCAGATGATTTGGTAACATTCTCATAAATTTCACTCACGATCTGAGGCACAACCTTTGCCACTTGTTTAGTGAGGATGGCAGCTGTAGGATCGTTGTACGACCTGAATGAGTCGATCAGAAGAGTTTTAATCCATATAAAAGGCGGAATCAATGATATGAACTTGATAACAGCTTGATTCACGTTTATAATCACTTTTTTATTGATTTCAAAGCATTACCAATCAGTTGACAATTTGGCAGCACCTCGGCTCTGAAACCTCGAACCCCCCAAATGAATGACCAAGAGCTCCTATTTATAGATGTTGCCAGTTCACATGGACTGGCTTTGTCACTTCACATGAAGTGGTCACTTCGTATGAGCTGGCTTTGCCAGTTCATGTGGACTGGTCAAACAACACTAAAACCCTATTTTCTTGACTACCGAGCTCTGGTTTATCCTATCTAATTATAAGACTCGATACAAGACGAAGTTGACAGACATTTGCACCAATAGACTCCCCCTTGGATGTTGACGAAGTCTTCAGTGTCGAGTCTTCAGTCTTGATCAGTCTTCTCACTTTTTCAAAAAAAATCTAACATTGAAAGCATCCTTCAATCTCTATCTTTTCTTCTAACTCTCTTACTCTCCTCAGTATCAGCAGCTCCCTTGAATGGTAGATGCAGAATCTATATCTGGTTCTTGAGTCTTCAAACTCCCCCTTTCAATAAGATTTTTATTTATAACAATTTCAATCTATGCTTACCACTTGAAAATCAATACCAAAACAACACTTGTTAGCATATGACATTTTTCATTTTTCATCTCAAACATACTTTCCCGATCCTGTTGTTTTTATCAGTTTTATAATCCACTTAAGTATCCAGATCCAAGTTAATGACCCTGGGTACTTAAATTTGTCTACCAAGTCCAACTTAATGACCTTGGTTGACCTGAGACAAAACAAAACTGACTTTTGTTCAACATGTTTCAAAACATTATTCTGTAAATTATAAGTCTCAAATTAATGAACTTGATTTGACTATTTAAGCGACCAAGATTGGAACATAGCTCTTTAATCTGATTTTAACAATTAAGAATCCAAATCCCTCACAGTAAATCATCCAAGTCCAAATTAATGACCTTGGAGATATCACAAACTGTTTTTGATTTTAAAAAAATTTCAAGTTTCAACTTAATGAACTTGTTTATTTTTAGAAACATGATTAGCATACTTAGAGTTTGAAACTCAGCTCTTAGACATCGGTTGTCGAAAATAAAGCGGAATCAAAAATCTTTTTGAAGTTTTCTGAAATATAAAGCAGTAAAGAAATATTTACAAACATATTTACAAACATATTTACAGACAATATTTTTGTTTGAGTTCGCGTTAGAGGATCATATCAGTTTATGACAAATCACTAGTACCGTTGAGCTTTTAACACTTTAAGTTCTAAACGATTCACTTAGATTGTCAGTATACTGATCCACTTAAATTTTCACACAAAGTTCAATTGATTCGAGATACGAGATTAGTGTTTTAAGGACTTAAACTTATTCGCGTGTCCCACCTCAGAATATACTCCCGTATCCAGACTCCTATATTCAGTCTTACAGGTGAATGTACACTAATGATATCTGTAAACGGGTAATGCGAGGCCATGAGAGCTCAGGCTATTGCTTCCGCAAAATCAGAGAGATGATGGCTCGTCTTTAGGTGGGTCCCGTTTGGGGATCTTTTCTTCAACAGCACATGATTAGCATTTTTCAATGTTTTATCATTTTTTATGCTGAGGGTGGGCTTTAAGATTAAAGCAGTGCAAAGTATTATACGAGGACTAGGCTATTTGTAGGATCGTTTGCGGACCCGAACGAGTCGTTCAGAAGAGTTTATCTCAGTTTGAGCGGCGGAAACGAACAAACTGAGTTCAATTCAGCGAGATTTCACTTTAAACTGTTGTTGTATTGATAATGAATGCGATTACAGACCTAACAACACTTCGGCAGCACTTCGTGGCTCACCGGAAGAATCTCTAGAAAAATTACAACTGAAATAAACATCACCTCTATTTATAATACTCTTGATTTCGCTTGAAGCTTTCAAGCGAAACCTTCTAGTATCTTGAAGCGAAACCTTCTAGTATTCTGTCTTGAAGCGAGACCGTCAATAATGACATTCTGATTTCAATTTCACTTTTGTCTTTTAGTGAATGATGTCACTAATGATGTAAGATGATGATATCATCATCAAAGATGATGACATCACACTCGCTTAGATCCGCACTGAACCCGAGACTCGATACAAGACGAAGACAACAGATGTATGCACCAACAGACTCCCCCTCAGATGTTGACGAGTCTTAAGTGTCGAGTCTTCGCAATCTTCAGTCTTTATCAGTCTTTGAGCTTCCTTCATACTTCAACTAATCTCCTCCTCAGATGTCTTCAGACTCCCCCTCTCAATCTGCTGGGATCGTAGTCTGGAATTCACTTTCCACAGGTTCTTAGATCGTAATCTGGCACTCTATCAAACTCAGGTTTCAGAACCTGGCTAACCTGCAAAAACTCTACCCAAAAATAAATTTTCTGATAACCATTTTGTAGATAAGATTTTCAAGTCTAATTTACCACTTGCAGAAAAAACATTTATATTTCAAAACAATTTTTTCATTTCATTTCAACATTCTTCAAACACTTTCACCCAAACCATTTGTTCATCATGTTTAGCATTCGGAATTTTGAAAATCAGCTCTCCAACACCAGTTGTCGAAAATCTTTTTAAAATTTTCAAACTTTATGCTAAAACACACTAAAATCTTTTTGGATTTTTGACTGAAATAGAAATGCAGAAAATGAAATATTTACAAACAATATTTTTGTGAGTTCGTGCAAGAGGATCATATCAGTTTTTGAGACAAATCACCAACACCATTAAGCTTCATTTCATTTTAAGTTCTAAACGATTCACTTAGATTGTCAGTATGTTTGTCCACTTAAATTTTCACACAAAGTTCAACTGATCCGAGATATGAGATTAATGTTTTAAGCACTTGAACTTATCCGTGTGTCCCACTACTTGAATATACTCCCGTATCCAGATCCCAATATTCAGTCTTACAGGTGAGTATACCACAGATGATATCTGTAAGGGGAATAAATTATGCAACCGTGATAGCTCAGGTCAGAACTTCCGTTCAGCAGAGAGCCTAGTTGACTTTTAGGTGTGTCCCCTTTAGAGGATCTTTTGAATTACAACAGCCATGATTAGCATTTTTCAATGTTTCATCATTTTTAGCTGAGGGTGGTGCTATATTTCAAGCAAGCAGAAAGTATTCTCCGGGGACTAGGCCATTGCTTCCGCAAAATCAGAAGTCCCGGGATAATACCCCAGATATCACTGAGCATAAAGACCTAGTATCTCAGAATAAGGGACCTTTCAAACAAGATTTCAGGGGTTACCTATATATCCAAGCAGTTTTGTTACCCACAGAATAAGCAAGTTTAAAATTTAGGTTTATATCTCGTCACAATCTACTGAATGTATAAAAACCTACTGACACATCATCAGTGAGACCGTTTATCACATTTTTTAACTTTCCATTTCTTTAGCATGTTGTGATCATCCACTGATGTACTATCATTTCCTCTTTTATGCAACAAGAACTCATTTTTCATTTTATCATGTTTTTGGCTTTTTCAAATTTTCAAATGTTTTTGGATTTTCTTGACAAATTTCTAACTCCCCCTAAAATGCAAACACATTTTAGAAAATCTGAACACAAACTGTACAAGAACATGACAACTGATATCGAATTGCCTCAATTCGCCATCCACTTTGCATAAACAATCAGAACTCCCCCTCACAACAAACTATTTTCCCATCGATTTCAAAGCACTTAAGTTTGTTTTAATCAAATGGTTTTTCCGGAAAATAAGTTTTGTTGATTTTATCACTTGTAAAATTTGGGGTTTGGTTCATCACATTATCTATCAACCATTTGTAGAAAATCAGATACAACTTAATGTCCCTGATTTACCACTTTTAAGATCAATCCAATCAAACATTTTCAACCAAACATCATCTGTTAGTTGAATTCTCAAGGTGCCGATTCCTACTCCTCGCTTACAAACCTGGGAGTTCCGGCAAGTCCTGCAAAACTTCTCAAAAACATTATACAAATATGATAAAGAATGATGCCGATTCATGATCCACGATTACCAACTTGGGATCTCCGGCAAGTCAGGTTTTTACTCTTTGAAAAATATATCCACCCAAGCCTGACCTTCCTTGGGTGTAACAACCTCTTCATCATCTTTTCTTTCAGCTAACCTGTGACCTCCTCTTTTGGCAGCATAAAATTCTTTAACACTTTTGGCCTTACCATTGATCATTTTGCCAAAAATGTGTTTCACAGTTCCGTTGAAAGCTTTATCAACATCAAACTTCTTTTTATCAGAATAAAATTGATTTGAAATTTCAACTTTTCCAACTTTCTTCATGTAATTTTCAGCTTGTAAAGATGGAAAATTTTCATTGTTCATAGTTAGAACTGATTTCTCAACCTTTTTCTCAACATGTGGCTCCTCTGATTTTGTGGAATCAGAATCATCACCAGAACTGTTTCTTGAACCCTTAACAACCCATTTTTGATTTATCAGATTTTCTTTTCTTTTAACCACATTCTTTGAACATTCACCAATCTCAAAGGTCGAATTTTCAAAGCCTGTGAACTTTTTGGTTGTTAGTTCAGTTTTCTCAATCACTTTCTCTTTTAGTTTACCAGAAATTTCCTGTTTTGGTTTGAATGTCTTCGGACAGTCCCTAGCAACATGACCAACAGTTTTACACTGAAAACAGGTTCTTTTTTCAATCTTCTTTGGAACAGCATTTTTCTTCAGCTCTACTTGCTTCTTGGCAAGGAATTCTTGATTTGTCTCCTTCCAGAATGAACTCTTTTGTTCTTTCTCTTGACTTGTTCCTGAAACAAAATCAGTTTTTGGTTTATAAATTTCCTCATTTTTATAATTTTTCGGTGGTATAAAACCTAATCCTTTCTTTTTGAAATTACGATTATGGTTTGGTTTCTTTTGAAAACCAGAACCAAAACTGTAACCCTTTTTCTTGTTTAATCTTTGTTGAACTCTTGAAGTGTATTGCTTAGGTTTTCCATTAAGATTTAAATCTTTTATTTCAGAAATATTAATTTCTGTAATTTTGAAAACCTTTTGAATCATTTCAAATCTAACACTTCTTATTGGAAAATCTTCATCAGAATATAATTTGTCAGAATCTTTCAAAGTATATGCCACTTTAAATGATTCATCATTCAAATTAGATTTTGATATCAAAAACTCTTTATCATAAACCCGTTTGTCCTTTGTGACTGTTGACTTTGATGTATCGGACTCAGACTTTGACTTGGATTTGGACTCTGGTTTTGACTCCTCTATGGCATCTTTGTCTAACACCTGATCGACCACACTTTTTATCAATTTTGACTCATGATCAGTATCGGACGACGTGTACGTAACATCAATATTTTCTGGCAAGTTATCCGACGGCCCAGACTCCCATTGTAAGTTCATTGCCTTTTCTACTCTTTCGGAATTTGGATTTCGAGGTAAAAATCCATTTTCGACTGGGGGCGGACATCTAGTGTAGACCACACTTGGTTTCTTACCAGAAGTCTTAACTTCATCTTTTGTCACATCTTTCTCTTCTTCAGACATTTTCATTTCTTCAAATGTCTTCAAATTCTCCACTACTGGATAAATCCTGTCAACAATAAAAGAAGAACATGAGTAACTGTTTAATAACTTTTTAACTTTCTTAGTCTCTATCTTTTGTGTTGCCAGCTCCAACTCTAAATCAGCACATTTCTTGATATGAAAGTTAGCATCATCTAGCTGTCTAAGATATGCTACTTTCAAAGTATTCATCGCCATTGCTTGTTCACCACTCGAATCAGTATATTTGTTAATTTCTCTGTTCATTGTGTCATACGATTCTTTCAACTTGTGAATATTGTGCAATAACTCATTGTTTTGTTTGATTAACGAATCACAGTTCATGCACTTTTCAGAAACTTCAACTCGTTCTGTATCAATCTTCACTTCATATTCTGGAACTTCTTTGACACTTGTGCTTGATTGTAAAAACTCAGCTCTTCTTCTTTTCTCAGCGTTCGCTTCGTTCTTTAATCTCTCTTCTTCTTCTTCCTCTTCTTTGTTCTTCCTTCGTCTTTCTTCAGCTGCTTCCATGACTTTTCTGCATCTTTCTGCACATTTCAAATCATAAGCATTAGCAAAGAAAACATTAACATTTGAAGTGTCTTTAGACATCTCTTTGGCCATAAATTCTTGATCTGGACAAAAATTGTTCCAATTGAAACCATCAGCCAGTTTTTCATCATCTTGTTCTGTTAAACACACTTTGCTGTTTGTTGGATCATATTTATCCCAACTAAATCCACCATCATTTCCCAGACAAGCTTTCTTTGAATCTTTAATCTGCATCATTCCATGTGCAGTTTGTGCCTGATGCAGTGCTGGTGGTGTGATTTGATGATAAATCGCCTTTTTGTGATAATCGTTGTTTCCAAAAGGATTCTGAGCTCCAGTAGCTTCACGATTTTTGCATTCTCTCTTGAAATGCCCCTTTTCCCTGCAACGAAAACATGTAACTTTGGACTTATCAAATCCTAAGTTTGAAACACTTGCATCAAGAAAGTCATTTCTCCCCGTGATTTGTTTAAACTTCTCAGCTCTTCTCATTACACTGGCCATGCACCATTTAATATCCATTAATTCCATTTCCTCAGCATCGATTTGATCGTAATCCTCTTTTGTTAGCATTGGATTACCGATCTTTCCGGCCACAAAACTACTATATGATTCCAACACCATTCCCAACAAAGACATTTGATTTTTAGCAACCTCTTCAGTATAATCTTGATCATTTTCAAGACTTAGAACAATATTGCACTGAAGTTTTCTTCCGTTCTTTGTTGCTGAAATGTTTGGATCGAATGATGAAAATCTTGTGCTGCTTGATCCCTGGGATGATTTCTTTTCAGAAGAATCTTTCACACTGTAAGCAGTTTCTATTTTCGGAGAAAAATTTGATTTTTCGTTAACACCACCTTTGTAATACAAACTGATATCTTGTTCTCCATCATAATTCTTCATCCTAGCAATCTTCCTCTGCTCCATCTCCTGAGCTTCCAGATGCTTGATAAAATCTCCCAGTGTCATTTTCTTATAATCTGTTTTGTTTGACCGCAGCATCATCAGAAATGTTCCCCATGTTTCATATGGTAGCGCATCTGCGAGTTTTTCAACCAATTCATCAGTATCTTTCTTAACACCAAGTTTTGTCATATTTCTCACCAAGTTACAATATCTATCAATTAATTGCTTGACACTCTCATTTTTCAATCCCCGAAATAAGTCAAATTCCTTTTTCATGAGAGACATCTTATTCCTGAGCATATCGTCACTTCCAGTAAACTTTGCTTCCAACTCTGTCCATATCGAATATGCAGTTCCATCATGTTGAAGCAGTATCAAAATATCTTCTTTTATCGCTTGCTGAAGCAGACTCACCATCAATTTCTCATCTCGATATTTCTTTTTATCTACAGTACTCATTTCTCTAAGTGTTAACGGAGTACCATTCACAACATCGTTCTTTGTGGGCTTAACATACCGCTCTTCAGTGTGTTCCCACGCATCCAAATGATATGCCTCAACCCAATTTCCAAACCTTTCAGACCATCCATTGTAATCATCAATATCCATGAGTTTTGGTGGTTTTTGAGACGTCCCGGTTTCATTTTCATGCAAAGCACTCTGAGTGACTGTAACTGGACTAGCAAAAGCATTGTAGAACTCGTTCTCCATGTTTCGGATTTTCAAATGAGCTGTATCGCCTTGTAAAATACTTTTCGATTACCTAACAACAAACAGAACAAACAACAATCAGTTTAAAGATTTTTTTCAATTAACTGAACCAAACTAGTACTCGAACTGATGATTTTCTGTGCGGACTGAATGTTGACCAACTGTGCGGACAGAATGACCCGGTTCGAATTCAATTGACCTGACTCTTCGAAATCTTTGAACTCCAAATCGTATGAACTGGACTTTATCACGCGACTCGACCACACTAAACAAACTGACTGTTCAAACAATCTTGATCAATCCGTGTAAACCAACTAACTGTCAAACCTTGTGACCTGACTATTCAAGTGTCTTGAATACACACAATTATACCGACAACATTCACTATAGATGGACTTTATACAAACAAAAACTAACACATTAGATGGGCTTATCCAAACACAATATAACACATGAGATGGGCTAGTTTTTCAACAAGTGAACTGATAACTTGGACTGATGATCACAAATGCAACAACTCTTTAAAAAATATTATCCGGTCAGTTTGTATTAAATTGAAGACACATGAGCTGCTAACAACTTTTAAAACCACACTCAATGAATTATCATTGGACCTATAAAACCCACTAAATCGACAATTTACAACACATTTCAATTTCCAATATTTTTTTTAAATGCAAACTGATTAACATGAATCGCCACAAACTATTTTAATTGGACCTTTTATACCAAACTTCTAGATACTCATTCAACCTCTTAACATATCGAGATTCCTTCAATTTTTTTTAAAAAAACTTGAAAAGGCAACCAAAACTTGATACACGAGCTACTGACACACTTTTAACTTGTCAAATTTTTTAGCATGCAAGACATGAAACACTAACAATAAGTCATATTCAAATGATATCACATGCGGACTGACAATTTACACATATATCGAATATGAATTATATGCAAGTTGATTTAATCAAGAACCGACAAAATTTGACCTAATACTTATCAACTCACATGCTACACATAAATCGACATGATCACAAGTACACAAAGCTCACATGTTATCTGTCATCAATCAACGTAAAATATTAGACAACAAGCACAGGTATACACATGTATACATTTAATGAACCGAATCTGAAAGAAATCAATGCACTATATAAACCGTATATTCACAATCAGATAAGCTGACTTAAGCAGACAATTGGTTTTAATGAACAACAGGTTCCGACGAACAACAAAATTCAGTTAAGACAGCACTTGCAGATTTCGATCAGATGTCAAAGAATTATCAAGCGACAATCAAACAGATCAGTTTCGCTTCAACTTTTTTAGGCTAAAACACTATTTCGCTTCAACTACAATTCAAGCTAAATCAGAATATTTCAAGCGACACCATCTATTTCGCTTCAAACTCAAATGAAATTATTAAGTAAACTCAAGCGAACCAGCATGACATCATCATTTTCGGTCTGTTTTTGATCTGATTGAATGTGTAAATGATCGAATTAGATTCTGAAACTTTCAAAGATTTGTTAAGATGTATTTTCGCACAATATGTGAAAGTTAGAACCGATTTGAACCGTAAAAAGTTGATTAATTTTGAAAGAAGGTGTAGAAAAACAGAAAACGTGGCTGAATTGGTATGAACTCTTCCTCCTGTGCTCTGATACCAATTGTAGGATCGTTTGCGGACCCGAACGAGTCGTTCAGAAGAGTTTATCTCAGTTTGAGCGGCGGAAACGAACAAACTGAGTTCAATTCAGCGAGATTTCACTTTAAACTGTTGTTGTATTGATAATGAATGCGATTACAGACCTAACAACACTTCGGCAGCACTTCGTGGCTCACCGGAAGAATCTCTAGAAAAATTACAACTGAAATAAACATCACCTCTATTTATAATACTCTTGATTTCGCTTGAAGCTTTCAAGCGAAACCTTCTAGTATCTTGAAGCGAAACCTTCTAGTATTCTGTCTTGAAGCGAGACCGTCAATAATGACATTCTGATTTCAATTTCACTTTTGTCTTTTAGTGAATGATGTCACTAATGATGTAAGATGATGATATCATCATCAAAGATGATGACATCACACTCGCTTAGATCCGCACTGAACCCGAGACTCGATACAAGACGAAGACAACAGATGTCTCGATACAAGACGAAGACAACAGATGTATGCACCAACACTATTGCTCCCGCAAAATCAGAAGTCCAGGTATAACACCCCAGATATCACCACGCACAAAGACCTAGTATGTCCGAAATAGAAAGCCCTTCAAACAAGATTTCGGGGGTTACCCATATATCCGAGAGATGTTCCCCACGAGATAAGTAAGTATTGATATTTAGGTTTATATCTCGAAAACAATCTACTAAGCGTGTAAAAACATACTGGCATATCATCAGTGAGTCCGTTTATCACATTTTAACATTCCATTTCTTTAGCGTACTGTGATTGTCTACTGATGTACTATCATTTCCTCTTTTTACACAAAAACTCCTTTTCATTTTCTCATGTTTTTTGCTTTTTCAAATTTTCTAATGTTTTTGGATTTTCTGAAATATTCTTACTCCCCCTAAAATGCAAAACCATTTAAAGAAAATTTGACAACCTGATACTGAAAGCTTTGACTCGCCATCCATTTTCTGCTTCTCATGCTCTGATTTGCATAAGATATAACGTACCCCCATGATTTAGAACACATTGATATTTTACAGTTTGAAAACTGTTTTTCAATCTTGTGAAATTAATCATGTTTGTTCAGCCTTGAGGGTTTCGGCGTATTAACTTAACATATTTTTGTGAATTTTTTTAATTTTTTTGACAAGATTTATAAACAAACATATTTTTTATTTTTCAAATTTTTGACAAAATAAAACATAATTTTGGGTTTTTTAAAATTTTCAATTTTTAGGGTTTTTGAAATATTGTTTATTTATGTACAGAAAACAAACAAACTCCCTGTTCAACAGTAGCAGGGACCAGCAGCTTCCTCTTTTTGTGCCAGGCTGCTCCGACACTCTTCTTGTTGACATTCAGATTTCTTCGGAAGCACCTGCACGTTTACAATTACTCAATTATTTGAACAATGTAGCCCAGGTCTGTTTGACCTTAGGCATTTCAACAAAACAAGCATCAGTTAACTTCGGAAAATCTTTGTCGTTTTGTACAAAGACTTTGTCAATTTTAACTTCAACTTTTTCGTCATTAACCGAAGTCAGCTGTTTCTTAACTGTCCATGTTTGACCTTTTGGAGTCCCTCTTTTGTAAAAATGTGACTCTTTTTGAACATTTTGATTCTGAACAACAGTTGGTTTCCAAAATTGTTGTGGTTTTGTTGCATCAACCGTCGTTTTCCAACTTTGTGTTGTTCTCAGTCTAGAGCATAGAACTCTTCATTAGACTGTCATCTAAATTGGAGTCCTTTCTCTTTTTCGGAACTTATTCCGTGAACAAAATTCATTTTTGCCTGATAATTTGGCATTTCATTTCTTTTCCAACTTTGTTTCTTCTTCTAACCCAACCCAGCCTTCATGTTTTTCTTTTTGTAACCAGGTTTGTTATAAAAAGTTTTGTGACATTTTCCAGCAAACTTTGGAATTTTAGATTTTTCAATTTGAACCATTTTGAAAACTTTGTCAATCTTTTCTGAAATCACATTCTGAATCGGGAATACAATATGTAAGAATAATTTGTCCGATCCAATCATGGTATAAACCAATCCTTTTGAATCTTCATTCAATTTTTTCTCAGATTTTGAATTTTTCTGATATTCTTCATGAAAACTACCTTCATTTTCATCCTATGATTCAGATTTACCTGTTTCAACCGACTCTTCTTTCAACACACTTTCAACGACTTTACCTACCACCTCTGAATCACTAGAATCATCAGATTTGGAACAGGTTACGTCAATGTTATCTGGCAATTGATCTACCATGTTGAAGGCTTTTTCGATCTTTTCATCATCATAAAATGCAAACTTTTCCGGTGGAGGAACTTGATGATACTCAGAACCAATGCCCTTTTTGTTTTTCTCAGAATCATCATCACCCGGTTTTATGTTGAAAATTCTTTCAAGCACATATGATGACGCATGATAACTTTTTAACTTGTTGTTATCCTGTTCTAAATCAGCAATCTGACGCTTTAGCTTAGCAACTTCCTCAATATAAGAATTTACAACTTGTTGCTTTATTTCATACTATCTCTTAAGCGTATCAGTTGTTTCAGAACAGTATCTCAGTCTGGATTGAACAAGTTTCATTTGACTCTTCACATTTTCATATGACTCTTTTGTAATGTGATATGCCAATTTTATTGAATCATATTCTTTTTTCATTTCATGACAAACATTTTCTTTTTTAGAACATTCTTCTGTCATTTTCAAAACATTTTCTTTCAAAACTTCATTTTCTTTTTCTAATTTTTTACATTTTTCAGAAAGCTTTTCATCATTATCTTTCAAAACTTTTTCGTTTTCTAATATTTCTTTGCATTTATTTTTGAAAACTTCTTCGATTTTATTAAACTCTAGATTTCTTGTTTTGAATTTTTCATCTTTTTCAGTACAAGCACTGCATGGTTCCATGCATTTCTTGCACTGTTCAACGATTTTGTTTAAGATTTCAGAATTAGAATTTACCTCAATGATTGGCACTTTGGTGTTTGCTGCATCTGTCTGATCATCATCTTTCTGGTTTTCTTTTTCACCAACACCAGCATCATCACCAGTAACTAAACTCTCATTCTTCACTTCTCCTTCTTCTTTTTTCTTCATTTCTTCTTCAACATCCTGATGTTTTTCAGTAACAGCTTCTTCAACCTTTTCTAACTTCACATCTTCCCCTTTAACAGCTTCAACTTTGACTTCCTCAGCGACTTTCTTCAAATTATCAACTAGATTTTCAACATTCTTCTTCATTCTTTCTTCATCCCTCTTCCTCAAACTTGATGTCATGGCATGTATTACGATTTTTTCCAGCCTTTTCGCATATGTTTTATCTTTTGCAGCATTTGAATAATATTCGCCGGGTCGAGGAATTACTAAAAGAACATAATCATGAATTATGTCCCTCTTGGGAACAACAAGTTCACCATCTCTGTTGACATAGCACTCTCGCTTCTTGTCCCATCTTTTATTGCTTACAGCATTTTCATACTCTTCTTGCATTTCATTAGTTCTGTTTCCAGCAATGTTTCTTTCTCTGTATGTTTTTTCCTTCAGAATCTCTTCTCTGGTTTTCTCTTTGATTTCAGCAACAAAAACATGATGTTTGCTCTTTGATATAGTTTTGCCATGAGCTGTACATCGATTATCAACACGATCTTCTTCCGGAAGAATCTGATTGCAATCATACCCTTCATCATCATGGATTACTGCATATGCTCTTGACTTCTCTTTGGGATTATTTTTGAACATTTTCGGCTCTTCTTTGCTTCGGTGGTAGATCGCCTTTCGGTAATAATCATCTCTGAAAGGATGTTCATTTCCATCAACTGCAGAGTTGTTGCATTCTCTCTTGAAATGACCTTTTTGCTTACATTTGAAACAGGTCACTTTGGATTTGTCAAATCCCAGCTTAGTTGATGGTCCACCGATGGTCTGTTTCCCAGTAATCTCCATGTATCTCTGAGCTCTGCGGATGCAACTTGCCAAACACCAGCGAATGTCTATGAGTTCCATTTCTTCCGGATCAATCTGGTCGTAGTCTTCTTTGGTCAATTCAGAATTTCCAATTTTGCCAGCTACTAGACCTTCATATGATTCCAGAACAGATGCAAGGAAGCTCATTTGCTGTTTAGCAGAATTGATGCTCATAGCAGGAGAATTCTTCAATTTAAGAGCAATGTTACACAGTATCTCCCCTGATTCATCAGAATTTGTTTTTGAAGAAGATGAATGATATCCCGGATTGTAGCTTGATGAGCTTGATGAGCTTGTCTGAGGTTCTTTTGTCTTCTCACCACTAAATGCTGTCTTTGGTGATTCACCAACTTTTACTGAAGGTATGTTACCTTTATAGTAAAGACCCACATTTTGTTGATGTGAAGAACTGCTCATCTTGCTTTGCTTTTGTAGCTCAAGCTCATGACTTTCTATTTTTTCTATCAAGACATCAAGAGAAATTGTATCATATAACACATCATTTTTCAAAATGAACACAAACGTTTGCCACTGATCAGCTCGTGGTAACGCTTCTATGATTTTATCGATTATTTCTTCTCGAGTTTTAACAATTCCAAAACGATCAAGTTCAATTTTTAAATGACCAAATCTTTCTATCATTTGTCGAACTGATTCACCTTTCAAGCTATCAAACAAATCAAATTCTTTCTTTAATAAATCAATTTTATTTTTCTTGATTTGTTTACCCCCCTCAGCTTTAACCTGTAAAGCTTCCCAAACAGATTTTGATGACCCGTCATGTTGAAGTAAAGCAAACATGTCATTTCTAATTGATGATTGGATCAAAGCAATCATTCTCTGTTCAGCTGCGAATTTGGATTTGCCATCTTTGTTTAAGCTTTTGAGCGGGATTTCTTCTCCTTTATCATCAACCGGCCTATTATAACCACATTCCAAACAGAACCAACTTTCATGCGCGTAAGCTTTTGCCCAGTTGATGAAACGTTCTTTCCACCAAGTGTAGTCTTCAATAATTTCGAGCGTTGGTGGTTTTGAATGTGTTCCGTAGAAGTTATCATGTTTAATGTTTTCATTGATCGCTTTTGTTATGGTTTTTGGTGTAACAATTGAGGTTTCAGAAGACTCGGATGTAAACGCCTTGTAAAACGTGTTGTAGAACTCTTCAGCCATGACGTTTCTTGTTTACCACTTCGAATATCACTTCGTATGGACTGGGATAACTTTCAAACGATCTGACAATCTTTCACTTCATACGAACTGAGCATAATTTCAAACGAACTGATTAAGTCCACTTCGTGTGGACTGATCAGCTTTCAAACGACTTGAACTTATCCCACTTCATGTGAACTGGAAGGATAAAAGGCAATTCGTGTGAACTGGAATCTTCAGTTCGTGTGAAGTGGCTGCATGTCAAGCGATCTGAACATATTTGTCAATTTGACAAAGTTTTAGCTCGATTTAGGGTCTAATTCTTTCAAGGATTGTTTAAAACACAGTTTCGCGTGTTATATCAAAAATTTAATCCATTTTAAACATGAAAACTCCGTGAATTTTGAAAAACGTGAAGAAGAATGAGTAGAAGTCAGATTTTATGGTGAAAACAAGCTGAATTGGTATGAACTCTTCCTCCTGAGCTCTGATACCACTTGTAGGATCGTTGTATGACCTGAATGAGTCGATCAGAAGAGTTTTAATCCATATCAAAGGCGGAATCAATGATATGAACTTGATTACAGCTTGATTCACGTTTATAATCACTTGTTTATTGATTTCAAAGCATTACAAATCAGTTGACAATTTGGCAGCCCCTCGGCTCTGAAATCTCGAACCCCCCAAATGAATGACCAAGAGCTCCTATTTATAGATGTTGCTAGTTCACATGGACTGGCTTTGTCACTTCACACGAAGTGGTCACTTCGTATGAACTGGCTTTGCCAGTTCATGTGGACTGGTCAAACAACACTAAAACCCTATTTTCTTGACTACAGAGCTCTGGTTTATCCTATCTAATTACAAGACTCGATACAAGACGAAGTTAACAGACATTTGCACCAACAGCAGCAAGGCGTTTGTCTCTCTGTTCCTGGCGAGAAAGTCGTGGGTGACGGGGTCCAGATGATGGTCCAGTTGACATTGTCTGCAACATACATCATCATAGGTCTCAGACATGTCATAATCGAATCTCACCTCACACGTCTAATACTACTAAAGCTCAGGAACACAGTCACGTAATCATATATGCACATAATCACAGATTCACATAAGCACGGAAGCACATAAGCACGTAGGGCACAGAAACACATAAGCATGTAAGTACGTAATTCACTTAGAAGCACATGGGAGCAGTCAGAATACAGAAACCTATCATTCAAAACCCGCACGTGTTTGAGAGTAGCGATCGCAAGTAACATAGCGAGTAGTATAGCATAATCAGTTAACTTAGCAAACACTAGGGCGTAAGGTCGTTCCTCATAGTGGTAGCGATTTGTCAGCGTTTTGAGGTAGATATGCAATGCGGGTCGTGCATGTCGATCAAAGTGAAAGTGAAAATCGATTAAGTCTCCAAAATTTAAAACACATATGCAGGTAAATACACATACAAACACATAAAATCGACGAATCATCAGAGTCAGCAGTTGCGGGCTCAGAATCGAAACTCACAAAAATCGAGAAATAGATCGTCTGCGGCTATTAGACATTGACTAGCCAAAGTGATTCGACTATTCTCAAGGACTTGTTGTACATACTTTGACCTTCAGGACTGTGCTTTTTCCTCGATTCTTGGGCATTCGGCACGCATCCCTTTAGTCATACCGTGACTTCAAGTCGTTGGAGTCCGTCGAGACTTTGGTGAGAGTTTTGTAAAACCAAGTAAAGGTCGGAACAAGTCGTCAAGGTTAGGGTTTCACCCCTGGGTTAACAACTTCATTCCTGTTTTGATAAAATAAAAGAGAATTATGAGTCAAAGTATGGATTTCACTCCTATTTCAACGCAATTTCTCGAGTTTATAGATGAAAATATGGGTTGAACAAGCAATTTAGTCGAGAGTTTGCGGTTTTCACACCTAATCTCGACTTAATCGCTCGTTCATATTTGAAAATTCGAGTGCTGTGATAGTGTAGCGTAGGCGAGAATAGCGTGAAATAGCAAGTACGCTCACACATAATCCTTACTGGACATGCACAAGTCGGTCTGTTGGTTCCTAACTATAGACTACGTCTCTAAGACATCGACCCGGACTAGGTCGAGTCTTTCCTAATTCCCTATAGTTATGGCTCTGATACCAATCTGTCACACCCCAACCGATGGCGGAAACATCGGGGCGTGGCACTGAGCGAAACAGATTGTCCAGAAGTTTCCATAACAACTATATTTAAAGCAACACGTCCCATACCATGTCATAAATGATAATACAATTATTACAGAAAAGATCTAGTCAAATTTTTCTGTTCCGACAACTCAGATTTTCATTAGAGACAATTGCTTATTGTTGACCTAGGTCTTTCCTAGCCTCGATTTCACAGCAAAGTAAGCAAATAAGCATCCTAAGCACCTGTCATATACGTTAAAGTAAAAGTCAATACACATAGTGTAAAGGTGAGCATACAAGTTTGATAATAGCATATAGAGTTCGAAAGCGTTACGCATAACCAGCAGGTACACAGTGTAAAATGAGGCATGTTAGTTATCGACATGAACCTATCGATACCAATGACTGCGGGTTGACTGCCCAAGGCAGTTCGCGATACATACTCACCACTGTGAGCCATGTAAGTAATTGTCCTTAACAACCCCTGAGTGAACAGGTGTTGAGTCCAAACAAATAGTACTATCGTTGCTAAGGCAGGTAGACAGCATTCCATGTGACAACTCGTAATTTAGAACCCTTAGTCGTATCTTGATTTAACATGCTTGAACGTTATGTGACTAATTGACTTGTTGATTTAAGGAATGTTATAAGTGAACATTATGTGAATGTGTGTCGTGCGTGTATGTATGTATATATTTACTCGTAAACCGAAATCACAACTCGAGACCACTCGGTCTCGAGTGAACAAGGTAACTGTTGGGCCGGTTGGGCCATGCTCCTCCTCACCCCACTCGAAAACCCACTAGGGTGAACTAACTTAGTATATAACTCATGCTCCTAGCCATTTTTGCCATTTCTTTGGGCAACTCACACTCACTCTCACACACACTCTCCTACATTCTCTCTCACTAAAACCCTAGAAGCACAAGCCTTCTCTCCTCTCTTTCGGATTCAACCGGTGACAACAAGGGCTCTGGGATTGGAAGCTTATTCATCGATTTCTCCATATCCTCGCACCTTGAAAACCTAACCGGTTAGTGATTCATGTTATGTATTGTATCTCGGTTGATGATGATGTGTTGTATTCCGGTTGATGATGATGTATGATGAAGTTATTTGATAATATGTTTGCTTGTTAAGTTTTATGCATGATGAATACATCCTTCTTGAATAGACGGTATTTAGATTGTTGTTATATGATGATGTAATGTCGGCTTGGTATAGATAATATGTGATGGATCATGAATGATTGTAATCGGCTCTATATGGTTTGAATCCGAATGGCTTGGTTATGTTTAGGAGGTTTATTACTCATGAAATCGAATTTTGCATATGTGGGTTAGATGATGTGCATGGTTAGAATATATGATAGGATAGGGTTGCTTGATTAATCATATTGCAAAATGTGGAAAACCCTAAAATGATGAACAAGTTTGAATGATAATATGAATATTTGAATATGATATGAACATGTTATGAACATTTGAAAATGCTTGTTTGATCTATTTTGAATCAATGTTAGACAAGAAAACATGTTTGAGTATTGTGGTTGGATAGTACATCATATCATGAAATCGAAATTCTATTGGTGTAGTACAAGTGCTGGCGATCAGCAGGTGTGTCAGTCGAGACCCTAGTCTCGACTCGAGACCACACCACATCGGCACAAAAACAACATAACTCGAGATCATGGTTGCGAGTCCTGTTGCGACTCGAGACATGACCCGAGACCGCCTAGTTTCGAGTGATGAACGTATGACCCGAGACCTCCTCAGTTGCGACTCGAGAACTTGTAGGCTACAACTCGAGACCGCACAGTCTCGACTCGGGACCTCTAGTCTCGACTCGAGACCATATACACATGCACACTGTTTTGGACTTGCATGCTATTACGAGCCCAACTATTTGGGCCGCATACTTGGACTTTGCTTATTCACGTAGATGAGGCTATTGGATGTGTTTGAGCCCTGTTGATTAACTGAAGTATTTATACGTGTGTGCCATGATCAATACGTGTATGCAAATGTGTGTAGAAAACATACGTGCACTACCTGAATACGAACCTGACTTGTGTGGTACAACTATGTTAGGACGTGGTTGACCACAATATAGCTTGATTGATCTTTCTGTGTATCTGCCGAGCAAACCAAGGTGAGTTCACACCCTCTACAAAGCATGGGATTCCCAGGGGTTGGGAATGGGGTTAAGGAAGATGGATTCCTCGTCCTTTATTGGGTAGGACAGCGATGGCTCAGGAATATATTTCCTCGTCCTCATGGACAGATAACTCGTACTGGACCAAAACTCTATCACGAAGTCCCTCCTTTTTATATCGACTTAATCGCCGGGCCAATGGCGAGCGGGTCATTAGTTAGATAGCGCTATTTAGGTCTGAAAAGCCTCACACCGTGCCGCAGAGGACGGGCGTGAACTAATGGATTTGGGCACGTCAATGATGATAGACATTGACAGTTCAGGGCACATAAACATGACTACAGTCAGCAATCGATATGGTAACGAGTCTAGTGTATACATGGGGTAGCCCCCACGGCCGAAATGCCAGATAACTAACATGGGGTAGCCCCCACGGTTGTATTGCCAGAATAAATGGGTAAACAAATCACGTTTTCAACTATGGGGTAACCCCCACGGCAGGATGCCAGTTAAAGGAAACTGTTTTTGGAACAACTTAAAAATGAACACCCAACCGTGAACTCACTCAACTTGTTATTGACTCGTTACTACATGCTTTGCAGGTCAATAGGTACTTAGCTGGAGCTTGCATGGAAGAGAGTCGTTGTGGGACATGGACAGCTGTGTGTCATGTTAAACTTTGAAACGATTAAACTTATGTTTTGGTTTTAAACGTTATGCTTACGCTTGCAACTTAACTATGTTTTGTTTGGACACCAATTGTATTGGTTGGATTTTTATAATCACTTACATGCTTGTTCAATATGATTGGTGGCTGGATCCTGGTCAGTCACGCCTCCAAGCGGTGGTATTCCGCAGGTGGATTTTGGGGTGTGACAGATTGGTATCAGAGCCATTGGTTATAGTGAACTTGGTTTTAATAAAGGGAAAAAGTTTTTGTTAAAACCAGACTATAACCCGTACAGTGCTCTACGATCCACAACGACGCTTCACTCCACATGCAAGGCTCGACATTCTACGTGATATGATCTGTGTATATATTGCCTACTTGTTAATTACATAGTACGTTGCTCATGGTATGCTTGGTTAGTATAACTACTGTTACTTGAACACGTGTGTGCTTACTCTCGTCTGTCATCGTATTTTCACGAACCTCTCTCACTCATGTTCTTCTTGATATGAAGATCATGTCTGGACGCGTTAACATGACTCAAGCCCAGTTGACGGCTCTGATTAACGAACGAGTTGCTGCGGCGCTTGCAGCTGCACACGCAGGAGGTATATCCTGCAGTCCGAACTCATTCTAGGATCTTTAGATCCTACTCTCGTGAACCAACCTTTGTGTTAAACTCTGTCCTTTCCTTCACCCACAACAGGTCAACATGCTCAGCCACCTGTGTGCACCTTTAAAATTTTATGGACTGCCGACCCACTACTTTTAGTGGTACTGAAGGAGCTGTAGGTCTCCTCCACTGGTTTGAGAAGCTCGAGTCAGTTTTCGAAATGTGTGAATGCCCTGAGGCGCGCAGGGTGAAGTATGCTACCGGTACTCTCGAGGGTTTAGCTCTCACATGGTGGAATGCTCAGGTCCAAATGCTGGGGTTGGTTGCTGCCAATGCCACCCCATGGGAAAATTTTAAAGAGATGATCAAGGAAGAATACTGCAGTCAGGATGACATTCATAAGCTGGAAGTCGAGTTCTACAACCTCAAGATGACGGGGTCAGAAATTGAGGCGTATACTAAGAGATTGAGTGAGCTTGCATTACTGTGTCCTACTATGGTGGACCCTCCAATTAAGCGTATTGAACTCTTCCTCAAGGGCTTAGTGCCAGAAATCCAAAGTCATGTGACTTCAGCAAACCTCGCCACTATCCAGCAGGTTGTTCAGTTGGCTCACCGTCTTACTGATCAGGCGGTGGAGCAGAACAGGTTACCCAAACGTATAAGTGCTGCAGCTACTTTGGACGCTCCTAGTGACAACAAGAGAAAATGGGATGGAGCTTCAAGCAAAGGTTCAACTTCTGTGCAATCTCAGTCTCAGCAGAGAAAGACTGATGACTACAAGAGCCCCAGTCAGCAGTCATCTGGTGGTCAAAGTCATGGTGGGTACAAGGGGAATCACCCCAAATACAATCGATGCAACCTACACCACAGCGGGCCATGCACCAGGGGCAACTGTGATCGGTGCAACAAGCCAGGTCACGCCGCCAAGGATTGCAGAAGCTTATACCCCGCGAACCAGAATCGCCAACAACAAGCCCCACAGAACCAGCGACAGCAGCAGCAGCAGTAAGGTAATAACAAAGGATGCTTTCAGTGTGGAGCTGAAGGCCATTTCAAGAAAGATTGTCCCCAACTGAACAGGAACCAGAACAACAACAACAACAACAACAACAATAATCAAGGGAATGGTAACAATGGGAATAACAACAACAACAATGGTGCCAGGGGCGGGCGTTCGTGATTGGCCAAGGTGAAGCAAGGAATGACCCCAATGTTGTGGCGGGTAAGTTCCTTCTCGACGACTTTTATGTTACAGATTTATTTGATTCGGGTGCCGATACTAGCTACATGTCACTAGAAGTTAGTCGAATGCTTAAGCGTATTCCAACACCTTTGAATAACAAGCACACCGTAGAGCTAGCCAACGGTAAGAGTTTAGAGGCCGCACACGTAGTCAAGGGTTGTAAACTTATTCTCGCTAACCAGACCTTCTCTATCGACCTTATTCCTATCGTCTTGGGTATTTTCAATGTTGTCATTGGAATGGATTGGTTATCCCAACACCGAGCAGAAATTCTTTGCAACGAGAAGATTGTTCGTATTCCTGGTTCAGGCGGTGAACCTCTCATGGTTCGTGGTGACAAGAGGGGTGCTGTTGAGAACATCATCTCCCTCCTTAAGGCCCAGAAGTATTTGAGAAAGGGCCACATCGCTATCTTGGCTCTTGTTATGGACACCTCGAAGAAAGAGAAGAAGATAGAAGATTTCCCGATTGTACGCGACTATCCTGAGGTATTTCCTGAGGAACTACCTGGCCTTCCGCCTCATCGCCAAGTTGAGTTTCAAATTGAACTAGCTCCCGGAGCTGCGCCTATAGCTCGTGCACCTTATCGTTTAGCTCCATCAGAGTTGGAAGAACTCTCTACGCAACTACAAGAACTCTTGGATAAGGGTTTTATTCGTCCTAGCTCATCGCCCTGGGGAGCTCCAGTGTTGTTTGTGAAGAAGAAGGACGGTACCTTTAGAATGTGTATCGACTATCGTGAACTCAACAAAGTGACGGTGAAGAATCGTTATCCTCTACCACGTATTGACGACTTGTTCGACCAGCTACAAGGGCCAAGCTACTATTCAAAGATTGATTTGAGATCGGGATATCACCAGCTGAGAGTCCGAGAAGAGGACGTCTCCAAAACAGCTTTCAGAACTCGTTATGGACACTATGAGTTCTTGGTCATGCCTTTTGGGCTGACAAACGCACCTGCGATTTTCATGGACTTTATGAATCGAGTGTGCAAGCCTTACCTGCACAAGTTCGTTATAGTCTTCATCGACGACATCCTCAACTATTCTAAGAGCCAGGAGGAACACGAGCAACATCTACGACTTATTTTGGAACTTCTTCGAGCAGAACATCTATACGCCAAGTTTTCAAAATGTGACTTCTGGCTTCGTGAAGTCCATTTCTTAGGCCATGTGGTGAACAAGGATGGGATTCACGTTGATCCATCTAAGGTAGACTCAATTAAGAACCGGCCTGCACCTCGTACACCAACGGAAATTCGCCAATTCTTGGGTTTGGCAGGTTACTACAGGAGGTTCATTAAGGATTTTTCTAAGATTGCACAGCCTCTCACCTCACTAACGCAGAAAGGCGTGGTTTATCGATGGGGAAATGCACAGGAATTAGCATTCCAGCACTTAAAGGATAGACTTTGCAGTGCACCTATCCTTTCATTGCCAGAGGGCACAGACGACTTTGTGGTTTACTTCGACGCATCAATTCAGGGTCTTGGTTGTGTATTGATGCAACGGGATAAGGTTATAGCCTATGCCTCACGCCAACTCAAAGTTCATGAAAGAAACTACATTACGCATGATTTAGAGCTGGGAGCTGTTGTTTTTGCACTTAAGATATGGCGACATTACCTGTACGGTACCAAGTGCGCCATCTACACCGACCACAGGAGCCTCGAACATATCTTCAAGCAGAAGGAACTGAATATGCGACAACGACGATGGGTCGAGCTACTGAATGACTACGAGTGCTCGATCAGGTATCACCCGGGCAAGGCCAACGTTGTGGCTGACGCCCTCAGTCGAAAGGACACTGCGCCTAAGCGCGTACGAGCTTTGCAACTCACAATACATTCTAGTCTTCCTTCCCAGATACGAGACGCTCAGGTAGAAGCATTGAAACTAGAAAACGTCAGGGCTGAAGCCCTACGCGGCTCAAGGCAACGCTTAGAACAAAAGGAAGACGGTGCTTACTACGTAACGGGACGTATTTGGGTCCCACTCTATGGCAACTTACGAGAGCTTGTGATGGATGAAGCACACAAGTCTCGCTACTCGGTACATCCTGGTTCGGATAAGATGTACCACGATATCAAAACTACGTATTGGTGGCCTAGCATGAAGGCCCACATAGTAACTTACGTCAGCAAGTGTTTGACTTGTGCGAGAGTCAAGACGGAATACCAGAAACCCTCAGGCCTACTCCAACAACCAGAGATACCACAATGGAAATGGGAGCAAATTTCCATGGATTTCGTTACTAGCCTGCCTAGATCTCAGCGCGGAAACGATACTATTTGGGTGATCGTGGATCGACTCACAAAGTCTGCACACTTCTTGGCTATCAAAGAAACAGATAAATTCTCCACTCTAGCAGAAGTATATCTCAAGGAAGTTGTTTCGAGGCACGGGGTGCCCACCTCTATTATCTCGGATCGAGATGCACGTTTCACTTCAGAACTGTGGCAAGCAATGCACAAATCCTTTGGCTCACGATTAGACATGAGCACGGCGTATCACCCTCAGACGGACGGGCAGTCCGAGCGCACTATTCAAACCTTAGAAGACATGCTTCGTGCATGTGTAATCGACTTTGGCAACAGCTGGGAAAAGCATCTGCCACTTGTGGAATTCTCGTATAATAACAGCTACCACACCAGCATTAAAGCTGCTCCATTTGAGGCATTGTACGGGCGTAAATGCCGGTCACCTCTTTGTTGGGCAGAGGTGGAGGATAGTCAGATCACTGGTCCAGAACATGTGGTAGACACAACTGAACGAATTGCTCAAATACGACAACGTATGGTGGCAGCTCGTGACCGTCAGAAAGTCTACGCCGATAAGGGCAGGAAACCACTAGAGCTCCAGGTTGGGGAGCGGGTACTACTCAAAGTTTCACCCTGGAAGGGTGTGGTTCGTTTTGGTAAACGAGGCAAACTTAACCCACGATACGTTGGACCTTTTGAAATCATCGAGAAAATAGGCAAGGTGGCCTACAAACTGAACTTACCAGCGGAACTCAGTGCAGTTCACAACGTTTTCCACGTGTCGAATCTGAAGAAGTGTCTGTCAGATGAGACCCACATAGTTCCTCTGAAGGAACTCACTATCGACGAGCAGTTACGATTCGTCGAATAACCAGTTGAATTCACGGACCGGGATGTTAAGGTCCTCAAGAACACTAGAATACCTCTCATTCGAGTTCGTTGGAACTCACGTCGCGGCCCAGAGTTCACCTGGGAACACGAAGATCAGATGAAACAAAAGCATCCCCAACTATTCGCAAACAGTACAACCACTACTGAGGCTGAAGCTACGGAATTTCGGGACGAAATTCCAGAACAACGGGGGGAGGATGTGACACCCCAGGAAAACCAGGAAAACCATACAACTTAACTAGCTACCTCAGTGAGTACTTACCAAATTTCGGGATGAAATTTCTTTCAACTTGGGGATAATGTGACAACTCGTAATTTAGAACCCTTAGTTGTATCTTGATGTAACATGCTTGAACGTTATGTGACTAATTGACTTGTTGATTTAAAGAATGTTATAAGTGAACATTATGTGAATGTGTGTCGTGCGTGTATGTATGTATATATTTACTCGTAAACCGAAATCACAACTCGAGACCACTCGGTCTCGAGTGAACAAGGTAACTGTTGGGCCGGTTGGGCCATGCTCCTCCTCACCCCACTCGAAAACCCACTAGGGTGAACTAACTTAGTATATAACTCATGCTCCTAGCCATTTTTGCCATTTCTTTGGGCAACTCACACTCACTCTCACACACACTCTCCTACATTCTCTCTCACTAAAACCCTAGAAGCACAAGCCTTCTCTCCTCTCTTTCGGATTCAACCGGTGACAACAAGGGCTCTCGGATTGGAAGCTTATTCATCGATTTCTCCATATCCTCGCACCTTGAAAACCTAACCGGTTAGTGATTCATGTTATGTATTGTATCTCGGTTGATGATGATGTGTTGTATTCCGGTTGATGATGATGTATGATGAAGTTATTTGATAATATGTTTGCTTGTTAAGTTTTATGCATGATGAATACATCCTTCTTGAATAGACGGTATTTAGATTGTTGTTATATGATGATGTAATGCCGGCTTTGTATAGATAATATGTGATGGATCATGAATGATTGTAATCGGCTCTATATGGTTTGAATCCGAATGGCTTGGTTATGTTTAGGAGGTTTATTACTCATGAAATCGAATTTTGCATATGTGGGTTAGATGATGTGCATGGTTAGAATATATGATAGGATAGGGTTGCTTGATTAATCATATTGCAAAATGTGGAAAACCCTAAAATGATGAACAAGTTTGAATGATAATACGAATATTTGAATATGATATGAACATGTTATGAACATTTGAAAATGCTTGTTTGATCTGTTTTGAATCAATGTTAGACAAGAAAACATGTTTGAGTATTGTGGTTGGATAGTACATCATATCATGAAATCGAAATTCTATTGGTGTAGTACAAGTGCTGGCGATCAGCAGGTGTGCCAGTCGAGACCGTAGTCTAGACTCTAGACCACACCACATCGGCACAAAAATAGCATAACTCGAGATCATGGTTGCGAGTCCTGTTGCGACTCGAGACATGACCCGAGACCGCCTAGTTTCGAGTGATGAACGTATGACCCGAGACCTCCTCAGTTGCGACTCGAGAACTTGTAGGCTACAACTCGAGACCGCACAGTCTCGACTCGGGACCTCTAGTCTCGACTCGAGACCATATACACGTGCACACTGTTTTGGACTTGCATGCTATTACGAGCCCAACTATTTGGGCCGCATACTTGGACTTTGCTTATTCACGTAGATGAGGCTATTGGATGTGTTTGAGCCCTGTTGATTAACTGAAGTATTTATACGTGTGTGCCATGATCAATACGTGTATGCAAATGTGTGTAGAAAACATACGTGCACTACCTGAATACGAACCTGACTCGTGTGGTACAACTATGTTAGGACGTGGTTGACCACAATATAGCTTGATTGATCTTTCTGTGTATCTGCCGAGCAAACCAAGGTGAGTTCACACCCTCTACAAAGCATGGGATTCCCAGGGGTTGGGAATGGGGTTAAAGAACATGGATTCCTCGTCCTTTATTGGGCAGGACAGCGATGGCTCAGGAATATAATTCCTCGTCCTCATGGATAGATAACTCGTACTAGACCAAAACTCTATCACGAAGTCCCTCCTTTTTATATCGACTTAATCGCCGGGCCAATGGCGAGCGGGTCATTAGTTAGATAGCGCTATTTAGGTCTGACAAGCCTCACACCGTGCCGCAGAGGACGGGCGTGAACTAATGGATCTGGGCACGTCAATGATGATAGACATTGACAGTTCAGGGCACATAAACATGACTACAGTCAACAGTCGATATGGTAACGAGTCTAGTGTATACATGGGGTAGCCCCCACGGCCGAAATGCCAGATAACTAACATGGGGTAGCCCCCACGGCTGTATTGCCAGAATAAATGAGTAAACAAATCACGTTTTCAACTATGGGGTAACCCCCATGGCAGGATGCCAGTTAAAGGAAACTGTTTTTGGAACAACTTAAAAATGAACACCCAACCGTGAACTCACTCAACTTGTTGTTGACTCGTTACTACATGCTTTGCAGGTCAATAGGTACTTAGCTAGAGCTTGCATGGAAGAGAGTCGTTGTGGGACATGGACGGTTGTGTGTCATGTTAAACTTTGAAACGATTAAACTTATGTTTTGGTTTTAAACGTTATGCTTCCGCTTGCAACTTAACTATGTTTTGTTTGGACACCAATTGTATTGGTTGGATTTTTATAATCACTTACATGCTTGTTCAATATGATTGGTGGCTGGATCCTGGTCAGTCACGCCTCCAAGCGGTGGTATTCCGCAGGTGGATTTTGGGGGTGTGACATTCCATGTGTAAACCTAACAAACAAGCATTCATTAAGTCACGTATTCATGCGATAACGGTTAGCGTTTAAAGTATTGCTTAGTGTGTTCAATGTGATTTTGTATAAGTAACGTATGTAACACCCAAAAGTGCGTAAAGCAAAAAGGGATCGAGTATACCCACAGCGATTGATTGAAGGGAGCGCTAGAGAGTAGGGTTAGCCTGAACAGATTGATAGCATAACGATAAGCGACGCGTAAAATGATACAGAGTGCAAGTAGGACAACAGTTCGATCGGATGGCAGTCCGATCGGACAGCCGGTCGTTCGAGTGACAGTCCGTTCGGACGGTCGTCCGGTCGGATGACCGTTCGAATGGATTGTTACTTCCTTTGGGAAGGATGTGTTTGTGTATGATGGCTTGACTTTTGAAGTTTTCGTTGTAGCATTTTGAAAACATTGAAGTATCTCTACCTTTCAGGTCAATCGATCGAACGACCGTTCGATCGGGCGACAGTCCGATAGGTTGGGCACTTCAGGGAGAAGAAGTTCACAGCAGATTGTCACTCGATAGGACGGTTGTTCGCTCGGGTGGCATGCCTTGTGCATTGAACATGTTGAAAATTGTTTAAGTGTTGAAGTTTCGAAACATCTCATAGTCGGATGGTCGGTCGATCGAGTGGTAGCTCGATCGGACGACAACCCGTTCGGTGTTCCAAAACCTTTGAAGTTTGAATGATAGTTAAGTGTGGGTACCAGGATGTAAGTCGATTGGGTGACCGGTCGTTCGGATGAGAGTCCGTTCGGACAGCAGTCCGATCGGACGACACTCCATCCTGGTCAACCTGTTCATCTTCTTCCTTGGTCATTCTGGTAATTTGTCGTTCTATCGAGATGATTTGATAACGCATTAGACAACAGAAACTTCGTCACGACTTAGTAACCTGATCGGACAGGAATCACCGAAATCCGGCCGGTTAACTGTTCGAGACGGTGTTCCATGTTTAACCCGAAATCGGTAATCTCGTGGATAGAATCCAGATCTTGAACCAACACAACCACAAGAATGAGTAGTAAGTCGGCACAAGCTCCGATTCTATAGGTTTTGAATGCATTGAATGCAAAAGAGTTGAAAGAAAGTTGGAAAACCATCTCTCAATCCTTTTCATTGTGAATATGTTTAGATCTATGAAAGATCTTTGTTTGTTTATGTGGAAATCGGTTAGATCTAAGTTATTCTTGGTGGATTGAGGCCAAAACATGAAGTTCTCAAGAACACATGATGACGTCATCCTAGAACACCTTGAATCTTGATGATTTCACGGTTAAAAGTTAAGATTCAAAAGATAGAAAGGTGTAGGAGTGCGTGTAGGTTAAGGAAGTACAAGATTTAGGATGAGATCTTACCGAAATCGCGAGAAATCTGAAGAAAAGTGGGGAAGATGAGCTGGTCGAAGGAGAGTTGCCAAAAGTGGAAAGTATGATGGTGACAGGGGGTATTTATAGGGTTTCCCAAAAAGGAAAGGGGAGGAGAGGGCTGGTCGATCGGTTGGCAGCCTGATCGATTGGCTGGCCGATCGAGCGGCAGCTCGATCGAACAGCTGGTCGATCGGCTGGCCACCTGGTCGATTGGCCAGCGTTCAAGTGTCTGATGCGACGAGTTTTTGCCGTTTCGATTGCGATTGCGAGCGTTGCGATGCGATAAAGTTTCATAGTCAAATTACTTCTAATCCCAACTACTATATCAACATAAAAGCATCCTTATTTCCTATGCGATTAGTGTTTGCGATTCGATTGCGATTGAGTTTCGATTGCGTTTTGATTGATTATCACACATAACATAAATAAACATGCACAAGTAACACATAAGGCACACAACACGTATAACAGTAACCAAAATGCGTAATTCGAGTTGCGAGTGCGATTGCGATAGCGATAAAGCGATTAGTCATGCGATAAACAGCGACTACTATGCGATTATTAATAGATACTCCACATAATACAACTAAAGCGATAACAAAATAGGCTATCTACGAGTCAAAGAAGTCAAAACAGGAATTGAGCAAGGAGAGACAGAACGCAATTAGCAATCTGTTCTTCCTTTGACTTCAATCTTAACTTTGACTTTCGAAACACGAGGTGTTACAACTTTGGTGTCGAGGGACGCGAATTATTCTAGTGGACACTCGGGTTTGTGACAGACCGTGTCATCCCGATCAGTCAAAAACCCAATAAAACTAGGTAGCTAGGGTAAGTCGAGTATCGTATCCACGAAGAGCATGTGGTCAGTATTGCACGACTTGTTTGATTAGTTAGACTATTTACAAAAATGTACAAAGTAATTATGAAGCTTGCTAATTTTCTTTGTTTGTTTGATTTAAAAAGAAATCGGAGTGAACCGACAAACTGCTCTTATCTAAAACAATGGTTTATTAAATAAGATTGCAAAACTTACTAAGTGGATGAAAACAATTTAGAAATAAGTCCCACACCCGGTTCGATAATTGTAAGACATGGGGTTCCCACATGTTTTAACTTGATTCAGTTGCATATAGTGATTAATGAATTTAGTGTCACGTGGCTTAGGTGCCAAAAGCTATCAACGTCATAGAAAATGGAGCGCAATGCACTTCTTTACCAAGAACATGTAAATCCTAACCTAAGATAAGGCATAATTGCACATAACCATTTCGCAAAGTCAAATTTTATCATCACTCGACAATTTACGAATTCGAAACAAATGCAAGACAATTATCAAAGGTTTCAAATTCTAAACAACTTGTCACAAAATCAAACTAAACACAAATGTATAAACCCTAGAAAATCTTATCACAATCTACACCGGGGTGAACCCGAGGAGACTAGTCGCTCATGGTTAAAGGAACACGATCATCGAATGATGAACACAAACACCGAGCCATGACCGTGAGTCTTGGAGGAATGATGACGGTTTGGGTTTAGGTTTTGGATGATGAGTGTGGATGATTGAAGATGATGGTGGAAAGGTTGATGATGATGGTGATGGTGATGGAGGATTAGGGTTATGAATGTGATATGATGAGTTAGGGGTTAGAGATGTTAGAGGTGAAGGAGATGATACTTGGCTCCAAGAATGATAGATGGTCTTCAAAACTTCGTAACCCCAAATCTTTGGTCAAACCCGGTTAAAACAACATTTGGGTGAAATTCAGCGTTTTGAAGAATCTGGGGACAGTAGCCTACGCGCCCCTGGCGTCGCCGGCGCCCCCTAGAATTTACATTTTTCTGCTGATGCCATAACCTGCTGTCTACGTGAATTCCATCGACGCAGGTGCATCGTCGACGGCCCGGGGGCATGGGCGACGCCCCTTGTAGGGTGTCGTTTCCTGTTTTGTTAATTTCACTTCTCTGGTTGATCCCGTTACTCCCGATGCTCCATAAAGCTTCCAAATAGCTCCTTAAACTCCGTTAGACCTGCACAATACAATTCTAATCAAAAGTAGGCCATTCGAAACTAAAAGTTATGTAAAAACATAAACTTAAACACAATAAAGCACCGGTTTTCAACCACATATCACATCCCCACACTTGTCTTTTGCTTGCTCTCAAGCAAATTTGTTTTGTTTTTCACTTTCACATGGGTCAAATAAAAGACACACAATTCCCGTTCTCAAAACTCAAGTTAAGGTTTAACGCCTTGCCCAGTTCATGATGTTCACAATCCTCGAGACATTTAATGGTAAAGCGATTAATCCTATAAAAATGATGACCCAAGATTAACCCGCCCTTAAAACTAACATATAATACATATCCCTCACAATTTTCTCTGCACTCGGTTTAAAATTCAGCTAATTATGATGCATTAGCACTTTTCAAGTGATCACTCAAAACCGATTAGAACAGGTACCCGCATAGGCTAGCAACTCAATCATTCTCCACCACTGAACACGACTACTAAGCACAAGTCAAAAGGTCCTTATGGGTTGTAACGAGGCTAGGCTAAGGGTGTGGAATAGGATATTTTAAAAGTGGCTAAGGTGATAAAAACTGTTTTTTTATTACAAAGACTACAAAACAACTAACTACGAATATCAAACTACAAGGTAACATTTTCCGCCTTTTATTCAACAAACTATAAAGACATATTTTTGTGTTTTTCACAGTGATTTTCTGCTATTTTTCATGATATTTAATTTCTGAATTTTTTTATTTTTTTAAACCACAACTTTACAAACAAACAAATCCTAAAATCGAATTTTTATCACATGGGTTAAAAATAAAATGGTTTAATGGTCAAAGGCGAAATGGGTTGGTCAAACGAAAGGTTTAGGCTCAAAGTTGGCTACTAAGGAATTGGTTTTGGTTAAGGGTAATATACATGGTGTAAAAAGAAAAGGTTTATCTAATTCCTTAATCATTCTTGTGCTCGTATTCGGTCTATGGTCTCAAACATATCAAAAGTTGCAAGTGCTACAATATGCGACTAATGGCACACTCAAACAAAGAATTATATATATATATATATATATATATATATGATGTGTAAAAGTGGCTCAAAATCTCACGTAAGAAGGGTATGGTATGTGATATGCATGACACATTTAGTTTCTTAAGCGGGTTATTCCCAAATAACCACCCGCTAAATACCCGCCATGTTACTATTTAGAACTTAACCATGACAAAAGACTGGTGTGCGTTAGGTGTAATATGTTTTTATTGATATTTTAAGCCCATTTTACGCATTATTCAAGTTTTAAATTTATAAAACACGATATTCTACTAACACTAAACACACACATGGGCAAGTGCATCCATCGTGAGCGTAGTATAGCGTTGGTAAGATACCGAGGTCGTCCAAGGACACAAGAGCTTTTAGTACCGGTTTATCCTCAACGTCTAATCAATCTAAATTTTTTTGGAAAGTAGGCCCCTCTTTTGAAGGTGATGTTACCCTCAACCCACTGGTTTGAGTTAGCAAGGATACAATCCCATAGGGTCGGAATATTGAAAGATAATTAATTAAGTTATTAATGCGAAAAGTGGTAGGCCCCTCTTTTGAAGGTGACGTTACCCTCGGCCAGTGGCGGATCTTGCCCATTGAACATGCCAGGGCCGAAAGACACGGGCACTAAAAAAAGTCCGGGCAAGCCCGGGCCAAACATAGTATATATAAAAAATTTCGGTCGAAATGCGGAAAATTAGCACTACGGCCGAAAAACTTGCCCGGGCCGTGGCCCTGCCACAGCCCTGTTAAGAACCGCCCCTGCCCTTGGCTAAGTGGTTTGAGTCAGCAGGGAAACAATCCCAAATAGACGGTTTAATGTATTAATAGTAGTTTACAAATGAGGGGATCAAGCCATTCGCACCGCCGCCATCCGATACCAGTGGGTATTAAAGGAGGTCCTAGTAAGCTTGACACAGGTCCTTGCAGGATCTATACACTAAACAAGGCAAGAACCTTACTAAACCATTCCCTTAACCCCTGACCAGATAGCCAACATATCTCTATATAGACCGTAGAGATATGAATGGTGTAAATCTTTCACTTTATATAGACAGTAAAGTAATGCCAAGACACAACGGACAAATGATAAAGAAGTTTCACCTTCAACATAAGAAATTTGTTATTAAAGTCATTAATACAAAACCAAATAAAAAGTGCAAAAAGATTAAAAATCAAAAGTAATACATTAAATGCTTGTTTTCACCAAGTGATGTAAGAGACTTAGCCAAACATGGCCTTTGATTGACAAGAACTCTTACGATCAATCTTGGATCCCGAGACTACTAGACACACTCTAAGATGGATGGTGGATGATGGATGATGGTGGTGGATGTGGGAGTTGTAGTGGTGGTGGTGGAGTGGTGGCAAAGTAGGAGAGAGGTGGTTTGCCAAGGGATGCCTTTGAAGTAAGCCAAGCACCCCTATTTATAGCCTGAACAGAAGTCTGGCCACGGCCCCGTGTCCAGCGGACACGCCCCTGTGGCCATCCCTTGTCTCTTCCTTCATTTATTGGATTTGTCAGCATTGGGCTCCACACGGCCCGTGTTCGCTAGGCAGGCCCCGTGTGCAGAAGCGTATCTGTACTACCAAGATTTGCAAGATTCTACAAATCTTAGCGTTGACCTCGCCCCGTGCTAAGCTGGGCACGCCCCCGTGGTGGGCATATAAGCTTCCACAACTTTGTCCATTTCTGCAGGCATCTGACCATGCCCCCGTGTCCAGTGGGCATAGGCCATGGTCAGCCTTTTGTTTCTTGTTTTTGCTCTTGGGGATGCTGCCGAGAGGTTGGGCATGTCACGTTTATTCCTTCTTGTTGTATTTATGTTAGTTTTTACTGCATATTTGTTCCTTTTATTCGTTTAAGCTCATTTGGTCCTGAAAATACAAAAGGAAGACAAAAACACACTTTTTCCAACATTAGTACCAAAAAAAGGTTAGTTTAATGCCTTGTTTGATGTAATTTATATGTTTCATTTTACACACATCAAATACCCCCACACTTGAATCGTTGCTTGTCCTCAAGCAAAACTTTTTATTATGTGGCTTACACACCCAAATGGAATAGGTAGGAGAGAAGTTTTTGGCTTGTCTTGAGTGTCGGGAATCCAAGATCTTTATTGGGTTTTATTTTTATTCTATTTAAAATCCTATTCGTTATGATTTATTTAGAACGTTTCATAGGAGAAATTACTTATTCGGGCTTAACATGCCTCTTTAAAATTCCATTTATATACAAGCTCACATACCTCATGGGAAATCACTCAACACTCGGCCGAAATATGTATTTTTGTGAAACACTTGAGACCGGCATGGAACTTACTTCTACCATATGTTTGCCAAGCAATCAATCCTCCTCCTTTTTAACTATGAACCTTTGTAAACATCAAGAGGACTTGGGAAAGGGTAGGCTTGGGCTAAAGGTAGGTGGTTTTGGTTATTGGTCAGTAAAAAGGGGCTAAAAGCGTAAAAAGCGTCGGTCGTAGTAAAAATTTTTGTTTTGTGACTTTTATTCGAACTAAGCATCTTCAAACAAATTTTCTTTGAGGAACTTGTTTGTTTATTGCTAGACTTCCATTTTTTATAAAGAAGCGTCACAGGAAAACCGAGCTTTTTACTAAAATAAAGGGGTTGAAAAGAAAAAGGTTTTGGTCGGTAAGGGTGTTTGTTTTGTGGGTTTAGAAATGAAAGGTTTAGACTCAAAGGGGTTAACTAAGGGGATTTTTGGGTAGGTGATAAAAAAATGAAAAATAATGGTGTTGAAAGGAAAATGGGTTAGTCCTAATGCCTCCATCATTTACTTACTTGAGTTTAACTTGGTAATGACCGGGAATGTATTGTCGTTGCAAGTTCTAGAGTTGTAAGAACCAAGCGGCTATTGACACAAGAAACGAAAAATGAGCATTTAGTTTTCAAGGTGTATGCTTGTATGCTCAATAAAGGCTCAAAACTCACATATTGTGGGAATGGGTTGAAAATGTGATCAAGTATATATAATCAAATTTTAATTAGATTTGTCATGCCTTTTCATAATTTTCTTATGTTGGTTCTTTTATCACGACGCTATCGATTGTAAATTTGTAAAAATATAACCTTTTTAGAACTTGCTATTCCCAAATAAAACCAAGAAAATAAAAAAAAAATAAAAAAATTTTGAAAAAATTTGGGGTGATTAGCGATTCCAATAGAGTTTTGTGTAAAGCTTGCTATTAGGAATTGCAAAATTCAAGATTTTAGCATCCCCCCACACTTAAATTACACATTGTCCTCAATGTGTCCCAAAAATAAGTTTTTAGGCTGATTGAATGTGTAAAAAGATGTTTAAAACAAGGTTTGGTGTTACTGGGCACCTGGCTGGGTGACCACGGCCCCGTGGTCAGAGTGCCAGTAACAGAAACTTACAGAAGGTGGCCACGGGGGCGTGCCTAGTAAACACGGCCCCGTGGCGGGCAGTTTTCAGACAAACAGCAGGTACAGGAGAGTGGACACGGGGGCGTGCTGGCTGAGCATGGCCATGTGTTGACAGTCTGCAATAAATTAAAACAGGTTTTTGGCTTTCGGTTTGGGTTTCCGGACTTATGTAGCACTAATACTTAGTGCTTCCAAGTTTCCTAGGTACATGTTTTGCTTAAATGCCACACCACACCACACAACACATAACAAACATCCTAAACACACCAAAGTTAATCATCCTACATCACACATAAACGGAAAATAAAATGCAGAAAAGTAAAAGTGTTAAAGGAAAGTAAATTGTTCAAACTTTGGCACGCATGCCAGTTAATTGTTCGTGGGATAAAGGGTTAACCTGGTAGAAGTTGCATCCGTGTTATACCACCTCCAACGCTTCCGCATCAATCCATGTCCTCGTCTTCATCATCTCCTCCTCGATACATCATGTGCTCCCGGATGTGGCTGATGTCATCTTGCATGTCAGAGATGTTCCTTTCCATTGCTCCGACCCGGGTGTAGGTGTTGCTGGCCATGTTATAGATGTTGCGGGTGTATAAGAGATTTTCCTGCAAAAGATCATGTAACTTTTGAAAATTAGGAAAACCACCCCTTGAGACGAGGATGAACTCGGCTGGCTATGAAATTGAGGAGGAGGACGGATTGGGTTGGCGTGAAGAACGAGAGCCTCCTGTGGGTTCCAAACATGCCCCTGGACGGTTTGGAAGCGGACCGTTCCGTCACCCGCCTCGTGGATAATTCCCATTGAACGACATTGAACGAGATCTACCTTACCTGGCCATGGACCCTTATGGAAAGATTTTGGCATTCTTTGAACAAAGGTCTTGTAGAGGCGGTAGATCCATCCCCCAAAGAAGATAGGTGTCGGGGAGGAGGCCCGATTGGTTGAGATGTATGTTTCGTAGGAGTAGGTGTGGGACATCAAGAGGAACACGGTTGTGGATGCAGTACAAGACGGTGAGATCACGTAGGTTGACAACACCGGTACTATCACACCTTTGACTGAGGGAGTTGCTAAGGACCCTATGAATGTAGCGGTAGAGAGGGTCCCGCAACTGGGAGCTCTTGGTTTGGCTTGGATCGTATGGACCTTCCCCGATTTGAGACCATGTCGTTTGACGCATGTTGGTTGAGATTTCACGGAGACCACCCGTGTTTTCTTCTTCACCGGCATCCTCTTCGAAAAACAAACCAATTTGTACCCCAAATTGTGCAATAGAAATTGAAAGCATCTCCCCCGCACAATGGAATTCGACCCCTTCTCCATCAAATGGCTTCGCTTTAGCCTTGAAAGCAAATGTGCTATAGAACTCCATGCTATATTCGTGAACCGCATGGAGTCTAGTGCAGAGGGCCACCCTTAATGGACCCGTGACTAAGGTGTTGAAACGGTCTAGCTGTCCTATAGCTTCCAGGGTCTCGAGGCAGACTTGTCTTGGAATTTCCTCGGGCCTTGTCTTGAGAACATCAAATCGGGCTTGATAGTTCCATTCATTTTGATTAAAACTTGTGAATTTTCTGGCCGTCTGAAAGAAAACACAAAACAATTAGCACGAAATAATAAATTTTCGAAGAAAACTGAAAACAGCAACCTGGACACGGCCCTGTGGCCAATGGCCACACCCCGTGTTCAACAGGTTTTTGCTGGCGACGCCCCCGTGCTCACTGACCACGACCCCATGGTCAGGCGTCTGTTTTCCAAAAATCCCATTTTTCGAACCGGTTTCGAAAAGTTGAAAATTTTTGGTTGAGTAGAGGCGGTTTTCCCCGAAAATGAAACCCCAAGTGCCATTTTTCTAAAACAAACCGTTCGCCCCTTCAATTTCATCTTTTCGGTTCAAAAACAAGGGTTTGAGGTTTTTGTTTGAAATCGGGCAAATCAACCAACAATTTAAGTTGATTTACTTCCTATAACATGTAACTATGCTAATACTAACATATCTAAGCAAAAATTTGAGGTTTGATTCAGTTCAATTTCAAGAACCCTATATTTTTCCCCGAATTTTTTTTGTTAAACTACATACAGTTCATTAAACTAACTAACTATGATGATATAATCATACCTTGACGATGTTGAACGGTGGAAGAACGTGAAAATCTGCAGATATTCGCGGAGGAACCAGAGAGTTTTCGGGGAAACGGGTCGTGGTGAAATGAAAATGAGAAGAAAAAAAGGGTTTTATGCCCGACAGTAGCCGACCACGGCCCCGTGTCCAGCGGGCACGACCCCGTGGGCGGGTAAAAACTTTTTTTAGTGCACATGTGAGTGACATGTTTCCCAAAACTTGGTTTTAGAAATCTTACCCATTTTAGAAGCTTTCATGACGTCCGTTACCTTTAAGATATGATGTTGATGCACAAACCTTTGTTCATTCCTCGGCCGCTTGTAGCGAGATCTCTTCCTCTTCATCCTCAATGAATCATTAATAAAGCTTTAACCGTTGGCCATTGACTTTGAATGGAACCCCATTCCGAGATCGAATTTCAATTGCACCGTATGGAAAAATATGGGTTATAGAAAAAGGTCCCGACCACCTAGACTTTAATTTACCGGGAAATAATCGAAGTCGTGAATTAAATAATAGAACTTGATCTCCTACTCGAAATTCATTAGGCTTTATGTGTTTATCATGCAAATTTTTCATTCTTTCCTTATAAATTTCGGAGTCGGAATATGCGTGATTCCTTAATTCGTCTAATTCATTTAATTGACAAAATCGATTTTTATCGGCAGTTTTTATGTCAAGTTTACGGTTTTTATTGCCCAGTAGACTTTGTGTGCAATTTCTACTTGCAAATGACAATTTTTTCCATAGACGAGCTTATATGGGGTGGTACCTATAGTTGTTTTATATGCGGTTCGAAAAGCCCATAAAGCGTCGTCTAATTTATCGGCCCATTTCTTTTTATTTAACCCTACAGTTTTTTCAAGTATTCTTTATAAACCTCTATTAGTCACTTCGGCTTGTCCATTTGTTTGAGGGTGATATGCGGTGGAGATCCGGTGATAGACCCCATATCTTGTTAAAAAAAATTGCGAGTTGATGGTTACAAAAATGGGTACCCCTATCACTTATTACCGCTTTTGGAGTTCCAAAACGAGAAAATAATTGTTTCAGGAATCTTACCACAACTCTTCCATCATTTGTTGGAAGAGCTTCGGCTTCGGCCCATTTTGACAAGTAATCTACTGCCACAAGTATATATTTGTTTCCTTTCGATGGTGGGAAAGGTCCCATAAAGTCAAGCCCCTACACATCAAAAATTTCACAAATGTTAGTGCATTACGTCTATTGACTTCGTCTTGTATCATGTAATAGGATAGAATAGGATAATCAGTGTCCGAGGTTTAAAAAACAGTTTGTTAGATTTAAGATGCTGATTCCACTCGTAATGACACAAGGTCATTTGGAGCGAAATCAGAACATCTGATTCCACACGAAATGACTCCATGTCATTAGGAGTGGAATTAACACCACTATATATAGGGCATGTTTTGTTTTCATTTGGTAACGGTTCTGAAACTTGTAACGAAGTGCTGCCAGATTGCTTTCAGGTTGTAAACGTTGTTAAATCAATCAAAGAAGCATTATAATTAGTTTGAGCATCTGTATCTTTGATTCCGCCTTTGATACAGAGAAAAGACTCTTCTGATCTACTCGTTCGGGTCCAACAACGATCCTACAAGTGGTATCAGAGCTCAGGAGGAAGAGTTTAGCTCAATTATATCAGTTTTCTGTCTTCTACACCTTCTTTTTCAATCTGGACAAGATTTACCGGTCAAAACCAGATCAAAATTTCACAGATTGTTTAAAATTGGACATAGATAAACCCTTGAAAGTTTCACATCTAAATTCGGACTAAAAATGGACAAAATTGACCTCCGAACTGATTCCGCTCGAGATGGATAGTTTCTGATTCCGCTCCTAATTTTCTGATTCAGCTTCAAAAGTCTGATTTCGCTCCAAAAGACTTGCTGATTCCGCTCCTGGTCAATTTCAAAAGGCTGATTCCGCTCCAACATTCAGTTTAATTCCGCTCCAGAAGACCATTATGTCTGATTCCGCTCCAGAAGCTTAAAAATCTAATTCCGCTCCAAACAGAAGTCTGATTCCGCTCCTGGCTACCATATTCTGATTTCGCTCCTAGACACAAAATTCTGATTCCGCTCCAGAAGTTTAAAATCTGATTCCACTCCAAAGTGCAAATTTGTGATTCCACTCCAAAGTGCAAATTTGTGATTCCACTCCAAAAGTGAACTTTTTCGCGTCAAGATCATTTCATGACAACCGAGTGTGATTGAAGATGTCAAGCAACGATGAAGAGTTCTACAACACATTCTATAACGCATTCACTTCCGAATCGTCAGATAGAAGATCTGAGATGAAAGAATATTCAAGAGAGATTTCAGAGAATTTGAAGTTTGAGAACATGTACGGAAGCCAACAGAAGCCACCAAAGCTAATGAAAGTTGAAGATTATCACTGGTGGAAAAACAGATTTGAGGGTTGGGTAAAAGCTTTCGCTCCTGAAAGCTGGTTAAAAATGACAGATGGATACACTGAACCAGTAAAAGAGGGAGGAGAGTTAATAGATCCAAAAGATTTCTCATACATAGATGTGAAAAATGTTGTGGCTGAATATAAGATGATCACATTAATCAAACAGTCAGCGAGAGAGGATATTATCTCGTTACTTGAACAAGAGAAAACTTCAAAGAGTTTGTGGGAAGCGTTAGGGAGAAAGTGTGTAGGAAGTAATGAAATTGTCAAAAACAAAAAGAAATTGTTGCGTAAAGAGTTTGATTTATTCAGTTGTATGAAAAATGAATCTGTTTGTAGAATGATCGAAAGATTTGGGCATCTAAAAATGGAGTTAGCCAGACATGAAATCACATATTCTGAAGAGGATTTGGTGGATAAATTGTTTGATTCATTGCCAAATGATCAAGAGTGGCAATACTTCGCTCTAATGTTGAAAAATACAATCAAGCCTGAAGATTTAAAAGTGGATTTGCTTATTGAAAGGCTTGAAAGCCATGAGTTGGAGATAAAAAGATCTAAAGTCAACAATCCGACTTATCAGCAGAATGTAGAGCTTTACTACAGAGGAAATGTATCGCAGGCTGGGTCTCCAAGAACAGCGTTTTCTGCAGAAAGTTCAAATTCAGTGAACAATGAAAGTCTTCACAATGGTTTTCACGGTGGATCTTCTTCAACAGTTTCAGATCAATCTGATTCAAAGAATTTATTCAAGTGTAATATCGCAGTGGATTTGAAGAATGGGCAGAATTTCAGTGAAGAATCGGCAAAACAACAGATGGTTTTCTTGGCATCTGTACTTGAATCGTATGAAAGCCTCGTTGCAGGGAAGATTGGCAATACCAACTTGATGAAAGAAGATTATGATCAATTAGACCCCGAGGAGATGGAACTAATGGATATAAGATGGTGCATGGCCAGTGCGGTTCGTCGGGCATAGCGGTTCATGGAGATCATGGGGAGAAAGTCAATTGGTGGACCATCTACTAAACTGGGATTTGATAAATCTAAGGTGACATGCTTCAAATGCAAACAAAGAGGTCACTTTAAGCGTGAGTGCAGAAATGCGTATGCTGATGATGATTCTGCAAACCCGTTCAACGAAGATTATTACAAGAAAGTGATTTACCATCAGAACAAGTCTGAGCCACCAAGATTGAAACAGCCTGAAGAAAAATCAAGGGCTCTTGCAGTTATATATGACGATGAAGGTTACGACTGGAGTCAAGTATGCCCGGAAGAAGATGCAGTTGGATATGCATTTGTGGCTGATGCTGATCCTGATAGATATTGGAAAGCAGACTATGCAAGATGGGAAATTGGAAAATTAAATGAACCATTCAAAGAAGCCCAGAGAGCAAAAAGATGGAATGAAGAGTTGGAATGTTACATGGATCCACGGGGTAATCCAGTTGTTGACCCATCAAAAGTGGATTTCGAAGCTGTAACAAATTTGGTTCCAAGGCAGGCTACTTTCAACACACGAAGGTTATCTGATAAAGCATATCTGCCTGATTTGGAGAAGAAGATAAGAGAAGTTTGTGAAGCAAGTCTACCGAAGGTGGTAGAAATGAAGAAGCGAAAAGAAGAAGAATTGAAGAAGGTGATTGAAGAAGTAAAGACTGTTGTGAAGATTGCTGCTGAAGAGGAACAGAAAGCTGAAGAGGAACAGAAAGCTGAAAAAGAACAGAAGAATGAAGAAGATCAGAAAGAAGAAAAGAAGGAAGATCAAAAATTTGAGTCAGAAGAACCGGTGCTGAATGAGACTGAGGTTAGAAAATCTTCTGATCTATCGAATGTTGAATTGGTTGATGAAAAAGAAAACAAGTGCAGGAATTGCATAGAAATGTGCAAAGCCTGTACTGAAAAAGATAACATCATAAAAACAAAAGACAATGACATAGTTAAACTTGAAAATGGTTTCACAACAAAATGTAAAGATATGATTGAAAAAGAAGAAATTTTGAAACTAAAAGTTGAAAATTTGACACAGAAATGTCAAGGTCTTGAAAAGGATAATGATGTTTATAGACAACTGTGTTCTACAAAATGTGTTGATTGTGTTGAAAAAGAATCTAAATTTCAAGATTTACAAAAACAGTATGATTCTTTAAAGTGGTCGAGTCAGAGAGTACAAGAAGCTTATGATACTTTGAAAAGCCAAGTCAAAAGTTTTGATCAAAGATTGTCAGAAACTTTAGTCACTAAAGAAATGTATGAAAGAAAATTTAAAGAAAAGCAAATTGAATTGAACAAATGTGTTGATGAAATTGCTAGTCTTAAACAAGTCTTGGCTGAAAAAGAAAAGGTTATTACAAAACTTCAAAGTTATCATAACTCTTCGTACATTCTCGAACGCATTTTCAACATCACACCAGATGACAAAGATACTGATAATTGCAAAAAGGGTATTGGTTCAGAGTTTCATCAGGTACCACCACCATTGAGAAACAATTATACTTTTTATGATGAGGAAAAGGTGGCAAAGGGTTTGAACATAGCTGACCAGTTACCTGAAAGTATCGATGTGACTTACTCCAAATCTGATGATGCTAATGATTCAGAGGTGGTAAGTAAGGTTGTTGAAAGCGTTTTGAAAGATGAGTCTACAAAAGGTAAGTCTGAATCACAGGATGAAGATGAAGGAAATTTTCATGATGGTTATCTGAAAAACACAAAATCCGAGAAAAATTTGGATGATGATTCAAAGGGATTGGTCTATACCATGATTGGATCGGACAAACTATTCTTAGATGTTGTACTCCCGATTCAGAATATGATTTCAGAGAAGGTCGATAAAGTTTTCAAAATGGTTGAGATTGAGAAGTTTGAGATTCCAAAGTTTGCTGGTAAAGGTCATAAATCTTCTTATAACAAACCTGGTTTTAGGAAGAAAAACATGAAGGCTGGTTTGGGTTATAAAAAGAAACGAAATTGGAATCAAAGTAAAAAACAAAATTTGCAACAAAAGATGAGTTTTGTTCAAGGGAAAAGCTTGAAAGAAGAGGAAAAACTCAAATTTGGACAACAGTCTAATGAGGAGTTTGATGCTATGAAAAAAGAAACAACAACAGGCCAAGGATGTTTCAAAGAAAGTGTGTTTTAAATGTGATCAAATTGGACATGTTGCACGAAAGTGTCCAAATCCAAAGCCTGTTGATGTTGAAAAACAGAAAACTGAGGATGTGAAATCAAGGTCAACCAGATTTGATTCGAATCAAACTTGGAGGTACAATACAAACAAGTTTGCTTCAAATCAAAATTGGAAATCAAATCCGAACAGGTTTGATTCAAGACAGACCTGGAATTCTCACACACCCAGATTCAGAACAACACAGAGTTGGAGAACATCTGTTGATATGACAAAACCTCAAGAGTTTTGGAAACCTAAAATGTTGTTCAAAATCAAAAGGTTCAAAAAGAGACAAATTTTTACAAAAGAGGTACTTCGGAAGGTCAAATGTGGAGTGCTAAGAAACAAGTGAAGTCGGAAAAAGATGAGAAAGTTGAAGTTAACGCTGAAAAAGTTTTAAATGACAAAGAGTTTCCGAAATTGAATGAATATTATTGTGTTGAAATGCCTAAGGTCAAACAGACCTGGGCTAAATTGTTCAAATAGATGATACAGTTTGAATGTGCAGGTGCTCAATGAAGGTGAAGATTGTGAAAAGGGAAGTTGGAGCAGCCTGGCACAGGAAGAGGTTGCAGGACCCTGGTTTGGTTGAACAGGGAGTTTAGTTTGATTGTTTTCTGTATATAAATAAACAATATTTTCAAAACCCTAAAAATTTGAAAAATTAAAAACCAAAAATATGTTGTCTTTAATATTGTTTTGAATGTATGTTGATTGGATACGCCGAAACCCTCACGGCTGAACAAACATGATTACTTTCATCAGATTGAAAAACGGTTTTCAAACTGTAAAATATCAATGTGTTGTAAATCATGGGGGTACGTAATATTTTCTGCTTAAAGTGTTATATTTTCTGCAAAACAGAGCATGAGATGCAGAAAATGGATGGCGAGACAAAGCTATCAGTGTTGGTTGTCAAATTTTCTTTAAATGGTTTTGCATTTTAGGGGGAGAAATATTGTTAGAAAATCCAAAAACATTTGAAAATTTGAAAATGACAAAAACATGATAAAATTTGAAATATTGAGTTTTTGCGTAAAAAGAGGAAATGGTAGTACATCAGTAGACAGTTACAGTATGCTAAAGAAATGGAAAGTTTAAATGTGTTAAATGATCTCACCGTGGATGTGTCGATAGATTTTTATACATTTAGTAAACTTTTTCGGGATATAAACCTAAATTCAAACACTTGCTTATTTCGTGGGGAACACTACTTGGATATATAGGTAACCCCTGAAATCTCGTTTGAAAGGTCTCATAATCTGATATACTAGGTTTTTATACTCAATGATGTCTGGGGTATTATTCCGGGACTTCTGCTGAATGGAAGTTCTGACCTAGTCCTCGAATAATACTTTCTGCAAATGCTTGAAACACAGCATCACCCTCAGCATATATGATAAGACAATAAAATTGCTTAGCAATGCTGTTGTAAGAAAGATCCTCTAAAGGGGACACACCTACAAGTTGAGTCATGATCTCTCTGCTGAACGGTAGTTCTGACCTGAGCTCTCATGATTCTTCATAATTTACTAACCCCTTACAGATATCATTTGTGTTATAATTGCCTGTAAGACTGAATATTGGGATCTGAATACGGGAGTATATTCAAGAGGTGGGACACATGAATGGGTTTAAGTTCTTAAAATACCTAATTCGTATCCTGAATCAGTTGAAATTTGTATGAAAATTTAAGTGGATCAGTATATCGACAATCTAAGTGAATTGTTTAATTCTTAAAGTGAAATTAAGCTCAACGGTACATGTGACTTGTCATAAGCTGATATGATCCTCTGACGCATACTCAAAACAAAAATATTGTCTGTAAATATGTTTGTACATATTTCTTTACTGCTTTATGTTTTCAGAAAATACAAAAAGATTTTGATTCTGTTTTATTTTCGACAACTGATGTCTGAGTGTTGAGTTTCAAAATCTAAGTAAGTTCATTAATTTGAAACTTGAAGTTTTAAAATCAAAAATCAAAAACAGTTTGTGATATCTCCAAGGTCATTAAGTTGGACTTGGATGATTAACTGTGGGGGATTTGGATGCTTATATTGTTATAGAGCTAGTTTCTAATACGATTCGATGAAACTGCCAAATTCATGAGAAGTGATTTTGAGGAGATTGAATTGTCAGATTACGATATCTGGAAGATTAATATGTTGTTACTTATAGTTGTATGAGTGATTGCAGGAAAAGTCCAGACTACGATCCTGAGAGCAGAGTCTAAGGGGGAGTCTGAAGACAAGCTAAAAGTTAGAAGGAGCTTGTAGCTGGAAAGCTAGGTGTTGATCCCTAAAAGCACGGAAGCTTGACGAAAGGGGGAGCCTGCTGATGATAAAGCTGTTGATGATAGAGCCAGTGATGAAATCCTGGTGTAAGAGTCAAAGTGTGAAGCTGATCAAGAGAGTGATGGATGCTTACAATGTTACAATCTGAGTGAGGATGCAGAATGATCAAGACTGAAGAAGGTGTCATGATGAAGATTAGTCACTGAAGACTTCGTCAATATCCGAGGGGGAGTCTGTTAGTGCATTACGTCTATTGACTTCGTCTTGTATCATGTAATAGGATAGAATAGGATAATCAGTGTCCGAGGTTTAAAAAACAGTTTGTTAGATTTAAGATGCTGATTCCACTCGTAATGACACAAGGTCATTTGGAGCGAAATCAGAACATCTGATTCCACCCGAAATGACTCCATGTCATTAGGAGTGGAATTAACACCACTATATATAGGGCATGTTTTGTTTTCATTTGGTAACGGTTCTGAAACTTGTAACGAAGTGCTGCCAGATTGCTTTCAGGTTGTAAACGTTGTTAAATCAATCAAAGAAGCATTATAATTAGTTTGAGCATCTGTATCTTTGATTCCGCCTTTGATACAGAGAAAAGACTCTTCTGATCGACTCGTTCGGGTCCAACAACGATCCTACAACAAACAAGAATGCTATTTTGTAGCATTTCGTTTTTGGAAGAAATATTACCTGATCGCTGGCATGCATCACATGTCTTAACAATACTTTGGGCGTGTTTGTAAATGGTTGGCCAATAGAATCCTGAATCAAATACCTTTCGTGCGGTACTAGCGGCACCATGATGTCCTCCATATGGACCTTCATGACAATGGCGGAGAATTTTTCTTGCTTCACCACCATGTACGCATCGTCGGATAAGTTGGTCAGCACACATTTTGAAAAGATAAGGATCTTCCCAAAAGTAATGCTTTACATCAGCAAAGAATTTTTTCCTTTGATAATACGACCATCCTTTTGTGACTATCCCACTAGCTAAGTAGTCGGCGTCGTCGGTGTACCATGGTTCTTCTCGGTATTCCACCATTTCTAAGGACTCCATCGGGAATTTTTCATTGACTAGCTCGTCCCTAGTTGCCTCCAAAGCTGGTTCTTCCAAGAGGGATAGATGATCTGCAGCGGTGTTTTCTGCTCCTCTTTTGTCTTTTATTTCGATGTCGAATTCTTGGAGGAGTAGAATCCATCTGATTAAACGTGGTTTGGCATCCTGTTTCTTAAAGAGATAACGAATGGCTGCATGGTCTGTATAAACTATTGTTTTAGAAAGAACAAGATAAGAACGAAATTTATCATAAGCAAATACTACATCTAGTAATTCTTTTTCAGTTGTGTGTAATTTTCTTGTGCATCGTTAAGTGTTTTACTAGCGTAATATATTGGGTGAAAATGCTTCTCTTTTTTTTTGTCCCAAGACAGCTGATGTGTGTAAAATGCAACATATAAATTACATCAAATGAGGCATAAAACTAACCCTTTTTAAGTACTAATATTGGAAAAAGAGTGTTTTTGTCTTCCTTTTGTATTTTCAGGATTAAATGAGCTCAAAAACGCAAAAGAAGCAAAAAGACAGCAAAATCCAACATAAATACAAGGAAAGGAACATTAGTGGACTGCCCGACCCCTCAACGGCACCTTCCAAAGCAAAAAGGAGAAGACAGAAGGCTGAACACGCCCCGTGCTCAGCCAGCACGGGGCCGTGCCCAAGAAGCAGCAGAAAAGACAAATCTATAGAAGCTTCTATTGCCCATCACGGGGCCGTGCTCAGCGGACACGGGGGCGTGTCGAAAGTACAACAGGCGCATTTATTGTAATTGCGAATTACAATTAATGAGGAGAGAGATTGTTAGACGGACACGGGGCCGTGCCCAGCGGACACGGGGCCGTGTCCAGCACTCTGTTCAGCCTATAAATAGGAGTCCTTGGATTCATTTCATCTCATCCCTTGGCACACCACCTCTCTCACACTTCATCCACCACCCACCACCATCACAACACCATCATCCACCACCATCATCCATTGTCCATCGTAGAGTGTGTGAGTCGTCTCGGGATCCAAGATTGATTGTAAGAGTTCTTGACAATCAAGGCCATGTTTGCCTAAGTCTCTTACATCACTTGGTGAAGACAAAGTGTCTAGTATAATACTTTTTATTTCTAATCTTTTGCACTTTTTATTTGGTTTTGTATTAATGACTTTAATAACTAGTTACTTATGTTGAAGGTGATCTTTCCTTATCGTTTGTCCGTGGTGTCTTGGCATTATTTTACTGTCTATATAAAATAAAGGATTTTCACCATTCATATCTCCACGGTCTATATGGAGGTATGTTGGCTACCTGGTAGGGGGTTAAGGGAACGGTTTGATAAAGATCTTGCCATTGTCCAGCGTTTAGAGGTCCTGCAATGGACCTGGGTCAAATTTAGTAGGACCTCCTTCAATACTTCACGGTATTGGATGGCGGGGGTCCAAACTCTTTGATCCCCTCATAAGTTAACTACTATTAATACTATAACCCGGCTATTTAGGACTGTATCCCTGCTGACTCAGACTACTTAGCCGAGGGTAACGTCACCGCCAAAAGCGGGGCCTACCACAATACTGAATTAATAACTTAATTCATTATCTTCCAATAATCCACCCTTTTAGGATTGTATCCCTGCTGACTCAAACTACTGGGGTGAGGGTAACGTCACCTTCAAAAGAGGGGCCTACTACAATAACTAAGATAATCTCTTAATTATGTGCAAAAGTGCGGAAATAATCAAAGGTTATACTAGATACGAGTCGGAACCAAGTGATTCATCTTGTCTATCTGTTTTTCTTTTATTTTTATTTTTCAGCATTTTAGTTAGTTTTTAATTTTCTTAGTTTAAAACTTTTTTCTAAACTTTTATTTTGGTTAGACGTTGAGGATAAACCGGTACTAAAAGCTCTTGTGTCCTTGGACGACCTCGGTATCTTACCAACACTATACTACACTCAACGACGGGTGCACTTGCCCATATGTGTGTTTAGTGTTAGTGAAATATCGTGTTTTATAAATTTAAAACTTGGCTAAAATAAGTGTTAAAAAGGGCTTAAAATATACACCTAATATAAGTAACACTTAACCGACACATCAAGTTTTTGGCGCCGCTGCCGGGGACACAAGGATTTTGAGAAAGTTTAAAATCGACGGCTTAATCAGTTGTTTTTCAAAACCTTTTTAAAACGCGCGCACATTTTTCTGCATTTTAGTCTAGTTTGCATTTACAGTAGCCTGAACACGGGGCCGTGCTCATTGAACACGCCCCCGTGCTGCATATTTTTAGTTAGATACCCAGATACAGAGTCTGAACACGGGGCCGTGCTCACTGAACACGCCCCCGTGCTCAACGTGACCAGTAACTTTAAATAAAACGCCCAGATACAGATCCTGTACACGGGGCCGTGTTCACCAGACACGGGGCCGTGTCCAGCCTTCTGTTTCAGTCTTTGTTTTCGTTTTCTGGTCCCGAGACTCAGTTGTGGTCTGCTGAGTGATTCTTATGGATCAATACTCAGGAGGTTACAACTACACCTATGATGAGGATGATTATAGGGGTAATTATTGCACTAATTGTCGTAATACACGTTCGATTCAAATTAATCACTCTTATCAACCATCCAATTTATACGCTTACTATGAGGAGCCCAGGTACGAGCCATCAACTTCATACACATCCTATGAAGACCAAAGGTATGAACCTCCTCCCTCATACTCATATTTTGATGAACCAAGGTATGAGCCCTCTTACTCATACTTTGAGGAACCGAGATATGAGCCACCACCTTCATATGCTTATTATGAGGAACCTTGGCGTGAACAACCCACCTCATATGAGTATTATGAAGAACAAAATTACGAACCTTATCCATCATATGCTTACAATGAAGGACAATGGTGTGAACCATCAACTTCATATGGGTATTATGAGGAACAAAGGGTCGAACAACCGGATTCAAGCTTAGAAAATAATGATTCTTTTTCTATAACCGAGGTGACCGATAGGATATTAGAACACATTAGAGTTATCGATCGATGTTTAAAAGAAGCTCGCGCAAGGGAAGAGGAGTCCCGCGCAAGAGATGAATTAAAAAAAGAAGAGATAACTGAAAATGTAAAAATGGAAGAACAATTACGTGAAAAACCGACACATGAGTTAAACAACGAAAAAGGTGAGTCCAATAACGTTAAAATCCAGGAAGAGTCTAATTTTGAAAAAATTAATCTCTTGACACCTTCTTTCGAAAATCATTGTTTAGTACCCACTCATGCTAAGTTTTTAAAAGAGTTAAACACTAACACTAAAATTGACGAAACGGTAAGTGTTAAGTTAACTAATGATCAAACTTCATTAATAAAAGAAGACCCATTTGAAATTAACATCACACCGGTTCCATGTTTCTTTCAAAATTCGTTTATTAGTAATGTCACAATCGATAAAGATCTTTGTGTTAACATAATGCCTAACTATATTTTCGAGAAATTAAGTATTAGTGATTTTTCTCCACTTCAAATACCCATTTTTCTATCCAATCGGAAAGTAAAAAAATCAATCGGTATAGTTGAAGATGTCTTGGTTCAAACAAATCAAATGATAATCCCAACCGACTTTGTCATCCTCGATGACGCTCCTCTAGTGTTGGGACGACCATTTGTAAAAACTCACGAAGCTTTGAAAAACCGGAAGTTCAACAATTTACCTCTTCAATTAGGGGCATTTAAAAGAAGTGTCGATCTCGAACGATCAATGAAATATCCATTCGGCAATAATGACCCCCTAATTGAAGATGAAGATGAACCACCCGATACAAGTGAAGAGATTGACCACTTTGTTGAAGAAGAGGTCGCCATAGAACAAACTTTTAAAGTTCTTGATCGAAACGAGCAACACAATAAGGAGTCTCCTAAAGACCCACCACTTGAGCTCAAAGAACTTCCAAAAGGTTTGGAATATGCTTTTCTAGACAAAGATGGTAAGTTACCTGTAATTATTTCGTCTAAATTAGATAACTTAGAAAAAGAAAAAAAATTAATCTTTTGAAAAAACACAAAAATGCAATAGCTTGGAAACTTGTTGACATAAAAGGAATTAGTCCTTCTATGTGCACACACAAAATTTTGATGAATGATGACTACAAATCGGTCATACAACCACAACGTCGTGTAAATCCAAATGTTCAAGAAGTGGTTAAAAATGAAGTCATCAAATTACTTGACGCCGGACTTATCTATCCTATTTCCGATAGTCCTTGGGTAAGTCCCGTCCAAGTAGTTCCAAAGAAAGGAGGTATGACGGTAATTACTAACGAAAAGAATGAATTAATACCAACGAGAACCGTCACAGGATGGAGAGTATGTATAGATTATAGACGATTAAATGAAGCAACGAGAAAGGATCATTTTCCTTTTCCCTTCATTGATCAAATGTTAGAAAGATTATCCGGTCATAAATTTTACTGTTTCTTGGATGGTTTTTCAGGTTACTTTCAAATCCCGATAGCACCCGAAGACCAAGAAAAGACAACTTTCACATGTCCCTATGGAACTTTTGCTTATCGACGCATGCCGTTCGGTCTATGTAATGCCCCCGCAACATTCCAACGTTGCATGGTAGCCATTTTCCATGACATGATAGAAAAGACAATGGAAGTCTTCATGGACGACTTTTCTATCTTTGGGGATTCATACGACCAATGCCTCGATAACCTTGAACGAATGCTATCCCGATGTGAGGAAACTAACCTCGCCCTTAATTGGGAAAAATGCCATTTCATGGTAACGGAGGGAATAGTACTCGGTCACAAAATCTCAAGCGAAGGAATGGAGGTAGATCGAGCCAAAATAGATACCATTTCTAGATTACCTCCTCCATCCTCCGTAAGAGCTATTAGAAGTTTCCTAGGGCATGTTGGATTTTATAGGCGGTTTATCAAAGACTTTTCAAAGATCTCAAGACCTCTAACAAAATTACTTGAAAAAGATGCTCCTTTCATCTTTGACAAGGATTGCAATCAAGCATTTCTAACCCTAAAGGAAATGCTAGTCAACGCACCTATCATGATAGCACCTGATTGGAAATATCCTTTTGAAATCATGTGTGATGCTAGTGACTTTGCAGTTGGAGCTGTCTTGGGACAGAGAAAAGAAAAGCATTTCCACCCAATATATTATGCTAGTAAAACACTTAACGATGCACAAGAAAATTACACAACAACTGAAAAAGAGTTACTAGCTGTGGTATTTGCTTTTGATAAATTTCGTTCTTATCTTGTTCTTTCTAAAACTATAGTCTATACAGACCATGCAGCCATTCGATATCTCTTTAAGAAGCAAGACGCAAAACCACGTTTGATTAGGTGGATTCTACTCCTCCAAGAATTTGACATTGAAATCAAAGACAAAAGAGGAGCAGAAAACACTGCAGCAGATCATCTTTCACGCTTAGAAGACCCAGCTTTGGAGGCAACCAGGGACGAGCAAATCAACGAAAAATTTCCAACTGAGTCCCTGGAAATGGTGGAATATAAGGAAGAACCATGGTACGCCGACTTTGCTAACTACCTAGCTAGCGGTATAGTCGCAAAAGGATGGCCACATCATCAAAGAAAAAAATTCTTTGCCAATGTGAAACACTACTTTTGGGAAGATCCATATCTTTTCAAAATGTGTGCCGACCAACTCGTCAGACGATGCGTACATGGTAGTGAAGCACGAAGAATTCTCCGCCATTGTCATGAAGGTCGATACGGAGGACATCATGGTGCTGCCAGTACCGCACGAAAGGTATTTGATTCAGGATTTTATTGGCCAACCATTTACAAAGATGCTCAAAATCTTGTAAAGACATGTGATGCTTGCCAAAGAACAGGTAATATTTCTTCCAAAAACGAAATGCCACAAAATGGCATTCTTGTTTGTGAAATTTTTGATGTATGGGGACTCGACTTTATGGGACCTTTCCCACCATCGAAAGGAAACAAATACATACTTGTGGCAGTAGATTACTTGTCTAAATGGGCCGAGGCCGAGGCACTTCCAACAAATGATGGAAGAGTAGTGGTAAGATTTCTGAAAAAATTATTCTCTCGTTTTGGCACACCTAAAGCTTTAATAAGTGATAGAGGTACCCATTTTTGCAACCATCAACTTGAAAAAATTTTAACAAGATATGGGGTCTATCACCGGGTTTCGACAGCTTATCACCCTCAAACAAACGGACAAGCCGAAGTGACTAATAGAGGGTTAAAACGAATACTCGAAAAAACCGTAGGGTTAAATAGAAAGGAATGGACTGATAAATTAGATGATGCCTTATGGGCTTTTCGAACTGCTTATAAAACAACGATAGGTACAACCCCATATAAGCTAGTCTATGGAAAAAGTTGTCATTTGCCAGTAGAAATTGCACACAAAGCCTACTGGGCAATCAAAAATGTAAACTTAGATCTAGAATTTGCTGGTAAAAATCGATTTTGTCAAATAAATGAATTAGACGAGCTTAGGAATTATGCATACTCAAACTCCGAGATTTATAAGGAAAGAATGAAAAAATGGCATGACAAACATATTAAACCTAATGAATTTCGGGTAGGAGATTTAGTTCTTTTGTTTAATTCACGACTTCGATTGTTTCCTGGTAAATTAAAGTCTAGGTGGTTAGGACCTTTTTCCGTCACCCACATTTTTCCACACGGTGCAGTAGAAATTAAACCTAGAAATGGGTCACCATTTAAAGTCAATGGCCAACGGCTGAAACTCTATCAAGGATTTATTGAGGATGAGGAAGAAGAAATCTCGCTTCAAACCGTGGAAGAATAAAAACATCGTACCTGGTAAGTTAAGAACGATTGAGACGACAAAATAAAGCGGTAAGTTTTCTAAACCATAGCTTATGGGAAAAAGGGGCACTCACACGCGCACAAAAAAAAAAAAACTCGGCACGAGGCCGTGTCCGCTGGACACGGGGCCGTGTTCGCGCTGCAGACGGGATAAAACCCCTTTTTCAAAACAGTTTCTTCATTCCGCACGCCCCGTTTCCCCACAAAAGCTCTGGTTCCAGGCGATTTTTCGCAAAATTTCGACGTCTCTTACCGATCTAACAACGTCAAGGTATGATTCTATCACTCTTAGTAGTTAGATTAGTTACTTGCATGTAGTTAAAACACCACAAATTTGGGGAAAATCTAGGGTTCTTGATATTCATCCGGATCAAACCTAAAATTTTTGCCTAAATCTGTTTGCATTTAGTTAGATTAGTGTTAAGGTAAGTAAATACACTTAGATTGTTCATAGATTCACCTGATTTCTTATAAAAACCCCAAACCCTTGTTCTTGAACCGAAAAAGACAAAATTGATAGGGTAAACGGGATGTTTTGGGAAAAACGGTGTTTAGGGTTTCATTTTCGGGGGAAACCGCACCTATTGGACCAAAAGTTTTCAAGTTTTCGAAACCGGGTCGAAAAATGAGGTTTTTGAGTAACAGACCCCTGGACACGGGGCCGTGTCCGATGGACACGGGGTCGTGTCCAGCCCGCTGTTTGCAGTTTTGTCTAAAAACACTTCTGTTTCGTACTAATTTTTGGTGTATTCTTTCAGATGGCAAAGTTCACAAGGTTCAATGCAAGTGAGCTTGATGCAAGGGCACGGTATGAGGTTCTTCAAACAAGACCCGAAGAGTACCCCAGGAGAGCTTGCACGGATCTGTTAACCTTAGTAAACCAGCTGAAACGATTCAACAACATCGTTACGGGACCACTAGCTGTTGCATTAAACACTAGGCTTCGGTCGGTGCATCAATGCACCATGGAGTTCTACAGTACCTTCAACTTCAATTCAAGGTGTGACCCATTCGACAATGAAGGGGTTGTATTTCGGTGTGGAGGGACAATGTACTCGATCTCCATGGCACAGTTTGGAGCCATAGTAGGTCTATACCAAGAAGAGGAATCGGGAAACGAAGAAAATACCGGGGGATTACGAGACTTGGAGGGAGATGAAAGACAAGCCGCATGGGCTCAAATCGGTGAAGGAATCTACGACCCTCGTAGCACCAAGAGTACGAAGCTAAGGGATCCGCTCTATCGCTACATTCACAGGATCCTCACCTACTCTCTAAACCAACGTCACGACAGTAGCGGTGTTGTAGGGTTGAAAGATTTGGTTGTCCTCCACTGTATCCACAACCAAAAGCCTCTTGATGTTCCGTATCTCCTGTTAAGAAACATGCATCTCAACCGCCTTGCTCGAGCTCCAACACCTATCTTCTTCGGAGGATGGGTGTACCGTCTTTTTAAGCATTACACGCGAATTCCAAGAGCCTTTGAAAGAAGCCCATGGTCGGGACGAGTTGACTACCACATTTGCCGAGCCATGAACTTACTCTATGAGGCGGAAGACGGAACAGTGAGTTTCCAAAGAACGCAATGCTATGCATGGAACCCACAGGAGGCCCTAGTTCTTCACGCACCACCTCCCCACCACCAGTATCCACCCCATGGTGATCCGGGTCAATCCTCCTCACAAGGAGGCGGTTTTCCTAATTTTCAAAGTTTACATGATCTTATGCAGGAAAACCTCATGTGTACCAGGAAAGCCTACAACCTCGCCAACAACACATACCACCAGGTCGGAGCTATTGAACGCAACATCAACGATATACAAGACGATATCAGCAGCATCCGGGAGCACATGGCGGGGCATGGGGATGGAGGTGATGATAGCGATGAAAATATGGAGTAGAGGGTTTGGAGGAGTAGGAGCGGTTTGATGGCGAGCCCACAGGTTTAAGTCCCTTTATCTATCGAACGATTAGTGGCCTGCGTGCCAGAAGTTGAACAATTTACTTTCCTTAAACACTTTTATTTTCCGTTTTATTTTTCTTTTACTTTATGCTTGGAACAATTAACTATAGTAATGTAGGATGTTTGTGTTGCTTGGTGTGGTATTAAGTGATGAAACAGGTACAAACCAAGGCTTGGGGTGCTAAGCCTCAGCACTTATAGGGCCAGGATGGAAAAACCGGAGGAAGAAACCTGTTTTTCAGGCTTTCAGACTGTCCACACGGGGACGTGTCCAGCCAACACGCCCCCGTGCTCACCTCCCAGACCTGCTGTTTGGCTTCTGTTCTGCAGAATTTTACCAGACACGTGGCCGTGTCCAGTGGACACGGGGCCGTGTCCACCTTCTGTAAGTACTTGTTACTGGCACTTGAACACGGGGTCGTGCCCATTCAACACGGGGCCGTGTTCAGTGCCCAGTAACGCAATTTTTTGCTTTTTAAACACTATTTTACACATCTAATCATCCTAAAAATTTATTTTTGGGACACAATGAGGACAATGTGTAATTTAAGTGTGGGGGGGATGCTAAAACCTTGAATTTTGCAAGTCCTAAATACAAGCCTTACACAAAACTCTATTGGAACAGCTAATCACCCCAAATTTTTTCAAAAATTTCATTTTTTACTTGTCTATGTTTAACTCGGGAAATTCAAGTTCTCAAAAAGGTTATATTTTTACAAATTTACAACCGATAGCGTAGTGATAAAAAGAACCAACATAAGAAAATTATGAAAAGGCATGACAAACTTATCTAAAATTTGATTATATATACTTGATCACATAAAAACCCATTCCCACAAAAGTGAGTTTTGAGCCTTTATTGAGCACACAATTACATATCAATTGACTAAATGCTCATTTTTCGTTTCTTGTGTGAATAGCCGCTTGGTTCTTACGACTCTAGAACTTGCCATGACAATACATTCCCAGTCCTTATCATCTTAAACCCGAGTAAGTAAATGATGGAGGCATTAGGACTAACCCTTTTTATCTTCTACACCATTATTTTTCTTTTTCTTTTACCACCTACCCAAAAATCCCCCTAGTTAGCCCCTTTGAGCCTAAACCTTTTCGTTTCATCACCCAAACAAAAACCCTTTTTACCCACCAAAACCTTTTTCATTTTTAACCCTTTATTTTAGTAACAAGTTCGGTTCTTCGTGAAAAAAAAAATATATGTGTGATAATGATGAAGCAAAAAGAAAATAAACAAACAAGTTAATCAAAAATAACTTAGTTTGAAAAAAAAAAAAAAAGCTTCATCAAAATAAAAAGTTGCAAAAATACGAGAACCGACACTTGTTACGCTTTAAGCCCTTTTTCTACTAACCACTAACCCAACCACCTACCTTTAACCCTAGCCAAACCCTTAACCCGCAAAGTCCTCTTGATATCTACAAAGGTATAAAAGTTAAAAAGGAGGAGGATTGATTTCTTGGCAAGCCTATGGTAGGAATAAGTTCCATGCCGCTCTCGAGTGATTCACTAAAAATACACCTTCGGCCGAGTGTGAGTGATTTCCCCGTGAGGTATGTGAACTTGTATATAAATAGAATTTTAAAAAGGCATGTTATGCCCAAAAAAGTAATTTCTTTTATGAAAAGTTCTAAATAAATCATTACGAATAGGAGTGTAAATAAATAAAAATAAAACCCAAAAAGATCTTGGAAATCCCGACACTCTACGACAAGCCCAAAACCTTCTCTTCTACCTATTCCATTTGGGAGTGTAAGCCACATATTAAAGAGTTTTGCTTGAGGACAAGCAAAAGTTCAAGTGTGGGGGTATTTGATGTGTGTAAAATGCAACATATAAATTACATCAAATGAGGCATAAAACTAACCCTTTTTAAGTACTAATATTGGAAAAAGAGTGTTTTTGTCTTCCTTTTGTATTTTCAGGATTAAATGAGCTCAAAAACGCAAAAGAAGCAAAAAGACAGCAAAATCCAACATAAATACAAGGAAAGGAACATTAGTGGACTGCCCGACCCCTCAACGGCACCTTCCAAAGCAAAAAGGAGAAGACAGAAGGCTGAACACGCCCCGTGCTCAGCCAGCACGGGGCCGTGCCCAAGAAGCAGCAGAAAAGACAAATCTATAGAAGCTTCTATTGCCCATCACGGGGCCGTGCTCAGCGGACACGGGGGCGTGTCGAAAGTACAGCAGGCGCATTTATTGTAATTGCGAATTACAATTAATGAGGAGAGAGATTGTCAGACGGACACGGGGCCGTGCCCAGCGGACACGGGGCCGTGTCCAGCACTCTGTTCAGCCTATAAATAGGAGTGCTTGGATTCATTTCATCTCATCCCTTGGCACACCACCTCTCTCACACTTCATCCACCACCCACCACCATCACAACACCATCATCCACCACCATCATCCATTGTCCATCGTAGAGTGTGTGAGTCGTCTCGGGATCCAAGATTGATTGTAAGAGTTCTTGACAATCAAGGCCATGTTTGCCTAAGTCTCTTACATCACTTGGTGAGGACAAAGTGTCTAGTATAATACTTTTTATTTCTAATCTTTCGCACTTTTTATTTGGTTTTGTATTAATGACTTTAATAACTAGTTACTTATGTTGAAGGTGATCTTTCCTTATCGTTTGTCCGTGGTGTCTTGGCATTATTTTACTGTCTATATAAAATAAAGGATTTTCACCATTCATATCTCCACGGTCTATATGGAGGTATGTTGGCTACCTGGTAGGGGGTTAAGGGAACGGTTTGGTAAAGGTCTTGCCATTGTCCAGCGTTTAGAGGTCCTGCAATGGACCTGGGTCAAATTTAGTAGGACCTCCTTCAATACTTCACGGTATTGGATGGCGGGGGTCCAAACTCTTTGATCCCCTCATAAGTTAACTACTATTAATACTATAACCCGGCTATTTAGGACGGTATCCCTGCTGACTCAGACTACTTAGCCGAGGGTAACGTCACCGCCAAAAGCGGGGCCTACCACAATACTGCATTAATAACTTAATTCATTATCTTCCAATAATCCACCCTTTTAGGATTGTATCCCTGCTGACTCAAACTACTGGGGTGAGGGTAACGTCACCTTCAAAAGAGGGGCCTACTACAATAACTAAGATAATCTCTTAATTATGTGCAAAAGTGCGGAAATAATCAAAGGTTATACTAGATACGAGTCGGAACCAAGTGATTCATCTTATCTATCTGTTTTTCTTTTATTTTTATTTTTCAGCATTTTAGTTAGTTTTTAATTTTCTTAGTTTAAAACTTTTTTCTAAACTTTTATTTTGGTTAGACGTTGAGGATAAACCGGTACTAAAAGCTCTTGTGTCCTTGGACGACCTCGGTATCTTACCAACACTATACTACACTCAACGATGGGTGCACTTGCCCATATGTGTGTTTAGTGTTAGTGAAATATCGTGTTTTATAAATTTAAAACTTGGCTAAAATAAGTGTTAAAAAGGGCTTAAAATATACACCTAATATAAGTAACACTTTACCGCACATCAACAGCTCCAACTACAAAGTCACTTGCATCACACATGAGTTCGAAAGGTACTTTCCAATCAGGCGCTATCATGATAGGTGCATTGACTAGCATTTCTTTTGGTGTTAAAAATGCTTGGTTGCAATCCTTGTCAAAGATGAATGGCGCATCTTTTTCAAGTAATTTTGTTAAAGGTCTTGAGATTTTAGAAAAGTCTTTGATAAATCGTCTTTAAAATTCGGCATGCCCTAGGAAACTTCTGATGGCTCTAACGGAGGATGGGGGTGGTAATCGGGAAATAGTGTCTATTTTAGCCCGATTAACCTCCATTCCTTCGCTTGAGATTTTATGACCGAGTACTATTCCCTCCGTCACCATGAAATGGCATTTTTCCCAATTAAGGACGAGGTTGGTTTCCTCACATTGGGATAGCATTTGTTCAAGGTTATCGAGGCATTGGTCGTATGAATCTCCAAAGATAGAAAAGTCGTCCATGAAGACTTCCATAGTCTTTTCTATCATATCATGGAAGATGGCCACCATGCAATGTTGGAATGTTGCGGGGGCATTATATAGACCGAAAGGCATGCGTCGATAAGCAAAAGTTCCGTAAGGACATGTGAATGTTGTCTTTTCTTGGTCTTCGGGTGCTATTGGTATTTGAAAGTAACCTGAAAAACCATCTAAGAAACAATAAAATTTGTGACCGGATAATCTTTCTAATATTTGATCAATAAAGGGTAAGGGAAAATGATCTTTCCTTGTTGCCTCATCTAATCAACGATAATCTATACACACTCGCCATCCGGTGACGGTTCTTGTTGGTATTAATTCATTTTTTTCGTTAGTGACCACCGTCATACCTCCTTTCTTAGGAACTACTTGGACGGGACTTACCTAAGGACTATCGGAAAATCGGGTAGATAAGTCCGGCGTCAAGTAATTTGATGACTTCATTTTTAACCACTTCTTGGACGTTTGGATTTACTCTACGTTGTGGTTGTATTACCGATTTATAGTCATCATTCATTAAAATTTTGTGCATGCACATGGAAGGGCTTATTACTTTAATATCTACAAGCTTCCAAGAGATCGCGTTTTTTGTGTTTTTCTCAAAAGTGTGATTAATTTTTCTTTTTCTATACTAGTTAGTTGTGACGAAATAATTACAGGCAACTTACCATCTTTGTCGAGAAAAGCATATTCCAAACCTTTTGGGAGTTCTTTGAGCTCATGTTGGTCAAGAACCAAAAAGGTTTGTTCAATGGCGACCTCTTCTTCAACAAAGTGGTCGATTTCTTCTTTCGTATCGGGTGGCTCATCTTCATCTTCAATTAGGGGGCCATCATTGTCGATTGAATATTTCATTGAACGCTCAAGATCGACACATTTTTTAAATGCCCCTAACTGAATGGGTAGATTGTTTTGCTTCCGATTTTTCAAAGCTTCGTGGGTTTTCACAAAAGGTCGTCCCAACACTAGTGGAGCGTCATCAAGGATGACAAAGTCGGTTGGGACTACCATTTGATTTGTTTGGACTAACACATCTTCAACTACTCCCATTGATTTTATTATTTTTATTTGTGACATCTGTGCTTGTAATCATTGTAAACAGTTCAGTTATCAATGAAATAAAGTTATTTGATCCCAATGTTTGTTTATTTATGTTTTACATTTTTCATGTTTTGACTTTCATTCCATTTCAAACTCTGTATCGCTTTCTGGAAAATTATACGCAAACTGGTGCGTAAACGTAATCAGTTTAATGCGACAAATAATCCAGAAATCAACATATGCTTAACATACCTTAAATAACCTAGTAATAAGTTTTGAAGGCTTTGGTATGGCAAAATCAAGTTAATTCACTTACAGGGACTAAAATTGACAAACTGCGAAAGTATGCCAATTTGAACTGTAACGGACATTCCGGAACATGGCCATAAGTTAAACACACCTTAAATATCCTTTACATAGCTTAGAAATAGGCTTTGAGAGGTTCGGTGTGCTAAAATAAACTTTATGCTCATTCAGGGACTAAAAGCGTCAAAAAGTGCATAAGTTTGCATTTTCGCGCATAACTTACGTTCTGAATACATCCGGACATCCAAAAATTTATGTAAGTATTAAAATATTTTATTTTAGTGTTTGGCATGAGAAAAATCCATTCGTCGCGCAATTTGGATCGTTTTTCGTGCTTATGCGCATTCCGTCGTAATTAAGCAAACATCGCGATCGTACGACCAAACGAACCGACATCTGGCATATTTTTGAGCATGTTTCATGTCCACAATGTTTAGGCATCATTTTAGGGCCTTAAAGTTGGCTTAACGGGCCTTAGAAGTGTCGGAAATGGCCTTAAAACACAACAGGGACTAAAACTGTAATTCTGCAAAACTGTTTCTGATCTGTGCAGCCCAGGCGAGCCGCGTAAACTTCTGTTGTCCACTTACACGGGCCGTATGGTCCTCCCAGATGTGCAGAATTGCTGTAAACAGCCTGTTCCAGCTGTTATACCTTCACTTTCCACTTGCAAACGGTTTTTACAACACCATGGGCCATTTCTATGGGCTCTAATGGTTTAGTAAAACAAGGGGCACACTTGGACGGCCTAGATCGAAGCTCGTTTCCCGATAAACGATCCTAACGGTTCTAGCTTTCCTATAAATACGCCTCACCCATTTCACTTGCAACCCACTTGATATCTGGGATTTTCTCTAAGTTGAAGTGTGCAAGACTTCATACCTGAGAAATACTTGGATAAACAATCTTACGGGGACCCTTTGTAAGTGTTCTTTCGTTCTTTTTATGCGTTTTTATGCTTGAAAGTCAAACTGCGTTTGACTTTCTGCATTGACCAATTTATGGTCAATGCGAAGTTCGTTTGAACTTCATAACGTGAGCGTAATCACGATGGTCATAGTCCCTAGTAACTATACCTACTGATTACCACGTTATCTAGGCTCAGTGACGAGTCGTAGTTTCGGGCAAAATGCGTGCTCTTGCGTATTTTGTAACCAAACTACTCTAGGGTATCAAAACCGTTTGTTTTGATACCAAAACCTGTTTTCCAACTTGACTAAACATGTTCTAGCATGTTTAGCTCGTCACTTTTATATTTGTGCTTGTTTAGGGTCGTAAGGGTAAGCGATCTAATAAATCGCTTATGCTTTCGAACCCGACCCATTTGGTCGATCATTAGGATCCGACCAAACACTTTAGGTGACCATAGTAGTTTAGGGAATAACCTTCCGAGGTTATACCTTATGGTCACGTCGTTTAAGTAGTTGTATGATAAGTAGTTCTTATGCCTTAAGTAAATTACCAAAATGCCCTTTTTAAGTCAAAATTCATTTTAAGCCTATGTAACATAACTCTTGGTATCTAAACTGATTTAGTAACAATATTAGACATGTTAAGGCATATTTTACTTGTCATAGGGCTAGTTAGGCGTTCCGAACGCGTTTTACGCGAACGATGCGTTAAAGTAGCATAAGCTACCCAAACGGGTCGTAACGGGTCAAAAGCACTTAGGATAAGTTTCGTTTTAGTATGTAGGCTTTGTTAAACCATATTACATGAGTTCCTACACTCATTTGGTTTACGAACCCTCATGCTACCCGATCCTCCGATTAGGTCCGTTTATTAATGTAGTTACCTATATTAGGTGCCGTTTGATTCCGTAAACTACTAGCTTTGCTTGGTGGATATCTAAAGTCTATTGAGCAATCTCAAGTGAGTACATAGACCCCTCTTTTACTGTTTTCCAAACATTTTGGGGTGAAACACATGCGCCTACTTGTTACTTTCATGCTTTTTATGTTTTCTCATCATATACATGCTATGTTCATTAGCACATTATTAGTACATCGTTTTACATGACATTTTATGCTATGTATGTCCATTGTGTGCATACTTAGTGCATTGTTTTACATTACCTTTTCATGTTATGTATGTTCATCATACTTAGTACATTTTCATTTCATCACATGCTTACATTTTGATATGACATTTGGCTTGTTTAAATGGGACCATATACATTCATTAACTTTGATCACGCCGCTCGTTAGTAGGTAATGGTACCATAGGAATTGACAACTCCCATTCCTAACATCCTAGGTATGTTTGGATGAAAGGAATGACTGAATTCGATAAAAACATAATACAGATAGACCTTTAATTTGTTTAAAGGCTCATCACCACAGTCACAAGGCTTGGATGTATGCATTTTTACAATACCGCATAAATGTTTGTTTTCAGTATAGCATGCATTTCCACAAAACATAACGTTGATTTAAACCACGTTTACTTCAATACATTGTTTTGTGCATTTTTTACCTATGGTTCCGTGGATATATATATATATTTTATTTGCCATACATGACATTTTGTTCACACATTGACATTTGACATAGACATTTTGATATTGATATACATATTTCCTGGACTTTATTTTGACATAGATATTTTGACATGGTTTACTCAAAGACATTTGACAAATGATTTGATATGGGCAAATTTACATTAGTGGTTTGTTTGGGTAAGTGATTTAAGTAACGAGGCATATGTAATATAATACAAGCATGGTGGATACGCCGCTGGTACTTCCTATATATAAGTGTTTGTATGGTATTACATATTGTAGCGTTATTTGAATCATTTCAATTTAGACATATAACATTTTATACAAATAATATAATTTTTTACAAGACATTGTTTTACAAACAACTCATTTTATACAAAACTCATTTTACTTGGTTATTCATTTAACCTCACATCACTCTTTTACATATCATCTTCCTTAACATCACTTTTCAAAAGATTTATAAAACAAAACATTTTACAAGGATCATGACTGACTTTTGTTAAACAACCTTTTTCCAAACTTATAAGTCATGAACCCTATTTTCATAAAACCTATGTATCTCACAGGCATTTTTATGCTGACGTACCTATTTTCACATGTGTTTCAGGAGCTGATGCTTAGGATGATCGTGACACTAGGGCGGACCTGTGCCTTAGAGACTTAAAAATAAAGATAGACTTAGTTTAATTATATGATGTACTCTTTGTTTCTTGTTTTGAAACAATGTATTCCACTCTTTGGTTGATGAATAAAATAAATTTTAATTACCATGGTTGTGGAACAATAATTCTGTTACAACACTCCCCGATGATTCCGCCACGATTTGATGTTTTACATGGTCGGGGTGTGACAGAAGAGTTGGTATCAGAGCCAATGGTTATAGGGAATTAGGTTATTAGTAATGCTTTGACCTAGACTATAACTTTCTAGGACCCCAACACAAGTTGTCTTGTGTTTAGATCTTAAAACATGCATTTCACCTATCCTTAGGTGATCATCAAAACGAGAACCCAATTTCCTAAAACGATTTTTTTTTGAAAATTCAATCATTTGTTTTTAAATAAATTGTTATATGGTTTTGAACCCTTTTGATTCTTTAAATTGATTTTGAAAATTTATCATTTGTTTTCGAATGATTCTTTTGGCCTTGTGCCTTCCAAGTTTTCAAAATCTCGTCAAAGTTTTGGGTTCTAAATAGTGTGAACACGTGCAAACTGGAAGGGTGAATGCCTGTACCCTGGGTTTTCTGTCTAAGGCTAGAGTGTTCGTACAAATCCACATAATCGGACCAGTCACTCTTACCTGGGAACTCTTGGGGTGAGTGTTCACTTATAGGCAAGCATGTCTTCGCTAAGCATTATTTTTGGACCCATTTACTTTGATTAGTCACTGTGTGTCGTTTGCTTGCTTTGTGATACGGACAAATGACCACCATCCTTGCTTTTGTTGATTTTGTTTCATCTCGCTCTTTTCATCAAATCATCTCACTCGTTTCCTTTCATGTTTCCTCTTTTAGAATGTCTCCTCGACGCAAAAATCCGCTACCAGTTGCCGAACTGGCAGAAATTATTGCGCAGCAAATGGCTGCTCAATTCCCAAACCTCTTTGCTCAATGGAACCAAGCCAACAACAACAACAATGCTCCATGCAGTTTCAAGAGTTTTAACTCGGCTAAACCACTCAAGTTTAGTGGTACTGAGGGAGCAATTGGGCTTTTTCAATGGTTCGAGAGCATTGAGAATACTTTCCGTCACGTTCAGTGTCCTGATAATCGCAAAGTCGAGTTTGCTTCAATCGTATTTCAGAAGAGGGCTTTGACATGGTGGAACGGGGTTATGAGAGATCGTGGTGCTGAGGTTGCCTTGGCACAAACATGGGCTGAACTTAGGACTCTTATGATGAGGGAGTTTTGCCCTCGTCATGAGCTGCGAGCTCTAGAAAGGGAGTTTAATGATCTAAAACAGGATAGTGGCGAGCACCGGGCGTATACTGATAGATTTGAGGAGCTGAGTTTGTTATGCCCAACAATGGTTACCCCACTCGACAAGGCTATCGAAAGGTACATCGATGGTCTACCTGACTCCATACAAGACACCGTTACTGGTAGTAACCCTACCACACTCCGTCAGGCAATCGAGCTATCTGCAACATTGACCGAGTCGCAGATTCGAAGGGGTAAGCTGCATAGAAAAGGTGTCAAGGGTAAGAAGCAGTCATCTGACAAAGAAGATAGCAAGAAGGGTAAGAACGGAAAGGGTAAGGATTCTGGATCCTCAAGGAATTCGAGGAAGCGTAAGGCTTCCCAAAATTACGCCGTTACTGCACAGGCAAACCAAGCTGCACCAAATCAGCCAGCGCAACCTCCAGCAAAGAAGCGGTATGAAGGGAATGCACCTTTGTGCAATAGTCATCATCAACAGCAACTTCCGTGCCGTTTCTGTACCAACTGCGGGAAGTCTGGACACCTTGCAGAAGTTTGTCGTTCTGCTCGTAATCAAGCAGCTCAGAACCCGACTCAACAAGTTGCTCAGCCTCCTGCTCAGCAACAGGGTCAAGCTGCACGACCTCACTATCCTCCTGGCTCGTGTTATAATTGTGGAGACCTGACCCATTATCGAAACCAGTGTCCATGGTTGGTTAATGCGAATCCGAATCAGGCTCCAGCTCGAGGTCGAGTTTTTAACATGAATGCACAAGAAGCGCAAGCAAACAATGAAGTGGTGAATGGTACGTTCTCTGTTAATAATCAACCCGCATCTGTTCTTTTTGATTCTGGTGCTGATAAGAGTTTTGTGTCATTATCTTTTGAGCCATTGCTTCGCGTGTCTAGAACGAAACTAGGTAAACCCTTGACAGTAGAGGTTGCCAGTGGTGAACCCATTTTTCTTAATTCTGTCCTTCGCAACTGCCAATTGAACCTTAATAACCATCTTTTTCCCATCAACCTCACGCCAATGCAACTTGGAAGCTTCGATATTATAGTGGGCATGGATTGGTTAGCCAAGCATCGCGCAGAGGTAGTTTTTTTTTAGAAGATCGTTCGTTTGCCACTTCCGACAGGTGAGATCCTACAGGTTCATGGTGAGAAACCTACTGGTGGTCTCAAACTCATGTCTTGTTTTAAAGCTCGGAAGTATCTGCGAAAGAATTATGTGGCCTTCTTGGCACATGTCACAGCAGATAAAGGCAAAGGTAAGTCTATCCAAGATATTCCTGTTGTTCGGGATTACTCTGAAGTATTCCCTGAAGGTTTATCTGGTCTACCCCCAGCATGCCAAGTTGAGTTCCGTATTGATCTCGTACCTGGTACAAATCCCATTGCCAGAGCTCCATATCGTCTTGCACCATCTGAGATGCAAGAGTTGTCTAAACAACATCAGGAACTCTCTGACAAAGGTTTTATCCATCCTAGCTTTTCACCTTGGGGTGCTCCCATTCTTTTTGTCAAGAAGAAGGATGGATCATTCAGGATGTGCATCGATTACCGTGAGCTTAACAAGCTCACCATCAAGAATCGATATCCCCTACCTCGCATCGATGACCTCTTTGATCAGTTACAGGGCGCTTCTTATTTCTCGAAGATTGATCTTCGTTCTGGGTATCATCAACTTCATGTGCATGAAGAAGATATTCCCAAGACAGCGTTCCGCACCCGTTATGGGTATTATGAGTTCACAGTTATGCCATTCGGTTTGACTAATGCTCCTGCTGTTTTTATGGACTTGATGAATAGGGTCTGCAAGCCTTATTTAGATAAGTTCATCATCGTTTTTATTGATGATATTTTGATATACTCTAAGACGAAAGCTGATCACGAGCAACATCTTCGTCTTACTCTGGAACTCCTAAAGAAAGAGCAACTTTTCGCCAAATTCTCCAAGTGTGAATTTTGGCTTAAAGAAGTTCAATTCTTGGGACATATTGTCAACGAACAAGGTATTCATGTAGATCCCTCCAAGATCAGTGCGATTAAGGATTGGGATACGCCTACTACTCCTACTGAGGTTCGTTCTTTTCTTGGTCTTGCGGGTTATTACCGCCGCTTCATAGAGAACTTCTCGAAGATTGCAGTTCCTCTAACTGCTCTAACTCAGAAGAACAAACCCTTTGAATGGGGTTCTAAACAAGAAGTAGCATTTCAGACCTTGAAGCAGAAGCTTTGTGACGCACCTATTCTGACTTTGCCTGAAGGCAACGATGATTTTGTCGTGTACTGCGATGCATCCAAATTGGGTCTTGGCTGTGTTCTAATGCAAAGGAACAAAGTCATAGCATATGCATCGAGGCAGGTGAAGGTGCATGAGAAAAACTACACCACTCATGATCTTGAGTTAGGTGCAGTTGTGTTCGCTCTTAAGATCTGGAGACACTATTTGTACGGTACAAAATGTGTGGTTTTCACTGACCACAAAAGTCTTCAGCATATCTTCAATCAGAAAGAACTCAACATGAGGCAAAGACGTTGGGTAGAGCTTCTGAACGACTGTGACTGCGAAATTCGCTACCATCCTGGTAAGGCGAATGTCGAAGCTGACGCTTTGAGTAGTAAGGAACATGTCAAGCTTCATTGTGTTCGTGTTCAATCTGATATTCAAGCCCGCATTTCTCAGGCTCAACATGCTTGTGTTTCATAAGACTTGATGGGTAAGGAATTACCCTATCACATTAAGCCTGATCTTGTTTTGAAGGACAATGGATCATACTATTTTATGGACCGTTTGTGGGTCCCAAGCCAAGATGGCCTTCGCACTCTGCTTATGGATGAAGCTCATAAGTCTCGTTATTCTGTCCATCCTGGCTCGGACAAAATGTATAAGGATCTCCGTACTCAGTATTGGTGGCCTGGTATGAAGAAAGACATTGCCTTGTACGTTTCAAAATGCCTTACTTGTCTTAAGGTTAAGGCTGAACACCAACATCCTTCTGGTCTTTTGGAGTAACCAGAGATCCCAGTTTGGAAATGGGAAAACATCGCTATGGATCTCATTACCAAACTTCCGCGCACTAAGAAAGGTCATGATGCCATTTGGGTAGTTGTTGATCGTCTTACTAAGTCAGCGCATTTCTTGCCAATCCGTGAGGATTTTTCTGCTGACAAACTTGCTAAAATCTATGTGGATGAAATTATAGCTCGACATGGTGTTCCTTTGAACATCATTTCTGACAGAGATGCTCGTTTCACTTCTCATTTTTGGAGAACCATGCAATCTGCTATGGGGACCCAACTTAATCTGAGCACAGCTTATCATCCGTAAACGGATGGTTAATCTGAAAGAACAATCCAAACCTTGGAGGATATGCTTAGAGCTTGTGTGATCGATTTTGGTGGTAGTTGGGATTCACATCTTCCATTGATTGAATTCTCCTACAACAACAGTTATCACTCCAGCATCAACATGGCTCCTTTCGAGGCTCTCTATGGTCGAAAATGTCGTTCACCAGTCTGCTGGAATGAGATCGGTGAGGCTCAGCTTACTGGACCTGACCTCATTCTAGAGACAACAGATAAGGTTAAGAAAGTTCGTGATAACCTTCAGACAGCTAGAAGCCGTCAAAAGAGTTACGCGGACCCAAAACGCAAGCCCATGGAATTTCAAGTCGGTGATCGAGTATTACTTAAGGTCTCACCTTGGAAAGGTATGATCAGATTTGGAAAGACAGGAAAACTTGCACCTAGATATGTTGGACCATTCAAGATCGTTGAAAGAATCAATAAGGTAGCCTACAGACTTGAGTTACCTCCTGAACTTGGAAATGTTCATCCAACCTTCCATGTGTCCAATCTCAGGAAATGTTTAGCTGATGAGAACCTCCACATACCACTTGACGAAATTCGTATTGATAAGACACTACATTTTGTTGAGAAACCTGTGGAAATCATGGACCGTGTAGTCAAATGGCTTAAACGCAAGCGAATTCCTTTGGTCAAAGTTCGCTGGGAATCTAAGCGTGGACCTGAGTTTACTTGGGAACGTGAAGATCAAATGAAGGCGAAGTATCCACATCTTTTCCCACGAGTTTCCTCTAAACAAATTTCGGGACGAAATTTCCACAAGTAGGGGAGACTGTGACATATGTGCTTGTAATCATTGTAAACAGTTCAGTTATCAATGAAATAAAGTTATTTGATCCCAATGTTTGTTTATTTATGTTTTACATTTTTCATGTTTTGACTTTCATTCCATTTCAAATTCTGTATCGCTTTCTGGAAAATTATACGCAAACTGGTGCGTAAACGTAATCAGTTTAATGCGACAAATAATCCAGAACATCAACATATGCTTAACATACCTTAAATAACCTAGTAATAAGTTTTGAAGGCTTTGGTATGGCAAAATCAAGTTAATTCACTTACAGGGACTAAAATTGACAAACTACGAAAGTATGCCAATTTGAACTGTAATGGACATTCCGGAACATGGCCATAAGTTAAACACACCTTAAATATCCTTTAAATAGCTTAGAAATAGGCTTGGAGAGGTTCGGTGTGCTAAAATAAACTTTATGCTCATTCAGGGACTAAAAGCGTCAAAAAGTGCATAAGTTTGCATTTTCGCGCATAACTTACGTTCTGAATACATCCGGACATCCAAAAATTTATGTAAGTATTAAAATATTTTATTTTAGTGTTTGGCATGAGAAAAATCCATTCATCGCGCAATTTGGATCGTTTTTCGCGCTTATGCGCATTCCGTCGTAATTAAGCAAACATCGCGATCGTATGACCAAACGAACCGACATCCGGCATATTTTGAGCATGTTTCATGTCCACAATGTTTAGGCATCATTTTAGGTCCTTAAAGTTGGCTTAACGGGCCTTAGAAGTGTCGGAAATGGCCTTAAAACACAACAGGGACTAAAACTGTAATTCTGCAAAACTGTTTCTGATCTGTGCTGCCCAGGCGGGCCGCGTAGACTTCTGTTGTCCACTTACGCAGGCCGTATGGTCCTCCCAGATGTGCAGAATTGCTGTAAATAGCCTGTTCCAGCTGTTATACCTTCACTTTCCACTTGCAAACGGTTTTTACAACACCATGGGCCATTTCTATGGGCTCTAATGGTTTAGTAAAACAAGGGGCACACTTGGACGGCCTAGATCGAAGCTCGTTTCCCGATAAATGATCCTAACGGTTCTAGCTTTCCTATAAATACCCCTCACCCATTTCACTTGCAACCCACTTGATATATGAGATTTTCTCTAAGTTGAAGTGTGCAACACTTCATACCTGAGAAATACTTGGATAAACAATCTTGCGGGGACCCTTTGTAAGTGTTCTTTCATTCTTTTTATGCGTTTTTATGCTTGAAAGTCAAACTGCATTTGACTTTCTGCATTGACCAGTTTATGGTCAATGCGAAGTTCGTTTGAACTTCATAACGTGAGCGTAATCACGATGGTCATAGTCCCTAGTGACTATACCTACTGATTACCACGTTATCTAGGCTCAGTGACGAGTCGTAGTTTCGGGCAAAATGCGTGCTCTTGCGTATTTTGTAGCCAAACTACTCTAGGGTATCAAAACCGTTTGTTTTGATACCAAAACCTGTTTTCCAACTTGACTAAACATGTTCTAGCATGTTTAGCTCGTCACTTTTATATTTGTGCTTGTTTAGGGTCGTAAGGGTAAGCGATCTAATAAATCGCTTATGCTTTCGAACCCGACCCATTTGGTCGATCATTAGGATCCGACCAAACACTTTAGGTGACCATAGTAGTTTAGGGAATAACCTTCCAAGGTTATACCTTATGGTCACGTCGTTTAAGTAGTTGTATGATAAGTAGTTCTTATGCCTTAAGTAAATTACCAAAATGCCCTTTTTAAGTCAAAATTCATTTTAAGCCTATGTAACATAACTCTTGGTATCTAAACTGATTTAGTAACAATATTAGACATGTTAAGGCATATTTTACTTGTCATAGGGCTAGTTAGGCGTTCCGAACGCATTTTACGCGAACGATGCGTTAAAGTAGCATAAGCTACCCAAACGGGTCGTAACGGGTCAAAAGCACTTAGGATAAGTTTCGTTTTAGTATGTAGGCTTTGTTAAACCATATTACATGAGTTCCTACACTCATTTGGTTTACGAACCCTCATGCTACCCGATCCTCCGATTAGGTCCGTTTATTAATGTAGTTACCTATATTAGGTGTCGTTTGATTCCGTAACCTACTAGCTTTGCTTGGTGGATATATAAAGTCTATTGAGCAATCTCAAGTGAGTACATAGACCCCTCTTTTACTGTTTTCCAAACATTTTGGGGTGAAACACATGCGCCTACTTGTTACTTTCATGCTTTTTATGTTTTCTCATCATATACATGCTATGTTCATTAGTACATTATTAGTACATCGTTTTACATGACATTTTATGCTATGTATGTCCATTGTGTGCATACTTAGTGCATTGTTTTACATTACCTTTTCATGCTATGTATGTTCATCATACTTAGTACATTTTCATTTCATCACATGCTTACATTTTGATATGACATTTGGCTTGTTTAAATGGGACCATATACATTCATTAACTTTGATCACGCCGCTCGTTAGTAGGTAATGGTACCATAGGAATTGATTGTCCCATTCCTAACATCCTAGGTATGTTTGGATGAAAGGAATGACCGAATTCGATAAAAACATAATACAGATAGACCTTTAATTTGTTTAAAGGCTCATCACCATAGTCACAAGGCTTGGATGTATGCATTTTTACAATACCGCATAAATGTTTGTATTTAGTATAGCATGCATTTCCACAAAACATAACGTTGATTTAAACCACGTTTACTTCAATACATTGTTTTGTGCATTTTTTACCTATGGTTCCGTGGATATATATATATATATATATATATATATATATATATATATATATATATTTCATTTGCCATACATGACATTTTGTTCACACATTGACATTTGACATAGACATTTTGATATTGATATACATATTTCCTGGACTTTATTTTGACATAGATATTTTGACATGGTTTACTCAAAGACATTTGACAAATGATTTGATATGGGCAAATTTACATTAGTGGTTTGTTTGGGTAAGTGATTTAAGTAACGAGGCATATGTAATATGATACAAGCATGGTGGATACGCCGCTGGTACTTCCTATATATAAGTGTTTGTATTGTATTACATATTGTAGCGTTATTTGAATCATTTCAATTTAGACATATAACATTTTATACAAATAATATAATTTTTTTACAAGACATTGTTTTACAAACAACTCATTTTATACAAAACTCATTTTACTTGGTTATTCATTTAACCTCACATCACTCTTTTACATATGATCTTCCTTAACATCACTTTTCAAAAGATTTATAAAACAAAACATTTTACAAGGATCATGACTGACTTTTGTTAAACAACCTTTTTCCAAACTTATAAGTCATGAACCCTATTTTCATAAAACCTATGTATCTCACAGGCATTTTTATGCAGACGTACCTATTTTCACATGTGTTTCAGGAGCTGATGCTTAGGATGATCGTGACACTAGGGCGGACCTGTGCCTTAGAGACTTATAAATAAAGATAGACTTAGTTTAATTATATGATGTACTCTTTGGTTCTTGTTTTGAAACAATGTATTCCACTCTTTGGTTGATGAATAAAATAAATTTTAATTACCATGGTTGTGGAACAATAATTCTGTTACAACACTCCCCGACGATTCCGCCACGATTTGATGTTTTACGTGGTCGGGGTGTGACATTATTAGATAGAAAAATGGGTATTTGAAGGGGAGAAAAATCACCAATACTTAATTTTTCGAAAATGTAGTTTGGCATTATATTAACACAAAGATCTTTATTAATTGTAATATTACTAATAAAGGAATTTTGAAAGAAACATGGAACCGGTTTAATGTTAATTTCAAATGGATCATCTTTTATTAGCATAGTTTGATCATTTGTTAACTTACTTCTCACCATTTCGTCAATTTTAGTGTTAGTGTTTAACTCTTTTAAAAACTTAGCATGAGTAGGTACCAAACAATGGTTTTCGAAAGAAGGTGTTAAAAGGTTAATTTCTTGAAAATTAGACTCTTTTTGAAGATTACCGTTGTCGGACTCACCTTTTTCGTTGTTTAGTTCATGCGTAGGTTTTTCACTTACTTGTTCTTCCTTTTTTACCTCTTCTACTATCACTTCTTTGGTACCAATTACCTCATCCCTTGCGCGGGCTTCTTTTATATAGCGCTCGATAGCTTTAGGGTGTTCTATTATCTTTTCGGCTACGGGGGAGATAGTTGGTGGTTCGTCAAAGCGATCGGAATAGATATCCCCACTGCTTGAGTTCGGAAGTTCGATCCTTGGTTCCTCATAATACTCATATGAGGTAGATGGTTCATACCATTGTTCCTCATTGTAAGTACATGGTGGATAAGGATCATAAGTTGGTTCTTCATAATACTCATATGAGGTGGGTTGTTCACGCCATGGTTCCTCATAGTAAGTATATGAAGGAGATGGCTCATAACTTGGTTCCCCAAAGTATGAGCATGAAGGTTCATACCTTGGTTCTTCAAGATATGAGTATGAGGGGGAAGGTTCATACCTTGGCTCTTCATAGTATGTGTATGAAGTGGTTGGCTTGTACCTGGGCTCCTCATGGTATGTGTACGAAGGAGATGGTTCGAAGAGGTCACAATATTGTACCGAGTGCGGATTACCACAAATGGTACAATACTCTTCTTCATAATCATCCTCCTCATAGTGGTACTTGTAACCTCCTGAGTATTGATCCATAAGAATCACTCAGTAGACCACAACCGAGTCTCGGGGCCAGAAAACAAAAATAAAAACGGAAACAGAAGCTGAGCACGGCCCGTGGTCAGAACCTGTATCTGGGCGTTTTGAAAAATGTGACAGGTTTTTTGCAGCACGGGGGCGTGTTCAGCGAACACGGCCCCGTGTTCAGACTTTGTAACTACGTGTTTTGTTATTTTTTATGCAGCACGGGGGCGTGTTCAGTGAGCACGACCCCGTGTTTAGGTTACTATAATGCAAAAATTTAAGAAAAATGCAGAAAATGCGCGTAGTTTTGAAAAAGTTTTGAAAAACGATTAGGCCGTCGATTTTAAGCTTTCTTAAAATCCTTGTGTTCCCCGGCAACTGCACCAAAAACTTGTTGTGCGTTAGGTGTAAAACTTTTTATTAATATTTTAAGCCCATTTTATGCATTATTCAAGTTAAATTTATAAAAACGATATTCTACTAACACTAAACACACACATGGGCAAGTGCACCCAACGTGAGCGTAGTATAGCGTTGGTAAGATAACGAAGTCGTCCAAGGACACAAAAGCTTTTAGTACCGGATTATCCTCAACGTCTAATCAACCTAAATTTTTTTTAAAAAGGTTTTAAGCATGAAAAATAAAAACTAAAAAATGCAGAAATAAAAATAAAAACAGATAGATAAGATGAATCACTTAGATCCGACTCGCCTTTAATGTATCCTTTGATGATTTCCGCACTTTTACACTTTTTAAGAGATTATCTTAGTTATAGTAGTAGGCCCCTCTTTTGAAGGTGACGTTACCCTCAACCCAGTGGTTTGAGTCAGCAAGGATACAATCCCAAAGGGTCAGAATATTGAAAGATAATTAATTAAGTTATTAATGCGAAAAGTGGTAGGCCCCTCTTTTGAAGGTGACGTTACCCTCGGCTAAGTGGTTTGAGTCTGCAGGGATACAATCCCAAATAGCCGGTTTAATGTATTAATAGTAGTTTACAAATGAGGGGATCAAGCCATTCGCACCCCCGCCATCCAATACCAGTGGGTATTGAAGGAGGTCCTAGTAAGCTTGACCCAGGTCCTTGCAGAATCTATACACTGAACAAGGCAAGAACCTTACTAAACCATTCCCTTACCGACCAGGTAGCCAACATATCTCTATATAGACCGTAGAGATATGAATGGTGAAAATCTTTTACTTTATATAGACAGTAAAGTAATGCCAAGACACCACGGACAAATGATAAAGAAGTTTCAGCTTCAACATAAGAAACTAGTTATTAAAGTCATTAATACAAAACCAAATAAAAAGTGCGAAAAGATTAAAAATCAAAAGTAATACATTAAATGCTTGTCTTCACCAAGTGATGTAAGAGACTTAGCCAAACATGGCCTTTGATTGACAAGAACTCTTACGATCAATCTTGGATCCCGTGACTACTACACACACTATAAGGTGGATGATGGATGATGGTGGTGGATGTGGGTGTTGTAGTGGTGGTGGAGTGATGGCAAAGTGGGAGATAGGTGGTTTGCCAAGGGATGCCTTTGAAGTGAGCTAAGCGCCCCTATTTATAGCCTGTATAGAAGCCTGGCCACAGCCCCGTGTCCAGCGGACACGCCCCCGTGGTCATCCCTTATCTCTTCCTTCATTTATTGCATTTGTCAGCATTGGGCTCCACACGGCCCATGTTCGCTGGGCACGGCCCCGTGTGCAGAAGCTTATCTGTACTACCAAGATTTGCAACATTCTGCAAATCTTAGCGTTGACCACGCCTCGTGCTGAGCTGGGCACGCCCGCGTGGTGGGCGTAGAAGCTTCCACAGCTTTGTCCATTTCTGCAGGCATCTGACCACGCCCCCGTGTCCAGTGGACATGGGCCGTTGTCAGCCTTCTGCTTCTTGTTTTTGCTCTTGGGGATGCTGCCGAGGGTCGGGCATGTCACGTTTATTCCTTCTCTTTGTATTTATGTTAATTTTTGCTGCATATTTGTTCCTTTTGTTCGTTTAAGCTCATTTGGTCCTAAAAATGCAAAAGGAAGACAAAAACACACTTTTTTCCAACATTAGTACTAAAAATAGGTTAGTTTAATGCCTTGTTTGATGTAATTTATATGTTGCATTTTACACACATCAAAGACCAAATGGGTTGTTCCATCCCTCATTGACTCAGTTACTTATGCTTTTTAGATTGCTCAAACAAGGACATTTTTGAAAAATTTATGAAAATTTTCCCCCATCCCCACACTTGAGGTAAAGATTGTCCTCAATGTGTAGTATTTAGATGAAAGGTCAAAATTGAAACTGTTTCTCCCCATCACCACACTTGAGGTCAACATTGTTCTCAATGTGTAGGAATGAGAGCTTTTAAAAACGCACAAGGGATGTGACACGACCAACCTCCCAAATTTCACCCCGGTCAATAATGTACAAAATACATTCCACTTATTAAACTAATCTAAAAAACAAAGCTAAAAAGAAACATGTGCACCTGGTTTTTGCTCGTTCCTCATGTGCTCTTCGATCCTTAATGCAAATGGTCTTTCTCAATGAACATGAAATTACCTACAAGTCTCAACAATCGTGTAGAAGCAAGCTTCTCACAAAAATCAACACCCGTTAGCTAATCCATTTTTACCATTTTTATAAAGGATTTACCAAGTCATTTGTTAATTCACTTTAATTTTTGTGGAAAAATATTTTACAACAACAACAGCCCTAACTCACTTCCGTAGGAATCACGTCGGCATTTAGCATATGCACGCAAGCCCTTTAAACCTCCCGATAGCTCGTGAGGGTTATATAGGGAACACACCCACAACGTTCATTTATCTAAGAAGACGAATAAAATAAAAATAAAATGAATAATAATACAAAATATACAACAATCATACCTGATTTGCCTCTCATGGTGGTCTAAGTGAACATTTGCTTACCGAGTTTCCAACGTACGCTCGGTAGTTGGCATGCCAAATCTAGTCTCCTTTTCTTTTACCCGACATACATATTGCACAACTTTGGGGTCGTTTCTTAACAAATTGTCCAATGTCTTGCAAGGCCACCTTACGAACCCTTATCATCGGCCCCTCAACCCCAACATTATTGGTTGGAGTAATAAACATGGGTAAAGGATAGAGATGAACTTGGGTTTTTTCCGCTCTGACTCATTTTGTTGTGGTATGTCTTCAATTTGGTTCAGACATTCAGTTTCTTGCTCCGGAAGATCCATAACCTTTTCCACCACATCACCATCAACCATGGTACCATTAGCCAACACCTCTTGGTCTCGTCTAAGTTGAGCAAGTTCTTCGGTGAGTTGAGCCACTTGCTTTGCCAATGCCTCGTGCGAATGTCTCGTACCTCGAACTCCTTCTTTATCTCAAGCTTTATCTCATTCTTTGATTCTTTTATTGCATTCATAATTGCATCAAGCTTTGAAATTATTGAATCTTGAGGCTCCTCATATGCCGATTGAGGGTATTCATGATAGTAATCATCATACTCCTCTCGGTAACTTGATAAATGTGGCAATTCGGGTTCATAGTTGTTGTAACCCCACTCTTGCTCATAATGGTAATCCATCTCTGAATAGTAGTATTCTTGATAATTTGGTGGTGGTAGTGGTGGTGGTGGTTTAACGTATGGATAATGTGAGGATGGACCTTTGAGATCTTCATAATCTGCCCTCCCATATCCGTACCTTCCAATGAGGGAGTCTTCCCGATCCTTGTATGCTTGAACCTTCTCATATAGCACAGAGCATTCCTGCAGTAGATGTTCTTGGCTCCCGCAACATTCACATAGGTCATCATCTACCCAATTCATAATAAAAGACGATGCCTACAAAACATGTACCTGCACATACAAGCTCGACTACCTAAAGTATAATCTAAGAAATACAAGAAAGAAAACTAAATACTAAATCAAAAAAATTTTTGAATTTTTTTAAAAACTACTCAATATGAACAAATCAAACAAGCAATGAAATATGAAGCACACTACCTCCCCCGGCAACGGCGCCATTCTGACATACCGTGTCGTCCCGATCAGTCAAAAAGCCAGCTAACCTAGGTAGCTTGGGTAAGTCGAGTATGGTATCCACAAAGAGCATGTGGTCAGTATTGCATGACTTGTTTGATTAGTTAGACTATTTACAAAAATGTACAAAGTAATTATGAAGCTTGCTAATTTTCTTTGTTTGTTTGATTTATAATGAAATCGGAGTGAACTGACAAATTGCCATTATATAAAACAATGGTTTATTAAATAAGATTGAAAAACTTACTAAGTGGTTGAAAACAATAATTTAGAAACAAGTTCCACACCCGGTTCGATAATTGTAAGACCTGGGGTTCCCGCATGTTTTAACTTGATTCAGTTGCATATAGTGATTAACGAATTTAGTGTCATGTGACTTAGGTGCCAAAAGCTATCAACGTCATAGACAATGGAGCGCAATGCACTTCTTTACCAAGAACATGTAAATCCTAAACTAAGATAAGGCATAATTGCACATAACCATTTCGCAAAGTCAAATTTTATCATCACTCGACAATTTACGAATTCGAAACAAATGCAAGACAATTATCAAAGGTTTCAAATACTAAACAACTTGTCACAAAATCAAACTAAATACAAATGTATAAACCCTAGAAACTCTTACAACAATCTACACCAGGGTGAACCCGAGGAGACTAGTCGCTCATGGTTGAAGGAAAACGATCACCGAATGATGAACATATGCACCGAGCCATGACCGTGAGTCTTGGAGGAATGATGAAGGTTTGGATTTAGGGTTTGGATGATAAGTGTGCATGGATAAAGATGATGGTGGAAAGGTTGGTGATGATGGTGATGTTGGATTAGGGTTAGGGTTAGGAATGTGATTGATGATGAGTTAGGGGTTAGAGATGTTAGAGGAAAGTTAGAGGTGAAGGAGATGATGATCTTGGCTCCAACAATGATGGATGGTCTTCAAAAGTTCGTAACCCCGCATAAAACCCCAAATCTTTGGTCAAACCCCGGTCAAAACAACATTTGGGCGAAATTCAGCGTTTTGATGAATCTGGGGACAGTAGCCTACGCCCCCTGGCGTCGCCGATGCCCCCTAGAATTTGTATTTTCCTGCTGACGCCATAACATACTGTCTACGCGAATTCCATTGACGTAGGTGCGTCGCCGACGGCCCTGGGGGTGTCGGCGACGCCCCTTGTAGGGTGTCGTTTCTTGTTTTGTTAATTTCGCATCCCCGGTTGATCCCATTCACTCCCGATGCTCCATAAAGCTTCCAAATAGCTCCTTAAACTCCGTTAGACCTGCAAAATACAATTCTAATCAAAAGTGGGCCATTTGAAACTAAAAGTTATGTAAAAACATAAACTTAAACTCAATAAAGCACCGGTTTTCTACCGCATATCAGTTTGGCCTATAGTTATACATGCTAGCTTCAACTTAGTATATAAATTGCCATGTTGGATTTGAGACAACCTATTATACGTATGTTATGTAATCAAATTTGTATACTTGCCAACTTTGTGTTGATTTTATTTTAATACATGTTATAGGAAACATATGTTGACGCTTGAAGAAATCTAGTTAGGATGGATTTAGAAACGCACTTAATTTTTTTATTTGTAATTCTAATGTTGTATTTGTTTAAGTTGCAATTGTTGTAGTTTTCCATTTCATAACAATGTAACTCTTTTAGTATGAAATGAAATTTGTTACTTTAAATACTTGTCACAATTAGTTGTTATGAAGTCTTTTGCAATCTCGTTTTCGTCTCACTCCGATGTTTCCGTCATTGGTTGGGGTGTGACACATCCTTAGTCTATTTCAGTTTAGTAGCATAATTTGACCCAAAAGTCCGGAAATAGTCATTGTATGACTTTCAATTCTGACCACTTTGGTCAAGTCAAATTTCAATTAAACTCACCCATGTGATCATCATAATATAAGGTATAATTCTCTACAATTATATCCCGTGATCACCACGTTTAAATGGGTCAAGTGACGAGCCAAACTTCTACTTATAAAAAGTCAAAAAATACTCTTTTTTCGAATAATCAAAGAATGAAGTTATAAGTATATGCAACATGAAATCTAACTTCAAAATAGTTAATGTAAGACTATAAAATATATTTTGACATATCGGACTTGTCACAAACCCGTTTGACCATCTGAACCCTCATTTACGCACATAGCTAGTTAAAATAGCGTAAACTATATAAACTAGTTGTAACGGATCAAACATTTTCAAAAACTCTCCAAATAACAATGTATGGTTAAATAACCCCTATTACACGAGACTCCTCACTCGTACGAGTATAAACTACAGTCTATCCGATCAAAGCTTAATCCAGCAAAACCAAGCTAAATTCTTAGTTTAGCGATCAAGTCCAAATGACTTCCAACGACCCGTAACAATTCTAATGGATAAATATTTCCATCTATTCTGGACTATAGAACCCTCCAGTGAATCGCGCCTAAGTTAATGAACTTTGAATTTGGACTGTACTACGAGAACTAAATACGTTATGCATACAACTAGTATAGGTAAATACTTTTAGCCACATTTTATTTATAAAAAACTTAGGATATGGTACAAAACCACTTGGTTCAGGTATTGCAATGGGCAAATGCTTTCAGAATGTTATAACCCAAGTTTAATCCGTATTTCTTGATTAACATAAAAATATTTGGGGGTTAATAGTACCGTATCAGGGCGTCCCGATTCATTAATTCTAATGGCCTTAAAGTGCGTGGTGTAGGCATACACCTAACAGACATAAAAGTTATGACATTTATATTGATCACAAACCGATCTTGAAAACCGGTTCCCGAATATGACAAGAATGTAAAAATGTTAACAAGAAAAAATACCAAATAAATATCAAATCATGATTTTCAAACTATTTTTTCAAATGCGTCGGTTAATGGTATTTACCAGCGAAAGCTGACATATTTTCAAACAATTGACGTACAAGTAGCAACCCTCAATAGTAGGTTGGACAAGATTCGGTCACGAGCTTTGGAATTTGCGGCTCCATGGCTAAAAGGCCTATGATTTTTCAAGTCTATTTTATTAAATCATGCCTTGTGGGATATTTTATATTGAACACAATGTTATAAATTTTAGGGTCAATTGCATATTTCCCCTTATAAAACTTCTTATTGCATATTTACTCAGCCCAAAATTATTATTGCATATATCCCCTTCCTTAACTAATAAAATTGCATATTTACCCATTTTAATTTGTTTTATTAAAAAGAAATCATATAATGACTTTTTTACCCTCAATTTCACTAAAATTAAAAAAAAAAATTGTATAATTACCCATTTTGCGTCGTTACTTTTTTACCCTCATAATTTTTTTGTTTTTATTTTGCTAGTTAGTTTTTTTTTTTTTTTTGCATCGTTACTAAGTGTATGTGAGCAATAGGTTGAAACATTAAGAGATTATATTTTGAAAGGAAAGCTTTTGATAATCATTTATACTGGAACTATCGGGAATCAATTTGTTTTCTTTTCCCATCAGATTGGAATGCCATTTCCATATAAAACTCATCATGTTGAGACAAAATAATCAGTTCTAATATACAAAAGTTTTTTACGTTCTATCATCATATAGTAGAAGATTGTAAATCACATTAAAAATAAATATTGTATATGATCAAAAGTTTTTTAAATAAATACAGTTCCAGTATAAATGATTATCAAAAGCTTTCCTTTCAAAATATAATATCTTAATGTTTCAATCTATAGCTCGATGCAAAATCGAAAAAAAAAAGAACTAACTAGCAAAATAAAAACAAAAAAAAATTATGAACAAAACACAAAAACTAGTAAAAAACGGGTAATTATACAATTTTTTAAATTTTAGTGAAATTGAGGGTAAAAAAGTCATTATATGATCTCTTTTTAATAAAACAAATCAAAATGAGTAAATATGTAATTTTATTAGTTAAGGAATGAGATATATGCAATAATAATTTTGGGCTGGGTAAATATGCAATTAAGGAGTTTTAGGCTAGAGGGTGTGGGATAACCCCCCTTGGGGCTTTATAAGGACACCTCAGCGCCATGTAGGCGCCACATTGGCTGAAGCTTGATGCCCCCCCCCCCCCCTTTAACATGGAGGGTGTGGTGATAACCCCCTGGGCGCTATAGAGCAAAATTAAAAAAAAAATTTGATTGGTGCAAACAAGTGGGCCCCAGCTGATAACCCCCTCCTCTCTCGCCATCATGTTGGCTGAAGCTTGATGGCGCCCCTCCTTAACATGGAGGGTGTGGGTGTATAGCGCCCGGGGCGCTATAGAGGCTGAGGTGGCGAGGGTGGCGCCCCCCACACCCTCCGGCCTTATAAGAGGAAATTTGCAATTAAAACCTTATTAATAAGCAACTACTTTATGTATATGGTAGTTGTACCATTGGCTTTGAGAGTTTTTCAAAAAAAAAATAGATTTTTCCTTTCTAACCCTAAAGTTTAAGTCTTTGACAAATTAAGTTTAAAGTTTTAATCTTTGTTTTCTTTTTAACCCTAAAGTTTTAATCTTTGACAACTTGAGTTTAAAGTTTTAATCTTTGGTAATTTATTTTTCACTTCTAATTCAAAAGTTTCCATCTTATACAATTTAACCACTTTGATTTTTTTTACTTATGTGTTGTAATCTTCGCTTTGGGGGTTTTCAAAGAAAAAATGGTTATGCATATGGTTGTTGTAACCTTCGCTTTGGGGGTTTTACAAAAAAAAAACTTGATTTTTTTACTAATCACCCAAAAGTATTTCATAAATTACTTTTAACCAAAAACTATTTCTTTTTTACTTTTAACACAAAACTTTTTATCTTTTGCAATATATCCTCACAACTTTTTTTACTTTCAACTTTGGTCCTTTATAGTTTTCATTTTCGGCAAATTTTTCGCTTTATGCTTCGTTCTAAATTTTGTGACTTAACACATCGCAACGTGCGTCTTTGATTTAACGTTTTTACGTTTCGTTCTAAATTTTGCGAGTTAACACGACGCAACGTGCGTGTGTGGGTGAACGTTTTTACATCGTCTATCATTTTCCCGTTTGACAGGTTCAACATAACGTGCGCGTCCTAAATCGACTTAGTTATAATTAAAGAATCCCCGCCGCATTGCGGCGGGTCGTAATTCTAGTTGATCCTAAATTTTATTATAATTTCAAGTTTTCATACTTGTACTTTTACTCTTTACTTCCGCTGCAAATTGTGAAACTCTTATCCAACTGTCACACATAAACCTCACCATCTGGGCCCACTGGGAAATCGGGGTTTGACAATAACCAATTCGACTAGTGTAATATTCTTACCTCTCCTGGTCCCGGATGAATTATAGCTTTGTACTTCTTTATAAACATAGAGTGAGCTTCCTCGTTGAACTAAAATACCAAGAAATCACATAGAAATTAATCCGAATTTTAAAACAGATTCACCAAATAATAATTATTTACCTAAGATATGTGTTCAGTTGAAGTGTTTAGCAATCTTAAGTTTCAACAGACTGAACTAAAAGCTGAAACTCTAAAACATTAGCGTGTCGCAAGATAATTCTTCAAGTAAATATTTAAGTACATACCAACAACTATTCGTTAATTGTTAACTCTTTAATCTACCATCATCTTCAAAGCAAAAAAAAAACTTAAATCAAACCAAAAACGTCAACTATTAAGATAGCAATACCAACACCATCTAATTTTAAAACATGAACACAAACATAACACGTCCACAAAAGCTTCACGACATGGTGGTGGAAGTGTTGAGTGTGTCACCCTTGTCATTCCTGCATAACCAACATAATACTTCAAATGCTATATACATTTACAAATTGAATAATAGGAACCTATGTTAAAAAAAAATTAAGCGTTCACTATGGGTGACTTCCGACTCATTAGAAGTATTTGTGTTATTACCATATACTTAACTTTCACCCATTTGACCCATTTTAAGATCAAAAAATACCCAAGTCAAGTTCAAAAGTCAAAATGTCAAACAGACGTAGACCTTCAATACGCCATCTACATCCCTGAAACACCTGAGTCAAGATAAAAAAAAAAAGTACCCGAGTCAAGTTCAAAAATAAAAAAAATACCCAAGTCATGTTCGAGTTAAATAGGTCAAAATATAGCGAAAAAATATAGCTACTAAATATTAAACCGGTCAAAGTATCGGAATTCAATGAAACAAGTTAAATATGTAAAAAAAATGCGGAAACAAAAATATGAAACATGTCACGTATAGATATTTAAATGAAATGGTTCAAAACCTTATAGTGGATTAGTTATTCCAACTACAAATGGTAGGTGAAATATGATGTAGATATATCAAATGACCACATGTCATGTTAGTCAAACCATTCAACTAAAGTAATAAGAACATGTGTAGTGGTAAAAGGTTATAATGCCCCCACCATGGGGCATTATACGACACGTGGCGTCCTAGTCAGCAAGGGGGCATTATAGCAAAAGTGGTGTAGTGGGTATAATGCCTCATTCAATCATTTCACAATCATTTCACAATTATTATTTTTAATTTAAAACATAAAAAAACTTCATTAATTTAAAAATAAAATTACATTACTTGAAATAAAAATAAAAAAAAAACAGAAAATAAAAAAAAAACAGAAAAAAACAGAAAAATAAAAAAACAGAAAATAAAAAAAAACAGAAAAAATAAAGTTAAAAAAAATAACATGATCTAGAGTCCATATTTTTGTCGAATTTTTTGTTGACGCATTTGCGCAAGGATCAACGCGTCGCCTTGGAGGTGGTCGATCGATTTGGACAAAAACTCAATGTCCTTTTCCATTTGCCTCGCCTCTTGCATCTCGTTAAACTTTTTGGTTTCGGCCACTCGTTCTTGCATAATCTCCCAACGTTTGTAGCCGAGGTCGCGAATGTCTTGGAGACGACGGTTCATCTCCTCGAAATCATCCTTTAACTCGAGATCGGAAGACGACTCGACCGTTTTTTTCCCGGTTCCCTTTCTTCTACCAGGGGGTCGGACCAACTCTTCTTGAATTCCCTCGTCAACGTCCACCGCCTCATTTAAATCAACATTGTCCTCTCGAACTCCTCCAAAGTCTTCGTTAAAACCCAAACGTCACCTTCACCGCTCGGGCGATTATCGTAGTTACGTTGGAAGACTTCTTGGAACGAATGACACTTGTTGTTGATGTCGGTCCATTTGCTAGAAATGGAGTCTTTGTCCCGATGTTCGCCTTGACCCCACGTGCTAAAGAAGAGTGCACGAACCCTATCCCAAAAAACCGGGCCCGTTTGAAAGTTTGCTACAAAAAAAAATAATAAGTTGTTTGTTATAAAATAAAGTAAGAAAATAAGTAAAATAATATTTATATAAAAAAGTTACCGGTCTCTTCGTCCTCCGAGATGTCGACAAACGCCCGAGTCAACGTGTATTCCTCTTCCTTCGTCCATTTGATTATATTTTTTGTACGCCGCGGATCTGTCACACCCCTTTCTACGGCGGAAGCACGAGGTGTGATCATGAAAGGTTCTCATTGCATACGAAGAGTAAACATGCTACATGCTCGTAAAATAACATCAAATACCATAATTTGAAAACATAAGTTTAGCGTTTACATCGCTAGACAGCTTAAAACATTGTCTTAAGAGTTTACAACTTTATTTAAAGTTAAACACAAGCGACATCCACGAGCATAAGCAAGACCACGCGCACATCCATCCTAGTTACCTGAAATACATGTGAGTTTTTGGAAAAACGTCAACATAAAGTTGGTGTGAATTCATGCAGTTTTGTACTTCACGTTTGTATACTTTGTATAAAAACATAGTTGTGAATAAATCAAGTTTTTCTCGAGTACTCCACGTACTTCAAGTTATATATCAATCCTCTTGAGTACCCCACGTACTTCAAGTTATATATCAATCCTCTTGAGTACCCCACGTACTTCAAGTTATATATCAATTTTAGTATGGTATGAATTTTATGTAAATACAGTATTTCTGTAATTATCAGATTGTTAATGGGTTGCAAAGCCATTAACATGTGGCACGACATAGGAAGTCACCAAACCTAAGGCATTTAATTGGTATATTCTGAGACACAAAAGCACTACTCGATTCTCGCCCCGACCGAGTGTGTGGCTGCCAGGCACCCGTTAGATCTAACCTTTTGTTCTGCGGTCTAGGTATATTGTTGATTAATGGTGCTTCTGTACCCTATTCGTGACACTATTTCTCATAACGCATCCTACTTGGTTCTCGTTCTCACCAAGCGCGTTTCTTGTTATCATTTCTCATAGCGCCTCATACTTGGTTCTCGTTCTCACCAAGTGCGCTTCTCATATTCTTATATTTCATCACACTTGGTTCTCGTTCTCACCAAGTGTACTTCTTGTATTCTTATATTTCGTCACACTTGGTTCTCGTTCTCCCCAAGTGTACTTCTTGTATTTATATCATACCAATTATAAATTTTGTACATTTGTACATGTATTTCACCCCCGAAGTTATAAAAACTGAAAACAGTTAAAGAGAAAAGGGGGAGCATGAACTCACAACTTTGCGTTCCTAGCGTCGTAAACTCCACCGGATTTGCTTAATTAACGTCGTAACCTATACGCGTTTTCTTAATGTTAGTCACTAGACTTGCGTCGCACAAGTACAGTCACTCTCTTTTGTGTATATTTTCTTGTGTTAAAAATATTCTTATATTTTTAACTACGTATCTTACTTATATTATTTTCTCTAAATAAATATAAGTCTTTTGTGTTTTGCACTTTGCACCCGAATTATGTATCTTGTATGTTGTATGTGTATATTTATATTTCTACTCCTCATGAGTAATTAGTGTATTTTTAAGTCTTAATACACTAGCACGTATAACACATACTATATACACTTAGCACAAAAGTTGGTGATCAAATAATATATATTTTTCTTTCAAAAATATATATACTTATTATCCATTTTTATTCTTGAAAAATCACCATTTCTCATCACCAAAAATTAGGGAAACCTTGGTAATACTTTTAAATACATTTTTAGGGAATAAGTTTCTCAAAAACCTATACTTTTCTAAGTGTCAAAATTTATAAAAATTTTGACAGAGTTTCCCCTAAAAATGGACGTTTCCCATGTTTTCAAAACATGTGTTTATTTTCTTTTAAATCGTCAACAATCATCAACAACAATTATCAACAATAATCATCAACAATAATCACTAATTCCTCCATTTCATGAACTTGAATATTTACAAAAATGTGTAGTAACTTACTAGCACATTTAGTAAGTCTTGTTATCTTTAAAAATAATTTTAGTTTCTTAAAAACTTTATTTTTAAAGAATATGAAGTTTCACAACTTCTAGTCGGGATTTACAAAAATATTTCTTTGTTAAATTTTCTTGTGACACATGTGTCTACACACTTGTTTATTTACTAAAAATGCTTTTAGTTCGGATAAGATCCGGGTTTTAACAAAACTAATATTTTTGATTGGTTCTTCCGAAAAACCACTTGTAGATCTTTAGGTCTACTAGTTTAGAACTCCATTTTATAAGAAAAGTCGTTTTTACACAAGTTCATGTTTCCGTATGAAAGGGTTCGTCATCTAATTATTTTTACACTAAACATAGTGCTAGTTCATGTTCCATGAACATGACCTAGCGTGGTTAGATGACGATCCGTTCCCCTACTAGCATCCAACAATAATAAATAATCATAACAAAACAAGATCCAAGAGTTTTACACTAATATTTACTCATTAACCACTTTGTTCATCATTTTTAGTAGACTTTAAACTTTGATCTCTAGTGTTCATAATTTTTACCCGTTAAATCTCTTATTAACCACTTTAAACATGAACAAGAAGATGTTTAGAGTCGCTTACTACTAGCTCGTGGCTAGGGAAGAAACTAGACGAAAAATGGATGGTTAAAAGCGTTGTGGTGAGGTCCTTGGCAAACCGTAAGCATCGGGTCTCCTCGTATGTGATCCTTCACCTTAATATCACCTTGGAATGGATAGATGATGAATGAAAATGGGAGTGTGTGTGTGGGTGGTGGAAGCCGTAGCCAAAGAAGGGAGGAAGGGGAAAAAAGTGTTTGAAGTTATGGATGGATAATGAATGTTTAGAACTCTAGAATTTATAAAAGAACTTCCAACATGCCATTACCCTTTAGGTCTTATGTTCCATATCTAGCTAGCAATTGTAATAAAATAATCAAAGAAGATTCCAAGTAGGATCCTCTTTATAACCGTCCCTAAAGTGGGGGAGGGGTATGTTTGGTTGAATCTCAAATATTTAGTTACAACTAGTTAGGAAACATGTGCTAAATTAGTGGTTTATGATGTATTATTAATTATATAGTAGGTTAGGGTGTTCGGGGACCCTAACTAGCTTAGAAAAAATAAAAACAATGCTTCTAGCATTATTTTGGTGTTTCGGGTAATATCTGGTTGTTCGGTTATATACCGGTTCGTTAAAGCGCTAAATTACACTTTTAGTGTCTTTTAAGTACCTTTTTGTATCCCTTTTAATTCCCAACACTTGGGGAAGTATTCTAGATAATAAAACGACATTTTTGCATAATATTTCAGTGCCAAAATGCTGATTGTAGCTGAATTATGTAAATTTTTGCACTCAAAGTGCGTTTCGGGTGCTTTTTAGTGCTTATTTTTGCTTCCGGAGAGTATATATATTAAACCCCTTGTATGCACTCTTGGGTTTTAATGTATTCTTGTCGTTGGACCTACACTTAGGCCTTAGTTCTAATGTCTGACTGCCTTCTGCAGTTCTGTTGACACATTGTGTCCTACCGGTGAGTTTACTAATATTTCTGACGCAACGCTCTCGTTTATGCATAAAGCAATATTTTGTAGTATACAACGTGCATGAATTCACTTGTTTAGTATGTGTTCAGACATTGCTGACAATTAAGCACATAATCGCAGTCATTAAATAATGATTAAAGTGTACGGAAGTTACCGGTTTGTGCCAGTTGTCACAGGTGCGTCCTTATCCTTCTTCTTATGCGACCTTCTGCCGCGTTTCGATGTTTCTTGCACCGGTTTGGGTTGCGTCTCTGGTACGACATCCACATCGGGTTCGGATTCGGGTTGTAACGGTTGAGACCCGCCGGCTTGACCATAGCCGAAAGTGGGAGGAACAAACGGAGGGGCGCCACTCAAGTAAGCCGCGTAACTTAAAAAGCTCGGGTCCATGTCTTGGAAGTTGTACGGGGTTTGCGGTTGGGTTGTGTTCGGGTTTGCGGGTCTAGCGGGGACACCAAAAGGAGGGCGGTATGGATGCATGATTGTATAAAAATTAGAAGAAAGTGAGTGTTTTTTTTATAAAAATTAGAAGAAAAGTGGGAGAGAGTAGGAGATAAAGTGGGTTTTTTTTTAAATAATGGGTTGATATATATAGTGTGGTAATTTATTAAATTAAAAAAAAAAAAAAAAGTTACCGTTTGAAAACGGTCGAAAATAGTGGGCCCCATGTCAATTTAAGCGTTATTTTTAAAACGCCGGGACGATTTTTTTTCGAAAATAACGCCCCATAACGCCCCCTGTAAGGGGGGTGGGCGTTATAGGGCGTTTTCGGGCAAAAAAATTTACAAAAAACGCCCCATTACGCATGGTCTAAAAATAGAAGCTTGATAAGGTAAACAATTAAAGAGCGATTAAAGAAATTAGATAACCCCCTTTATTTTGTTGATGTGACTCGTAAAAAGTGCTCTTCAAACTAATTACCCTCAGAAGCCATGACTGCATAATTCAAGGAAATAGTCATTAGTTAGCAGGTTTAAAGAAAAGGCCAAAAGAACCAAAATCAAAAGATTTGCTATCAAATGCTTTTCCATTGAACAATAATAAACATCTTCCCATTGCATATCTTTTTGAAATTTTGATTTAATACTTAAAAAGTTAAATGTTATTTATGGAAATACTTAGATTTTCAAATATTCAGATTTAAACAAATCTTGTATATAATTTAGCTACAATTTAGGAGTTCACCGGTTTCATAGTAAAACCTAAAACATGTAATTATTGAGAAAATGTGTAATTACAAATAATAAATCAATAAATGAAGAAAATCTGTGATTTTTTATTTGAATATATATGTCCAAAGTAAAAAGTAGATAATCTAAAAAAAATTCTTTTTAATAGATATATTCATCAATGAATGTAGAAAATCCTGTATTGTTTTTATTTCTCTTTTGAATGTATCCAAACTAAGAAATGGACAATTCAAAACACAAAATCTTTTTAACGCATACAATTATCTGTTTAAAAAATGGATGATAATTAAACAATCCAAAGGACCAAAACACAAAATAGTTTTCATTGTTAAAATACTCTTAATCAAACATGGATCATAAACACGAATTTAAAAGTTTATAGTTAGATATATATTTATATACATACACACTTGTCTCGACCATCAAAGTTCCAGCGATGAACAAAATAGTAGATAAACCGACATACAATGAAGAGATCTGAAATCAAAAACAACAAAACAAATAAATTAGACAATGTTACTAATAAAAATGAAAATAATCAAAGCTTATCACACCTTTTTGCCGATTGAAGAATAGCCGATAGCGTGAGTAGTAGCACAGTTTTAAGGTTTACCGAATACAAAACAAAACAAAATAAAAGAAATGTTATTAAGCTATATTCAGCAAGCATAATACATAAACATCAAATGGGTACCACATACCCGATGAAGAAATTAGAGGATGAACCGATACACCATATAGTGAGATGTAATAAAAAGGAAAAGTAACAAAGATTTAAGTCAATGTTACTCATAAAACATTAAAACCACAAAATAACAACATACTTGTGTTACAATTTCAAGAATCGTCATGGACATATGCAAAGTTTGTATACAGACTACAGAGTATTAGGGTTTAACGGATCAAATAAAAGAACAAACAGAGTATTAATAGGATGAGAATCACATAACATAAAAATCAAATGCATAATCTAACACATACTTGTGATAGGGGTGTTCAGAAAAAACCGTAAACCGAACCGTAATCGTAACTGAATAAACCGATCCGAACAACAAATTAGGTTTTTTGGGTTGGTTTCTAATCGAAACCGAATTGTGAATATGGTTTTTGGTTCGGTTTTTGGATCCACATTTATGTTTATTCAGTTTATTTGGATAACCGAATAAACCGTTAATTTAAATAATTATTAAATAAAAATATTAATGTTTAATAAACTATATACAATTTATTAGCTCAAAATACTAAGTCTAATATCTAAGTATATGCATTCCCATGGTTTCATCAAATGTTGATCTAAATACATGTTTATTTATTAAATTTTCTTCATTTTATGTATACAGGTTCACTCGAGTTAGAGAAAGACTCATGTTTGAAGATTATTTATATTTTGTGCCATTAGACTTGTTGACTATTTATAGTTTCTATGATCTATGTTTTTAAGTTTTAACTTTGTGGTCATGTGTACGACTATTTTATGGATATGTTTGTTTTATTTTGCTATGTCTTTTATTTATATATTGTTAGGTTTAAATTAGTTGCTGATTTGTGTTCGGAAAGTAGAGCACAAGCATAAATATAAATTAGGAAAAAAAAATTAAATTAGTTGCTGTTTTGTGTTCGGAAAGTAGAGCACAAGCATAAATATAAATTAGGAAAAAAAGTACTTAGGTACAATATGGTTGAATTTGGTTTATTTGGTTTCTAACTGAAACCAAAACGAATTGAATTTGGTTTGGTTTGGTTTGGTTTGGTTTGATTTGCATATTCCTAATTTGGTTTCGGGTACAAAATTTTTAAAACCAAACCGAATAAACCAAATAAACCATAAACCAAACCAATGAACACCCCTAACCTGTGATATTGTTTGATGAATCGAGATGGAAAAAGACGATACTGAAAGGTCTAGTTAGGGTTTACAGGATAGAAAACAAAATAAAAAAACAGGATTAAGTTTAATATCTAAAGGATAAAACTTAAACATCAAAAAGGAATAACATACCTGTGTTTACAATTGAGGATTTGCCAAAGAAAGAAGAACCATATGTAGAGATTGAGTATGTAGGGTTGGATGAGATAAAAAAACAAAACAAAATAAAACATGCTTGTGTAGAACTCACAGGAGTCTCCCTCTTAGCTGGTTTAAGGGAAAACGGGTTTGTAGCAGGACAAGCTATAAGGAAAGCGGAATCAAAAAAGGTGGATAAACACGCTAAAGCATGTGCTGATAACCAACACGCATTTGTCCCCTTCGCCTTCGACACCTTTGGCTCCCTAGCTCCAGAAGCTATCCGTTTGTTGACTAGGGTCCAAAAGGTTGTCCACAGCAGTTCCTCATCAACAGGGGGGCAGGGGTTTGTATTTAATAGGCTAGGGTTTGCTATTCAGAAAGGGGTAGCGGCTCAGCTTGTTGCTCGCTTACCTGCGATATTGATGTAAAGTGCACTTAATAATATACTTTAACTGTATAAGTGCCCCTTTCAAGCCTTAAAAAAATCTGATTAATACGATTCAAATCCTAAAACATATACATCAAAAGCAAACAACTTACCTTTGTTTCGATTAATGTGGAATCTATTTCTCCAAAGAACAACAGGATAAAGAAATTGGTTTTGTTAGGGTTTGGTAAAAAAAGATAATGTGAGAAAGAAATTCAGTAAAGAACATTATAATGGATTTTATTTTAGTGTAATGGGTTACCCGAATTAATGTTCCATATTTCCATAGATATTATGTTATATATATAGATGTTTTTTCCCTCGAAAAACCACAAAACCAATAGCCTTATCAAATTAGGGGTAAGATCAAATAAAAAGTCAATTTTCCCTAAGTATGATGAGAAGGAATCTTAACCATTCATTTTTCAAATCAATGGTTAAGATGAAAGGGTAAGAGAAAGGAGGAGTGCAAGGGTATCTTGGGAAAATGGACTTTCTCTCTCCACATACAAGGCACATGCATATTTCACCCTCATTTTTTAAACATTCATAACTTTTTTATACGACATTATTTTTCATAAAAATTTCACCGTAAAATCGAGTGTCTTTTTATCTTTAATTTGAGTACCATATTGCTATATAAAATATGAAGACTAAAAAAACCCACTTAAATGTGTTGTATTTCTATGTTGTATAACATTTTTTTGTGCTGAATTTTTTAATATATTTTTGTGCTAAATTTTTTGTGCTGAATTTTTTTGTCTTGAATTTTTTTTCGTCAATTTTTTTGTGCTGGATTTTTTTGTACTACATTTTTTTGCTTAAATTTTTCCGTGCTACATTTTTTTGTACTAGATTTTTTTGTGCTATATTTTTTTTGTACTACATTTTTTTGTGCTATATTTTTTGTACTAGATTTTTTATGCTATATTTTTTGTACTAGTTTTTTTGTGCTATATTTTTTTGTACTAGAATTTTTTGTTGTATTCTTAAAAAACAAAAGGGGTGCCACATGTCATTTTCACTCCTATTTATAAGGAGCAAAATGCCTTTCATTCCTACTTATTAGGAGTGTCACATGTCATCATCACAATCCTTCTTAGGCTACTTAGGCAAAATCCACTTTTTAGTGGATCCTTCCCCTATCAAATTATACGTGTCCTAAATTCATCTCATATATTATATTATATAGATATAGATATTATTTTTATTCTTATTCTTATTATTATTATTATTAAACTTCCTAATATTATAAAATATATATTTTAACAAAGATATTATATAATAATACAAACAATATTATAATTTTAGCTTATGATATAACATCCGCACAAATTTTATGAACAAAAAAAACGATTGAATTTATCACAAAAAATTTAAATATAATATTATAATATATGAAACAATTGATATACTCATAAAAAATACACATATTCAACCATATGATAGGATTATAATATTATTAACTTTATTAACGATATTACACACTTTTATAAGAATATTGTTCATATTGTATCTGTATTAAATTCACAATCACATATACAATCAATCTTATGCAAACACTAAATACTTAAACATGCTGACTTGTTGTGCTACTTGTTTATACATACTAGGTCAATCTTATGCATGTTATCTATCATTAACTTTAAAAAGTCCCTCTTAACATGTATAGCCTTATAAGAGTAGCACACTGGCCCGTTTGTTGGGTCATTGATAAGTATTAATCTTAATGGTTTTATTTACTTCGGTGATAAGATATTGTTAAGTATTCAATCTTTACGGTATTATTCACTTCGGTGATAAGATTATGCTAGTGGACACTTTGGGTTGATTTTTAGCTATTGCATGTTAGTATGATTTCATTAGTAGTATACTTTAAACATGTGAATTTAAGACTTTATTCATAGTTATGTTATGTAGACAAACTAGTATGCTCACCAACATAATTTGTGTTGACAGATATTTTATACATGTTGCAGACAATATTTGATGATGCGATACAAGAAAACTACTTAGGGCTGACTAGATACTCACCAAAGTTATTTATGCATTTCTTTATGTTTTAGTCTTGAAACTTGCGAATTGTTGTATTTTCCTTTCTAAACAATGTATTGTATTATTCAAATATATGGAAACCAAATTTTAAATTTTAATTGTTGTCGCAATCTAGTTTTATGATGCTTTTGAACAATCTATTACGTCTTGCCTTGATGTTTCCGTCATTGGTTGGGTGTGACAATAATATTATTACATTCTTTAATCGTGTGATAAGGATGTTTAATATTTACATCTTTTTATATCAACCTGTGTAATACACGGGTTTATAATGCCTATAAAATTAAAATAATAGTCAATCTAGATTTTTTTATATTTAACCCGAATTTATCACACGTCAAATTTAAAGTAAAATTTAAATAATATTATAATTTATTAAACAATTGATATACTCCTCAACAATATACATATTCAACCATGTGATAGGATTATAATACTATTACATTTAGAGTTTACATTTATTAACGGTTGTACACATTTTTATACGAATAATGTTTATATTTCCTAAACTCGTGTGATAAAATTCATGAATTATGGATGCATAAGATTATAATATTATTACACTATATAACAGTGTGATAAGGATTATATAGAAGTTTATGATTTACATTTTTTTATATCCAACATGTGTAATACAAAGGTTTATAACACTTATAAGCTAAAACAATAGTCGATCTAGATTGTTTATATATATATAACCTATGTAATACACGAGTTTATAAGCTAGTTTATTATTAAATGAAATGTCGCTTTTGTTTCATCACAACAAGCCATATTGATGCGATTAATTTTGTATGTCAACTTTCTGTATCAATAAAAATTAACTATGTTAAATAACGTTTAGTTACTAAAAAAAAGTGAGGCATTCAAACAACTAGAGAAAATAGTTCGCGCATCCTATTTCACAAAAGGAAAGTTCGAGCTCTCTTATTTGATTTTATTCTCACACACATTTTAATGGACGTGTTATTTAAAGGAACATGACACTAAGTTAAGATGGAAAAACTACCTTCACAATCTTTTCGATGGAGCAAGGCTTACCGATAAGAAGCGACAACCCTACTACACAAAGATAACAAAAGGAATAAGGGGTATTATCAGGGTATCACATAAGGATGAGTTGTCAAAGTCAATTCGGGAGACACTTCCATGATATATGTTTTTTGCAGATGACATTGTGTTAGTTGCAAAGGTTTAAAAATTATCCGCCCTTAGGCTGAGTACATTTACTGTCATTTCAGTAGTGCTGACAACTTTGAGAACAATTAGATCACCATTGAGGGTCAAGTGGTACCGCAACTAAGTTTAAGTACTTAGTATCGTTTGTTCATATGGATGGGAGATATATAGTTACGTATGTAGCTAACCTCATTCATGCCGGTTGTGTGGATGGAGAGCAACCGGTGGGGTATTGTGCGACAAAAGGTTCCCAACTAATTAAAAAAGGAAATTTTATAAGGTTGCGGTTAGACCCGCTATGTTGTATGGGACAAATATTTGGGCCATCAAGAAAGATGTGCGCAAGATGGATGTAGCATAGATGAGGATGTTGAGGTGAATGTGTGGGCACACAAGGTTAGAACGGATAAGAAATAAGGTTTTTAGAGAATGTTAGGAGTGGCTAGTATATCAGATAAGATAAAGGAGGAGATTGAGATGGTTTGGACATGTGAAGAGGAGGCAAACGCCGATGTCAGTTAGAGCAGTGAAAACCTTTGTTGTGGCTAGGAAGAGTAAAGAAAGATCCAGATTGACTTAGGATGAGCAGACTAGACAAGATTTATAAAAGTTAACCCTTTTTGCGGACATACTACAGGATAGGAGTTCGTTGGGACGTAAGGGATTTGTAGCCTAGCTTTGTCACTCCTTTCGTTATTTGGTACCTTTCTATCTCTATAGTTCCCTTTTTTTAGTTTTGGGTCTCTCTGGACATAATCTTTCTATATCATTGATAGAGGTAAAACTTGCTTACATCTCACCCTCTTTAATCCTACCACTAACTTTGCTATTTGTGAGACTAGATAAAAAAACATAGAAATTTAACCTGCAACTTTTACTAAGAAATAACAATAAATTTGGACCCACAACTTTTTATAACCCATTTTAACAAGTACAATGTTGAATTGTTCAAAAATAAATGATTTAAGAGTTGAATAGCTTTATGCTGTTCATGTTAAACATTTCTGATTGGAACATCTGTCATTAAACGAAACTAGATTTTTTCCATCGCGCGTTGCGGTGAAACGGAGCAAATGATAATGTAAAACAAACATTATTTGAAAATGTAGCATGTTGTTTAGAAATCCAAACCGTTAGAATCGGACATATTTACCTAATTCTTAAAATCAGTTACATATCCCCCCTCCTAAACCATATATATTACATACTTACCTATTTCACTAAAATTGTTCTTATGAAATTACTAATTTACACCTAATAAACTTATTGGATAATTATTTACATATTCCGCTGTTGCCTTTTCTAAGATCATTCGCATCTACTTCACCATTTCAACTCAACTTTATTAAAAATCATACTATTTACAGATTTCTCGTTAACACCCACAAACTCTTTGACAGAAGGCACTATTTAACAATTTCATATGAACAAATAACACGAACAAAATCTGAAAGAAACATAAAGTTTCGAATAGTTTTTTTCTTATAAAATCTTGAAATCAACTTCCACAATCTTTATTTTTTGTCATTAATTGAAAGGTTTTTTTTGTTGAATACTCACGAAAAGTTTTTTTCTTATAAGTGCAACTACGTGTTTAGATTTCAAAAAAGCTCATGAGCACAAATTATTAGATGAATATAAATTAAGAAAATATTATCAACTATATGATCAAGTAAATATTATTAAGAACAAAAAATATTATTTGAAACAAATTTCTTATTGGCTTAAAGAAAATATTATTAACTAAGAAAAGAAAAAAAAAGTATTAAAAAAATCTTGGTAAAATACTATTCATGCCAAGTTTGTATTAATATATATAAATATAAATATGGGTTAGGATCAAATACAAAGGATAAAATAAATAAGAAGGGTAAGAAGGATTCTAGTCCACATGCAAGACACATGCCAATTCCCCCATCGATAATAGATTTGGAGGGTTGAGATTAGTTGTAGGAAAAAGAAGATAATAGAAGGACATAAAGGGAATCCTACATTTATGGATTTTCTCTCTCCACATGCAAGACACATGCCAATTCCCCCATCGATTTAAAACGCCCATAACTTTTTCATACGACATTTTTTTTAAAAACAAAATTCACCTTAATAACGAGCGTTTTTTTATCTTTAATATGAGTACCATATTATCATATAAAAATCAAATAAAAATTTTCATTTTTACTGGGTTTTTTTGCATTGTGTTAAAGATTCAGGTCATTGTGTCTTTTAACTGGGTTTTGGTCAGTAGAATTTCTATACATTGTGTTATTATCAAAAACCTATAACACAATGTTAATTTGGGTTCTATCCATTGCGTTTTTATAAGAACCTATAACACAATATATGACACAATGAAGATGGTGTTATATCTGGGTTTTTTATAAATTGTGTTTTTAGTTCAGGTCATTGTGTTTAATATGTTATTCATTGTGTTTTAATATGTTGTCCATTGTGTTTTAATAATTTGTTCAATTTTTTTTTATTATCTTTGTTCATTGTGTTTTAGTTTGTTGTGTATTGTATTTTTAGTTTGTTTTCCATTGTGTCTTCGTCTGCTCTCCATTGTGTCTTTTATCTGCTGTCGTTAATTGTGTCTTTTATCTGTTGTCATCAATTGTGTTTTTATTTAGTCTGATACTTATTGTGTTATATGTTATCACCATTGTGTTATACGTTATGGTCATTGTGTTTTAGTATGTTGTCCATTGTGTCTTTATCTGTTGTCATTGATTGTGTTTTTGATCTACTTTACATTGTGTTTTACATCATGTCCATTGTGTTATTATAAAAACCTATAACACAATGTTAATTTGGGTTCTATCCATTGCGTTTTTATAAGAACCTATAACACAATATATGACACAATGAAGATGGTGTTATATTTGGGTTTTCTATAAATTGTGTTATTAGTTCAGGTCATTGTGTTTAATATGTTATTCATTGTGTTTTAATATGTTGTCCATTGTGTTTTAATAATTTGTTCAATTTTTTTTATTATCTTTGTTCATTGTGTTTTAGTTTGTTGTGTATTGTGTTTTTAGTTTGTTTTCCATTGTGTCTTCATCTGCTCTCCATTGTGTCTTTTATCTGCTGTCATTAATTGTGTCTTTTATCTGTTGTCATCAATTGTGTTTTTATTTAGTCTGATACTTATTGTGTTATATGTTATCGCCATTGTGTTATACGTTATGATCATTGTGTTTTAGTATGTTGTCCATTGTGTCTTTATCTGTTATCATTGATTGTGTTTTTGATCTACTTTACATTGTGTAATATGCAACTGGGTTTTTGAAATTTTTTTGAAAAATATAACAATATGGTACTCATATTAAAGATAAAAAAACGCTCGATTTTATGGTATAATTTTTTTTAAAAACAAATGATGTATAAAAAAGTTACGAACGTTTAAAAATTGGGGGGAAATAACATGTGACTTGCATGTGCATATTCTCTTTCCTTTTATAGACAAAATTACCCTTTCCATTTAATTTCTCATAGGACACTTGTCACTCTCTGGTGGCTTCTTACCCTTCTTATTTTTAAACTCTTTGTATTATAACTCAACCCATATAAATATATAATAATATATATAATGTGAGCTTTGTTTGACAACAAAATTATCTTAGTTCAGTTGGGATTTTTTATCAACTTTTTTCACAAAACAAAAGACTGAACTCTCTTATCTATACTATCTATACTATATATATAATGCATATTCATATTCGAAGGACAGAAATGTTCATTTGCCACCTTTTCAACAAGTATAAGCCCTGAAAGCATATTGTACGAACTCTTTATACATGTTAGCTATTGAGCTCCCATTCAAAATTTGAAATTCCAAATCTCCCCCCTATTGAAGCAAGCGGCAATTAAGTAGTTCAAAAGGTTTTTGAAATTTGAATCCGTGACTGCAAATCCGAATTTTCATACACATTCACCTCTCCATCGTCGGAGCTTTCAAATTGGTAAGCAACCGCCATCTTCTTCAAATGTTTAACCTGATTTCATCTGGATTGTTAGGTATAATGCTTACCCGACTCCTTTTGCATCTCACCCTTTCAACCCTAGATGTAAATTCTTCTCCACGTACTCACCTCTACATACGCAGCCTCGGTCTACCTCATCCTATCTATAATTCTTTGCTTTTTGTTTTTCTTCATTCGAAGGTGCTCCTCCAACCCAGCGCTGCCTCCACGCCGTCCTTCCTCTACATCGGCTAATCCATATCAGATTTTTGATACTTTTTCACTCTCACTTGCTTCTTAGGGCTTGTAATTTATAAACCACCTGTTTGATTTTAGGGTTTACTTTCAAACTCTTGATATGAATAACACTCATGTTGTTGTTAATTCGTTTGGAGTCTGATTTGTACTTGTTCATGCAGTTCTTGAGTCAACGTGATCTTTTCAATGAAGAAATCCAAAAAGTGAATTCTTTACTCAATTTCGTATAATGTTTTTGTCACCCATCTAAGATTACTTACTTTTTAACGTGTTTAATAAATATCCTGTGACATTTCTTTACTAGATCTTCAAGCATCTAACCTCCACAGAAGTAGACGATTTTAAAGATTTGAAGTTTGGTTTTTTACATCACATTTGTGAGTAAACTGGTAACTTTGTGTTTTTATTTGATCTTTGTTTATTTATTATTATTATTATATCTCATCTTTTAATTCCTTCAGAACTTGAGTCTCAACTCGTATTTTCATGACACAAATTGTTAATTTAGGTCAGATGAGTACATATTTCTTTAATGGGGTTAAAAGAGGAGTGAATTGGGCTTCATTCCATCCTACCTTCTCTCTTCTTGTTTCAGGAGCTGCTGATGATCACCAAGTGAAGATCTGGAGGATGAATGGTATGCCTGTCTCAATTACTAGACTGCAGTTTTGTCACTATTTTTGTTTGTTTTGTAGGTCCCCAATTAAGATTATATATGCTCATTTTGGGGGTTTTGATACCAAAAAGATGTGCTAGCAGATCGACCTTATTATACATTATTGAATATACAAAATAAACTAATCCTTCTCTTTTTGGCCATTGATGTGCTGCTATTCAGAATTTTACATTTATTGCAGTGAAATCATTTAGTGTTGTAGAACAGTCAAATGTCATCTGTGATAATCAGATGAACATTATTAACATTGTCACGTATATAGATTGTGGGTCACTTTCTACCTGGTTTAATTGATCATTGCGTATCAATGAAGAAAATTGACAAATTTAGTGGTTGCTTAGGTTATTGATGGGATACGGTACTAGACCCGACCCGAGCGGTTAGACTTCCTGTTACGTATTGCTTTTATATTAATTATTTATTATTGTTGCTACTAACCCAACCGCGAGGCCCAACGCGATGTAGTTTACACTACTTTGGGTCGGGGCTTGTAGAGATAACCCCTAACTGGGCCTGACCCATTGAGGTTAGGGGAGGCCCATATCCCCCTATATAAAGAGGTCTTCACCTCTTGAATAGGGCAGAGCATATGGAGCCGCCACACTTTTTGTAGCTGGAAACAGGAGAGTCATCTCCTACCGGCAATCTCTACAGCTCCACTTTCTTCTCTTCTCCATTGCAGATCTAGGTTCAAGAGGAAGAACAAGATGTGATTCTTCACCCTCATGTAGAACGCGGTCTAGTCATCCCGGCGGTGAACCCGTGTTTCTTCATTGGCGCCCACCAATATAAACTCTCCACAGTAATCACGTCTTTCGTTCTACGGTAAAATCTAGGATCTGTGTTCTTGATAAATCTGCATTCGAATTTGTTTCAGATCTAAAACCTTTTTTTTATAGTTAAACTCAGATCTAGATCTGAAACTCGAACTATATTTGCGATCTATACTCAGATCTGATGAGATGCTATTATCTTTTTTTATCATACAACGTGATATCCATGACCACAAAATTTTCTCATGAAATCAAGATCTCGAACATGGGAAAAAGAGTTTTTACATCGAGAACCGTATTGTAAACAAGTTTTTTTTTCTTAAAATCATATTTCACATTATTATCTCTGGTGTGGAAAAGAACAAGTTACAGGTGGTAAAGCATGATGTACAAGGGGGAGTTGCACAATTCCCTTTTATTGCTTGCCTCAAACCACTCCCCATGGGTTAGTCAAAATATCTCATAATGGATGTTTACAGCTGTATTAACTTTTTTTAGAAAGTGTAAAGTTGTCAAGTTACAAATCATGTTGCACAAAGTATAACCCCTAGATGCATGCACTTCCATTTGAGGGGACACAAACTGACAAGACAGAAAGAGGTGTACTGGATTTTCCCCTATTTTGTCGCCATGTCCTAGACTCCCAGTTACACCCATCAACTACGTCGCGCATTAGATACCCATCTGGAGAAATGATCTCTAATTTATCACCGATATTACTGGAGTCCGGTCGCGCTACCACCACCGGTCATCAAAGGAAGACATCTCTTCCAACCACCTGCCACGAGGTCGCGCGTCAACCAACCACCGCCATCTTCGTCATCGACCACGCCGCGCGCATCAACCTGTCATCTTCGGCATCAACAACGTCGCGCACATCAAACCATCTGTCATCTAGAACATCAACTACGTCGCGTGCATCAGTCACCTGCGCATGAAAATCATGAACTCGATAAGTCGCGCAACAAGGGTATGCCTTCCTCACCCTGCGCACAATGAATTATCTTTCTCCTATGACACAAGTTAGCTTCAAACAAGGTACTACTTCGCCTCCACCTCTATTATGTCTCAAACAATTACAAATCCATCACGCGCGAGAGTAAACCTTCATGCGCGGACACGGCCACACCGCGTGACCATGCTTTCACGCGCAAGCACGACCTTCATGTGCGGACACGGTCACACCGCGTGACCATGCGCGGACACGGTCACACCGCGTGACCATGCTTTCACGCGCAAGCACGACCTTCATGTGCGGACACAATCACACCGCGTGACCATGCGCGGACACGGTCACACCGCGTGACCATGCTTTCACGCGCAAGCACGACCTTCCCGCGCGGATACGGTCCCGCCGCGTGAGTAAACCTTTATGCGCGGGCACGGTTACGTCGCACGACCGAGTTTTCACGCGCGAGCAACTTCTATATGCGCGGCATGACCACCGCGCGAGCATGCTTTTGTCTGCCATAACACAGTGCCAAGCAAGTATAAACTTGTTCCCGCCAAAAGGCGCCACCGCATGCAAGCAAAGCCCGGCGCCACACATGCATGCTTGTCAGCCGTATTTCACCAAGCAATATCATAAACAATCCCAGCGTGGTCGTCGTCTTTAATATTCAAACGAATTTGGGACGTTTATTAGAACTTTCCTTTTCTAGAAGGTTTTAATAAAATGAAAAGGACCAAGTCAAGATGCTCCATTATGATGTCTGCCATGCACTTTTGTTTTCATATCCAATTTAATTATAAAAATGTTAGTCAAAAAACATTTGCAAAAAGGCATGCCCTGAACTTGCTTTTGAGCTCAAAAGTCGGTTTCTTGAACTTTCAAAACTTACAATATCATGACTCCTTTTTGTCAGAGACCGACTCAAAAGAGCTTTTATCATCACACTATTTACAAAAACCACCCTCATCAACGTGGTTAGTTGAGACACAACCCCTCATTTTAAACAAGGTTGACACATGAAAAGAAGTATTATCATTTCAAACTCATACGTAAAGGCCACTTGCCTAATTCTTTTGTATGAAAAAGAAATTAAGCAATGCATTTATTAAAACCTTTATTTTAAAGTGGTCAAAACATTAGAGTGTCACGACGGGACTTATTCCTTATAAGCACGCACAACGTGGCTAAGCGAACATATATGATTCACACCTCACGCGCGGTTTATAAGCTCCGCCAACTCGCGCGCCACACATACTTTACACCTCGCGCGCAGTTACAAAGCTCCACTGACTTGCTTGCCTCCAGTTTTAAACGGATTCCCACAAATAAAAAGCATAAAAGCGAGATTTTATTGCTACTACACCGACATGAGTCCATTTCTTTTGTTTATACAATTAAGTAATATACGTTATGCAAGTACATTCGTTACTTCTCTATGATGCAACTAACAGTTATGTGACAGCAATAGACAATTACACTAGCATGCATGATGTAACACCATTTCGAGGTTCAAAAGTGCTTTCAGAATATTGCGAAGTATGGATGCACGGAACAAACACCTCCCAAGGATGAAGTTTCGGTATAACGCTTTCCACACCACTCTTTATTACAATTTACCATGTCAACTTATTTGCAGGATAGGCAATACATTCAATCGGTGAAACGCAACGAGCGATCCTCACGCGCACCGATGAAAGCCTAAAAAGCACCTTCACACATGAGCACGTAAGTCGCCGGCTGGCGCATGCTCTTTCACATATGAGCACGTAAGTCGTCAGCTGGCGCATGCTCTTTTACATATGAGCACGTAAGTCGCCGGCTGGCGCATGCTCTTTTACATGTGGGCACGTAAGTCGCCGGCTGGCGCATGCTCTTTTACATGTGAGCACGTAAGTCGCCGGCTGGCGCATGCTCTTTTACATGTGAGCACGTAAGTCGCCGGCTGGCGCATGCTCTTTTACACATGGGCACGTAAGTCGCCGGCTGGCGCATGCTCTTTTACATACTAGCACGTAAGTCGCCAGCTGGCGCATGCTTATTTACATACCAACACGTCGATCTCCATACGAGTCTGTGGTTCTACATACGATCATCTCAGCCTTCACACGACCCTGCTGCTTTACATACGAGCGTGTGTGTCGCCCGTGCGCGCATGCTTAGCCATATATGAAAACGCTTACAAAACGTAAACTGTGCTACAAATGCACGCACCACTTTGGGTATACGCAAAAACGCATTGGCTGAAATAAAGTTTCGCTTACTCTTATGATCTTCAAGACAAGCCACATCTCCTTGCTTCATGCCACATTGTTGTTATGTCACACCAGAGTATTAGCGCAGGCTCGGGTCTCCACTTCATTATTCATGACGCAACTTTATGCCAATTCTCATTCGCGATAACCTGTTCAAAGTGGATTAACACGTGCAACTATTGTAGACAGCAGTTTACAAAATTCAAACTCTATAAATATATACGCTTCACGGCTTAAGACACGCGCGCACCTTGCGCTAACCAACAGAAGTCACACCATAGGGTGAATATTTTACAATAGCCAGACGATTGTGTGCACACCGCTAAAGCTGGGCCACACCCACCTGTCAAAGGCGAACCGTCAGTGACAACATAATGATCGCCGTGTCAACAACCAACTCAAGGGTTGCGCCGCATGCTTCATCAACCAATGCTCATGCGCGCCAGCTCTCAAAAGCAACGGTATCAATTAACAAGCCTGGTAGCCGAGCCGTAGTAATTGACAAACACTTACACGCGCGCCAGCTACCAAGACCTAACAAATGTTTTGAAGACCAACACTTTCTTTTTTCTAAGTCCAGAGCTCCAACCATTTACTTTGCGCATGGAAGCAGCACTGGACTGGGGGGACTTGAGGGGTTATGGTCCCAAAAAGCCGTGCTGACCAATCAGGCCGCACGCAGGACCATACTCCTTATACATTAATCTGACTAATCAAGAAACACCCTAAATGAAGGCCCTCAATGCCTATACCTCGCGCAAGCTGCTTGGACACTCATCGAAGGCCGCGCGGCATAAGAGTAAGCCAATAAACGTCTAACAGGCTGTATTCTGTCTTGCTCCACGATCACCAATCGTGCAGGAGACAGAAGGTACACAAGGATGCCTACATGACACCAATCAGGGGGCGGCGACAACTTCCCCATGATTTACACTCACCGGTTGATGTTGGAGAGACAACAAGGACGACCATCCGGACAAATGGCTCCAATCAAGGTGCGCCAACACCGGAGATCTTCTAGAAGACATTAACAGCTACCACAGAAGAGACAAGACAGATATTCCTTGTTGTCGCCTCCAGGCCCAAGGCCCATCAGCCCATCTCCTTCTACACCACGCCGACTATAAATAGGGACATCCACACACAGGTTAAACTGCTCTGTTCTCTACTCTCTCATTCTAACCACACTCAACCGTCAAAACTCAGCCAATTCCAAGACTCATACACAAGACCTAACCACCTACACGCAGCCTTGACAAGTTCATGGCAATGCGCCAGTACAAATAGCAACGGCCTGAAACCAGTCAGCGTGCAACGCTCCATCATCTCTACTCACAGCGAAAGACAGACACAACAAGCATGGCCAGCCATGTTCCCGCACCCGGGCGACAGGTAAGCCTAAAAACTCAATCTTCACTTTCGAGCACTCCTAACAAGTCTAGTACTCCTACCACACTTGGACGCGGGAGCAGCACTAGACTGGGGGACTTGATGGGATACGGTACTAGACCCGACCCGAGCGGTTAGACTTCCCGTTACGTATTGCTTTTATATTAATTATTTATTATTGTTGCTACTAACCCAACCGCGAGGCCCAACGCGATGTAGTTTACACTACTTTGGGTCGGGGCTTGTAGAGATAACCCCTAACTGGGCCTGGCCCATTGAGGTTAGGGGAGGCCCATATCCCCCTATATAAAGAGGTCTTCACCTCTTGAATAGGGCAGAGCATATGGAGCCGCCACACTTTTTGTAGCTGGAAACAGGAGAGTCATCTCCTACCGGCAATCTCTACAGCTCCACTTTCTTCTCTTCTCCATTGCAGATCTAGGTTCAAGAGGAAGAACAAGATGTGATTCTTCACCCTCATGTAGAACGCGGTCTAGTCATCCCGGCGGTGAACCCGTGTTTCTTCAGTTATCTATGCTTTATATGTATGGTTCTCTCTCTAAGATTTTTTATGGGGGATTTGAAAATGTAAGTAAATAAAAGAGTTAACTTTCGTTTTGCTCCCTGTGGTTTGGTTATTTTAATGGTTTTGCTCCAATAGTTTAAAAATAGTCATTTTCCTCCTTGATCTTTCGAGTTTGTCGCCAGTTTGCTCCCAGACTCTAACTCAGTTAAAACGTTCAATCAAAAGTAGGGGTACTTCGGTAGTTTACTCCCTGGCTCTAACTCAATTAAAACGTTTAGTTAAGAGTCGTGGAAGTCGTGGTCGGCAGGTGGTAGTTGCAGGTGGTGGTGGATGGTTGTGGATGGTAGTGACCGGTAGAAAGAGTGGTTGGAAAGATGGGGGATCAAAAAAGAATTACTTATATACATGTAAATGAAAAAGTTATAAGTTTATTTAGGTGAAAAGACTTACATGCCCTTGCTTTTATCTATAAAATTACCAGAATACCCTTCTATTTATTGGATTTTTTTGGATGGAGTTAAAGGTTGAGAGCAAAATGACGATAAGTTAGAAAAATCAGGGAGGAATGGCTCTTTTTAAACTACTGGGGCAAAACCGATAAAATGACCAAATCACAGGGAACAAAATGGAAGTTAACTCTAAATAAAAAGAGGCCATTTGTTGTGTTTGCAGACTTTTAGAGTTTAAGAAAACTAATATATGTAATACCATTGTGTTTCGTTTTTTATTGTGTTTGTACTCGATTCAAAAGGAGACTTAGTTTATAACGATATGAGTTCAGTTTATACCGATATGAGTTCACCCCACCCACCTCAACTTTAGTTCTGTGTGGCAATTCTGGCCCATCTGTTTATGAATGGCTCGGCTTGAGACTTTGAACAGGTTGAAAGTGCCCAAAGTGTATGTTGATACAATATCCCAAGGTCTATTTTAAATTATTAGATTACCATTTTGATTATAGTACTTTAGAAATGCTATGAAGGCTTGATTTGCAATATTTGAAGACGATCATCTTTCCGATTTCCGTGTGTGGAGGTTTATCTATGATCGGATGCATGCTTTCTGCACTGTATGTTTGATAGTGGAGGTTTATCTTTCCGATATCTTTAAGTGGTGTTAGTGTGTTACAATAGTTTAACTTGACATATGTGGAGGAACCTACAATCCTTTCGTTCATTTCTTCGGGCTTTGAATGTGGTATTCATCCTTAGGAACCTCACAATCCTTCCTCCTTCTCAGCACTGAATACATCCAGGCTTACTAAAGAAGAAGGGCTTCACTCTTCTTTTCTTCGTTTCATCTTTGTAAGGGGAAGATATGTGTTTCTCTCCTGGGGCATACAAGATTGGCGGCAGCATGCCATATTTAATATATAAAAAAAACTTTATATGTTAAATATGGCGGGCTCTTGCCAATAACACGTGTCTTATATGTATGCCCTATGGAGGGAAGTACTCATCTTCCTCCTACAAAGCAAAGAAAACTTATAAAAAAAAAACATTATCATGAGATTAACAAAGAAACAAATCGTTGTAATTATTGTTACAAATTTATAATGTTTGTTGTAATTTTGTTAGCAAATTTATAATGTTCAGCATATTGCATTTCGTATTTGTATCGATTAATGAATTATGGTTAAAGCATTATGTACTTATGATTGATTTGATGAAAAGATTGATAAACTATCACCTAAAAAAATTAATAAAAGTATATCACCAAAGAATCAATAAATTAACAGAAAAAACGAGTGCCGACATATCACGAATAAGAAAACTAACTTAAGTATTATACAATATATCACAAGACGACTGATAAACTAACAGTAAACGAGTATCCTATTGTAAATCGCTTGCTATAAATTTGTTATATTTTAATGAAAAGACATAGAAAACCTCATTTGATATCTTTGGACTAGCGAGTTCATCTCCGCCAGTATAACTAGCGTTGTAAAAGTCGCAACTAGGCGGCGATTAATCGCTAGACAGCCAGTAATCAGTCTATTAATCACTAGTCGGACCTAGTCGGCCAGCCAAAAATCGGTGATTCCGACCAGATTACGGCAAAAAACATGTATATTCCGACCAAAACCTCTAAATTCTGGCCAGTTTCTAACCAAACCATGTGAATTCCAACAATTAATCTGGTATACTTAAAAAATGAGTTGAGTAAGAGTTAAAACCTAGTAGTCGCTAGTCCCCACCTCACCGGCCGACTAGCGACTAGCGAGTTCTCCAACCTTGAGTATAACTAGTGCTACGCCTATCGTGAACAAACAAAGCACAACAAGTAAAATTGTCTTGGTTAGACTGTGACTTTGTTTGTAAGAAAAACTGCAAGATGATCTCATTAGTGTCACATGTTTGAATTATGGATCAACTTTTTCTCTTTAATAAGATAGGCCAAGGAGGCTAAAATAAATCTATGTATTCAGATTACTATATAGTTTGAAATTTTTATAATGGGATTTTGCATCAAGGAGGTAGTATAAGAAACCGAAACAAATGTTAATTTTCCTATATCTACTAACCAGATAACCGTTCACCAGCTCGTTGTAAAACCGTTCGAAGCTCATTTTCCAAGCCCCGCAACAGAACCGGTTTCCTGATCACCCCGTTCATCCCCACTTGCAAACATCGCTCCCACACTTGTTCTTCGGCGCTCGCAGTCAACGCAATAATCAACGGCCGATTACGGCTACGAAACTTACGAATCCGCGTGGCAACTTCGAAACCGTCCATCTCAGGCATGTGGAGATCCAAAATCACGACGTGAAACGGGCTCATTGTAGGCCCGAGTGAGCTCAAGCACTCGAAACCGGATGACACTGTGGTGACTACGCAGCCGATTTTTTCAAGGAGCTTTTTGGTGACCATTCGGTTTACATTGTCGTCGTCTGCTAAAATTACTTTAAGGCCCCTGAAGATCGAGTTTGACTTTGGTTGGTCAACGAAGTTTCCGAGGTCAAACATCGGTCTGCTGAATGTTTGTTGAATTTGAAATCTGAGTACTAGACTTGTGCTTTGTATGTAGCCTTGCGAATTTGTCGACATCCATATTTTTCCTTGCATCATCTGCAGTGTTTTTAACAAATTCTAACTTTTATAGAATACACAAACAAATGAACAAAACAAAGCATAACCACCCCCCCCCCCCCCCCTATTTTGACCCGACCCGTAGGAGTGTTCAGAATTCGATTCAGACTCGAAAAATTCGAAATTCAATTCGAATTCGAGTCCAGTAAATCGAATACGAATTTATAATTTTAAATTCGATTCGAAATTCGAATTCAAAGTATACATGTTTATTTATTATATTTATATATAATACACAGATGTAAATTTAGTTTGGACTTTAATCTATAAATTTAATCAAAGTCCTAAAATAGCCCATTACCAAGCCCAAATAGCCCATAACGAATTTACATATCATAAATGAATTTGAATCAAAACAAATTTATCCGAATTTGATTTGAATTCAAATTTTCAATGGAATATGAATTGGCGTTTTAATTCGCGAATTGAATTGACCAATTTTTAATCGAATTCAAGCAAAAAAATAATTATTCAAAAGATTCGATTCAAGTAATTAGAAAATTCGTTATTCGATTCGATGAACACCCCTACCGACCCGTTACCCAGCCCACCCATTTTGTCACATCTACTTAAAATCAATGACATTCACAATTTATTATGCATGTAACAAGTGTCAGATAAAATAGCAGTTATAAAGAAAACAGATTATTCTAACCTGTACTAGTTTTTTACACATAGTGAAGCTCAAACTGTCTTTAACTCGGTTCGCCTTTTGCCGTTTAACTCCCGAATTCATACTCAAAACCGCTAACTCCGATTGAAAACCGACATCACCGGTCCCTATATCAAACTTCACATTCACAAACTCGTCACCCACAGGTCGACTCGTTCCCCAAACTTTATTATCATTTCCGTTCTCCAAACTAACCCGAAACGTAACCAACCGCCCTTCTTCACTAACATCAAGTAAATTACCAACCATATGTAACAAAACCTGAAACGTTCTCATTTCATCGCCCATAACCAAATTCGGAAGCGAACTCGGAACCTCCATCGCAAACCCGAACCCTTGATTGATACATAAACATTTAACCAAACAACAAGCTTCTTTAACCATTGAGTGTAACTGAAACGGTCGTATTTCCAACGGTAACCGGCCCGTATCTTTAGCAGATATCTCCATTACATCGTTTATTAGAGTCGATAATACGCTGCTTGTTTTAGACAATGTGTCGATGATATTGGTTTGATTTGGGCTCTTTTTTTCGTCTTGGAGGATCGAAAGAAGGCCCATTATCGAATGCATGGGTCGTCTCATTCCGTGACTCATAACTTTTTGAAACGAGTTGCGGGCTTGACTCGCCATCATGGCGTTTTCTTTAGCTTGCTGTAGAACACGGTTTTGTTCGACTAGTTTTTCACGCATTGATTGTGATTCTTCGAGAACCGCAGCGTGCGATAGTGCAACCGTCACTTGGTCCGCCACCACCTCCACGATTTGCAGTTCATCAATGCTCCAGTTTCGTTCACCTTCGTTTGGAAGAACCAAAACTAATATTGCGTAACACGTGTCGACAAACTCAGGAGTCCCGCCTTTAAAATTGGAAACGTGAAGAATCGGCATACGGATCGCAGCCACGGGGCCCGATTCCGATAACCCGCCTCTACTTTGAACCGAAAGTACCGAATCTGCCCTCAAAATCGTCACACCTTTCTTCTGTGTTATCTCTAATACATCAGGGTCGTTTTTGGGGATCGAAGAATGGTAAGCTGAGGAATTAGGTCTTAATTCATGAGTTAAATTCATTACGGTTTTTTCTTCATTTAGCATCCAAACCGCACAGTTTTGAAGAGCTAACGTATTCGAAAGCTCGACTAAAGTGGTGTATAAAATTGTATGTCGATCCAACGATTTTCTGATTTCATGTGTAAGCATACGCACATGCCAACCGGCTTCTTTTTGTTTTTTCATAATTCCAACTTCTTGATCGAGCTCCAACACGTTTTGTTTCAAGAAAAGTTCGCGAACTTTGAATTTAAGCAGCAACGGGATCAAAGTCAAAAGGGTGATCGCAGTGGCGCACGAAACAAGAGCAGTTAACAATTTAAAAACCGTTAACGACATCATTAATTGGAATGTTTGATTGCCGTAATATCCCCAACCGTTGATCAAATGGGTCATCCCGCAAAGGACTATAAACAAGATGAATTCAACAACCACCCATTTGAATGGCACATCCGAACAACTTAAAAAGTAGAGTAATTCGAGTGGGATTGAGAAATAAGCGATCGCTATTAGGAAATCACTTACTCGCTGGCTTTCGATGATGTGTGCGTGGTCTTCGTCGTCACAGTGACAGTGAGCAAATTCATCGCCGTTCGCTAATGATACAGTGACAACCGAAGCAATTAACAATCCAAGCACCAATGTTTTCAACATTTTGCAACCCAGAAAGGGGGGAAATGAAACCCTTTAGGAACCCTAAAATCTAAACCCAAAAAAGATTGAACCCAGTGGAAGATAACATCAAAGAAACCCAATAATCTTTGAATCTAGCAAAACCCCATTTCAAGAAATCATCAAGATTCAAGATTTTCAAGAACCCTAAATTCTAAACCCAAAAAAGATTGAACCCAGTTGAAGATAACATCAAAGAAGCCCAATAATCATGAAATCTAGCAAAACCCCATTTCTAGAAACCATCAAGATTCAAGATTTTCAAGAACCCTAAGCTCTAAACCCAAAAAAGATTGAACCCATATGAAGATAACATCAAAGAAACCCAATAATCTTTAAATCTAGCAAAACCCAACTTCAAGAACTCATCAAGATTTAAGATTCAAGATTATCAAGAACTCATCAAGATTATCAAGAACCCTAATATCAAAACCCAAAAGGATGAGGCCCAGAACAGAAGGTATGAATCTTTAGATCTAGCAACCTCTCATTTCAAGACACCACCAAGATTTTCAAGAAACATGAATCACAAAAGAAAACAATACATAATCTTGAAAGAAAAACAACAATTTCAAGAAACAGACCTTCTTTCTTGATCAAAACAAGCAGCTTCAGAAGCTTGTTGGGTCAAGTTTCTTGACCCTAAAACCCTGAACAAACAAGAACCCACTTCAAAAAAGACCAATATCAAGCCCTCATTAAACCAACAAACTATCATTTATTCCATCAATCAATCACCAAGAAAATCTATAGAAGAAGAAAAATGAAAGACTATAGTCTGCAAGCTTCTTGTGATTCAACAGCCTCTTTTTGAACAATTATAATCTCATACATATACATATATGATAAATATTAGTAGTACAATATTATATATAAAAATATATCTACACAGATCAATCTTGATCAAGATTCAATTTTTTGGCTTAAAATTGGTAGAAAATGAAAAAAGAAATGAACTTTATAATGAAGTAAAAAAACACTAACTAAATAAATTAAAATAAACAAGGGTGAATTCTGATTTCTGGGGCCTATTCTGATTACATGAAGAGAACCTAGACATATACTTTTTCTCATTCATTGGATTACACGCCTAAATTGTCAAGAATATAATATAATAAGAAATAATATTATTGTATTATTATAATTTTATATACGTACTTTACCATCCCCACTAAGGAATTAACAAGTCGGTACATCTTGAAAGATTTTGTGTTGATTAAGTAATATTATTATTTTTTTAAAACTTGCTTATACAAGCTATTTAAAGAAATAAGATATTTAAATAAATAAATGCAAGTTGATTGAAAAATGTTTTGTTACTTTATCTTTAGAGGTATTTTAATGGATTGAATAATGATAACAAAAAATTATGCAAGTTGTGATTAGATGTGTTTTAAATTCATAATTAAGAGTTGTTTGGTTTTGAGCGTAACAAACAAATTTAGCATCTTTTAATATCCGTGTTACGGATTTAAGAATTTTTATTACTAGAATTAATAATTAACAATAATTAGGTTAATATAAGTAGGCTTTGTCACATGTTCCAACAAATCTATAAATTGTAATACGGTTGTCATTCATGTCAGGTTTACATTTTAACCCAAAACACAACCTATATTTTTATTTGTCAAAAACAACAACTCTAACTTGTACGTACTTAAAATCGGTAACTCGAACACGATCTATTTAACACAGTTTGTCCTAAACTTGTCAAACGTGTTAATTTACTTGATCTTTAATTAAAGTCGTGTAATCGAGTTGTAAATGTGTTAATAGGGTTAGTGCGTTGAAAAAAAGGTTTGGATGGTTTTGAACAAGTTAGCATATCAACCTGTTTAGTTAAACTGGTTTGTAGAGTAGATGTTCAATTATATGAGACACCACCCGTTTGATTGAATAGGTCAACCTAAATGTAACTCATTAGTTATACAAATTAGATATAGTAACTTAAAATCTGATTATTTTTATGTTTTGTTTCGGCTTGTGCTATTATAGGCAGTAAAGTAAGAAGAGACCTTGTAGGTTTATTGCGTTTAAATAAAGCATGTTGTTTAAATAATTGGGAAGAATAATGTGTTATTACACTTGCATGGAGTAGAAGATATGGTCAAGGTTGATTAAGTATTAAATCCTATTAAACAATAAGAGTTTTCTTGTTACTTTAGAACTTATGACATAATCAAAAAGCTATACATCCAATCGATAAACAAAATTCTAAGGATTACGTTATCATAAGATAGAAATAACTTGTTCTAAAAACTCATACCACATAAAAAAATTAAACCATTTGGGCATTTGGTATAATGTCTTTTTCTTGCCAAAAACGAACACTGTTTAATTTTAAATATGTGTAATTAATGTCATTTTAGCTATTGATTAAAAAAAAAAAAAATTTAGCTATTAGAGTATCAATTTGATCCTTATATTTAATTAATACATCCTTTATATTATAAGAATGGAATACAAAATTATACTTTTTGTACTTCATATATTGACGTGAGCGAGGGTGTGTATATTTTTAATATCTTTTCAAGTACTTTTTACTCGTTTATTAAGCTTTAAATTTATAAAAACGGTATAACACTATCATTCTCTACAACACGCTTAGGGCAAGTGCACCCTCGTTGGCGTAGTATAGTGATAGTAAGATACCGAGGTCGTCCAAGGACACAAGATCTTTTAATACCAGAATATCGTCAACGTCTAATCTAACCAAATTTTGAGAAAAGATTTTTAAAAAAGTAAAATAAAGAAAGAAACTAAAAAAAGAAACAAATAGACAAGATAAAATCACTTGGTTCTGACTTATCTTTTGCCGTTAATTTGTTCATTTTATACATTTAAGCTCTTTTAATCCTAAAAATCAAAAGTATACAAAGAAACACACTTTTTTCAATATTAGTACTAAATAAAGTTGATTTTATACCTTATTTGATATAATTTATTTGTTGCATTTGGTGCATATCATGCATACTAAGGCTATGGGGTATACTTTCACGCCCCTTAACTACACGTAGGCACCACATCACCTACTTGACACTCTTTCACTTCACTGCACACCAAGAAAATGGTTTAACCCCATTAACGCCCCTTAAAATTAATTAAGATACATATATATAGCATATTGTGTGTGTGTGCAAATTTTGGAATGTTTGATTCCCTCCCCCTCTCTCCTAGTTAACTTCTTAACATGTGAAGTTTTTAATGCCTCTTAACACCCTTCAGGAGTGGTTTAACAGGTGTTAACAGATGCCAACTAGGATTAACACCTATGGATGTTAGAGTATACCAGGTGGCCTAAAGATCACATTTTCTTTCATTTATTTTCATTAATTACAATAGTCACCATTTTCATTTAGAGATATTACCAGCCTCGCCACTTCCACAAACTAACATAAAAATTTCTATTCGATGGTCAGTTTATTCTTGCTAATAACATTCATTTTCCTTCATTCATCACTCCCTCACCCTACCGACACCATCTTCATCGCTCCCCAACTCCTTCATGTCCGGTTGTTCATGTGCAGTTATGAGATAGTTCATTGTTTATTCTAGTTATTATGTATGTAGTTGATTCAAGAGGAGGAAATTGCTACCCTTTGAGCATACATGAATCTAAAGGATTTTCAATGCTATTGTGCAAAATTGTATCGTGTTTTCTTAAAAGTAGAGCCCTCTTGCGCAAGGCTAGTTCGTTTAGACTTTAGAGCAAGTCAAGTTTTACCACTAGAAAATCACCTTTACTCACTGCCAATATGTTGCAATATTATCCACTGTCAACATTTTCTTTTAGGCAATCTGCCACCAGATAAACCACAACAAATCATTTTCTTATTTATTTATTTTTTTTTTATATATATATTTTTTTTATCTATGTCAAAATGTATTTTTTGTCACTTAATTTCAATCTTTACACTTATGGTCCTTTTGCATTCTATATGTGTCATGGATTTCATACTTTTGATGAACGAATGTTAGAATGCAATCAACATAACTGCTTGGTTTTTTTTACAAACTTCGTAGGCTATATGTGTAATAAACTTGAAAATTAAAAAGAAAAACAAATAAAATCATAGCCCATCCTCTTCATTGGGTTCCACTGTTTCCGGGCCACAACCCAAATCCCAAGTCCGATTAAAACGACAAAGAGAAACCCATTTGAGAATTATAGATCTTACAAAAAGCCCAACTGAAATCAGTCTAGATTCTAGAATACCTAAGCCCATTTGAAACCCATTTGAGAACTATTAAATCTTACAAAAAGCCCAACTGAAATCAATCTAGATTTTAGAATACCTAAGCTCATTTGAGGATTTCCAAAAAATACACACATTTTGAGAACAAGAAAAGCAACACAACCCGTTTGCTTAAATGAGAGACTTAATTAAGGGCCAAACTATCTGCACACCTTGGTTGGCTATATACACACTTAGAGTTTACCTACGCTACGTATAGGTCTATACGCAGCGTATAGGGTTACCTCTATACGCTGCTTATAGAGCTATACTCAGCGTATATAAACCATGGATTTCAGAGCCTTATCAGCAATCATTGCACAGAAAACAAGGGTTTATATACACTGCGTATAGAGCTATACTCAGCGTATATAACCCATCGGTTTTTTTTTTTTTTTTTGCTATTTTGATGTGTTTGTGGTATAAATTCTCACCTGGTTCCAACGTTAAATCGCTTAAAATATATAATCGTTAATGTTATACAAATAATATTATATAACGTTAAATTGTTTTGGAAAACGTATATACGGTTCGAATATACTACATTATACGATACGATACTATACGATACGATATAACGCCCGTATAGGCCTATAGGTGTAGTATATGTCCCGTATAGGCCTATAAGCCTATACGATACGATGCAACACGATACGATACGATACGATGCAACACGATACGATACGATACGATGCGAGACTTATACGATACAATGCAACACGATACGATACTATAGGATACCATACAACACTCGTATAAGCCTATATATGTAGTATAGGTCCCTTATAGGCCTATAGGTGTGGTTTAGGTCTCGTGTAGGCCTATAGGCATATACATGACCTATATGAGACTTATACGCGGCTTATACGGGACTTATACTATACACTATACGATACGATGCAATACGATACGACACTATAGTATAGGTCCCATATAGGTTTCCTATAGGTCTTGTATATGCATATAGGCCTATACGGGACATATACTACGCTATACGATACGATATCACACTTATAAGCTTATACGAGGTCAATAAGTGACATATACTACGCTATACGATACGATATCACACTTATAGGCTTATACGCGGTCAATACGTGACCTATACTACACCTATACGATACGATATCACACTTATAGGCTTATACGAGGTCAATATGGGACCTAAACCACACCTATACGATACGATATCACACTTATAGGCTTATATGAGGTCAATATGGGACCTAAACCTCACCTATAGGCCTATACGGGTGTTATATCGTATCGTATAGTATAGTATAAGTCTCGTATAGGTTCCCTGTAGGTCTTGTAATTCATAATATTTGTATTATTTTTAATTTTTATAATTCATAATATTTGTATTATTTTTAATTTTTATAATTTATATTTGTATTATTTACCAATAATATTGTTTTTTTTTATAAATAAACATGGAAATACCCCAAAATACACACAATTAAATTTTTTTTTATAAATAAACAAAGGAATACACAAAAAAAATACAAAAATGGAGCTTTATATACGTTGCGTATAGATCCCTACGCAGCGTATGAAACAAAAATGACACAACTACCCTTGTTTTTGGCTTCGTATAGCCTCAACACAAGGGTATAAAGGACATTTTCTGACCTTTATATACGCTGCGTATAGCTCTATACGCAGCGTATATAAACCTTGTGAAAAACTGATGCTTCAAACCCACCAAAATGACCCCAAAAATTCAGATGGTTTATATACGCTGCGTATTGAGCTATACGCAGCGTATATAAACCATTGTTTTCTGTGCAATGATTGCTGATCAGGCACTGAGAATCAGGGTTTACCTACGCTGAGTATAGGTCAATACGCAGCGTAGAGGGTTAACCATATACGCTGCGTATTGACCTATACGCTGCGTATATAAACCCTAGTTTTGCTAGGGTTTGGTGTGCCAATAGGCACATTAGTGTGCCAATAGACACACCCTTAATTAAAATTAAAAATCACCAAAAAGGAGCAAGAATAGCTATGAACATGGCCAAAAGGTGTTGATTTTAAATAAAAAAGAGAGCCTACTGAGAAAAGCCAAAAAAGAGAGAAATTTGATAGATAAATTTTTATCCAAGAATTTTAGTATTTCATTTCAATCACCAGGGCATATTACATAAGGATAGTAGGTAGACGAGCAACAAACTGCGCAATAGCCAAGAAATCGCCATAGGAAGAACAAGAGCAGCCATGATTGAAATGAAGATTTATAGACAATAATGGTGGTGGAGAGTGATGAGTAGTGGATTTAGGGGTGTAGAAAAAAATAAGTCTTAGTTTAGGTACCCACATTTTAGAGGCCCCAAATTTCTTGATTATATGCTAGAAGTTACATCATTTTACAATTATTTGAATATGATTCTGTTTTTCTCATGTCAACGTATTAGGAGGTGTTTGGCGGATAAGGACTTCTATTTATCATCATGATTTCTTTTTCATTTCACAAAACATAATTTCTATGGGTTTCACCTTGTTTAACTTTTAGTTTTGAAAATAAAAGCAAATAAAAAGCAACTTGAAATGTTTTAATTTCACTTTGCTCACTACAAAATATGTGTGAAGCGTGACTTTTAGAAGAAAAAAAAACGTATAATACATCATTAGTGGCGGATCTAAAAAAAACTTTAAGGTTATCCTAAATTTCCTTTATCTAGACCCATTCCTGAGAATTTGAGGGGCCTTGTACGGCTAGTACAAGTACGGTTTGTAAAAAATCTGCGTTCATTTCATTTTCAAGAAATCTTTTTGTAATAAATAAACAAAGTGAAAAAATACAAATAAGTAATGTTTACAATATATTAAATAAACTAAACGTTAAAGTTTGACTAAATGTAACTGTTGACTTTGCATAACATTGTTGTATTTCTATTTATTATCCCAAGGCTAATATTATTATTAGAGCACCCGGGGCGCCGCGTTCTCATCAACCCATCACGCGTTGATGGCCGTGAAACACCGCCTTCACTCGATGTTTTAACGTGTTGAATTTGTAACGTGTGCTTGTGATCACGCGTGATAAAAATGATTTTGAACGTTGGTTGTTTTTGAACGTTTTAATTTTGACCGTTTGGGTTTAAGAAAAAACTTAAACACTATATATATATCATCAATTTTAACATTTTAAACCCACAAAAAAACACCTACATTCTACATATTTCACCCACAAAATACATAAATTTATACCACTTTCTTGGGTAAAAATGGAATTTCCTACGGATTCGTTTCCGATAGACACCGATAGCGAAATGTCTTCCGACAATGACACGCTTGAATTTTTCGAGAAGGTGTATAATGAACTGGAATGTTTGAGCCGCCCAAAGAAGAAAATGGTGAATCGTGATCGTATATATGCCAACGAAGTGTTAATGAAGGATTATTTTGTGGAGAATCTGGTCTGCAATGCCGAAACGTTTAGAGATCGGTTTCGTTTACCAAAGCATTTATTTTTAAAGATTGTTGGAGACATCGAAGCAAGCGAAGAATGGTTTCAAGAATGTAAAGAAGATGGACATGCAATATCTCCAGATTGGGTGCCGGATCCCCCTATACAAGTTCCCGTTCCAGAAAATGTCCAAGAAGACTTGCGCAATGAAGAAATTTACTTTCAGTTGAGATATGATTTAATTGAACTTATAGATTCTTTAGGTTTGGAATTTTCGAATTCGGACTAGGAGTAGGTTTTGTTTATGTATCTTTTTATTTTTATATGTTTATTTTTAAGTTGTAACATAAAATATGTCTAGAAATATTGTTTTTAAATTTAACTGAAATTTATAATTTATAATTTTATTGTTAATTTATAATTAAAAAAAAACCATCACACTACTAGAAAAATTAAAATTTCTGACACCATTTTCCGTAGGAAATGCATCACAACTCACGATTTTCTACGAATTTGTGACGAAATGCATATGTAGGAAAATCACTCGTAGGAAACTGGTTTCTTACGTATTTTTTACGCATTTTCCTACCCATTTCTGACAGAAAAGGGCTGTCACAAATTGCTACACATTTTCTACGCATTTTCCTACCCATTTAACGGAAGTTAATTTTTAATTTTTGCTACACAATTGTCACGAAATTTAATTTTCTACGAATTTGTGACGAAATGCATATGTAGTTAAACCACTCGTAGGAAACTGGTTTCTTTACGCATTTTCTACGCATTTTCCTACCTATTTCTGACAAAAAAGGGCTGTCACAAATTGCTACACATTTTCTACGCATTTTCCTACCATTTAACGGAAGTTAATTTTTTATTTTTGCTACACAATTGTCACGAAATTTAATGTTTTTTTCTAGTTTTATTCTATTTATAAAACATCCGAGAGATCGGATACAAAAGCAAATAAAACTAAAAACTATAAAAATTCAATAACATTAATCATAAATTTATACAAATTTACAAACAAATCTGAATCGCTTTCCCAAATCGAAATCTAAATCTGAATCGCATTCACAAATTTACAAACATAAATTTATCTTGGGCATAACTTCAAAGCCATCCGAACCCAAATCTGAATCGCATTCCCAATCGAAATCTAAATCCAAATAGCAACTTAGAAATATTGTTTTTAAATTTAACTGAAATTTATAATTTATAATTTTATTGTTAATTTATAATTAAAAAAAAACCATCGATCACTAGTGATGGACATTTCCACTAAAATCCATCACTAGTAATGCAATAAAGCTCAATGACGTGACGAAACTTGATTGGATGTTTTGAGTGATGAAATTTATATTAATACACCTTCATCTTCTTCCTTCTTTAACGTGCAGCTACAAGTTCCGTCAACCGGAAATTTTAGTTTCCGTCCAACATAAAATTTCATTTTATTTATCTTTACCAATACTTAGGGGTATCCTAACATTTATTCAGGGGTATTCTGATAAATAATACAGAGATTACAAAAATTACACTTCGATAAGAAAGTTGTAGAGTATCATGGACAACCTCTCACCACCACATAGAACCGTCCCTGATCATCATATTTCCATGTGTTAAAATCTTTAAAAAAAATATTTTATTTAACAATAACTATAGATTCCTCAAAACTCTACAGTAAAGCATATTTATATGGGAATAATATCAAGATTCCTGGCCTCATAGAAAGTCTTCACTAAACCAACAAATACACGAACTCTTTGTGAAGAAAACAAACAATATTGGTCACTATGAGAAGTCAAGTATTATTACATTATTAATTCTTATAATTGACCATACTAGTTAACTTTGTTTTGTCTAAGAGGAAAAATATGGCTTAAGATAAATCATGAGAAATTAAAAAATTTCTCTTTCATTTTGTTTCTACTGATTTTTATAGTCTAAAGTTAAAAATAATTATTTTGATAAATTCTCGAGCTTTCATCAATATTTCTTATAGGTTTAATTGCATGATGTATATTATATGACATTCTTATAATATTTACCTTAATTACATCAATAATTCAACTACTGACAAACTTTTGTTGCTTTAGATATTCTGTTAACTCGTATGTAGCTGGTATGTCATCTAATGCATATGTTGGTGCATCAGTCTGTTCTTATATATTTCTCTCAGTAACAATTTTAAACATTCCATAATATTTTTAAGAACACAAATCGAAATTTATTTAATACTTTATTCAAATTATTGTCAGTACATCCATAGCATAGCTAACACAGATGGATCGACAAAACCATAGATCGAGTTTATCAAAGACGACGATTATTATGATGCGGCCAGCAGCCATAACATCCACCCCACGTACTATCCGTATGTGCAACCTTTTCTTCTTCAACTTTTGCCTCTCCTGCATACATAGGAAACAGGAATGTGATTTACATAATTAGTGTATTCTTTAGACAAAAATTCCGATCGCACCTCTTAAAAATTTGGTTAAGCCCCGATTTCCCCTCCCACAAAATAAATCATAGGTCCGCCGCTTTATATACATCACTAAATTTCCCATATTTTTTGTCATAGGTAACTTTTTAATTGACCTCATATATACATATACATACATGTATACACACACGCATATGACATATCATGTGTACGTGATGATCATACCTTTTGGTTTCTGATTTGGTGAACGAATGGCCATCACATGATGGATTCTCCCAGAAGAAGAAATAAGGACAAGTGAAAACAAAACAATGAAGATCAAAGTAAAACCATTGGATTTCATTTTGTGAGTGTGTGTGTTGATACATGCATTATTTCTCATTACCTCCTATATATAGAGGTGCACGTGATGTTGACCCCATTGACCAAGTGAAAGGATACAACTATCTCCAACTTAGGGCAGGCGGGGTGGTACTAGTGATAGAATTTATCACTCACAAGCACCAATCAAGTTCCGCCATGTCATCAACCATTTTTTCATCACTCACAACCTTTTTTAGTCGGGGTGGTCATCACTCACCACCACACCCAACAATTTCCCCCAACCAACAATTACCCTCACAAAATAAAAAATAACGGCGTGATAAAAACAACGAAAAATCGATTCCGTGATAAAATAACGCGTTGAACTTTCTTGTCGGGGTGGAATAACGCGTTGAAGTTTGGCTTCCGTGATATTATCACCTACCGCCCCGTGGGCTCTTATGGATTCTTTAGTTAACTTTAATAGGAAACTAGTGGGATTGTCTCGCGCTACACGGCAGGAATTTGTTTGGTATTTGTTCTGTTATATTAACGCCACTTGTTATAAAACCGATACTTATGTCAATGTTGTTAGGTCAGAATCAGTTTGATTTGTTACGGTACTGATACTGAAAATAATCTTTTTGAATACAATCCCGTTTAGAAAAATGTATACCAAAATGGTTGAAAATACTCAGTTTAAATAAATAAACACAAGTTATTAGAAAAATACAGTTGCTTATCATCATCAACAACATATATTAATAATTTATTATTAATATTAATTTATATTCAATTCAATGTTGTGATAGTTAATCTGTTTGATTTTTATTTGTTGATTAAAGATAGTGAGTTCATTGCATCTAAGTATTGAAGCATGATGAGCAAACCACCCACTCTACTTACACATATAACATAATTGCCCCTCTCAAGTTCATATGTGTATCGTAATAATTAAAATATTAATATCTCACTGTTCATCATCACTTTTTTATTCATATGTATATATGTATATATAATAACTCGGTTATAACCCCCGCGTTACGTGTTGTTAAATCGTGTTAAGTAATAAGCAAATGACGATAAAATCAGGAAAAATTTTTAAAGCAAAAAACGAGAATTTATATTGTCGCGTGACATATAACGCATGTAAAGACAAACACGAACTTATACCATGACCTGGTATAAAACATAAACAAACTCGAATTATATCGGCGCGTATTAAAAAGTTGAGGCGGTCAATGTAATATTTTATAAAGTTTAAAAAAAAAGCAGAGGCAAAAATTACACCTTTGAAAGTTGAGGGTAGGGTAAAACAGCTTTAGCTTAAATAGAAGAAAGAAATATAAAAGCCAAAACTTGAAAGGTGAAAAGTTAAAAATATAAATTTGACGGACTGCAAATATAAAACATCAAAAGTTTCTACGGTCAACTAAATAACAAAATGAAAGGGAAGCCTTTTACTATAGCCAAAAATCTATAAAAATCACGTAACAGAAAATTCGTTAAAAACTCAAAATTATAATTTTATTAAAGTTTAGAAGTTGTAATATAAATCAGTTAAAGAAAAAGAAAAAGAAAAAAAAAGCAACCAACCAAATTGCATAGAATGTAAATAAAAATAAACTAAAATGTAATATAGAAAATAAATCAAATAAACTGTAAGGACTCTAAACAAAATTAGATGTAAATGAAGGGGTGATTTTGAAATTTGGAAAAGTAAAACAAAAAGGAAAAATAAGGTGATTTGTGACATTCGCTACACAAAATTAGAACATTTACGTCTAGGTTGTAAATGAACTGAAATTTCAGCGAATAATTCGTGAAACGTTCAATGGGAAATTCGTTCATGTTCGTTCGTTTAGTTAATGAACAAACACGAACAAGATATTTTGTTCGATTAACTAAATGAACGAACACGAACGAAGGTCCAGTTCGTCCGTTTGCGTTTATGAACGTTCGATAATATGTTCGTTTTGGTTCCTTTGTTTATGTGAATTTGTTAGAAGTTTTTAATGTTTTTTTAGTATTTCACTTTCCCTCGAAGTTTTACTCCCCCCCGTAAATATTAGTTAATAATTATATTAAAATAGTAAAATGTAAACCCTTATCTAAATTTATGAAGCAGTTGGACACTAAAGACATTTTTGGATATGTCTAAGTAACTTTGGATAATTATGTTTTAACTTCACTACACTTCACCGTATGGTGTTTGTAGTAGACTTCTCGCGTCTTGAATTCATGATTTATCATTTAATGGTTGTATTCGACTACTCTTGTCCAATTTTTAAGGTTAATGGTGTTTTTTTTTAATTTCATGTTTAATGTTTGTCTGCTTTCGTGAAAACCTGAAATTTCTTAACAAACAAACACAAACATGAACTTTTGTTCGACATGTCTTCACGAACATCTGCATTTCCTAACGAACAAACACGAACATGGCATTGTTCGTGTTTGTTCCAATTCGTTTACAACCTTATTCACATCCCTTCCACTATTTCTATCATATAATTGCACTAAAAACAACTATATTTTCCCTATCCTTTCAATTAACTAATAATAATAATAATAATAATATTTATACCTTTATGTTACATTTTCTCCCCTCTTAACTCACAAGCCCTTTTAAAATATATTAAAAAATTATAGAGTGAATAGTGTCCTCAAATATACAAATGAACAGTAACATTTTCTCTCTACTCCATCCATAGCCGTTTACAATCTTTTTTTATAATATAAAGAACACCTTAAAGAATTTAATTTAATGGAAAGGATGTGAATGCTCTTATTATATATAATGTCTAGATCTAAATTCACTTTTACATTTATTAAATAGTAAAATGTCATTTTAGTCCTAGAGGTTTGGGCTATTTTTGTCACACCCGCTCATGTGCGGAAGCGCGAGGTGTGATCTTGATAAGTAATCATTGCATTCAATTAAGTAAGCATACTATATGAATAAATTAAGTACGATATCCATCCATATGATTGATTTAAATGAAATTACAAGTCACATGTTTTGTTCATGAAGGACAATCCAAAAGTTTTAAGTTTATCAAAAGACTTGTTCACAAAATATAGTTTTACAAATCAAGGCTTTGCATTTAATATTTCGCGCAAAGGTGGAATATGTGATCCAAACCCATCAAAAGGATGGCATCGAATTCTTGACTGTTGATCTCGTCTTGTTCCATGCAAAGTCCACTAATTCCCTGAAATACATGTTAAGTAAAAACGTTAACAAAAGTTTGTGAATTCATGTGTTTTGTTTGTATCAAATGATTTTTAAAACATTTGAAACGTGTTTGTAATGAAATCCGGTATGTAAAGCGTGTATGACATCGTTTATCATTAATGTTTTGCAAGGACATTAATATGTGTGCCGACATAGGAAGCAAGTAAACCTAGACAATTTTTGTGTCGATTACCCTCGACTGGGACATAAAAGCACTCCAACGGGTCTCACGGACCAAGAGTGGGGCTCACCAATACCCAATAGATCTACCCCTTTCGTTCGTTGGTCTGTTTATGTGATTATGGCTACTTAACTTTCTACCCTATGCGCACATGATCTATGTTTGTTTCATTCCCCTTAGCTTATCATACCACTTGTAACATGTATCTCCCTTGAAAGTTTAAAAACTGAAAAACGTTTAAAAGAGGGTACATGAACTCACAGTTTGCATCCGAAAGAAATGTGCTAGCAACCTCGGGGTTCCGTATATGTATCACAACCTACAAGTGTTCTAATCTCATTAGACACTTAGATCTATACTTTGACCTTGTACAAGTCTCTCATCTTGAATGTTTGTTAAGACTTGCATTTGTTTTGTTTATTTGGAACCCTTTTTTTTTTTTATTTGTTGTTAGTTTTGTTTATCCGTTTGTTTATAATATATATATATATATATTTGGGTACTCATGTTGTGTATGAATGGTCCTAGCCCTTCATATGTCTCCGTGCCTCGCACGAGTGTTTGTACGTGTTCATGTATGGTCCGCGGCCTAGCCCTCGGTATATGTCCGTGTCTCGCATGACGTCTCGATGCCATGAGCCATATATATTATTCCAATATATATCCATGTCTTGTGATCATTTGTTCCTTTTTATATGTATTTGTTCCTTTGTGTATATATTGGTTCTCAATATATATATATATATATATATATATATACACATATATATATATAGAGAGAGAGAAACGGGTTCGGGAGAAAACGGTAAAAAGTGTGAGAACAGTGAGAACGCATCCTGGCCCAACACGTGGCGCGGGGCATGATCAGGGTCCGAGGGATTTTTTTTGTCTTCTTAGTATTCTTCTCCTTTCACGATTTTCGCGTTTGACATGCTGCTTTATTTTTTTGCATGCAAGATAATTTTGGCGTTATCTAGAATTATTATTTATTTGGCGTTTTACTGTTTTTTATCAGATTTCTTCTAGTTGAATTAATTCTTTTTGTGTCACATAGTTAATTTTTTGGCGTTATGGCTTTTTCCATGTCATTTTTTGGCGTTTTGTATCTTTTTGTTAATAATTGATTACCGTAGATTAATATTTTATAAAATTACAATAACACGAAATCAAAATAAACTAATAGTCTTCCGTAGGTGGGATTACATCAGAGATGTACCCATCGCTTTGTTTATCACTTTCTTCAGATTCTTCATCATCAAATTTCATTTTTGCGTATAACGCCATTAGCTCGTCTCTTCTTTGCTGCAGCCTATTCTTGAATATCACTGCATCCTTGGATTTTGGATCGTTTAAAGGTGCTAAATCACAGAGTTGTTCAATGATAGGTAGCAACCCTGTCTTCAACATTTCTTCCATTGGCCTTGAATATTGCACCCCGTTTTTATAAGTCACTTCAAGTGTTCCTTCTTCCTCATGCAATACCCAACTGCTAAGTTTTTGTACAGGAGTATCGTCATCATCTTCATCATCTTCTGCCGAAAATTTTCTCTTCAGTCTTTTTATTACAGTTCTGGTTCTTTCACAATCGTTGTCCATTGGAACCCCAAGGGCTAGGATATCCTTCTGAACCTTTCCAGTCATTCCAAGCATGGATTTGATTGTCCTTACCTTTACCCTTCTCCTATCAGAGAACTTTATGATGAATCGTTTCTCTTTCCTTTCAAACCTCCATGCAATAACCTTAGCCACTTTTTAATTTTTTTGGCGTTTTGGACAATATGTGGCGTTTTAGTCAAATTTTTTGGCGTGTTTGAGCTTGTGTTCTCATGGTCTTCTTTTATATTGACTTTTTTTCCGCCCATGACAGGTAATTATAGCGTTTTGAAAAAGATAAATAAATATAATAAATGTTAGTAATTATGTTTTCCGTCGTCTCATTTTACTGTTTTTGCAGTTTACCGTGTTTTGTTTTCAGACTCAACTGTTTTTATGGTGTAACACGTCAAATCTTGACGGCTGTAATTATGGCGTTTTGTTTTCCAATGGCGATTACATAACGATTGGACTTCTTTTGTTTTATATTATTTGCACATTGTTTCACGCTTTTTTATATAATAGTAGTTGTTCAAAGTAATTTAATTATAGTTTGGTAGTTTTTTGGGGGCGTTTTTATGGCAATATGGCGTTTTACAAGCATTTGTTCATTTTGGCGTTTTATTATATTTTCATTATAGTATTAATATTCTTTTGTTGTTTATTAACTGAAATTACAAAACAAACAACAGATAAAGAAAATTAAAAAAAAACAAAGTAGAAGCAATTTATGATTTTAAATCTTCTGTGTCATCAGTCTCTTTTTTCTTTTGAAACTACAAGAACCGTGACAAATAAATGGCATTTTGGGTTTGCCGTTGTTTATTTTCTTTGTTCATGTATTGAAGTGTCTTTGTGGATGTTGGAGACATAGATCGACCCCGTGTGGGTGGATGCTATCTGCCTGTCGTCTTCATTATAATCATCGAGGCCAAAATAGCATTTACACTTGTATAGGTCTCTTCTTATCATCCAAACATTCTTCACGAACAAAGATGACAGTATGACATATGGGTGTCATCAGTCCCTCTTTTTTCAATTTTGTCCATCTCATGCAGCAAAATATTATTACACTCACGTAACAAATCATTCAGCGAAGCTTCATGCAGAACATTACTGAGTATCAAAGAAAAGATGTTTGTCGTCGTTGTATTTTTTGGCGTTTTACATTGAGTTGTATTTTTTTAGCAACCACTGTGTGTTTTTTTTTTGTGTTTTTTTGTGTGATAAACAGAAGGTGGTGAGACGTTTCTATTTATAGAATTTTTTTTTGCGCGTAGTTTAGGCGGGATATTATTTTTATAACAAAAATGTAACTAATATTTATCCGGATGTAAGCTTTGGCGTTTCATATTTTGTGGCGTTTTTGTAGCCAGAGAGCTTAAATAAAAACACAGAAAAAAGTACGCAGTGATAAAATTGGCATTTTGTATTTATTTGGCGTTTTATTTTTCAATGGCGTTTTATGTGAGAAATGGTGTTTTACCTTTTTTACCCTTAATGAAGCGCGTCCACGTAATAAAATTGGTGTTATTTACGAAAATACCACCGCGCCAATCTAGTCCATAGATTGTTTTGATCGGACGATCAATAAGCCTTCTCACACTTTCTACCGTTTTCTCTAAATCCTGACCATATATATATATATATATAGGGGAAGGTTCATTTGAGAAGAATATTCTTGCAAGAAGAAAACTAAATTAATCTAGGCCCTATATTTTTTTTGATCAATGGTTGTGAATCAAGATATTATTGTTGTCCACTTTCAATTAATGTTTTACTTAATAAGGGTAGAATAGACAATTTGATGTATAACACTATTAAATATTATAAAGGGTTACTCCAATCTCATTAATGCGACCATAATTTTCTCCTTCACCATCATTAATGTGTTGGGTCCTACACCAATTTTATAAGGAGTGACTAAATTATTTAAAGTGTTGTGTCCTACACATATAATATTATATGTCGTAAAATTATTTAAAAGTGTTGGAATCTACACATTTTGTACCCTACACCAAAACATTGTTTTCTTGGTGTAGGAAACGTTGTTAGTATGGTGTAGAAAACGTTGAATATGTAGGATCATGTGCATGAATGTTTTTATTGTGTAAGGTGCACAACTATTTTATAGGATAGACTCATTAAATGATTAGGGTTTATTAATTTAAATAGCAAAAATAAAGGGTAGACTAATTAAATGATTGGTTTAAATTACCGTTGTACCCTTTTATTCTTTTTATTCTTAATTTGTGATTCTTCTCATTTGAACTCTCCACTATATATATATATATATATATTAGTTAGGGGCTGTTTGGCAACATTTGAATGGTTAAGTGTTGAACCAGTAAGAGGTCTGAACCAGTAAGAGCCTGTATAATGCTTAACCGTTCAGAGGCAAATGTCTGAACCATTCAGACATCTGCTCGTGAAACAAACAGTCTGAACCATTAAGTGCTGAACCAGTAAGAGGTCTGAACCATTAAGAGCCTCATTAAGAAGTAAACAAACAGCCCCTTAGATATATTGTTAAAAATAAATATTTTTAACATCGAACTTGTGTATGTATACATGTATAGTGTTCTCTTGTATGTGTATGATATGCACAAAATGCAACATATAAATTATATTAAACAAGGTATAAAATCAACCCATTTCATGTACTAATGTTGAAAAAAGTGTGTTTATACTTTTGATTTTCAAGACTAAATGAGCTTAAACGCACAAAAGGAACAAATTAACAACAAAAACCAACATAAATACAAGAAAGAAGAGTTGACACATCATGCCTACCCTCCAAGCTATACCCCAAGACCAAAACAACAAATCAGAAGACAAGCACGGGGTCGTGCCACTAAGGCATGGGGTCGAGCCCCACTCTAGAGTCGATGCGGAACAAGACAAACATAGCAGACAAGAGACATGGAGCCGTGGTCAACTCCCAGATATGCAGAATCTCTCAAAGGACAACACAGTACTAACCACGGGGCCGTGCTCTCTGACATACGGGACAACATATGCATACGGACTGTCACACCTGATTTCCTGATGGGCCCAAACTTGGGGTTTTTCCTTGACGATTGATATAGATATTCACATATTGCACAACAAAAGTCTTGGGATTATAAAATAATATTACAAAATACAAATGTCTGAAATGTTCAAAATAATTATACAGACGAAATGTGTACTAAAAGATCCACAGGCGGATAGAAATGAACAAAAATGAATATTAAGGCTACTAGGCCTTGCGTGGAGTCGCAAATTCCAATATGCATATACCGAGCAGCTCCAGCCTATTCCATAGTTGATAACCTGCGCTTAGTCCTTTGAATATACGCCAGCTTTCGCTGGTAAATTAACCGACACATTTTGAAAATCTTTTCAAAATCATTTTTATACCATTTGGTATATCATTTTCATAAATAACTTGGGACAAAGTGATATCTCTTGTTACGAGTATTACATGCTTGTCAATACATATGGGGCCCAGAACTAAACTCTGATACATGATTAACCGATACACCACTTTCTAATAAAAATATAATAGCATTAGCATCTGTCAGGTGTATGCCTACACCCCGGGCTTAGGTCGTGGCCACTTGCAATTAAGTGAGCCGTGGATATCCAGGACACAGTCGCATTAACCTCTAATGTTTAAGTTATCAAGCATAACAAATTAAAATAGGTTATTTGGATTTTGGACATCATTCGTCATTGATCCCATACCTAACGAAGCGGCTAAAGCCGTATCCCAAGCCCGTATAGGGAAAATAGGCTAAGAGTATTTACCTGAGCTTATCTTTACAAATCAAAGATATTTAAGCACAGTCGTAATCAAAACAACCTAATTACAGGCACAATTTACTGGAGGCTGCTAGTCTGGAATGGACGGAACTATGATCCATTAGAATGTTAATGGGTCTTATTCAAGTCATAAGACTTGGACAGGTTAACTTATATTAAATAGGTACAATTTGCTAGATTAAGAGGAGACCGAATAGAATGTGGTTTGCGCCCTGAAAAGTACTATGACTCGTATAATATGGATCAGATTAGAACTGTTTTGGAATTTTTTTGACCCGATTCGGTTAACTTATATAAATTACGCTATATAAGTCAACTGTACGTGCATAGGCGGTATAGGGTGATCGGATGGGTTCGTGGTAAGTCCAATATGCCAAAACATGTTTATTATGTTACCATATGAGTTTATAACTCAGATTATAATTTCATTATATTTCTAAACCATTCTTTGCATAAAAAGAGTATTTCGGACATTATTAGGCATAATATGTGGACTTTGCATAAAACCGACAAACGATATGATCAAATGGTATAACCTCAGAGGGTTATTCCATACAATAATATGATTATATATAAACTTCAAATCAGTAACTAAACTATCTTAAACGGGTCAGAATCGAAAGTCAACGTAGAAGTCAAACTGTTTGACTTTCGGTTGTGAACCGAGCACTAAGCAGGAAATAACGGGTTGGACATGATCTAATATGTCGAAATATGTTATATAAACTGATATAGTGTCAAAAATTAAGGTTTCGATACTTAGAAGTTTATTTAATGTTAATTAGGAAAATCTGCGTTTTTTATTATTATTTAAAAAACTTCGACCCATCAATTGACCAACTTAACGTAGGGGTGGCAATTTTTAGACACGTACACGTACATGACATGAACCTACACGACCTTAACAGGCATCGTGTACTAAACAGGTAGACACGAAACAACCTGTTAATTTTCGTGTCTAAACAGGTTAGATACCTGTTTACCTGTTATATACACGTTAATACATGTTAACATTTTAATTTTAATTAGATAAACAATATACTAGTCAAATAGATGGAAATAGGTTAGAACATGTGGAATCCTTCTTTAGTTAAAAAAAACCAAAAAACCCTAATCTCTCTCAACTCTCTCAAGTACTGCCGACATCATCCAGATCCACCGCTCCACCGGCAATCCGGCATCCACCGCTCCACCAGCGGCGTCCACCGGCATCCACTGTCTTCGCCGGCCTCCCCTGTCCGCCTGCATCCACCGCCGGCCATCCACCACGCACAGCCACTCCGCGGTTCAAAGTACGAACACTAAACACCGTTTGATTTTGTAGAATCACAGTTTGATTTTTTAGAATCACAGTTTGATTTTTTTGTAGAATCACATTTTGATTTCTTATAGAATCACAGTTTGATTTTTTTGTAGAATCACATTACGCACACTAAACACCATTTGATTTTATAGAATCACACTAAACACCGTTTGATTTTGTAGAATCATAGTTTGAATTTTATATTTGTAGAATCACATGTTATCATCACAGTATGATTTTTTTCTAGTTTTGATAATTTTGGTACTTTTTTGTTTATAGTTTATGTTTTGATGCAGCCCTTTGATTATAGTTTCTTGTATGCTTTCTAATAGATTAAGAAATTCAATATGAGTGATTCTCAAAAGAAGGTGGGAAAGAAAAAGGATAAGAAGTCCTATGTATGTTTATCTAACTTATATGGCTTTTGGTTCAAGTTTGGTAATATTTTTTGTGTAACTTTATTTGTTTTCTCTATTGTAGCTGGAGTCAGTTTCTATCAAAGTTAATCTAGAAAATGATAGCTCAATGAATATGGATGTGGAAGATGATGAAGTTCACTCTGTGGATGTAGATGATACAAACGATAGTGATGATAACAAATGAGGAGTAAAGAGACAACGAAAGGAAAGATCTGTTGTGTGGCAATACTTCACTAAACTTAAAAAGAAAGCAGTCGGTGGAAAAGTTCAAAGAAAGTGCAACAAATGTAATCATATTATCATATATGATAGTAAGCAAGGTACGGGGAATCATTCGAAACACATAAAATCTTGCTATGGTTCTAGTTTCAAAGATGTTGGTCAAATGATTTTAAATAGTGACATGAAGTTAAAGTCATCTACATTTTCTCAAAGTACGTTTCGCGAGATGCTGGTAGCTGCTATCGTGATGCATGAGTTACCTTTGTCATTTGTAGATTATAAGGGATTTAGAGATTTATTTAAGTATCTGCAACCCGATGTCAATATCATCTCTAGAAATACTGTAAAATCTGATTTACTGAAAATGTATAAGAGAGAAAAGGAAAAGGTCAAAGAAATGCTTATGGAATCACCGGGGAGCTTATGCCTAACTTCAGATTTGTGGACGTCTATTGCTACTGATGGGTATTTAGCAATTACAGTTTACTTTATGGATAAACAATGGGTTTTGCAAAAAAAGAGTTTTATCATTTTCTTTCATGCCACCACCTCATACCGGTGTTGCTTTGTATGAAAAAGTGTTTTCTATTCTAGTAGAGTGGGGCATAGAAAATAAAATATTTTCTATGACATTAGATAATGCTTCTTCTAATGACACTTTCATTGGGCTTTTAAGAGAACAACTAAATACAAAATTACCACTTGTTTCTAGGGGTAATTTTTTTCACTTGAGATGTTGTGCACATATTTTGAACTTGATTGTGCAAGATGAGTTAAAGCAAATTGATGAGTGTATTTACAAAGTGAGAGAGAGAGTATCAAGTATGTGAAAGGGTCGCAACAAAGGAAGGAAAAGTTTATATAGTGTGTTCAGTTGCTTTCTTTGAAAAGGAAAAAGGGGTTAAGGCAAGACGTTGTTACTAGGTGGAATTCTACCTTTTTAATGCTTGATAGTGCCTTTATTATCGATGCGCCTTTTGCCATTTAGAATTGAGTGATTCTAATCATAAGCATTGTCCGAATGCATTAGAGTGGGAAAAGATTGGAAAGATGTGTTCTTTTCTTGGAGTGTTTTATTATATCACAAATATTTTTTCGGGTACCAAATATCCAACTGCAAACTTGTATTATCCACATGTTTTTATGGCTTACTTGACCTTGAAAGAGGGTATGAGTTCAGAAGACGAGTATATGAGAAGAATGGCTGACTTGATGATGACAAAGTTTCAGAAATATTGGTCTGATTTTAGTCTTACTTTAGCAGTAGCTGTGGTGTTGGACCCTAGATACAAATTGCACTTTATCGAGTGAAGTTATTCACAAGTTTATGGACGTGATAGCAAGGAATATGAATATGTTGATGAGGTTTTGCACTCTACTTTTCATGAATACGTCGAGTTAAATATGGATGGTGGTTCTTCTACAACTTCAAATGTCGCAAGTACTTCAGATGCTAGCAAAGGGGTTGAGGATACGAGAGATGATGATTCAACAAGTGTCTTTGGAGTTAGAGCTAGACTTAAGGTAATTTATCTGTTAATATATTTTTTTTAAATTGTTGTCTTTTAATCTTTTATGTATTCATCTACTAATTATTTATAATTCTTTTTTAGGATTTTGATCTGTTTCAAAGTAAAGATTTTCTAGCTAACAAAATATCAGAATTGCAATTGTATTTGGACGAGTCAAGAGTTGATAGGAACTCGAAATTAGATGTTTTGACTTTTTGGAAAGCCAATGAGTTTAGATATCCCACACTTGCAAGGATGGCAAGAGACTTGTTGACAATTCTGGTTTCTACCGTCGCATCGGAGTCCACATTTAGTGCAAGTGGAAGAGTTCTTAATGAACATCGATGCTCACTTGGTAAAGATACTATTGAGGCTCTAATATGCACAAAGGATTGGTTATATGGAGATTATTGTAATGTCCCCTTCCCTTGAGTTTTGTAAGGTTTCTATAACATAATACCACACTAATAGTATATGTTTGTTTTGTAGGTTCTAACGAAGTTAATTTAGATGAGCTCACTGAAGATATAATGTCACTTGATATTAGTGGAGAATCAAATGCTTCAAACTCAATGAACAATTCTAAGATAACCACTCCAAATGCTTTGAGTAGTGTTGCTAAAAAACAATGAACAATCATAAGGTACTTACTCCAAATGTTTCAAGTAATGTTTGATAAATTAAAATTACTCAATTTATGTCCAATTGTCAATGCTAAATATGAGTACAATTATGTGCAGGTTTGAATTGTTGGAATTAAAGATCTGAGAAGAGAACCATGGGAACTTTGAATTCGTTTTTAATGGATGTATTGAATTATTTAAGTCTTTTGTGATTTGCCGTTTATGGATTTTTGTTTTAAACTTGTTAAGTATTCGGTGTTTATGAATTATTTAAGCTGTTTGTGAACTTTTGGCGAGTTTTGTTTCACTAAACAGGTTCTAAATATGTGATTATTCTAGTGTTCGTTAACAGGTATTATTAACAGGTCATTTTGGTGTATATCGTGACGTGTTCGTGTTTGAAAAAAAGGTCACGAAACCTTATCGTGTCGTGTTCGTGTATGGCCTTTCGTGTATAGTGTACTATCGTGTTCATGTATTATCGTGTACAGGTATACATTATATGCCAGCTCTAACTTAACATGACCTTCAGAAGGTGCCCTCATAGGGGATTAACACCTACATTATTACTATCACGTAGCCATGTTCAATTCAAAGTTTGGCTTGGTCGAAATGGTCATAACCGAAAGTCGAAGAAAAAGTCAATTTGCTTGACTTCCGGCTATTATCTATCCTATAAATGAAACAAGAATGAGTTAGAACACTTATAAATGTTCAAGGAAGTTTAAAACTTCAGGTAGGAGGCCTCTTTATGAGTAGAAGCAACTCCAAGAGATTAGAGAGTAAGAAAGTGAAGGTGCAAGTCTTAAAAGAGTGAAATATGGGGCTATTTATACTTGATCAAGACTCACAAGATGATGCCACATGTTCCTGAAGCTTTGAGATCCATAGGTGTGTCCTAGCAGGTGTCAAATGGTGGCTTAATGTGGCACAATTGCGAGAGAAGTGGCAGGAGGAGAAGGCTGCAGTGCCATCTCAAACTATCTGCCAGCGACGTCCTTGCGGACCGCAAGAGGTATGGCCTTGCGGTCCGTAAGGGCTTCTGGCGCCCATAGTTTTAAATGCCTTGTGGCCCGTAAGGGACCGTCAGAGGTCAAAATTTTGGAATTTTGTTATAATTAATCCCCCAACTTCCATACTTCCACATATGTACATAATTGGTCCCTCTCATACAACTTACACGAATATTTGTGAGTTGATTGGACACGTGTTGCCGTAATATACGTCTTGAATTTCTGGGGTGTCACATCCTCACCCCCTTAAAAGAAATCTCATCCTCGAGATTTATTCAAATAGATAGGGGTACTTTTGTCTCATATTCGCTTCTGCCTCCCGGGTATATTCTAGGCCACGACGAGAATCCCATTTACTTTCACGATGGGGACAATTTTCTTACGAAGCTTTTTAACCTGTTGATTCTCAATCGAAGTCGGTTTCTCAATAAACCTTAGGTTTTCATCAATCTGCATATAATGGTGCGTCATTGCTAGTGACGCATCGACTAGACATTTCTTTAAATTTGAGATGTGGAACACATCATGAATTCCACTGAGTTCTTTAGGTAGTTTAAGCCTATAAGCTACGGAACTGACACATTCAGTTATTTCGAGTGGTCCAATATGTCTAGAACTTAACTTGCCCTTCTTTCCAAATCTCATGACACCTTTCCAAGGTGATACCTTCAATAATACCTTATCCCTAATTTGGAACTTAAGAGGTTTTCGGCTCTTATCTGCATAGCTCTTCTGCCTATCATGGGCAGTTTTGAGCCTATCATGGATTTGTACAATCTTGTCCATGGTTTCAAGGACTATCTCAGGTCTTGACAGTTGGCTTTCTCCCACTTCAGTCCAACAAACAGGCGTTCTGCATTTTCTCCCATACAAGGCTTCAAATGGAGATGCCTTGATACTTGTATGGTATCTATTGTTATAGGAGAATTCTATCAAGGGTAGATGGTCATCCTAACTACCACCTAGATCAATAACACATGCTCTTAGCATGTCTTCCAAAGTTTGGATTGTACCCTCACTCTGACCATCGATTTGTAGATGGTAGGTTGTACTAAAATTTAATCGCGTGCTTAAAGATTGTTGGAAACTTCTCCAAAAATGAGATGTATATCTAGTATCTCTATTGGATACTATGGATACTACTACTCCATGAAGGGACACAATATTGTCCACATATAATTGAGCCAATTTGTTGGAACTAAAAGTTTCCTTAATTGGCAGAAAATGGGCTGGCTTAGTCAGTCTATCGACTATCACCCAAATCATGTTATTGCCATGTTTAGTCTTAGGTAACTTGGTAATCAAGTCTATTGTTACCATTTACTATTTCCAAGTGGGAATTTGAGTTGTTGTAGCAATCCTGACGGTGTCTGATGTTCAGCCTTAACTTGTGAACACGTCAGACATTTAGTTACATAGGTGGCTATGGATTTCTTCATACCCATCCACCAATAGTTCTTTTTCAGATCTTGGTACATCTTATCTCCTATAGGATGTACCGAATATTTGGAATTATGTGATTCCAGGAGAATCAGATCTCTGAGTCCTCCAAAGATAGGAATCCAGATTCTATCATTGAATCTCAAGATTCCATCCTTTCTAGGTGTTAACTGATCTGCAGTTCCACCTAACCTTTCATTAGAAGCATTTGCTTCTAATAAGGCCTGCTTTTAAACTTCTAGTAGTTTCTCATTCAAACTGGTTCTAAGTTAAATCATTTTAGCATGAAATTTGATCGGTTTGATTATTTCCTTACGAATCAAGGTGTTATCAACGACATTTTCCTTGCTATGATGATAACAAATCTCAGATTCGTAATCATTCAGTGTTTCCATCCAACGGCGTTGCCGCATATTTAAATCTTTTTGATTAAATATGTGTTGGAGACTTTTATGATCGGTGTATATCACACACTTCGTACTGTATAGGTAACGTCTCTATAACTTTAGTGTAAATACAACGGCACCCAATTCCAGATCATGGACAATGTAGTTCTTTTCATCCACCTTGAGTTTTCGTAATGCGTAGGCAATCACTTTGCCTCTTTGCATCAACACACACCCTAATCCTGTGTGCGAAGCATCACAGTAGAGTACAAAGTCTTCGATTCCATCGGGTAAAGATAATACATGGGCATTAGTTAATCTTTGTTTAAAAACTCTCGAAGGATTCTTTCTGTTTCGGCCCCCAATCAAACTTAGCATTCTTACGAGTTAACACAGTTAGGGGAGTGGCTATTCTCGAGAAGTTCTCAATGAACCTTCTATAATAACATGCCAATCCCAAAAAGCTACGGATTTTAGAAGGAATCTTGGGTGCTTCCCAATTTAATATTGCTTCAATCTTAGCTGGATCCAGTTGGATTCCACGTTCACTAATCACATGTCCTAAGAATTGGACTTCTCTGAGCCAAAATTCACTCTTAGAGAATTTCGCATAAAGCTTTTCTTGCTTTAGTAGATCAGGAATACATCTAAGATGTTTCTCGTGATCATTCTTATTATGGGAATAGATAAGTATGTCATCTATAAAGACAATGGCAAACTTATCCAGATAAGGTTTGCAGACTCTATTCATGAGATCTATGAATGCTGCTGAAGCATTAGTGAGTCAAAATGGCATGAACAGAAACTCATAATGTCCATATCTGGTTTTGAAAGCAGTCTTTGGAACATCTTCACTCCTTACCTTCAGTTGATGATAACCAGATCGAAGATCTATTTTGGAAACGAAAATTGCTCCTTGGTTATGGTGGTGGTTGTTGTGCTCTATTGGCTCATCCTCTTATGGAGGTGGTGTTGTTTGAGGAGTTGGATAAGAAGGTGTTTGAGGTTTATGTTTGGGGGTATTATAAAAAGTGAATTGGTTGAAATATTGATCCCACTCATTGGGACCTTGGTAAGGTGAACCTGCATAAGATGTAGTATCACTAGATAACTTGATATGGTGCAAATTGGTTCCAGATGGCGGCATCTCCGGGTCGGAGTCGTTATGTAGCTGATTTTGAGTAGGATGGGGTGAATTTATGTAAAGGGATGGGTTAAAGGAATCATGATGAGAATGAGAATGGGAATGGTGGGAATGATGTGAGTAAGAAGAATGGTGCGAGACCGAGTGTCTCGCGAGTTGTGATGAATGTGACTCACTCGAATGTTGGGGAGATTCCGAGTGATGCGAAGGTGATGGTAGTAATCATGATGGTCCTCCCCTCATGGGACCTTTTTCCCATTCCTCTTCTTCTAGGCGGCACACTTTACCTTTAAAATAATAAAATCAAATAACTAAGTAGATATGAGTGGCCTTAGGTTAATGCCTAGACTCGGAAAAGTCTAAGGAATATGTTTATGTGATATTTGAGCTTAGACACAAAAGGCTAGTGTTTGATTCGCTCAAACATTGGCTCTGATACCAACCTGTCACACCCTAATTTCCCAGTGTGCCCGAACTTGGGGTTTGTGTGTGACGACTGATATAGATATTCACATATAGTACGGCGGAAGTCTTGGGATTATAAAATAATATTACAAAGCACAAGTGTCCAAAATGTTCAAAATAATTATACAGACGGAAAGTGTACTAAAAGATCCACAGGCGGATCGAAATGTACAAAAATGAATATTAAGACTACTAGGCCTTGCGTGGAGTCGCAAAATTCCAATATACATATAGCGGGTAGCTCTAGCGTATTCCGTACTTGCTAACCTGCGCTTAGTCTTTTGAAAATACGTCAGCTTTCGCTGGTAAATACAATTAACCAACACATTTTGAAAATCTTTTCAAAATCATTTTTATACCATATGTTATATCATTTTCAAAAATAACTTGGGATAAAGTGATATCTTTTGTTACCAGTATCATATGCTTGTCAATACACATGGGGCCCGAACTAAACTCCGACACATGATTAACCGACACACCACTTTTCAATAAAAATATGCCTACACCCCGCGCTTAGGTCGTGGCCACTTGCAATTTAAGTGAGCCATGGATATCCAGGACACGATCGCATTAACCCCCAATGTGTAAGTTATCAAGCATAACGGATTAACCCGACCAAGCGACTAAGGCCATTTCCCAAGCCCGTATGGGGAACTATGATCCGTTAGAATGTTAACAGGTCTTATTCAAGTCATAAGACTTGGACCAGTTAACTTATAATAAATAGGTACGGTTTGCTAGATTAAGCGAAGACCAGATAGAATGTGGTTTGCACCCACACGAGTACTATGACTCGTATAATATAGGTCAAATAACCAAACATTCTGATTAGAACTGATTTGGAATGGTTTTGACCTGATTCGGTTAACTTATATAAATTACGCTATATAAGTCAACCGTACGTGCATATGCGGTATCGGGTGATCGGATGGGTTCATGGTAAGTCCAATACGCCAAAACATGTTTATTATGTTACCATATCAGTTTGTAACTCAGATCATAAGTTCATTGTATTTCTAAACCATTCTTTCCATAAAAAGGGTATTTTGGGCATTATTAGGCATAATATGTGGACTTTGCATAAAACCTGACAAACGATAGGATCAAAGGGTATAACCGCAGAGGGTTATTCCATACAATAAAATGATCATATAACAACTTCAAATCAGTAACTAAGCTATCTTAAACGGGTCAGAATCGAAATTCAAAGTAGAAGTCACACTGTTTGATTTTTGGTTGCGAACCTAGCTCTAAGCAGGAAATGATGGGTTGGTCATGATCTAATATGTCCAAATATGTTATATAAACTGATATAGTGTTACAAATCAAGGTTTCAATACTTAGAAGTTCATTTAACGTTAATTACGAAAATCTGCGTTTTTTTACTTTTATTTAATAAAACTCTGACCAGTCAATTGACCAACTTAACGTGATCTTCAAAAGGTGCCCTCATAGGGGATTAACACCTACATTATTATGATCACGTAGCCATTTTCAATTTGAACTTTGGCTTGGCCGAAATGGTTATAACCGAAAGTCAAAACAAAAGTCAATTTGCTTGACTTTCGGCTATTATCTAGCCTATAAATGAAACAAGACTGAGTTGGAACACTTACAAGTGTTCAAGGAAGTTTAAAACTTCAGGTAAGAGGCCCTTTATGAGTAGAAACAACTCCAAGAGATTCGAGAGTAAGAAAGTGAAGGTGCAAGTCTTGAAAGAGTGAAATATGGGGCTATTTATACTTGATCAAGACTCACAAGATGATGCCACATGTTCCTTAAGCGTTGAGATGCTTAGGAGTGTCCTAGCAGGTGTCAAATGATGGCTCAATGTGGCACAATTGCGAGAGAAGTGGTAGGAGGAGCAGGCTGCAGTGTCAGCTCAAACATTCTACCAGCCATGTCCTTGCGGACCGCAAGAGGTATGGCCTTGCGGTCCGTAAGGGCTTCTGGAGCCCATAGTTTTGAATGCCTTACGGATCGTAAGGCATTATTCCTTGCGGTCCGTAAGGGACTGTCAGAGGTCAAAATTTTGGCATTTTGTCATAATTGATCCCCCCCAACTTCCATACTTCCACATATATACATAATTGGTCCCTCTCGTCCAACTTTCCGGGATTATTTGAGAGTTGATTAGACACGTGTTGCCGTACTATTCTTCTTGAATTTGAGGTGTCACAAGGATTGATACTGGTCAATTAATAAAGATAGGGAAGAAAGGACACGGGGTCAGGCCCCCTGGGCACCGAGCCGTGTGAATGGTTTGTTTGCAGCTATAAATAGAGGTGTTTGGTTCATTACTAACTCATCCCTTGGCAAACCACTTCTCGCTCACCTGCCACCATTCTACCACCATCACAACACCATCATCCACCACATTCCTACATCATCCACCACTAGAGTGTGTGTAGTAGTCTCGGGATACAAGATTGATCATAAGAGTTCTTGTCAAACAAAGGTCATGCTTGGCTAAATCTATTAAATCATTTGGTGAAGACAAATCTTTTATGTATTACTTTTGATTTCCAAGCTTTGGCTACTTTTTATTTGGGTATGTATTAATGACTTTAAGAAATAGTTTTTTATATTGAAAGTGAATTCTACTCTATCATTTCTTCGTGTTTTGTTGATTCACTCATTCGTGTCTTTACGGTCTATATAAAGCATGTTAACTACCTGGAATGGGGTTATATGGGTGGTTTGGGTAAAGTTCTTACCTCGTTCAGTGTATAGATCCTACGAGGACTTGATTCAAGCTTATTAGGACTTCTCTTGAGGTAGATAGCATCAAATCAGGAGAAGTAAGAATGACTTGAATCCCTTATAAATAAACTACAATTAAAACTTTAAACCTTCCTTGCGGGACTGTATCCCTGCTAACTCAGACCAATATGGCCGAGGGTAGGGTTGCCTCCAAAAGAGGGACATGCCACATTTTGTATTAATAACTTACTTAATTATCTTTCAATAATTCGTCTTTGCGGGACTGTTTCCCTGCTGACTCAGACCAATATGGCCGAGGGTAGAGTTGCCTCCATAAGAGGGACATCCCACAATAACTAAAATAATCTCTTAAAAAGCCCAAAGTATGGAAATCATCAAAGGATACGTAAAAGAGGAGTCAGAACCAAGTGATTCTATCTTGTTTATTGCTTTTCTTCTAACATTTTTATTTTTATGTCGTTTTAAACTTACCAACTCCTTTTCTCATAATTTTGGTTAGATTAGATGTTGACGATATTCCGGTACTAAAAGCTTTTATGTCCTTGGACGACCTCGGTACCTTACCATCACTATGTTACGCCAACGATGGGTGCACTTTTCCTAACATGTTGTAGAGAGTGATTGTGTTATATCGTTTGTTTATAAATTTAAAGCTTGATAAATGAGTAAAAGTGCTAAAAATATGCTAAAAAATTATACCACGCTCCACTCACGTCAGTGTACACCCCATCGTGTGTACTCATGTATTTATACGTATACATATACCATGTATGTATACTTACTTGTATACTTTTGAATTAGGTATTTCTGTCGTTTTTATACGTATATGATTATACATGTATATTACTTGTCATTCTTGTATTTTACTAAGTGTTTTGGTGTACGTATTTATACATATAAGTATACTTATATACTTCAATTCATACACTTAGTCATTTTTATGTATCTTTCCAGATTTGTTATTTGGTGAAATATATATTTGTTGGGTCCTTAAAAATAATCTATTTTAGTTGGTTTAGTATATATATTCTTTACTTCAATATATGTATATGTTCATTCCGTCCGATCGTCCGATAAATATGTCAAGGATATAATAGGTGTATACATTTTCCTTGTATACTTGTCCATGTACCCATATATGGGTAAGTGTATATATGTAAGTATATGTATTTATATACTTTGTCATGTTTCTTGTGTATTCTTGTATCTTGTATTTTTGTGTAGGTATTTAGTTAGTATGTATTTCCTACATCTTCTAAATACATACACATAACACATAAACATATATACACTTATAGGGTTATCTAAACATATACACACTTGTAGGGTTATCTAAATATATATATTTGCAACTAAACAAGATCATCAAAACTCTACAAGACATAATATATATAAAATCTCAACAATAAGTTCATGAACTTGTGTATACAGTTTAGATCTTTTAAACAACAACTTCATCGTGTTCATTTATGTTTTTCACAAGTTTACGTAAACCCTTTATTTACTTTTTCAAGATCAAAACTTGGAATATGAGTTTTTAAAAAGAAATTTAGACTTTATATTTTTCCTAAACCATATTAAGACCACTTTAAAGTTCATGAACCTCTTGTTTCATGGATCTTGCTAGATCTAAATATATATGTGTTAGATTGATATTTTTAACACGCTTTTTAACAAGATCCTTTATCTACAACAAAATCAACACGGATCTACCACAAAATCATCAAAACAACAAGTATATAAGTTAGATTATATAGTTTTGTTTAGGGTTTTCCATGTATTTTATCTTTAGATTCAAGATGAATAACTTGTACTTCCATAAACTATATGTAACAAGAAGCTTAAATATAAGTAAAAGTATCTTACTACTAGCTCTAGGCTAGGGATGTTCTTATGATCAAGAAATGAAGAAAAGAAGATGATGAAGCTCCAAGATTAGTGAACAAAGCTCCTTGAATGATTCCAACACTTGAAAGCACCTTAGATTATCTTTAAAATCACCATAGATCATTTTATTATGTGAGTTAGGGTTTGAAAAATGGAAGAAGAGAAGAAAGAAGGGGGGCCACAGGTATAAGGGGGGAAGAGGAGAGTGATGTTGAGTGTTTTTTATTAAGTTAAAAGTATGTGGTGAATTTGAGTTCTTGAGGTATTTGGTGTTGTAGCATGTTTCTCCTTCCAACTCTTTAGTCAACAATGACCATACCTCATCATTCATGTCTAGTGAAGCATGGGTGGCTTGTGGGGCCCATGTTATGGTCGACAATCCTAGGGGGTAGAAGTATGGTGTTGGTGATATCTTATTCAATTAGGCATGTGATGAATTTCCTTGAAAGTTATTTATAGGTTTAGGTTAATGGTAGATAATTAGGATACTAATTATTGTTTAGGATGTTAAAACATGTTAACTAGTTTACTAGACTAGTTTAAATTATGTTTAGACATTAAAACCGTCACTAGTTTCGTTATCGGATAAATTACCAGCACTTTATGTAATGGTATGTGGTAATTTAGTGATATACATTCTTATAATGTACATGATATTCGTTGTATTATTGATGATCATTAATATGTTTCAATGATCTTATAATGTCCCCATGCTAGTATAATTGTGCCCGGTTTATGGAAATTGTAGCAATTATAGATTAGATCAAACAATTTAAATGCTTATATAATTTTCCAGAAAGTTATAATAATACAAGTTGATTTCCCATCTAGGGTTTTGTATGAGTATTACTTTGGATATGCTTTCATATCTTGTTTTTGTCGTTTCAAGGAGTACCAGAACTCTCCTAGCATGAACCGAGTGTTCACATTGTCAACCAACGTTTTCGGACATAGTTTGTACCGTATCGTATCGCGACGCAACGAATATGATGTTACAATATGAAATGTAATTGTATATTCTGGGATTACTAGACTTTATAAGACTCAGTTATATAAAAATTAAGTCTAATGCACATAATTATATAGGTAAATAGTGATTAAGTTGTAGACAATTGCCGGTTATTTTGCGGTTTTTTCGCATACTCCCCCTGTTAAAAAGAATTTTGCCCCAAAATTCACGTTGAGTTATCCCTTGCAAGGGCGTTCTCGAATAAGTGGGGGTACTTTGCCTTGATTTGGTCTTCACGTTCCCATGTATACTCGGGTACATGTCGTGAGTTCCAACGAACTTTGACTAATTTGACGCGACTTCTCCTAGTCTTTTGGACCTTCTAGTCCATAACCTCAATGGGTTCTTTGGTGTATTGGAGTTTGTCATCAGTGTGTATCTCATCCGCAGGGATGATAACCGTTTCTTGTGTAGGACTCTTTTAAAGGTTCGACACATGAAATGTGTCGTGTACGCTGCTGAGTTCTTTCGACAATTTCAGCTTGTAATCAACGATACCAATCTTTGCCAAGATTTCGAAAGGTCCTTTGTATCGTGGGTTTAAATTTCCACGCTTTTCGAATCTAGCTACGCCTTTCCAAGGCGAAACTTTCAACAAAACCTTGTCTCCAACCACAAAGGATAAGGTTTGTGTATTTTGTCTGTCTCGAGCCACCTTGACGCAATCTCGAATTTGAAGATTTTATCAGTAGTCTCTTGGACTAATTCTGGACTAATTAATTATTTGTCATCGACTTCTGCCCAACATAGCGTTGATCGGCATTTACATCCGTATAGAGCTTCAAATGGTGCGGCTTGGATGCTGGTGTGATAACTATTGTTGTATTAGAAATCCACTAACGGAAACTGACCATTCCAATTTCCGCCCAAGTCCATCACACACGCAGGAAGCATATCTTCTAGCGTTTGAATGATCCGCTCACTTTGGTCGTACGTTTTTGGGTGAAAGGTCGTGCTTAGATCCAAACGAGATCCAAGGCCTTTTGAAATGATTGCTAAATCCTAGATACAAAACGACCGTCTCGGTCTAAGATTATTGAAACAGGCACTCCTTGGCGTGCCACAATCTCTTTAAGATACAAATCGGCAAGTTTCTACGTACTATCTTTTTCACGAATTGGTAAGAAATGTGTGGACTTTGTTAATCTATCGACTATTACCCAAATCATGTCATGACCTCTAGAGGTCCTAGGTAATTTTGTGATAAAGTCCATCGATATTTGTTCCCATTTGCACACGGGAATCTCAGGTTGTTGTAACATTCCTGATGGCTTTTGGTATTCGGCCTTAACCTTCGCCCATGTAAAACATTTTCCGACATAAGTTGCGATGTCACCTTTAAGGTTAGGCCACCAATAGAATTCTTTCAAGTCTTGGTCCATTTTATCCACTCCCGGATGAATTGAGTACTTAGACTTATGAGCTTCGTCCAAAACCACATCTCGTAGGTCGCTAAAAAGTGGGACCCAAATTCGACCCATTAAGTATAAAGTTCCATCTTCTTTTGGCACCAATTATTGTTCCATACCTCGAAGTGATTCCGCTTGAATATGTTCCGCTTTAAGTGCTTTGTGTTGCGTGTCATGAATCTGAGTAGTGAGGTTCGTTTGAATCGTCATTTCCAATGCACGTACCCGTAATGTTTTCACTCGTTCCTTGCGGCTGAAGGCGTTCGTGACAACGTTCGCCTTGCCCGGATGCTATTTGATTTCATAATCGTAGTCATTCAATAATTCAACCCATCGTTGTTGATGCATATTTAATTCTTTCTGATTAAATATATGTTGAATGCTTTTGTGATCCGTGAAGATGGTACATTGGGTACCATAGAGACAATGACGCCAAATCTTTAATGCGAACACCTCCGCATCTAACCCTTATTCGTGAGTGGTATAGTACTTTTGATGAACTTTCAATTGGCGAGATACGTACGCGATGACTTTTTCCCGTTGCATTAGCACACAACCTAGGCCTTTATGCGATGCGTCACAATATACTACGAAGTTATCGGTACATTCGAGAAGTGATAAGATCAGGGCGTCACATAGTTTATCTTTAAGTAGTTGAAACGATGTTTCATGTTTTTAACCTCAATCAAACTTTTTGTCTTTCTGTTTGAGGGTGGTTAGCGGTTGAGCAACTTTTGAAAAGTTCTCAATGAATCTCCTATAGTAGCCCGCTAATCTCAAGAATTGTCGAACTTCGGTTGGGGTGTTTGGCGCTTCCCAGTTTTTGATCGCCTCGATCTTGATGGATCGGCATGTATGCCTTTCTCGTTTACTACATGCCTGGGGAATTATACCTCGCGAATCCAAAGTTCGCACTTAGAAAACTTTGCATAAAGTTTCTCTTACTTTAGTAGCTCAAGCATAGTTCTTAAGTGTTGTTCGTGCTCCTCTTTTGATCGTGAATATATCAATATTTAATCGATAAATACTATCATAAATTTGTCTAGATACGACTTTACACACTGTTCATAAATGCATAAATACCGCCGGTGCGTTTTTTAAGCCAAAAGGCATAACAAGAAACTCGTAATGATCATAATGAGTTCCATAATGCCGTCTTCGGGATGATTTCCTCTTGTATTGGTAGTTGATGATAACCTGATCTTAAATCAATCTTGGATAGAACCTTAAAACGTTGTAGTTGATCGAATAAGTCATCAATCCTCGGTAGTGGATACCGATTATGGTGAGTTTATTCAACTCCCGGTATGCACATCCTAAAACTTCTGTCCTTCTTTTTGAAAAATAACACTGGAACTCCCCATGGTGAGAAACTCGATCTAATGAATCCCTTGTCTAACAACTCCTGAAGTTGTGTGGATAGTTCTTGCATTTCCAACGGAGCTAATCGGTATGGAGACTTCGCCACTTGTGCGGCTCCCAACACTAAGTCGATGCAAAACTCGACTTGTCGTTGCGGCGGTAATCCTAGTAAGTCTTCGCGAAAGACTTCGGGGAATTCCTTCACAACGGGTATCTCCTCAAGCTTTGGCTCCTCAGCTTTCTTGTCGACTACATGTGCTAGGAAGGCTATGCAACCATTTCGTAAGCACTTCTGAGCCTTCATACAATTGATGATTCGTAATGGTGTTTCGCGCTTCTCTGGACTACGAGTGTTTCTTCGTTAAGCAGGGGAATGGAGATAGTTTTCTCATGACAAACAACTTCTGCTTGTTTGTCTGACAACCAATCCGTGTCAATAACTACATCGAAGCTACCCAACTAAACGGGTAAAACATCGATATTGAATTTTCGTTCACCAAGTTCCAAAGTTCATCCCTTTATAATTTCTCCTGACTCGACTAATTTACCATTTGCCAATTCTATAGAATAAGGGACGTTTAGCTTATTTGACTCTAGGCCAAGTTTATTTTTGAATGCTATGGAGATAAATCTAAAATTGGCACCGGTATCAAATAATATGGATGTGAAGTGTTGGTTGATAGGAAACGTATCGGTGACCATATTAGGGTCTTGGCATGCATCCTTCGCTCCAATGAAAAAAACTCTTTGTCGTGCTTGGTTTTCCTTAGGACAATCCTTCTTAAAATGATTCTTATCTCCACATCCATAGCAGCCTTGACCTCTCCCATTTCCATTTCCATTTCTATTTCCATTTCCTCCTCCATTACCATTCGCCCAACAAGCTTCTATGCGGTGCCCAAGTTTGCCACACTTGTCCCATTTAACGTTTCGACAAGCACCCACGTGATGGTATTTGCACTTGTCACACTTAGGCAAATTGCCCGCATACTTTTTGGCACCGGTATCATTCGTGGCAACAAATGCCTTTGCCTCCTTAGGTTGGTTTGTTTCTCTCCACTTGTTGTTGTTCACCCTTGAACCTTTTTTGAAGTGGGATAATTTTCGCCACCCATCGCTAGTAGACTCGACATGCGACTCTTTTTTCTCTGATCCCCTTTGTGAGACTAACGGCTAAGGTCACCACTTGAGTAATCGTGGTAGGGTTTGCAAATGAAACCATGCTCCTAATTTTAGGAGCCAAACCCCAGATACAACGTTCATTGCATTTGAACTCGGGTGTTACGAGGTAAGGGACTACGCGAGCTAGGTCGTGGAACCTTTGCGTGCACCCCTCAATATCAGCTCTGACCATAGTCAAGTTCCAGAATTCTGTTTCCAGCTTTTGGATTTCTGCCCGAGAATAGTATTTGTCCCTCATCAATTCTTTTAATTCCTCTCACGTCATGGCGTAAGCCGCTTCATCACCCAGTGTCTGCACTTGTAAATTCCACCAAGTAAGTGCCTCGTTAACGAATAGACCGATAACATACATGACCCTCTGATCAGGGGAACACTTGCTCATTCGGATAATAGAATCCGTCTTTTCTGTCGTACGTACAAAAGTCACGGCACCACCAGTGCCATTATAATTCAGTAGCATGCACTCTAAGAACTGCTTGTACTTGCAACTTGAAACATTGTACACACGAATTATGAATGAACACAGGATAACGCATGAATGGATTATAGAAGAAATTGTTTAAGTTGTCATAAAAAGAGCTAATTGTTACCATTAGTAGTGTTTCCTCCAAATGAGCCTCCCGGTCCTTGACCGCGTGAGCCACATCTGTGCTCAATACGGTTTGCTTCGTATTGGGCTAGTGCCTGTGATATATGCTCCTCCAATAGCAAGTTCAGTTCCGCCTACGTCGTGGGCAGTGGGTTCGGTGGGTTACGTCTTGTGTTTCTTCTCTTTGGTGCCATGATCTTCTAATATATAACATAACGAAGGGGATTAGACAAATATTTAATAATAAATATTGTCTACGATATATATATAGGGTGGGGTTCGGCTACAAAGTCCATTTTTCCTACAAAAGGTATAAAGTCATAAAACACCACAATTTCAGCCATAAAACACACTCAAAACCCACAAATAATAGAGTGAAGATCACTAAAACACAATATCTAAACCCTAACAGTCCATAAAACTTCAAACACACCATCGTAAAACTATGAATATAAAACACAACGTGATAATAAACATAAAACACACTAATGTTAGTCATTTGATAATCAAAGCCTTATCATCCAAAACACAAGCGTTTTAGTAATCTTCACTTTGTTATTTGGTGCTTTTGAGTGTGTTTTATGGTTAACATTATGGTGTTTTATAACTTTTTACACTTTGTGGGACAAATGGGCTTTGTAGCCAACTCCCACCATATATATATATATATATATGATGAACTATCATGCTAACAATTCACTCATCCACAACAACAATAAGACATGCATAAAACATAAATAACAATGTGTCGTAAAGAAAATACCAAGCTTTATATATTATGACAACTTGTTACAACATTTTTGTAAATGAAACAAAAAGGACTCGGGGCTACATCACCCGGGTCGTACAAGTTTAGCTACATACAAAAGGGTAAAATTCTTCCTTCACGTTATACTATCTTCGATCTTCAAGTTGTCTTCAAGCTCGATCCATGGTCTTTATCAACAAAAACGGGTAGCTTTTCCACGTACCACAATATCTAAGTGCTATCTACGAAGCAGGAGGGGGTGGGTGGGGGCATGAAAAGCTGGCTATTGAGGTGTTTCACCCCCCTCCTCCTCCAAGTCATAAATGCATCAGGTACCAGTAATAACTCACCTCTCTAGTGCTCGAAATCACTCGTCCTATGAAATGGATGAGCGGGGATATGGAGAGTGAGGTGATGGTGGACATGGTGGTGGTGGTGGAGGCATGGCATCAACCTGCCTCTCTAAGTCCAAGACGCTCCTACAGAGAATCTGTAACTAGAGCTCCATACATAGGATCCGATCATCAGTCGAGTATGGTGTGAAGTGGGATGGATGATAGGGATCAGATGTAGGCATGGCGTGAGGTGGGGATCAGGATGAACGGGGTTAGTGGGTAATGAAGGTCCAGCAGCCTGGGGGTCATGGAGATGGGCATAGCGATCACACGGTGGTAGGAAACGGGAGAGATTGACCCGTACGGGGTCTCTCTCATAAAGCTGACCAACAGGGGTCGTGCTAGTAGGGATCGGGTCATCCATGGGTGTCGTAGGGGTGTGTACTGGAGTAGGAGTCAGTGGAAGTGTGGGTGTAGGTGTGGGGGGTAGGGGTGCGGATAGCCGTATGAGTAGGGGTGGGGTATGTGTGGGAGAAGGAGTGGGAGTGACAGGGACGGTGTCAAAACTACTATCTGTAGGGTCATCCCTAAGTCCATGTCGTTGGAGAGTAGTGGGTGATACACTATCACTCGTGTCAGTAGATGATATGTCAACAACCGAAACTACAGTAGATGGCATCTCCAAGATAGCTACATCAATAAACTCCCCGTCTCCTATATCCTCGTCCAAATGGTCAACATGAAAAACGGGAATCTCGCCCTCATCATCCTATAGGTCTATGATGGGTGCCATGATGGCCAAAGGCTGCACTCCTAGGACCAGATCTCCATCGGGGAGACCGACAACTATGACTCTTGGAAATAAGGGGTCACCTAAAGCGAGTACATCGTCCTCCAGAGGGACGTCCTCGGCAGGGTGGTCTAGGAGAACAAGGTGAGCATCTCCGTCCTCCATGTAATACATGAGCTCGTCTGACAAATGTGTTATGTCTAAAACTCTCCCCATAGTACGCATATGTATGTGTATAAACACAAACGAAAACGAAAACTTATTCTTTTTAGTTTTGTAAACAATAGTTTTTTTGGTTTATCATTGTTGATCTTAGTTAGTGATAGTATAAAGAATCACGGTTTAATTAGAACTTCTAAGTTTTCCTTTATCGAAAATGCCTCATACTCAAATTCCATTTTACATCTCAAAACAGGTTGACCCGCACCTTAACGTTAGCATTTCTACAACTTTCTCATTTCTGATCATCACTTCTTTTGATTTTTATTTTAAAGTTATTAGAAGAAGTTCAAGAGATGATAATCTTACATCGATATTTTATGAAATTAGTCAACAATTTGCTGCCATACCAACTACGACTCTAGCATGCAAAATTTGTCTTCTACTGAAACGTGCACCTTAGAAAAAATTATGAAGAAAGACTTTTTAAGTCAACGGTTGAAATTGTGGTTACTTCTTTCACAACTCATGTCCCTTTAAGAGACTTTTGCGTCCGATGCGTTAGGGCATTGACTTATGTCTCGTTGAACAAGTCACATTTTTGTTAAAAACTAATAAATATAAATATATTCTATGAAATTTTTATGTATATACCTAAAAGCTAAAAGATCTTATAAATATATGTCTCGTTGAACAAGTCACACTTTTATGTATGATATGTAACTCACTAATAAGACCAAAGGTAGAAAAGTGAATAACCTAGCAACACGGATATAAACCTTAATACGCCCATGAGAGTGATGTATGTTTACGAAACTCATTCAACGCAATCAACATTTTTATATCGTAAAAAATAGAGTAGGCTCTAAGGTCGTCTTCGAAAATCACAATTTTTTTTTGTCCCTGTTCGAGATAAAAAATTTGGCCCTATTCGCAAATCTTCATATAATATAAACCCATCAATCATTCAGTCAAATACAGAAATACTAAAAACCTATAATACTATGATAATTGTTATGAAATAGATAAAACAAATTAACAAAAATAGTGTAGAAAAAATTATCAAAGTATCGAACCTACTTGCTAAGCAAACAGTGTAGTTATTCTAGCGTTTTTCGAAGCAAAACTCTCGTTTATGTATGTACCTAAAAGATATTATTTAGAGTATGATATGTAACTCACTAATAAGACCGAAGGTAGAAAAGTGAATAACCTAGCAACACGGATACATACATTAATACGCCCATGAGAGTGATGTCATGTTTACGAAACTCATTCAGCGCAATCAATATTTTTATTAGTGGCGGATCTAGAAAATTCTTATAGGGGCAAAGTTTCAAAAAAAAAGTAAGGAAATAAAAAAAAACGTCATATTTTTTCAAAATTTACACTATTGCCTGAGCTTTAAGGGTAGCGGGGGCAACCCTATTAACAATCTAGGTCCGCCATTTTTTATATCGTGAAAAATAGAGGAGGCTCATTTGTTGTTAATTTACCAGGGTCGTCTTGGAGGCCCTGTGCTACGAGAAAAAATGGATTTTCGAAAATTCAGATATACGAATTTCAGATACCTAGTTTCACTATCCGAATCTGTATCAGAAATTCCGGATATCTAATTGGGTAGTGAATTGGATATCCGGACGTCTAATTTTTTTTAGCTTTTAAGATTAGTTTTTTTGGAGGTTTAGGATTAGGTTTTTGGATGGGGGGATAGGTTTTTTTGGCTTTATGTTTAGGATTTAGTTTTAGGTTTGGGGATTAGGTTTTTCAGGGTGTCGATGGGGGTGGGTTAGGTGGTTTAGGCTTTTCCGTATTATTGCACATTTGCGGTACAATTTTCTTTTTGAAATTTTTTTATATATAAAAAGTAGCGGAAATTTATAAAAAAAAAATTGGGTATGTTTTTTAGACTTTTAATTTTTTTTTTTGTTTTTCTCATTTAAAGTAGTTTTTTTATGATACATCCCCTATATCTATATCGAGCATCCACAATAAGAACCACTAAAAACATGTCCAGTCAGCTGCCATATCAGAAAAACACTCACCCTTCAAAAACATCAAAAACCCACCCAATAAGAAAACACAAAAACACTTAAAAACATTGCCACATCATCACCACCTTTTACATCTAATTACATATCTTTTTATATTTAAGATTTTCTTTTTTTTGTTTCATCACCCAAGCCCCATCACCTAGCCCCACCACCTGCACACTACCCCACCTTTTTCTCATTTTTTCTAGTTCTTGCTCAGACCATCCCAAATAGCTTTTTTTTAGGTTGTTTTTTGCCATTTTTCCACCTCATCCATTTGTTGCTATTGTGGGATTCATTTTTTCCCCATGTATTTGAGATTCATATTTGCTGAAGAACGCATATTTGGGATGCTTTTTGTCAGGTGGTGGGGCCAAAGGGTGGGGGGTTGGGTGATAAATTAAAAAAAAAACCTTTAAATATATAAAGGTGGTGATGATTTGTCAATGTTTTTATGTGTTTTTGTGTTTTCTTATTGGGTGGGTTTTTGATGTTTTTGAAGGGTGAGTGTTTTTCTTATATGGCAGCTGACTGGAAATGTTTTTAGGTGTTTTTAAGGGGCCTTATTGTGGATGCTCTCACGTACATGGTTAAAAAATGGATCTTACAAACACTACCCACAATAAGAAAAAACGAAATGCATGTCCACGTAGGCATGAAAAAATGACAAAAAATGACTATTGGAGATGCTCTAATAACTTGGTTTTTTGGTTCATGGTATCAAAGTGATAAAGGTTTATACATTCTGCTCTTTCTTCCTAGAATCTAGAAGCCCTTCACCAAATCCACTAGAAACAACACCCACTTGTCTTACTTCTTCAAGTTCCTCCAAAGCTACCACACACGTCAATTTTGGGCTCATTGTCAATGATATTATTGATGCATCTTTTAAAACTCATGATTTTCTTTTTAGTCATGCAAATAATTACCTTATATAACTAAGTTAATATATTCACAAAAAGCACGTGGTAAATATAACATGTCTTGGTTGATTGGAAAATAGAAAATTCAAAAGAAGATTGATTAACTTAGCTAAGTCAAATGCAAATAAACTTGAAAAGACTAGAAACACAAGAAAACAATAACATAGATCGTTTATAGATATAACACAAGCAATCACTTTCGATTTAGGCTGGGTTGCAAATTGTTAACGTAATATTTGATAAAGATGTTCTGAAAATACATATGAATAACTGAAGGGGTATGGTCCCAGATCTCGCGTCAGCATGACCGCGAATGACCATTACCCGTATCAAAAACCTCCACCAGCAATAACTCACCTGTGTCCGCGTGGGCACACGCGAACACAGCGGTCCAATCTGTCCAGTGATGAGAAGACTTACCTTAAGGACGGAAACCAATGTTACGCATAGCGATGCGGCCCCGCACCGCATCCTATGAACATTTTCGTCACGACAATGGATCTGGACAACAGTAACAGTCACTAAGCAGCGATGCGGCCTGGCACCGCATCCCGCATAAATCTTGGATGGAACAACCAATGCGGGAACAACATCAATGACCGCAAGCAGCGATGCGGTGTCTCACGCCGGAGAGTGGTAACAAGGAGCACCCCCTACCCCATCCTCCTTGTTGCGAGTCACGGCTTGTTTCCTTGTGCAGGAAACCCACCACCAGACGATCCAGCCGGCGATCCTCGGAAAGAAGGGATTAACCCTCTTGACGAGACCAGTGAGTTAACCCACCTGGTTAACCATTGTTTCATCATTGGCGCCCACCGCTACTATTAGCACTTTTTCCAACCATCCATTTCTTTCCAAAGATCATGTCGGATCATCAAAACAACACTACTGGGGATAACCTAAACCCCGCAAACACAGGGCTTACGGGGAATGCCCCCCCAGCCCCAAATGTTGAACACATTGGCACATCAACGCAAGGGGGTGCATCCCTTACGTTCGGACACGACCTATCACAGTACGCTTCTGTGATACCTCCATGCATGAACCTTCATACCTGGTACGACCAGCAACAAGCTTTGTTGGACGCAGCATACAACAGAGCCTGCGCAGATGCGCAAGTATCTGCGGGGCCTACCCCAGCACCACATACCCCTGCGGTTCGTACTCTACAATACGAAGGCAGGGCCCCAACACATCCGGCCTCCAGAAGCAGGCAGGAAGACCGCGGATCCTCTTACTGTGACATCCGCACACTAGCGGAGAACGATTCCTCGTACGGGTCCCGCCGCAGGGACCCCATACATAGCCGCCTAGGCCCCCATGGCGAAACTAGTCGACAGTCTACAGCGCACCGCGGCCTCGGCATTCATAGCCGACTGGGACCTCAGTCCCACCAAGAAGGACAAGGCCATACTGATCCCGACGACGGTACATACCGCGGGGAGTCTCATGCTACCAGCAGTAGACCGGGAGGACGTAACTATGTTCCTCCCACTCACCCCTGTACTACATACCTCCGCGCTGCAAAAAACCACCAGAGCCAACCCTACAGGCCGAAAACTCCAAATTCGCCCCAGAAATCGCCCACGCCGATGTCACCACCACAAAAACGGAAGGGAAACCGTATTCCCCCTGGGCCAGATTACTTTTCCTGTGCGCCTCACCAACGGGAGGCACACAAGAACGGAGGAGGTAAACTTCATGGTTTTACCGCACACCTCCAAGTACGACGTACTTCTCGGGAGAGAGTCCTAGGGCGATTTCAATATGATCACATCCATCCCTCACTCTGCTATCGGTTTCCCAACCGAGACGGGGGTCGCGATAATATACGCCCGAAGAGAAGTTTTGTCTACGGATGAGCTGCGTCCAGCCAAGGTAGCAAGGACTACCCCCAACACTCAACCAGAAAAATGGGTTCTAAACGCAAGACACCCAGAGCAAACAGTTACGTTGGGCCACGCCTTGTCTCCTACTATCAAAGCACAACTGAAGCAACTTCTCTTCAGGAACCAGGATATTTTTGCGTGGACACCGGCAGACATGACAGGGGTACCACGCGAAATCGCGCAGCATTTCTTGAATACCATGCCAGGTATCAAACCAGTGATCCAAGGCCAACGCCACCTTGGATCCGCAAAAAAACGCGGCGATGGAAGAACAGGTACAGGAACTGCTCTCCGCAGGCATCCAGCGGGAAGTCAAATACCAGACTTGGTTATCCAACCCAGTCATGGTAGAAAAACCAAGCGGGGGCTGGCGCATGTGTGTCGATTACAAAGACCTCAACAAGGCCTGCCCCAAGGATTGTTACGCACTTCCGGAGATCGACGAAAAGGTCGATAACCTCGCACCATTTCGATGGAAGTGCTTCCTCGATTGTTACAAAGGCTACCACCAAGTACAGATGGCAATCGACGATGAAGATAAAACGACATTCCGCACTCCTACCGGGAACTACTGCTATACAAAAATGCCGTTCGGATTGCGCAACGCGGGCGCAACCTATCAAAAATTGATGAACGACACCTTCCGCGGTCAAATCAGCAAAAGTGTCGAAATATATATGGACGACCTGGTCGTCATGAGCATGGAGGAAGACACCATGCTCAACGATATTGAAAGAACATTCCAAACTCTGCGAAGTGTCAACATGAAGCTCAACCCAGGGAAATGCTCATTTGGAATGGAAGAACGCAAATTCCTTGGATTCATCGTAACCAAAGATGGATTCAAGGTGAACCCGGAAAAAGTACAGGCGATCGAACGCATGCCATCGCCTTCTACGATGAAAGAAATGCAACGACTAGCCGGCAGGCTAGCCGCACTGGATAGGTTCTTAGCTAACCATCCAGCTAAGTCTTATCCTTTCATCAAGACTCTGCGGAGCTGTTTAAAAAAGGAACAATTCCAATGGACCGCAGAGGCCGAAAAAGCTTTCCGAGAGATGAAAGAGTGTTTGATTCAACTTCTAACTCTAACCGCACCTCGCAAGGATGAACCACTTATTTTGTACCTATCTGTCGCCGACAACGCAGTAGGCGCAGTACTCATAGTGGAGCGAGAAGGGGTTCAAACACCCATCTACTACATCAGCAAAATGCTCAACGACCTAGAGACGAGGTACTCCATCATGGAGAAGTTGGTACTAGCACTGGTACACGCGTCGAGACGATTACGACGCTACTTCGCGAACCACGTCATCACAGTGCTAACCAACTATAGGATCGGCCCGATCCTATCCAAACCTGTAACGCCCCGTATTCCTGCTTTTCGTTTTATTTTATTTTATTTATACATAGGAATTACGGGCCACTTAAACGCGAGAACGGGCTTGTGGGCCATGGGCCCAAGCCCATTAAGAGAATAACCCTAACTATTTATTTGTAGTGTTAGACAAGAAATCAATTCATTTTTGAAACCCTAATTCACATTAAGCAGTCGTAGTCTCTTGTTTCCTTCTAAACTCATGTCTGCAACTCAGAGCTTTATACACACACAAAACCCTCAAACAACACCCCCTTATCATCTCCATCCCCTCTCTATCGAGCCCTACTGCTAACACACACGATCTTACAGCAAATCCTAAACCACAACCTCCACACCTGCTTGATTCGTGGAGTATTGCGGCTGTTCATAGACACGAAGAGAGAGAGAGACGCGGGGAGAGAGATAGACGCGGAGAAAGGAGGCGACGATTCGTGGCGGCGGCGGCATAACAGCGGCGGCGACGGTGACCTTCCGACGAGTCTTCGGTGATTCACGGCTCAAGTTATTTCAAGTCCCAGTCAACACGCAATCAACATCAGTTTCGGGCGGTTCGTTTCGGGTCAGTTTCGGTTCGAGTCGGGACTCCGGCCAGCTTTCGCGACACGACCAGTTCCGGTAAGTTTCGAGCTTTATTTGTTTAAACTTCAGTAAATTTTTTTTATTATTTATTATTTCAAAATCAGTTCTGTTTTGATTTCTGATGTCTCGGGTTCGTTTTGTGATTCGGGTTTTGTTCTCGTTAAGTTCCGATTCGATTCGTCTCAGTTTTATTTTGGGTGGCTCGGTTCAGGTCATCGGAACCTCGGCCCGACTGACGACGGCGAATGTGGTTTTGTTTCGGTTCAAGATTTGGTCTCGGCTCGGAGACGGGTCAACAAGTCAGTTGGGATCGGGTCAAGTTTCGGGTCTCGGCTCAGCCTCGTTTCAGCCAGTTCAGGTCAGTTGGTTCAGCTTTTGTTTTGATTTATTCGATTCAATTTCCGTTCAGGATCGGTTCAGTTGAGTTTGGGTCCTGATTCGTGTCTTGTTTCAGTTTCTGATCGGGTCAAACTCGGTCAAAGTCAGTCAACTCGGTCAAGACAAGTCAGCGGCTCAGTCAACGGGTTCGGGTTTGGTCAAAGCTGGTCAATCTGGTCAACACTAGGCTCGGTATGTAAATAACACAAATATTAATCTTGCCGGTTCATATTGAATAAATGTTACTTTTGCGCGAACCGAACTTTGTATATATAATTTGTAAACGCATATAGAAATTATATACTCTCATATCGTATTATTGAATTGTTATTGAATTTTGATCATACAAATCGACAACTTGTGTTGTCGGGATCGTCCAATAACAGGGGAAACTCTGCCCGTTTTTCGTAAAAATCAGTAAAACTAAACGTGTTTAATTATAAAATAAACGTATCGGATACAAATAACTTTTGTAACAATACTTATTGATGTATATTTATTTTGACAAATATTCTCGATAGACTTAAATTAATTTTTTTGCATAAACTATATAAAGTATATATATGTAAAAGTGCATATACATATCCATCGACTAGATATACTTTAGTTTCCACTTCAAATCTACCGTCATGATTTCGTTTACTCATGCGCCATCGTTGCCCATATAGGGTGACCTCGGCGTTCCATCCTCTTAATCTCATCAACTCGTCCTACTTGGATAATCGGGAGACTTAGCAATTTTGTGAGTATACTCGATCCCTTTTTCCCTTTACACTTTGGGATGCAACATGTATAATTATGCACAAAACTTTTGAACTAAACATACTCAATCTTTGAACGAAGCATGAAACTAATGTGACTTACTTGCTATTCTTGTATGCTCTATGAACGATTTGGAACGTTATATGCTCATTGACTTTGCTCGCCCACCTTAACAATTATAGCGCTATAGGATTAACGCCCCGCCTGCTATTCTATTGGGTATTGTTAAGTTACCACCCCGCTGAACTATTGGGATTAGGCTATTTTATGCGTTGTGTTCTAGGGTTTGATCATATTGTACGCCAAAATTGCATACTAGTAATCACATATTATGAATCATGTTGGATTTGAGTTTTTAATATATTATGCTATGTATCCAAACTTGTATACTCGCCAACTTTTGTTGATTTTATTTTAATACATGTTGCAGGTTGTTAGACAAGACGATGAAGAAATCAAGTTAGGATGGACTTAGATACTCATTCAATAATAAACAATGTTGTTGCAATTTGTCTTTATTTGAAACAATGTATTCAAATTTTAGTCATTAATGAAATTGGATTTAAATTATATTGTCACATAGTGTTATGATGCTTTTGAGCGATTTGTTCGTCTCATCCCGATGTTTCCGCCATCGGTTGGGGTGTGACAGATTGGTATCAGAGCCATAACTATAGGGAATTAGGAAAAGTAGGAATGCTTTAACCTAGTCTATAGTTTAGAGCTTATTCTATGCTTTGCTTGACACTGCATGCGTACTACTTTATTGTTTTTATTTATTCTCTTCTGTTCTTTAAAACATATGTGCCATTTATGCGTTAATACTTGACATGCTATTCTTGTGTGTAAATACTTGCTTTATTATGTGCCAATACTTGTTTTATTGTCCCACTCTTTATGTGCTATTCTTGATATGCCTTCTTATGTGTTTATACTTGTTTGTGTGTTCCTTTAACATACGCCCTTTCTAAGGTATTTTACTCGATTTTTGTTAAACACGGAAATACTCATATTATACAAACGATACGAGTTTACCAAAACAGGCGTGAAACCCACAATTTGGTAAACGACTTTCATTGCGATTAATTATATTTTTGCACGAAATTCACCATTAAGTTAGGAGTGAAACCCACATCTTAATGGCAATTTCAATTTTCAAATTTCAAATTCTAGTGGCCCTCGTCATCGTGTCGAAATTAAATTTTGACCCGACGAGTACCAACCACATTTAAGGTATGAAATCGTCAAGTTAGGGGTGAAACCCGCACCTTGTCGACTAGTTCCGCTCCTTGATTTTCAAAAATTCCGCCAAGTCTCGAATTTTCGATTGATTTGAAACATGTAGTAACTGGAAGGGTGAATACCGTAATCGAGATATCGGCGAGAGTATTCCACCTATTAAGCCAAAGCATGTTTCTCAAATTCAAAAGAGCTTTCGACCACTTTGGTTAGTCAATGTTCCGTTTGGAACCATCCAAGTTTTATTCAAGCTTACGCTTTATTATTTTCGATCTTTTGTCAATTTTGAACAATTTTTTTTTCGAGATTTCATTTTGCGCACACATCATACCCCTACTTTTCATACTATTATACATTATTAGCATGCATGATTTCACATAATTTTAATTACACTTTTGTAACGAGCAGAGACATATCATCGAGATAGGAGTGATTTCCTTACCTTGACGATTAACTCCGCTTCTTTTCTCATCTTACAACGACCTCACCAACGGATTAGGGGTGATTCCCTTACCTAGGTGATCGTTACCAACGCTTTCTTTTAATAGGCTCTATTATGTAAACACGATTATGTTTATACCTAAATCATTTATCATGTATTTCAAAATGCTTCATTTATTTAAACGTACCTCTTATACTATAATCTATTTTCACATCACTCGCATAGACAAAAATTTTAAATGTTACCATAAACGTGTGTTCCTCGATTTTCAAAATTTCATGAAATACTACTTGTCAGCCTAGTCGGTTTAATAAATTCGTTGCCCACAAATCCATCAATCAACGTAAACATTGAAACACGCTCCTCTCACACCATTAAACTAGAGATTGTTATTCTCAATTGAGAATCAAATCAACTTTTTCGCACACACCTATAAAATATTACCAATATTATTCAATCATTTACTAAAATTCCTTTTCAAAACCAATGAAACATTTTTCAACAATCACTAAGTTCATGTACCAAATTACTTTTCTAAGGATCAACTCTTTCACAAGAAGCTGTAAGTTTCAAAATTTTCTAACACAAAGTTACTTAAAACGATGCAAACTTATTAATCTCTAGAACTTTTTCAAAACCTCACTCGATACGTCAATTAAATTCAAATCACGTGGGCAAGGAAACTTCATAAGAACCGACAAATTTTCAACTTATCTAAACTCTTTCAAAACCGCAGTAGCATTTCCATTCCTTTACAAAGTACTTTCCACATAACCAATAGACGTTTTATACCCCCTTTACATTCACAAACTAGAGTCTATATTTCGTGACAGTCCAATCTATTTTAACTTCACGTTTTGCGCAAACAACTATATATGCATATCATTTTACGCGTTTTAATTGATATCTCACAACAGTCTCGCATGTGTCACCTGTTTTCTTTTTCTTTCATACTCAAAACTTTTAATCTTTTACGCGCATAAACTAGTGTATTTCGATTTATACTATAAACAAAATCGTTATTTCCTACATCCATACTTATACATTTTATGCCTTCACTTATGTTCACATTTACACATTTATGTTATACTCATGATTCAAAATTCATACGCTTTACATTTATACATACCCTCACAATTATACATTTACGTTGTACTTACATTCATGTTTATACTACATTCATATTAATATTCATGTTGATACATTTTATGTTTTCATTTACACTTATACAACTTTGTTTACACTTATATTCATACACATATATTTTATTCACACTTAAACCTTCGTGTTTAACACCTATATTCACGTTCATATCTATGCTCATACATCTTATGTCTACACTTACATTTATACTTATACATTTATGTTTATTTTCATATTCATACATTTTACACTATACTCATGTTCACGAATTATACAATTACATTATACTTATATCCAAGTTTATATTCATATTAATACAATTATACTTACATTCACATATATACGTTTACGTTTACACTAATATCCGTATTCATGCCTATACTCATACATCCTACTTATATTCATACCTATGTAAGTATGCTTAAACTATATTCACACTCATACGTTTGATTCAGACTTATATAATCAAGTTTGCACACATACTTATACATTCCATTTGTACCTAAACATTCAGGTATTACACTTATTTTTTTTTACATTTACATCCATACTCGTGCATCTTATGTTTATACTCGTACTTATACTAGCATTCATACTTGCATTTATACGATTTATGTGGTACTCGTACTCATATATGTACTCTCATTTATACGATTTATGTTTATGCTCACGTTCATTCGTTTATGCTCGAATTCGTACTTACATTTATACTCATTTTTTATACACGTTATGCTTATACTTTTACTCATACTCCTGACATGCGTTTTGTGTTTATGCTCACGTGCGTGTTTATATTTAAACTTATACTATGCTCATGCCTTATTCATACTCAAAATTTATACACTAGCCCCTGTGCGCGAGCGAAACCCTAGAGATTCGCTTACATGGGTCTTATACTATTTGGAACGCAAACATGCTTATATGCTACATCCCTATTTATACGCAATCTTATTTTCATAATTTATGAATACCTTAAATTCATACGCAACTAGTACAAGCTATGCGGATCATGCGACGATCGGTATAATCGCGGGTGCACACGGGATTATAGTGATGGGCGTATGAGAACCATAGAGTGTACTACTGCGTATGATAAGACACGGAACGTAACATGACACCGAATACGAGACGGGCGTCACATGGTCAAAACATGGTGGATACGCCGTTGGTACTTCATATACATAAGTGTTTTCATCATGTTACCAAACTTTCGTAAAACGTGCCATGAGAAATTCAGTGTCTTACAGACCTTTTGGACCTAAGTCAAACTTTAAACAACTCACAAACGCATTATATCCGATTATCCACGACGAGACTTCATTCTTAACACGCTACTTTCTTCTATCCGAAACTTATGCTATTCTTATACTCGTAATCATTATCAGATCAATCGTCCACCCTTACACCTCAATTATCCTCTGTTGTCTCGAACTCCAAGGCCTCAATTTTAAACAATCTTCTTCGGTTTGCAAAAACCCTTTTGAGTATTCCTTCTGAATAAATTTCGGGACGAAATTTCCTAAACGAGGGGAAACTGTAACGCCCCGTATTCCTGCTTTTCGTTTTATTTTATTTTATTTATACATAGGAATTACGGGCCACTTAAACGCGAGAACGGGCTTGTGGGCCATGGGCCCAAGCCCATTAAGAGAATAACCCTAACTATTTATTTGTAGTGTTAGACAAGAAATCAATTCATTTTTGAAACCCTAATTCACATTAAGCAGTCGTAGTCTCTTGTTTCCTTCTAAACTCATGTCTGCAACTCAGAGCTTTATACATACACAAAACCCTCAAACAACACCCCCTTATCATCTCCATCCCCTCTCTATCGAGCCCTACTGCTAACACACACGATCTTACAGCAAATCCTAAACCACAACCTCCACACCTGCTTGATTCGTGGAGTATTGCGGCTGTTCATAGACACGAAGAGAGAGAGAGAGACGCGGGGAGAGAGATAGACGCGGAGAAAGGAGGCGACGATTCGTGGCGGCGGCGGCATAACAGCGGCGGCGACGGTGACCTTCCGACGAGTCTTCGGTGATTCACGGCTCAAGTTATTTCAAGTCCCAGTCAACACGCAATCAACATCAGTTTCGGGCGGTTCGTTTCGGGTCAGTTTCGGTTCGAGTCGGGACTCCGGCCAGCTTTCGCGACACGACCAGTTCCGGTAAGTTTCGAGCTTTATTTGTTTAAACTTCAGTAAATTTTTTTTATTATTTATTATTTCAAAATCAGTTCTGTTTTGATTTCTGATGTCTCGGGTTCGTTTTGTGATTCGGGTTTTGTTCTCGTTAAGTTCCGATTCGATTCGTCTCAGTTTTATTTTGGGTGGCTCGGTTCAGTACATCGGAACCTCGGCCCGACTGACGACGGCGAATGTGGTTTTGTTTCGGTTCAAGATTTGGTCTCGGCTCGGAGACGGGTCAACAAGTCAGTTGGGATCGGGTCAAGTTTCAGGTCTCGGCTCAGCCTCGTTTCAGCCAGTTCAGGTCAGTTGGTTCAGCTTTTGTTTTGATTTATTCGATTCAATTTCCGTTCAGGATCGGTTCAGTTGAGTTTGGGTCCTGATTCGTGTCTTGTTTCAGTTTCTGATCGGGTCAAACTCGGTCAAAGTCAGTCAACTCGGTCAAGACAAGTCAGCGGCTCAGTCAACGGGTTCGGGTTTGGTCAAAGCTGGTCAATCTGGTCAACACTAGGCTCGGTATGTAAATAACACAAATATTAATCTTGCCGGTTCATATTGAATAAATGTTACTTTTGCGCGAACCGAACTTTGTATATATAATTTGTAAACGCATATAGAAATTATATACTCTCATATCGTATTATTGAATTGTTATTGAATTTTGATCATACAAATCGACAACTTGTGTTGTCGGGATCGTCCAATAACAGGGGAAACTCTGCCCGTTTTTCGTAAAAATCAGTAAAACTAAACGTGTTTAATTATAAAATAAACGTATCGGATACAAATAACTTTTGTAACAATACTTATTGATGTATATTTATTTTGACAAATATTCTCGATAGACTTAAATTAATTTTTTTGCATAAACTATATAAAGTATATATATGTAAAAGTGCATATACATATCCATCGACTAGATATACTTTAGTTTCCACTTCAAATCTACCGTCATGATTTCGTTTACTCATGCGCCATCGTTGCCCATATAGGGTGACCTCGGCGTTCCATCCTCTTAATCTCATCAACTCGTCCTACTTGGATAATCGGGAGACTTAGCAATTTTGTGAGTATACTCGATCCCTTTTTCCCTTTACACTTTGGGATGCAACATGTATAATTATGCACAAAACTTTTGAACTAAACATACTCAATCTTTGAACGAAGCATGAAACTAATGTGACTTACTTGCTATTCTTGTATGCTCTATGAACGATTTGGAACGTTATATGCTCATTGACTTTGCTCGCCCACCTTAACAATTATAGCGCTATAGGATTAACGCCCCGCCTGCTATTCTATTGGGTATTGTTAAGTTACCACCCCGCTGAACTATTGGGATTAGGCTATTTTATGCGTTGTGTTCTAGGGTTTGATCATATTGTACGCCAAAATTGCATACTAGTAATCACATATTATGAATCATGTTGGATTTGAGTTTTTAATATATTATGCTATGTATCCAAACTTGTATACTCGCCAACTTTTGTTGATTTTATTTTAATACATGTTGCAGGTTGTTAGACAAGACGATGAAGAAATCAAGTTAGGATGGACTTAGATACTCATTCAATAATAAACAATGTTGTTGCAATTTGTCTTTATTTGAAACAATGTATTCAAATTTTAGTCATTAATGAAATTGGATTTAAATTATATTGTCACATAGTGTTATGATGCTTTTGAGCGATTTGTTCGTCTCATCCCGATGTTTCCGCCATCGGTTGGGGTGTGACAAAACCCGACATCTCTGGGAGGTTAGCAAAATGGGCAATCGAGCTGGGCGCACTTTCGCTGAACTATAAGCCGCGCCCAGCAATCAAAGGCCAGGTCTTGGCTGACTTCGTTGCTGAAGTACCAGCAAATCGCATTCAAGAATGCGAAGAAGAACAAAACCATGCATCACCACCATCACCCGCAGAAACATGGGCACTATATACGGATGGTGCGTCCAACGAAGATGGTGCAGGTGCAGGTCTGCGCCTCGTCAGCCCTGACGGCCAAGAGCTTACTTATGCAATCCGCCTCGATTTCAAAAGCACAAATAACGAGGCAGAGTACGAGGCTCTACTGGCAGGGCTGCGTTTGGCAGTCAAACTCGGCGTCCAACACTTGGAGGCACACGTCGACTCACTATTAGTCGCAGGACATATGCGTGGTGACTATACCGCAAAAGGGGATATCATGATCCTCTACCTGGAAAAAGCCTTGCAACTGAGAAAAAAATTCACTTCCTTCAATATCCGCCATATCAACAGGAGTGAAAACAAACCCGCGGATGCACTATCAAAACTGGCATCCACAAGCTTCCAACACCTGGCAAAGGAGGTACGCATCGAAATCCTGCAAAATCCTTCGGTACCTTTGCGCCAAGTCAATGTCATCCAATACGGTACAACATCCTGGATGACACCGATTATTGCATACTTACAATCAGGTGTTACGCCCGAAAGCAAAGCAGAGGCACGCAAGCTGCAATACAAAGCGTGTCATTACCAAATGGGAGACGGTATCTTATACCGTAAATCATATCTGGGGCCACTCCTACGATGCGTCGACCCTCAAGATGCCATGTACCTTATCAGAGAAATACACGAAGGAATATGTGGCATACACGCAGGCCCACGCATGGTGGTGGCCAAAATCATGAATGCCGGGTACTACTGGCCCGGCATGCACCTGGACGCAGTTAAGGTCTTGCGCAAGTGTTTCAATTGTCAGCGACATGCTCCTAAGACCTTACGCCCAAAGAACAACCTGATTCCTATCACCACCGCATGGCCATTCTAGAAATGGGCAATCGATGTGGTGGGACCATTTCCAGACGCACCAGGTGCAGTGAAATTTATCATAGTGGCTGTTGACTACTTTACAAAATGGGTAGAGGCAAAACCGCTCACCTCAACCACCGCTATGATAACAAGGAAGTTCGTCTGGGAACATATCATCTGCCGTTTCGGTCTACCAATGTGCATCGTTACCGACAACGGTACCAACTTCGCTGCCGACGACTTTCAAAAATGGCTACAAGAGCTTAACATTGAACACATATTCTCTTCAGTGGCGCATCCACAAGGGAATGGCCAAGTCGAGAGTATCAATAAGAGTTTAGTTGAAGGCATCAAAGCACGGTTGGGGACAGCCAGACGCGGCTGGGTTGATGAACTCCCAAGTATCTTATGGGCTCACAGGACAAGCCCAAAAACAAGCAACGGTGAGACACCCTTCAGCCTGGTCTATGGCACTGAAGCGGTGATCCCCGCGGAAGTAGGCCTCCCCTCACCTAGAATGTTGGCTATCAACAAGATAGACAACAATGAGGAACGCAAGGTTGACTTGGACCTCCTAGAAGAAAGGCGTGAAAACGCTGCCATCAACGAGGCCAAGTACAAAACCAAACTCGAAAGGTACTATAATGAACGCGTCCGCATTTGTACCTTCAACCCAGGAGACTACGTCCTTCGTGACAATGAAGCATCTAACGCAGAACGCCCAGGGAAACTCGCCCCCAAGTGGGAAGGACCCTACCTCATCCAAGAGGTCCTGGGCAAAGGCGCGTATAAACTTCAAACATTAGAAGGCGAAACTATCGCACGCACATGGAATCCACAACAGCTTCGACGCTGTTATATGTAAGCCACGTTTTTTTACATTCACCATGTAACCTATCCGGCCACAGGCCATTTGCAAATAAATAAATAGACGATTCAATGCAATATTGTTTATTTATTTCTATTACAAATGCATGTTCCACTCTGCGGTATCCACAAAAACAGATTAGCAAAATCTTCATTCGTGATACCCACACAGAGTGGTAGCCACACGCAACTATTATAATAGGCCAGTAATGGCAACACTGTTTATCCGGCCGGACACAGTTCTTCATACTTGCATATCACCTAGATATGCAAAAGGCAATTACAGACTTAGTGTTATTCACAATAACATTAAACTAACCAACTGGGGTAGCCCGGTTGGCCACCGACACCCACCTCTTACCAAGAGGTACCGGGTTCGAGTCCTGGGAGTTACACGGAAGTGCCCAGGGTGAGAGCTCGGCAAGGGTATTTATCGCCAGGCTCAGGCTTGTCGGGTGGCGGCCTGGGAGGGGTTATCCCCTCCGCGGTCAGGGGTACCGTGCATTTACCCTTTTCACAATAACATTAAACTCATACAAGTTCAAACATGCAAGTAATAAAAACATTTGTACAAATTGAACAGAAGAGGTGAAACTTTATATTCAAAAAATTTCTACACCCACGCGGTGCACAAGTGATTTACATAAATTTCTTAACATTTGCATAAGGAAACAAAAAAGGCACGCAGGCCAGCCTAGTCTTTCTTTGTACCACTAGAGCCCGCACCATCCTTGCCCTCAACAGCAGGCTTTTCCTCATCTTCCTCGTCCGCATATAACACCCGCAGGCGGTCCACATAGTCCTCCGCTTCAAGACATTTTTCAAGATCCTCAAGAGCGGAAAGGGTTGTGTCGTTATACGCCGCAACCGCATCAGCAAGAAGCGCTTCAGTATCCACACCGTGGAACCCGGATCGCTCATCAGTATATTGGCCCTGGGCCATAACATTCATATGAGCGATGCAACGATTGTAGCCAGCTTTAAAACCAGCATCCCGAGCGCGCTCCCTAATATCATTGACACCTGATACGGTCTCAGGTGCGTCAAGAATGGACGTAACAATCTGCGAAACAAGAATACTACAGTTACCAGATGCTAACCTAAAAAAGATGGCGAAAGCAACGGATACTTACATGCCCGATACCGTGCATACGCATCCATTCTCGATCAGCTTTGAGCAGCTCAAGTGAAGAAGCAAGGCTATCTCTAGCCTCTGCAACCTCTCTTGCCCGCGCTTCTGCATCAGCAGCACGAGCAGAAACCTCCTAAATTGTATCCCCCCGGCTCCGCACTTCAGCCTTTCAACAAGGGAAATACAAGCATACAAAAATAATAAACATACTTGTAAGACATGTACAAATTCAAAAACAGGAGACTCATACCTGGAGGCCCAGGATAGTTTTGGTTAAGTTGGTGCGGTCAACATTTGCCCCTTCAAGAGCCTTTGTAGCGCGGACCTCCGCCTCTTTGGCCTCTTCAAGAGCCTTGGCAAGGCGAGCTTCCGTTTCCTTGGCCTCTTGAGCAGCCGCAACAGCTGCGGTTTTTTCCTTAACCAACGCAGCAATCGCAGCCTTGGCGTTGGTAAGCTCCTGACGAACATGAAAAAGATTTTCATTCTGTTTGGCCCAAGATTCTTTCCAAGTCTTGCGCTCACCAGATAGCGTCTCGCGCTCATTAGAAAGAGTTTCTTTCCAACTCTTGCGCTCATCAGATAGCAGTTTTGCAAGGGTACGAACCTGTTTAAGCTCAGCAGTGGCAGCCCATTCCTCAGTCTGCTTACGCTTTTCAAAAGCATCCCTTTCAAGCTGCTCTGCACCCTCACGCGCAGCCTTCACCAACTCATCAGCCTCGGCACGCAACCGCGCATTTTCCTCCTTTCTGCGGCCCAGCACCTTGTAGTTATCCAAAATGGCATTCGCCATTATGGAGCTCCCCACAAGCATGGAGGAGAGTTGGTTAATCTGGACTTCAGTTGGCAAGGCACGGGCCCGATTGACTTCAAATGGGGTGCCCTGACCACCCAGAATCTCCCTACACGCGGAGGGGTCAGCAGAAATATCATCCCCTTGCATCACAGACCATGGAGGGCGGTGATAGGTCAAGGCCCGGTCTTCAGTATAAGTGCGGTAATAAAACTCCAATTCAGTCTCTTCAGACTGAATAGGAGTCTCTTTAAAACCCGCATCCCCTGAAGCGGAACCAGAAGCCTTCTCAGCAGCGGGGGATTTCTTGCTTCCGGTATAACCAAACTTCAAGTGAAGCTCCTCAGTATCCTCTGGGGTGATAACATTATCATGGGAATCCACTGTGTCATAGATCTGAGACGCAGGTCCCTTCCCAGTATCTTCCGCCCGCGCAGAGGGCTCAGGCACCACCTTTACCCCCACATCCGCGACTTTGTCACGCGGAGGGGAATGAGGAGCATCAAAAATGGAGAAACCTTCATCTTGCGGTTCTGTAATAAAAGCAAAAAGGCTTTAAACTACAAGTACAAAAACAATACTTGTAAAAATTATGAATTACTTACCAGAAACAACCGCAGTATCAACAGACTTCAGAACAGCCTTCCGTCGGGTCTGAATTTTTGGTTTCTTCTTCTCACCAGCATCAACAACCTTATCTGCCTTTCTCTTCTTCTCATCAGCAGGTTTGGAACCCACAGAGGTCCCACCTGCAACCGCACCACCACCTGGAACACCCAAACCCTCAAGGGTGTCAGATACTACCACGTAATCGGTATATCTGCGGAAATGAGAACGAGAGATACCTGCCACCTGCGGCACCAAAGGCGGAATAGCAGGAGCCTCAGGTTTTTTCTTGCCACGACCCCTCGTAACCTTCTCCGCATGCTTCTTCGGAGCACCCTTCACCTCAAACTTACCTAGGGCCCCAAGAGTACCTGTGTGTAAATCACAAAACAGGCAAATAAGAAAGATGAACATTACAAAAAAGTAAGAAGACTATATATCATACCTTCGCCCTGCGGCACGGTTGCGTTCAACACATCGCGCGTAGGAACGCGGAAATTCCTAAGAATGGTTAAATTGAAACCTTGACCCGCCGCAGTCTCAACAATTTCAAGTTTCCCTTCGAAGGACGGATCGAATATTTTCCACAGCTCCGCATCCTCTGATAAGTACTTTTACAAATAAGTAACAATGGTTAAGGAGGGAAACCGCAAAAGAGAAACAACACGTACCTCCGTTTTTCTCCCGCACAACGGGCTTTGCATGCCTATCAGCCCTGGTCAGCATCATCTACAACACCCACAGCTGCGTGTTGTCCAACTTCTGATGCTCAATAGTCCTTAACCTTGGGAACCATTCCACCGTCCCCGGACCGGGAAGCTCAATATCCTCCATAGGGATCACCTCATTCACGTTGCGGAAAGTCATTCTCGCAACAACCGCCGCAGCCTTGACATAGAAATTTTTCCTCTTCCATGTCGTGATACCCTTGGGTGGGGTCATCAGCTTGGTGCTCCCGTACCGTTGCCTAAAAGAAAAAAACCCAGTATTTACAGTCAACTGGTAAAACCGCCGGAAATTATCAACAGTAATCGGCAAACCAAGAGCACGAAAGGTGTACTCAAAGTGTCTAATACGAATCATCCCAAAAGGACTCATTTGGGAGATGTGAAGTTTGTAAAACTCCAAAACGTCGGAAACAAAAACGGTTAATGGTAAACGAAGGTTACCATCGCCAAATGAATCAGCCCACATTGTGACATAACCGGCCGGAGCATTAGCACCGGTGTCACCCTCCTTGGGATAAAGAGCCCCAAACTCCTTGGGCATTTTTATACTGGCCATCAGCCGGTTAAACAGCACCGTGGACCACTTCAACGTTGGTAGGCCACCACCGGGGCCACTACCACCGTCGTCTTCTTCTTCCCCGGCCACCGGAGAAGAAGTTTCAGGGTTTTCACCCTCCACATTGTGTGGGTTAGATGGTTCAGCCATCAGAAATATAAAGAAGAGAAGGATTGAGTTGCACAAAAACTCGGAAAATCGCCGGAAATACAGACAGATTGATCGGAGAAGACAAAGATAACACACTCTTTTCCACCGGAGAAATTTTTGAAATTTGAACAAAGTGAGGAGAAACCAAACGGTTTCCCCTTATATACTCATCGCAATTAATGCGATGCAGTAAACCGACTTACCACGTTCAAAAAGGGCCACTGACGTATCGCCACGTGTTCAGCGACTTTTCAGCTGACGGTTATCACGCGCGCGTGGCCGCCCACGCGCCTGACAGAAAAGACCTTTACACTACTTGCTACAGTGCAGTTATGACCTCGGTCAGTGAAAACGTCCTTTCAGGTCATCACATGTCAGAATCCTACCAACTTTCAACAACCCACACGTGCCATCAGCCACGTAGACAACACAAAAGCGACAAACATTATCCAAACTTAAGCGGCATGCGGTTTCTCTGGTTTACCGCACCATAACCCATACCGCATGTCGTTTTTTACATACCCCTCAAAAAAGGCAAAAAATATATATATCACTACATTATATAAAGGGGTATAAACAATAAACCGCACATACCCACGAGCACACGTGGAATATGCGGAGATGACACACACGACCCGCACGGGTGTGTCAGATACTCAGAACCAGCATGGTTCTTTGGACTGCGAAAACCGCTTCTCAGCATGCAACAAACCGCATTCCACATAACCTTCTTCAAGGTTCAAATCCCTCGTGTCCGGTTCACAACCACGGAGGGAACGCAAACAGCTTCTCCTTAGGATCATGGACAGGTACGCTGAGAAACCGCACATCAGCAACCCTGTCTCCTGAACCTTCAAGAGCCACATCCAGGCCACAAGACTTCTAGAAGCGAGTTCTTTGCTGCAAACCGCAACTACTCATGAGTAGCTGCTACAAACCGCAACCATGCGAACGGTAGCTACGGAAGAGCCACAACTAAACCACCATGCGGTGGAGCAAAACTACTTCAAAGAAAACTGCTTTTTAACTAAGCATGAAGGAAAGTGGCTACAAAACGAATGCGAAAGAGTTTCAACCAACTTCCCAAGTATCTAAATTGATCTCCTCCGGCAACACTACTTAAAGGAAAACTACTTCCCACCAAAGCGTGAAGGAAAGTAGCTCCACAACAGTGGTAACAAGTGTGCTTATGACTAGTTACCCACCTATGGACCGCATAGAATAAACAATGGTGGGCACAACCCTGCCTATGACCATGTTTATCTGCCCATAGTCCAGATTCACATTGTTCGACCAAACACGGCCAACAATGGCGCAACTACCCCACGTTTCTCAAACAAACATGGCCAAAAAGGTGCAGCAACGAAGTAACCGCAAAGGACGTGCGGTTACTAGAGAGCTAAACCTCAGAGGACGTACGGTTACTTGAGAGATAAACCGCAGAGGACGTGCGGTTACTAGAGAGCTAAACTGGAGAACCCGAACACCCCACAAAACAGGGATCATCGTTACATGTCCAGTTGCTGAACATAGGGCTTGAGCAAAATACTTACAACTTTGCATTAGCTGACGCAGAGGTTACAACTAAAGTGGCGGAGACAGACATCTTCCGTCACGATCTCCAAGGTTGGTTCGAACCCTGCTAACACCTTCAGTCACCGTTTCAAAGGTTGGTTCGAAACACCAACAGGTGGCTGATGACATCAAGAAAAGGTAGACTAAGAGTCAAGTCCTTGGCTGAGAATTCCGCATCAGACAGAACTTGCTCACCGGACATCATTCTCAAAGGAAGGAACAATCCACTCGAAAGGCCTACTACTTACTGAAAGAAGGAGCCATCCGCATGGCCCATATTTAACCTTCTAGACAACATAGTCCAGTATCCCTCCCACATGCAACTTGCATAAGGAAGGAACACTAGACTGGGGGGACTTGAAGGGGTATGGTCCCAGATCTCGCGTCAGCATGACCGCGAATGACCATTACCCTTATCAAAAACCTCCACCAGCAATAACTCACCTGTGTCCACGTGGGCACACGCGAACACAGCGGTCCAATCTGTCCAGTGATGAGAAGACTTACCTTAAGGACGGAAACCAATGTTACGCATAGCGATGCGGCCCCGCACCGCATCCTATGAACATTTTCGTCACGACAAGGGATCTGGACAACAGTAACAGTCACTAAGCAGCGATGCGGCCTGGCACCGCATCCCGCATAAATCTTGGATGGAACAACCAATGCGGGAACAACATCAATGACCGCAAGCAGCGATGCGGCCTGGCACCGCATCCTGCCTACAAGGCAAGTGGGTCTGACACCACAGTGCAAGTGGCACTGGGAACAGTCGCCTACCGGCCCACGTATATACAACAGTCTGACACCACAGCAGGACGTGGCATCACCACCGTAACCGACAGGTCTGACACACCTGCAAATAGTTGTGCGATGTCAGGCTAGCTACTCAACTACCCTCCTTCACTCCTCGGCTATAAATACTCACCCCAAACCAGGTTTGAGGTATCACTTCTCAACTCTCTCAATACTACTACTATCACACTTTGCTTCCCAAGCAAACTACTGATTCTCACGCCGGAGAGTGGTAACAAGGAGCACCCCCTACCCCATCCTCCTTGTTGCGAGTCACGACTTGTTTCCTTGTGCAGGAAACCCACCACCAGACGATCCAGCCGGCGATCCTCGAAAAGAAGGGATTAACCCTCTTGACGAGACCAGTGAGTTAACCCACCTGGTTAACCATTGTTTCATCAATAACCTATTTTTATTATATGATCTAGCATCGAGCAAGACAATAATGGTTGACTCGACAAGGATATTATTAACTCACTCAAACAATGCACGAGCATGATTAATATGAATCCACTGTGTCACAAATCAATAATCATTTTAAATGTATCAACTACTTCCTATATAAGTCTTATCATTTTCAGACGTGGAGTAGGAAGGTTATCCAGATATAGGCCTACGCCGGCTCAATCATTTTGATAACCTTAAAAACTGGAGGTCTTCTAAAAAAACAATATTTAAGAAAAAACCTCCTTTATCTGGGCTTAGAACCGGCAAAATAAACTAAAAGGTTTATTGTTGGCGAAATTAATTTAATTTTTTTATTGTATTTTTTTGGCGAAATTAAATTAATTTTTTTGACGAAATATCATATATAATTTTTTTAACGTTAATTTTTTTATTGTATTTTTTTTATATAAAGGCCCCCGCTTGTGGTATGCGCATATAATGTATATATGTGTGGGCCATCGGGGGGCAAAAGTAAAAGTGCAATAATTTTAACGTTATTTTACTAATTTCGTGAAAATAACGTTAAAAGTGGAGGACGGTTAATCATGCATCATGTGGTGGCGTTGATAGCTGAAAGACAAAAGGGTACATGCACTAATCGGTCTTTGTCCCGATTGCCGAGTGTTATGTGCCTTATGTCCAAGGCTTGATGCAAAACTACTATCGAGCAGGGGGTCTCACTGGAAGCAGTCTCTCTATTCCTACGGGGTAGAGGTAAGGCTGTCTACATCTTACCCTCCTCAGACTCTACCTTTGCTATTGGTGGGATTTACTGAGTATGATGATGATGATGATTGTATTTTTATATATTTTTGTGTATGTATAAAATTAAGTTCAGCTCAACCTAAATATCATATATAATTTTTTTAAGTTGGTGGCCCTACTGATTTTGAGGCCACCCGAGCTCGACGGGTATACCCGAAACCTGACACAAATGGGATGGGTATACCCGATACCTGACGGGTATTGGGCCGGGTATGAGATTAGTTTTAAAAATTTTCGCGAGTATGGGTCAGGTATGAGATTAGGTGATACCCGACCAGGGCGGACCCACTGCTATCCGTGGGTGGGCGGCCGCCCCCTTGAACTTTATTTTTTTAGTGTAATTCGTACGCGAAAATCCCGAGCGCACCTCATAAAATTTTGCAATCGCTCCCCCAGAGCTTTCGATAATTGCTTACCTGGTTTGTTTGCTAAGTGAAGAATGAAGAAATGTTGATCGATCTATTTTATTCTCTAGGCCAACAATGGCGGAAGTGACACGTGACTAGATAAAGGGAGAAGATGGTACGGAAAATCAAGAGGTTAGCACTTATGTACCTTATCATTTTGGGTATTTGACAATTTTAACCCAATACTTCTATTAAACTTACATGCATTACCTCTTATTTTCAATTTTAGTTATAGTTTTGAGTACAAAAGCAACAATATGTTAAATTTTGACTTGAATCGGTTAAAAATACAGGAATACTGTACTATAAATATTATATTTTTTAAATTATTTGATTTAACATATTTTTAGTAATATATACTTTTAGTAATGTACATATAATTTAATTTTATACCATAAAGTTTTTAGATTCAGTTTTTAAAAGGTTACCGTCATTAATATATTATAACATTTATTTCTATTGATTTTGTAATATATTTATAGATTATACTTTATAATAAATTTAAATTTTAATTTGGTATTTTTATTGTGTGACCCAAAACAAACCGAAAAAATTATGACCCGACCTGACCGGATAAAAAAATAATATATAATGATAGACAAATAATCATTGAAATTTTCGCCCCCCATGAAATATTTTCCTAGGTCCGCCACTGTACCCGACCTGATTACCCGAAACCACATACCCGTTTACCTGAACTATATACCCGATAATATACCCGAAGTTTTTAATTTATCTTTTTATTTTCCATTAACCCTTATCTATTAGTGATTTATTTTAGTATGTTCGTAATGTGAAAAAATAAATTTTCTTTTAGCATATGTCTTTCATGATAGTATTTATATTTGTATGTTGTGAAGTATATACATATAAGTGTATAAATATTATAAAGTTATTATTAATTTATGATAAAACTTATATGTATAAAATGTATATTTTAATTTATAATAGTTGTTGCATAAATAAAATTCTATAATAATTATAATAGTAAAAAATGTATTTGGAAATCCCAATGTATATCCGATACCCGCGGGTATACCCGGTACCCGATGGGTAATTACCCGACATATACCTGACGGGTATTGGATCGGGTATGGGACACGATTTTACAACCGGGTATAGGTATGGGATTACCAACACCCGACCCGAACCATTTGAAGGCCATCGATAAGTTGACGCGGAAAGGTATTGCAGTGGAAACCTTGAAGAAGGTTCTTGAGGATGCTGAAGCGGAGACTGATGGTGCTGGTACAAGTCACAAAGGCTAATGTTGTTCTTCTGTCTTGTATGCCGTGTACGGGTGTATGGACCTTGTAATTTCAGACAATTTACTACTTTTGACGTTTGAAACATTATACGCTTTATCGTGATGTGGTGATGCATGCATTACTATCACAATTTTGTTTGGTAACATATATGTTATGATTTTAGTTGTTGACTTGTTTGTGCGAATTTTATTTACATTACAATTTGTGCATATGATGATTGCTTTGATCAGGTGCTGCGAATGAATGATGGCTCTGACAGATTATTGTGTTTAATTGACCTGGCTGTGCTCTTGGTCGTGACGAGCCTTGGAGGTTTACAATGTTTGTTCTGTCATTACGCCGACGTTTTGTTCGCGTATGCCTGAGATATTACGAAGTGATCGATGACAGGTTATTGTGTTATATCGACCCGGCTGTGCACTTGGTCGTGACGAGCTTTGGGGGTCTACAATGTTTGTGCTGCCTTACTAACGATATTTTCGTGTTGTAGGGGGTACGAAGTGGACGTTGGCTGACATGTTTATTGTGTGTAACTGACCCGGCTGTGCACTTGGTGTCGACGAGCCTTGGAGGTCTACAATGTTTTCTGCCATTATGCCAACGATGTTTTCGTGTGCATCCGAAGTAACATATGCATTTGTAACAAAAATTCACAGAAAATAAGCTATAGGATAGTACTTAAGATGTTTGTGTTGGGCCTGGGGCCTTACATAAAAAGGAGATAACGTCTACTGGTTACATGTAACACTTTCGTAATTGCTGAGCATTCCAAGTACTGGGGACTTCTTTGTTATATAGGGTGCGCAACTGGTATGCTCCTTTGCCTAGGACCTTATCGATGACGTAGGGTCCCTCCTAGAATACTGGTACGGTCATGTGAAGGTAAAAACCGGCACCAGCCTGATACAAAAAAGGCCAAAAGTCGGTACCAAATTTATATTGAAAATCTTTTAGTTCGGGAAATTCAGTACTGCTACCCGGTACCATTTGTCCATCCTTGATCATGGGTACCGTACGAACAACAACGCTATCGTACAACTTTTTTTGTTGATTTTTTTCAACTTTTAATAAATTTTTTTTAGTTTCAGGGGTAGGGTTGAGCTCAGTGCCAACCGATACCGAATCGGTACTGGTATCGAAAATACCGCTTACGATACAGGTATATGAAAGTAAAAACCGGTAGCGAACCGGTACCAAGAACACCAAAAGTCGGTAACGAATTGGTACTTAAGAGCTTTCGGTTCGGGAAATTCGGTACCAGTACCCAGTACCATTTGTTCATCTCTGACCACGAGTTTCATATGAACAACATCATTACCATACAACTTTTTTTTGTTGATTTTCTTTCGTTTGCCTTTTAGTGTTTTTTCTACATTTTTTTTATTCTTGTCAGCGGTTTCGTGCGCAACGCGCTCGTATTGATGTCAAACACATGTAAACACAGACTAAATGATAAAATAAGTTCGCCGCAATGCGGCGACGGTGATAAACCTAGTTTGATGAAAAAATTATAGTTAATGAAATTTCATAATAAATCAATGAAAATGAGATGAAAAAAGAGAAAATGTATAATTTGTTATACACATTTGATTTTTATTTAAATTTAAATATCTATAGCTGACGTTAATTTTCTTATCTCAGATAATTTTAATATATTTCGGTTTTACTCTATACATGTAAATTATAAAATGTAAAACTTTTTGCCTTTTCTTTTATATGAGGTTTAATATACTATTTTTTATTAACGACATTGTTTATCTCACACACCTGGATCACAACTATATATGTATAAAAAAAACGGTCAAAGGACAACCTATTAAGATTATTTGGGATGTGTACTTTAATTATTATATTTGAAAGAAAATCATTTCGGATCATGATGAAATTAGTGTAAATATTATATATTTATTAGATTGACGAATGTATCGTCCATTTGGGTTACAAACGGCACTTTGATACATGTGATAATAAAGATAAAAGTAGCATTTAATTTCCTAGCAACAAAACCAACACTTCAATCTATAACATAACTTAACGAAATGCATGGATCAACACAATCATACAAACCACCAGCAGCTTAACGGGTCTATCGGAAGAGACGACGACGATCATGGTTCCAACAACCCCAACAGCCACCCCAATCGTTATTTGGATGAGCTACTTTATCTGGTTTAACGGTTCTTACATGTATATACAAAGAATCAAACAAATGTATGTGTTTACACTATTTTAAACAGTTATATATAAACATATGAGACTGGTGTTACTCTTTTACCAGTTTGTCTGTGATCTTGGAGTTGGCGAGTTGTGGTTTGATGGGTTCTTCCTGCAGAAGAAATGATGGCAAGTGTGAAAAGAACAACTAAGAACAAAGTAACACCACGAGTCTTCATTCTCTGGTACAGCTTTTGAGCTTGGTATTTCAAACATATATATAGGGAAAAAAACACATTTTTTAATAATATTTTAATTAATTTAAATAGTTTCTCTTAGTGGGTCTCTTTTCACAGACAATTATTTCTGTCTTTATCGTTCGTTCATTTGTCAAATGAGTAAATGACGCGAAGGAATATGCACGAAAGCTTCCCCGTGTTTGTTTGCGTTTAAATTTTACTGGATAATGAAACCACGAATGAACGTGAACATTTAAATAAACGGTGTCATGTTCGTGTTCATTCATTAAGAAAAAAACATTTATTTGTATATAAAATGAAATATCTTATAAAATAGTATATCATAAAAAGATAATAAAGGTAAAATATACATAATATTAATTTTCTTATGTATTTGGTCATGCTGTTTATTTAGCATAAATATATTATTGAAATTATTATTATTATTATTATTATTATTATTATTATTATTATTATATATATATATATATATCGTAAGATTAAATATTTATTTATTTATATTTAATCTAGTAGCCATCATTATCATTTATATAATATAGATCAAAATATATTAATAACCTATTAATAATTAGTTGGTAATTGTTGATGGACCATATTACCCTTATTAACTAATTAGGTTTCCTCTTGGGTGTATATATAAGGAGATTATTAGAGAGGTTAAGGGTTAGACAATTACACAATACAAACAACCCCATAACATCAAATTCGTCTCTCTCTCCCTAACCGAAATCAACCCTACTTTCGGTTTCATCACCATCATCACTTTACACCCTAAGGAGGAACCAGATCAAACTGACAACTATGTCGAACTCCGTGGCTGTGTCTCTGACTGGATTCTCTACTGATGCAATCAAAGGTATGTTATTCCTGTTTTCCTTTATGTTTTAAATAGAACTGATCAACATGTGGTATCAGAGCATATGTTGATAAATCAGTTCTGATTTTGTATCCATTATTCTGTGATCAAAAATCTGGAAAACGAAATTTTAAAGCCTTAAAAGTTCTCGGCTGTTTTCGAGTCCTTGTTGCCGAAATCACTGTTTTCGGAAGAAGTTGGTTAATATATTGATTCGAAATCATAATGGGTAAAACTAATATTCGAAATCTGATAAAAGAACTATTAAAATCTAGATTTCGGAACCCAGAATTATGTTTTTTATTTTTTAGGGTTCATCATAATGTTCTAAGAAAACTCGAAAAAAATTCCCTAAGATTTGGAATATAATTTGGATTAGTGGGTGTTTTTCATGATTTTGATCTTAATTTTATCTATTAAAATTTCGAAAACTGTTAATAGATTTCAGTTATTATTTTCGAAATCGTTTGATAAGTTTAGATCAAAAATAAAATAGGAAATACTATCCCAAAATCCCTTAAATTTCGAGTTTTAGTTATTATCACAAGAAACAGCTATTAACAGTGGGTTTCGAAATCATAAATGTACTAATCGCACAAGTCCCTTAACAGTCGCACAAGATCAGATCAGATATGATCTGATCGCACAAGACATTCGCACAAGATCAGATCACAAAAAAAAAGGTCTGATCGCACAAGATTTGTGGATCGCACAAGATTTGTGGATCGCACAAGACTTGTGGATCGCACAAGGCATTACTGATCACACAAGTTATTGGGCCTTACTGATGGCACAAATTATTTGGGCCTCACTGATCGCACAAGTCATTATTGATCGCACAAGTCCTTACTGATCGCACAAATTTGTTTTGGGCCTCATTGATCGCATAAGACTTGGGCATTACTGATCGCACAAGTTCGATCCGCGCTAACAGGTAGTTTGCTATTAAATAATTGGTTTTGTTTATACTTAATTAATTAATAAGGATCAAATAATGTTTTACAAAACCAAACTAGCTTAACTTGAATGAGCTTCTGATGTATCATTTCTGGCCAAAGCTGATTTAATACATCTATTTATTGTTCAAGTATTATAAAAAAGCTATGTTGAGTATGCATTACACACGTGAAATGTCTTAATTCTGGCCAAAGCTGATTTAATTCATTTATGTTTAGCATGCTTGACAAGTGCATAACTAAAGTGATTGTCTCATTTCTGGCCAAAGCTGATTTGTCACGATTACTTTGCACACATACTTAAATGATTACACTTCTGGCCAAAGCTGATTTGTCTTTGTTTAAGTAGAATTTTACTAAGTCTATTATTTTGATGTTAGTAATAGACATATCACAATCTCTTCACATAATGATCCTTATATTAATGATCCTTAATTAATTTTATGATCATTTCGTCTGTCTTATTCTTAGTATCCATAATTTTACTCACTATAATTTACTTCTACATATATCTCATCCACTTTAATTCCTAAACCTAAAATGTTTGCTTTATTTAAAGTTTCTATTAGAATTAGCTCTTAAATTAAATCCTTGATTATTTCTTAAGACACGATAATCCTATTGCCCTCTTCTGATAAAGATTATAAAGAAGAAAATTAGAGCATGATGATTAGGACAAATCGAACATGATGTCTCTTATGATAATCAAGAACTCTCTAACATAATGCTATCACTAAAGTTATTTCAGATTAAGTCTTTCCTAAGGCTATTCTCTTATATATGGAATAATCACAAGAACTCCTAAGATGCATGCCTTCTTTTAAAATTCTAAGCTATAAAGTTAAGTGGTATATGTGAATACATAATAATGTACAATACCATGACCCATAAAGTTAAGGGCTTACGCATGGAAATAAGTACATTTTCCAGTACATTACATGTTAAAATTTTCACTTGTACAATTTGATGCCTTATAAATCAACTATAACACTCAAAAATACCAAAGTATAATGAGTGTGTTGATAAGCAACATATGTACAAAGAAATAAATGTTTGAAGCTGGAAAAATAAGTTGTTACTAACCTTACAACCACTTAAAACCTTAAAAAAAAAGGATTGTTCTAAGGTCCATAGACAAATTACAAGTGTTAATTCCACCTCTAAGGTTCTTCAAGGAAAAATCTCACTGCATCATTATGTCATTAGACTAGACATAAGCAACGAGACTATCCATTATTCTAAAGAACAGTTGGATGAATTAATTAGATAGTCACTTATTAAAGATATTTAAGTCTACTAATTATAATATTCCTATTAACACATGATTAGTTGACTCTAGTTTTTAAACGTTTCCTTACCAGAAATCAACAAATAATTAACATAAGAGTTAGTGACAAAATTAAATGTTAAGGCTATAAAAACCATAATAAGCAGTCTTCTAACAACGCTTTTTGATACTTTATATACTCTGAAGATTAATCAGAATATAGTATCATAACTAAGCAATGTTATGAAGGTTGTGAGGTTTGCATAGTCAACATAAAGTCACACTTACCTTAAACTCTCATTTTATTTGTTCTAAATATCTGGATTGAAACATTACTAAGATGAAACTAGATGATACCTTACACTTTCACAACTTTTGTCATCATGCAAATGAAAAATTTGACAGAAGGAAAATGAGACTTACAAATTTCATCCATTATAACAAAAATTCATGAGAAATCATGACATGGTCAATGAGGATGATTTCTTATCTAATCTCATTCTAAGTGATTTTAAATCATGACGTTATAGCCCTAAATATTACTTGTCTCAAGGAATAAGTATAGGTCCATCATAAGTCATTCATTGACATTCGTGGAACTTATTCCAAATGGAATATTCAGACATAATTCATTTATCATTTAAAGACTATCTACTTGTATCTAAATTTTGTCATATATGGCCCACGGTCTTATAAGAAATCTATTCATATATGTACTTAATAAGATTTCTATTAGATATGTCCCTAAAGTTTCTTATGATATCTGGACATTAAAGAAATCAAATAAAGTCTAACATATATGTGATGGGTTCCTACGTCACGTAGCTCATTGAAACTTCTCTTGTAGCATTCTAGAGATATTAAAGATCAGTGGGAGCATTAAGTGTCTTAATAATAACTTGCAATAGTTGCAAGAGGTGGGGAGTGAAAACTTTATATTACTTCAATTTACACCTCTTGTACAAGACACTGCTCTATCTTGACATTGTTCTATCATAACTTGTCTCCTTAAAATCTAAAGCTACTTTTACAAAAGTTTCATTGTTGCTTAATTGTGGGCACACTTAGATTTCTTACCTAAACCAACATAATCCTCAACAAGAGAAACTACAATGACTAACGTCACTAATATGTTTTCTCTATTATATGTTTTCTCTATTAGAATTTGTTTGGTCGTTAAATATTGACCCTAAGCATGCTGAGTTCCTAAAGTTTTCTAAGGTCAGTGGGAGCAGTCAAAGTCCTTATAATGACTTGCAAGGAATACAAGAGGCGGGGGGAAGAGTGTCGTTAAATTTCACTCCAAATTTAACTCCGATTACACCTCTTGTACACCATACTGCACCAACTCTTGCAAACTTAGAATCCTGAAAATGATAGTAACTTAACCAAGAGCTAATCCATAAAACTGAAACTTCTAATTAACCCAATAATCAACTCAGGAGGTCATCTAGGTTTAAAAATCTACTAACTTTGATGATTACATAACCTCCCTAATTTGAAGTTGAAATGGATTTTGGAAAAGTTTACTGATCCTATCTCTTCTAATTAAGCCATTAGTGTCAATCAATCTTCTGAATGGAATAAAACAGTTTTCTAGTAAAACTGATTTTATGTGTTCGCATAACGTTTGGGATTTGATTGAATAACCTAAGAGTGTTCATAACTAAACCAAATCCTGATATAAACGTTAAGACACAAAGAAGCATGATTGATTGTCAAAGGTTGTACTCAGGAAGAGATAAATTATTAAAGAATCTTTATTACATATCTAACAAAAGATTTCTTTTAGGATCATCACTGTTCTAGTAGCTTATAATAGTTTTGAGCTACATTAGATGAACATTAAAACAACTTTCCCTAACAACTGGCTGACATATTTACATGTTCATAAAACAACCTGAAAGTTCTAAACTTAAGGTTAAAGAACAGTTTGTCTATAAGCCAATAAAATCCATGTATGGTTTAATGCAAACATCATAATGTGATGAAATCTTAACGCAATTATTTTCATCAACAACCAAGTGGATTAATGTACCTACCTCAAGATGAGTGGAAGCAACTAAGATTAACTTGTCTATATAGATGATATTCTTTTGACAAGTATATGTTACATAAGTCAAAGCATTGTTAACACAAACTTTGATATAATAGATCTCAGAGATATCTCTTACATAATAGATATCATAACATGTTGAGATAGACCAAATGGGACATTACTTCCGTTCCATAAGTTTAACATTAAATGGGTCCTTACATATGTAACAAACATTAATGCTCTCATTTAGAGGATAATATGATAAACGAGATTATTTACTTATGCTTCATTAATTAGAAGCCTTATGTAAGTTCAAGTCTATACTCGTTTAGATATTACTCACATTGCAACACACTAGATATGTCTAGATTAATGTGAAGCATTTAATAGAGTATTACAATATCTTTAAAAGAAACGAGAGGTTATAATTTAAAGAAGAAGTGAGAACTCAAACCGGTTTATTACTCTAACTTTGTAATATTCAAAGATGACAAAATGTAATTTTGGGTATATCTTTATGTCAGCAGACAAAACCTATCTCATGGAGGAATCATAATAGACTGATATCAACAACCTAAGTTATAACGACATAATATAGTCACTAAATGTTGTTGGAAATTTATCAGTGGACTCATGACTTTATTAACTCCATATAATTAATATATTGAAGACTTGTTGTGATAAAGTCAGTTACCATGTCTCCTTGAACAGTAACAGTTCGAGAGGTGCTGCATTAAATTTCGATACGCAATTAATTATTCGTTTATGAACGAATTGAGGAAACTAAATCTTTGTATCGAATGCATTCGTGATATGCTTAGGATCCTATAACTAAAAGTCTATCACCCATAACTATTATGTAAGCGCTTATAATAATCACAGGTATATTGATGACTATGTACAACTGCATATCGTACTATGAATGATTAACTTTTAATTTTCCTCATCAGTTTGATTTTGTATGTCTCTTACATATGTTCTGTCGGTGTAATGACATATAGACAACTATAAATACAAATCAAACGTTAAAGGGCTTACTTCTTTTGATCATAACTGTTAGGTTTTAAATTAAGGCTATAGTATGACTAATGGGGGTCCTGAGTCGCATAATGATTCAACGGCTGTATTTCTCTGCTATAGTACTTGTTTAAGGCTAAAATGAGTATTAACTTCTGATCAGACTAATCTAATACTCATGATAAATGATTATTCGGCTAAGTGGGAGAATGTAAGATTAAATATTTATTTATTTATATTTAATCTAGTAGCCATCATTATCATTTATATAATACAGATCAAAATATATTAATAACCTATTAATAATTAGTTGGTAATTGTTGATGGACCATATTACCATTATTAACTAATTAGGTTTCCTCTTGGGTGTATATATAAGGAGATTATTAGAGAGGTTAAGGGTTAGACAATTACACAATACAAACAACCCCATAACATCAAATTCGTCTCTCTCTCCCTAACCGAAATCAACCCTACTTTCGGTTTCATCACCATCATCACTTTACACCCTAAGGAGGAACCAGATCAAACTGACAACTATGTCGAACTCCGTGGCTGCGTCTCTGACTGGATTCTCTACTGATGCAATCAAAGGTATGTTATTCCTGTTTTCCTTTATGTTTTAAACAGAACTGATCAACATATATATATATATATATATATAGGCAGTGTTGCAGAAATCGGCCTAGGCGGCCGATTAATCGCCGCCTAGGCGCTAAGCGGTGACTAACTGATTAATTTTAGGCTAGTTGGTCCAAAAATCGGTCATGGTAATAATCGGTCAAAGTCGGAGTTAATCGGTCCTAGGCGGTCAAAAATTGGATTAATCGGACAATATTAGTCGGTCAAAATCGATCAAAATCGGTCCTAGGCGGTTCTAGGCGATCCTAGGCGGTCAAAATTGGTCAAAATCGGTCAAAATCGAACCATACTATCTGAAACTTGAAGTATTTATGTGAATTTTGAAGTATTATTTTTATATTATTGGGTATATATATATAATTTTGAAAAAATACATATAAAAATCCCATTCCGATTAATCCCTAGGCTGTAGCTCACCGCCCGACTAGCGCCTAGCGCCTTCTACAACATTGTATATAGGGGGTGTTCATTTGAGAAGAAAATTAAATTGAGAAGAAAAAGAATAAAGGGTACAATTGTAAAACATTAAATAGTTTTTCTCTCATCTCATTTATTATTATTTTTGACTAATTAATTAGTCATAAAGAGTATCATCCTACACACTAAAATTTTTGCCTAGACACATCAAAATTTATCCTACACGTTTTTGAAATTTATCCTACACATACTGAAATTTATCCTACACAACTCGTAATTCATCCTACACACCTCATAATTATCCTACACTTTAAATTAATTTTTTTCTTCTTTGAAAAAATATATATTTTTTTAAATAAGTTACAAATTTAATTTAGTGAGCTATTAAAAAGGAAGACTAAGAATTAATGATCTATCTAATTTTACCAATATACCCTTACACCCACATTAAATACAAAAATTAAATGAAGTAAAAATGAAGCATTATTATTGGTTGAAGTTTGTTCTTTTTTATTCTTACAAAAAAATTCTTCTCATTTGAACCCTCCACTATATATATATATATATATATATATATATTATTTGTTCCTAAATAGACGTACATGGATGATCAATAGTGTATGAAACGTTTATGGATGTAAATGAACGAATAACAATGTTGTTTATCATTTTCATCTATTTAACTGAATGGATAAAAAAATCTTGTTTATGTTTATTTTTATTTAATAACATAAAGAAACTTTCCATCATATATTATACTAGGGAAAAAGCCCGTGCGATGTACGGCATGCATAATAGCTATTGTTTGTTCGTGGTAAGACGTCTGACACGGCCGGTGCATAACATGTAAGACAATACGCCTACAAAGGGGCGTGCTTAAACTTTATTAAACCATGGACCATAAGTTGTTTCCTTGGCAAAACTTGCCGGCCAAAAAGAAGTGAAAAAAGATGTCTTCCAAGGAAAAAAAAACATGAAACAAAAAAAGGAAAAACGCATAAACTCTCGCACGCCTTCCTATCTTATTGGATAACACATAGACCAAACTTTAGCTAACGCATGCCACCGTCATCCCCAATCCCATCATCAGCCAACTGACTGCAGTGAAATAACAAAAAGAAAACTATTAAAAATGGTATACTATGTTTACGTATATATGCATCGAAAAGTAGTACGGGTTTTCATTACTAACACTAAGTGCAGACGGTATACCTTTCATGTGGGTCACTATCAGCTGTTTCTTCTGAATCCGAATCTGCATAAGCAGGCCTGGGAAGGAAAAGATTCATAATGACTTCCTTATATTTATTGATTTATTTATATATAAGTATCTCAGTAAAAATAACATATAAAAAATAAATAAAAATATAAAATATGTATTTATTTAATTGTTCATCACTTATTAATAATAATAAAGTAATTAAATTTACTATTTATAATGACTTGCTATTTATAATACCTTTCATGTGCAGACGGTATATTTACAACTAATTGGATGAAGGATTATAAATTTCTTGATTTTATGATATAACTTCCTTAAAGTGTAGTGAAGTATATAAAAAAAAAAGGTATGCATTAGGTGTTGCTAAAGGTACACCACCATTTCCACCGCACCACAAACACTAACCCGATTCCATTTCCACCACCACCTACAACCATCCTCATTACCACCGCCATTAAACCTGGAAAGAAATCATACCATTGTCGTTGTACACCACTGTCTCCCTTATCAACAGTCAACAGTTGTTCATCACCATTGCTCCCCTATTTTCGAAACTGAACTACCATTGCCACCATCATTCTTAATTCGAGAACCAAAAGGGTTTTGAGGTTTATTAAAAATATATATTAAGTAAGGATTTAAAAAGACCAAAATACTCACAAATGCTTTGCATGTGAGTTGACTTACCCAAGAAAATAAGCTGAGTTTGTGCCAAAGGCTGATTCTCGCAACAAAAAATAAAGCAAAAGGTTGATTAGAATATACATTTTTTAAACTGAAAGGTATGCAAGTTTAAGCATACATGATGGTTGGTTTTTATAATTTTGTTTTTTATATAATGTTTAGAATATGGAACAAATAAAAAACAAACAAACATTATATGAATCTAAAGAGAGTCATTCACGAAAATGAATAAATACATAGATGAAACTCTTTTTCTTTTTTAGAACAAAACCTTTTCATCGATCATATCTTTTAGATTCTTTTTTTAGAACAAAAACTAAGGCATAAATACTTTGTTAGACTACCTGTAGTGGGGCGCGAATAGAGGCTTTTTTTTGGGCTATAGCGCCCCATAGCGCCCCGCACACCGCGACGGGCGGCGCTATGGGGGTGAAAATGGGGGGCGACGCTATCCTCTTCGCGACGTGATGTGAGAAAGATTTAAGGGTTTGACCAATCAAAAGGCTTTAAGGGTTTTTATAATTAATTAATAAAATTGAAATTTAATAATTAGGTAATGATGGGTAGGGGCTTTATGACTACGGGCTCGAGTGATATAACGCCCCATAAAGCCCCCGTGTGACGTGGCACGACACGTGTCGCATAACGCCCCACAAGGGGCTTTATGACTACGGATGGCCTTAGAATTATAATAACTTTTATGTATTAAGAGTTGTCGATCTTGGAGTTGACCACTCTTATGACCATGTGAGAGAAAAACAATTATAAAACTTTATCACATAACCATATATTCACCACATATTTCTGCCTTCAATATAATGTGTGAATCTAGTTTCCAAATTCTTTTATGTACAAATCGAGTACACAAATTGAAAGTGTAAAATTAACAAACTTACCAAGACTCTGAAGAGCATCAAAAACCTCAGATCCATGAAAAGAATCAGCAGTTATACTTTTGAATTCATTGCATAGTTCTACCTGTTCTTTTCTAAAATTCTAAAACAAAATAAGTGCAGAGTTGTTAATCAAGAATCAATCAACCAGGGGTGTTCATCGGTTCAGTTTGAATATTTTTTCACTGGAACCAAACCAGACCGAATAAATATTTTTATCAACTTTTACCATAATCTGTTATTGGGTTGGGCTAAATAGACTCGGCCAAAACTTTGGGCTGAATAAAATAACCATTATTTGATTGATATTTGGTTTATTCTATTCAAACAAATGCCAAAAACCAAACCGAAAACCAAATATGTAATTGGATTCGGTTCTAAATAGTTACACTTCACCTTTCAATTTAAAACCGTACAATAAACGCACCTAAATCAAACCGTTACAAAACAAACCAAGTTTTTGTAATGCATACCGTTACTCTGTTGCTCAATTTTCAAAAATAGGAAGAATTTGCTCTGATTCTTCTACTATTTTTGATCGGGATCAGGGTCTAAGAGCTTTGTGTTCATGGTTAGGGTTTCCGGTTCTTAAATTTTATCTGAAAATTTCAACATAAACTATCAAATATTCAGCATTCTATCAATATAACTGATACAAACCCCAAAATAATCCAAAAAAAACAAATATTACCTTGTAGTTAGAGAGTTTAACGTACCAGTCTGGGGTGCGGGTGTTGAGAGATCGCCGACAATCAGAGAGAACAAAGAAATTCTACAGTTTCCTGTATTAAAAACCTCATTATTGGTATCTTTTAAGCAACATGGTATCAGTTGAACTTCAATCGCCATTCAAGAGTCGCAATTATAAAGTCTCAAAACTTCTTAATACTGATGATGGCGATTAGTTGGAGCATGGGTGAAATCCCTAAATTTTAAAAGACGATGGTTGAAAGGGGGATGAAATTAGCCAAGAGGCACAAAAACAGATTCAATATTATCAAATATACACAACAATTGCATCAATAAACAACCTCATATTTATATTCAATAACATCAATCAAATTCAAAATAGTATAAATCAAAACAACAATGTGTATAATTCGATTAGCAATCTTACATGCCATAATCATCAAACCTACCATACTCATACTCTCCATAAAACTTAACAATAACAATAAATTAAACACAACTTATATCTAACCAAAACTCCTTCTGAACAACAACGCCCCTAAATAAAAAATAAAGCTTAAAACGTACTTGTCACCATTCCATATCGGCATATCTTAGCCCATCGGATCACCGCCGCACTCCACCACCGCTGCCCCTCCGTTGCCGCCACCATCTCCTCCGCCACCCTCCGCCTGCTACTCATTCTCACGACACCCTCCAACCGCCGCCCTCTCCGTCAATCGTCGCCTCCCTCCGTCGACCGGCCGCTCTCTTCAATAGGATTCCACCTCCCTTCTGCATGTTTGCTCACATAAGGAGCCAATTCAAGATCTTAATTTGAGTTGTAGGGAGGAAATAGGATGGAGGATATTGGAGGTGTGGATGAGGCTAGGGTTCCAGATCCAGAGGAAATAGGGAAAATAAGTGATCTAAATTTTGAAACGAAAGTGATGATTAAGATCGAATTAATGAGGTCGAATTAAATTCATGAAACTCATGAAGCGATTTGAGGCCTTGTAAGTTATGGAAGAAAAGTGTAGAAAAAATAGGATTTCTTCTTGAGAGGAAAGATGAAAGGTCATGAATTAAACGTGCTCATCAATATTTCCATTCAAATGGTGGTAACTGCTCATCAATTTCATAATGTCGACATAGTAGTTCAGGGATTTTCAATTAAAGTAAGGTTAAAGGTGGAATTGATGTTAAAGGCGGACTTATGATTTTGTAATATATTATTTTAATCAATATTATTTTAAGTACTGCATTTAAAACATCATAAATGTTGGTTTTAAAATAGAACATTTAACTAAATTTTAGATTATATATAGATATATAGATGCTTTGTTGAACGTTTGGCTCGTTTAATTAATCTATGTATCATCGAACATATATGTCATTTCTTATAAAAAAAAACCTTCATCAAGGGTCTAACATACTATTTTATATTTACTATGGTAATATAGTTGTTAAAATGTGTGAACAATTGAACAAAACATCTAAATAACAAAAGTCAAATCAAAGTTGTAGAAGAGAATATTATAGCTGTGTAGATCTGGGTATTCCATGCATGCGGCCAACTTCAAAAAGAAGATAATTTTTTTTGGTTTTCGAAATGGATTGTATCGAAGCATCTATACTATCTATAATAAGAGACTTTGAGCTGATGTAAATCTGCCTATGTGTCAACTCCTAAGCTATGCCACATGTCAATGATGATGTCATAATTCTGAATTATAAATTTATAAAATAGATAATCTATAAATCTGATTTTTATTAGAATGGATTTGTGGTATTTTTAGGCGGGACAATTTAAAAAATTTCAAATTTGAAACCCCCTTTTAAAACATCTCAGATAAAGACATCTTCATCTCTTCCATCATTCTCTTTCTAAAACCAATTTCTCTCCGTTCTCCTTTCATCTCCGATCTGGTTCAAGCTTACGATTCAAGCATTGCCATTTCGAGTCAATCATCTTCATTCTCCTTCATCTCCATTAAGGTATCTTCAAAACGCAGATTCGTTTTTTTCTTCACAAAATTCGCTCTGCCGGTCATCAATCCTCTTCAGATTAATTCTCAAATCAAGGTTAGATCATGCATACTTTCAATTAACCTTGAATCAAATACTGACAATTGTTTCTTTTCACAAACACATAATCTGTAGTAGGTGTCGCATTCTTCTTCCGATGATTCCGTCTTTGTTCACCGACTATACTTTGGTTCGGATCTTCTTCCGATGATTCCGTCATCATTCAGGTATGTTTTTAGTTCAATCCTTCTATGATTTTGTTGATAATGTAATAAGTCTTTGTTAAATTTTGTTCCTTTACTAAAGTTTAATCGATGAAACGCTCCATCTCTCCATTGATTGTAAGCAGGTGTGTTTCTAATCGGTTTGGTGTTACTGTGAGTCCTCTTTATCCGATTCAATTGTATTCTTGCTTTTAGTGTTTTTTTTTATGTTTTTACTTCGATATGCCCTAATTTCAACCCTAGGGTTCTTACTTCACATGTTATACTGTTATTTTCCTCATAATTTGTTCACATTACATAATATAGATTTAGTCAGACATTTGATTTTAATGGTCACTACTAAACAGTTAAGTTTGTAAATTATGATGACAAGGAAGTGGATTAAAATTACCGCTGAACAAATATATGTTTGGCTAAGTCCTTTTTTATGTCCGACTAGGCTAGGCTGGTAACATGTGCGAAGTAATTATTCTTTTCTGATGATAAATAATTTATTTAAAAGAGTAAAATAACATGTTCACATGTGCATGATACCATTGCTAAATCATCTTTGTATCCATATTGTGACCCAAATGATAGTATACGGGACTGTCTAACCCGATACGTTTTCATTTTGTTGTCATTTTGTTGATTGGGTTGGGGTTTTAAGATTATAGACTTGAGTTAAGGCAAAGAACCAGGGGCCTCTAGACGAATTAATAGTCTTTGCACTAGAAACGAATAGTAGTTCATCTGTTTATTAGAGGAGGTTCATACTTTTTGTTTCTGAAAAGAGTAAAATGCACGGATAGTCCCTGTGGTTTTGCAAAATAACACCTATAGTCCCCAACTTTTGGAAATTACATCGGTGCTCCCTGTGGTTTGACGGTTTGTTACTCGGATAGTCCCTGGAGTGGATGACGGTTAGTTTTCTCCGTTAAGTGGATGTGAAATGACAAATTTACCCTTCATCTTCTCCACTCTATAAAAACCAAACAAACCCACCCCTACCTTTCTCTCTGTTACACCCCCCCCAACCAGCAACCACTACCCACCTCCAACCCACACGTCTTCTCTCTCTAAAACATAACCACCTTCACCACCTCTTCCTCTTCATCTTCATGTTCTCATTCTAACACCCACTCACATTTCTGCCACATTGTTCAACATAAATGGAAAGATCAATATAAACCAATTGTATTCTATCAATAACAGCAATCTAAAAATATCGAAGACCTATACAATCACAAGTACTACAATCATACGAACAGGGGGCAATAGTGTAACTTTTGAAAGATGTTAGTTACAGCTGATCTCAGGCCGTTATGGTTTGGGTATAAAGAGGTACAGCTAGTTGCAATTAGGGGGATTCACTTAACCATTTTTGTTCATTCTTCCTGTGATCACTATCTAATAAAGAAGCCCTAATATTGTTCTTGATTTGATTCGTTATTTGATCTCAGTCTCATTCGATTCTATGTGAGTTCTTCATGTGTTATAATTTCAGAATTTGATAAATTTTATAACATACACTTATTGTTATTAGTAATGATGTGTACTTATGTTACAAATCTGTTTTATTGTTGTTGCTGATGATGGTTATAAGGTTAAAATCTTGATACCACACTTACAAGTGACAAATACCCAAATCTGCTGATAACTCCAGAAAAAGGTTTATCAAAATCATTTGATGCAGATAAACTTTTGTCCCTGCTTCATGACCAAGTAAGAGCTGACTATTATAATATCTTGTATTAAAATTTTTGATACAATCAAGTAAGAACTGTGGGTATATTTTTATCTTCATCTCCATCTTCAATCTCTGCCTTCTCTCTTTCTCTCATTTCTCTGGTTAATGGTGGGGAAACAGAGAGAAAGGTTGGGGTGGATGGGGTTAGGGTGGGGTTGTTTGGTTTTTATAGAGTGGAGAAGATGAAGGGTAAATTTGTCATTTCACATCCACTTAATGGAGAAAACTAACCATCATCCACTCCAGGGACTATCCGAGTAACAAACCGTCAAACCACAGGGAGCACCGGTGTAATTTCCAAAAGTTGGGGACTATAGGTGTTATTTTGCAAAACCACAGGGACTATCCGTGCATTTTACTCTTCTGAAAAATTGTTATGAAATTATTTTACGTATTGTTTACCATCAAAGTTGCAACGAACTTTGCTTTTAGCTATGTTTCGTTTTCATGATATTTATTATGATTGCCTTTCAAATTGCGAGATGAAGATCAAGATCTTAAAACGAGCTGGCTTGGATTCGAATTCAAGAAACTTTCTGACTTTATCGCCAAATACCGAATACCGGTTGCCGAACCTATTTTAGAACAACTTTTTGCAGCCGAAGCTTTCATTCATCAAAGTTTGGATAGGTATGCACTTAATTTCTGGTTTGTTATTTGTTAATTAGTCTCTCTAGACATAATCTTTGTATGAACCTGGAATTTATTTTCTGTCTTTTAACTTTGTTTGCAGACTGAAGTCTCAATCATATTCCAGAGCATATATCGACTTTACGCAACAAGATGGTGTCATTGAGTTTGCAAAGTTTTCCAACAGGCATGATTTTGTTAATGAGAAGTCCATGCTTGAGCATGTACTCGATATCATTTCATTGGATATTTGCTTTGTATCATTTGATATTTACGTTGTTTAACTGTGAAAAACTTGCATCACCGTAAAAGACTTGAAACACTATGTTTTAAAGACCAACCTAATGAACAGTGGAAGGGGCTTTTTGGAATTTCGTTGGTCTTTAAGTGGCATTATTCATTTTTGTGTGTGGCTTTTTTGTGTTTCTTTCTCTTACTTATGCTTTGCATTATCTTAATTACTTACTGTTTTTATAGTATTTTTTTCATCAGGTAAGGTTAATACAATTTTACTTTGCAGGGTTCGTGAGGCTTCTTAATTATCATAAACAGACCATTTGGCTAAATATACCTTCTAAATAACCAAGTAAGGTCTCTCCATCATGCAATTGTTATATGTAACTACCAATAGAGGATCTTTCACACAAATTGTGGGTAACTTTTTTGATCTTGAACAGTTGGGGTTTTTTTATGTGTGGTCTGTTGCCCTTGGCTATTGCGACACAAGAGCTTTAGCTTTGCATTTGTCTCAAAATATCCATGAAGCAACTCGGGTTAAAATTGTCATTTTATTAATAGATGATATTTTGTATTTACTACTCACCAGGGGAAGAAATTGATGCAAACTATTCGCCACTTATGAACTTCCCTTGCACAAATATGGCTATAATGGAACTTGAGGTATCATTTGGAATTTTCATTTACTTTCTCTTTTTTACTTTGACTTCTAGCAATCAACATATATTACAAGTTGAATTTCTATTGTATTTAAAGATGACCCCATTACCGGAATTTTTGTGATTGTTGAATCTTTAGATTTGGGTTATCACATTACTGTGAAGAGAAGACCTAAAAACCTAATTAGTAATTAATTTTTGAGTATTAGGTTACAAAACAATGAAATGATCTTTGTAGTCGTGATGCTTTTGTGAGAGTGATATATATGTTGTATATCCACGAGGACTGTAGGTTCATTTTGTTCGTTTGTTAGCCATTGTAATATCATGCATTGGCGGTTCTTAACCTTCTTTTTGTTTTCAGGCCATCCTAAGATCATTCATCCCGATATTAAAGTTGTTAATATACGTCTTGATTTCATTTTTTGAAGTGATGGTAACCTATTGTTTCTATATATAATATTGATATGCATGTTATTACTTTGAAACTTGCATTTACTAACCTCAATTAACTCAGGTTGCTGATTTTGTTACTTCTAATGTGGCCACTCATGTCTCAGCAAGAGTGATTGGAACTTTCGCGTAAAATTTCCGTTTTCTTTTTAAGTTTGCATAATAGATTTGGTTTAGAGGTGGCGAAACAAGTGAGCGATCGGGTTGATTAACATGTTCTTCAGGTGCCTAGCTCTTGAGTATGCATCTTCAGGCAAACTCAAAGCAAAACAGATATTTTCTCGAATAGGGCCATGCTCTTGGAACTGATCACTGGACGCGGGCCCATTGATTCAGCTCAAACTTTTATGGATGATAGCTTAGTATTCATGGTTCGTACAACATTATCTGTACTTACATCTTTATCCACTTATTTTACACAATATTCATGTTCTTAATAACTTATGGATAGAACATCTCTTAAGTTTAGCTCCCAAATCATAAAAACTGGAAATTATGCAATTCTATATTGACATCTTCATTCGTCGATCGATGTTGGCTTCCATGATGCCTCTTAAACCCGATATGGTTTTGTTTTGAAGGCAGACATGTTCTTTCTGATAAAGAGTTAGGCAAAAGTACACTTTTTTGTTGTAAATATTTTTACTTTCATACATTAAAGTTAATTATTTTGGTGTTCCAGATAGCAGGATTCTTTGAGTCGATTTAGGCATATTTTTAATCTAAAGACTTGTGAAAGAGTTACAAGAAATCAGGTATACTTCCTCTGAGGTAAACGTGCTATTGGTTATACAACATATATATCACTCTCACAATCCTGAGGTAATCTGTATGTATTCATATGCTAACGAACGGTAGTTGTATCTTATTATGGTATAACATGGTTCATAACATGTTTTACTTATTTTTCTTAATTTTAAAAAGGTAATCAATCAGTATGAAAATGTATTTGTTTCAGCACACTATCACTTCACAACAGGCGAAGTGGAATTTTGTTGTTGTCGAAGCCAAAACACTGGATGGTATGATCATTAGTTACAAAAGGGCTCAGTCAATTTAAGATCATTAGTTACAAAAGGGCTCAGTCTTTGTCGCTTCAAGTTTCCAGACTCTAACTGATTCGATGGGATTGAATGCTCAGGCTGGTTGAATGGAATTGAATGCTCAGGCCGGTTGAATGAGGTCATGTTTTTATAAAAGTTAATTATTTTTCCAATCTTAATGAATATGAACTGTGTAGAACTATATTGCAGATATGGGGTTGGATACTTCGATTGGGCAGAATTTTACTTCACGCTTGAAGCAAAAGAGTTATGAAGAAATTAAAGTGTAAGCCTCAAAATTCTTTTAGTTTTTTTATTAACTCAAATTTTATTACTGTGATAATAGTTGATTTTAAGTGTTTATTATGGCCGCTTTTTTCTTTTATAATGTTAATAAGGATTTGTTCTAATTCCAGATTAAAGTTGATGCGCATCTTCCATAAGTTAATTTCTTTTCCTTTTTTTAATGTTATTATTGGCATATTGTAGGCAATTGTGCTTGAACAGGTACCCGAGGTTGATCTTCAAGCTAACGTTTTAAGCTATGTTGAAGATCTAATCAATACTAGGCTTCGCCAAAGGCTAATATATCTTATAAAGGTATTGTTTTTGTCTAAACTGTTCAGTTTATTTTATCGTCCGAGTACATTGATCAATAAACTATTCAGTTTATTTTATCGTCCGAGTCATCCGCAAAGTTAATATTATGATTTGGAAGTCGAAATAGAGAGAATTGCGAAGCTGACTGGTTTAAAGTATAATCCCAATCAACCTACTAATAAGTTAATGGGTCAAAACCACCACCTTTGTTTAAAATAACAACTCTATGTTTTGAATCTCAAGTGTTTGGAATTCTGATCCTATGTGATTTGAGATACCATTATTTTGTATTACTAAACGGTAAATTTATTCAAATTTCAGGTGTTTACCACTTCAATCAAATGCTTCTGAATGAAGGTGTTGCTGAAATAGCTAGGAGATAGTTTGTAACAAAGGCGTGTTTGAATTTTTGAACTTGCCCTTAGAAAGAATATTGAAAGTGGTGTTGATTTTGGATCTCCTGATGAATAAATATTGTTTAATGGGCTTGGCCCTTATCGATATGATAGTATTCCTATTCCTAATGGTATTTAATACCATGTGATAAATGTGGAGTGTGTTTTGAGGTTTTAAGTATAAATTCAAAACTTTGGTTATTTTATGAGCGTTAATAATTCTAAAATGACCAAAATGCCCTTGAGGATAAAGACAAAATAGAAGGTTTTAGGTTGGGGAATCTGGCCAAATTTGAAATTTGGACCAAAATGGCAAAAAAACGAAACCACAGGGACCAAAATGGCAAAAGGTTTGAAATTTGGACTAAAGAAATGGCAAAAATGGCCAAACCTTAGGGTCCAAAATGGCAGTTTACTCTAATCTGTTTTTTAGTATTTGATTTCGATCGTTATTAAACCCACCCGTGTGTTTAACCATTGTTCGGCTAAAACAGTGTTTTGTGAAGAAAACAGTGGTTTCAACCACTGTTTTCTCCACAAAAAACTATTTTAACCAAATAAAATATTACCCAACAGTGGTTTCGACCACTGTTTTCTCCAAGCCCAATTTCATTTTTCTATTGAGTTGGTATATTAGGATTAAATACTGAACTTGTGGAATTACAGCAAGTCCAGGTTATGCTTCAAATAATGTTTCCTGGGTTCGTTATGCTTCTCTTGTATTGAATTGGTATATTGGCAATAAATAATGTTTCTTGTGTTAGTTATGCTTCTATTATGTCTATAGTTAATCAGTCGACAAGTTTAATGTATACTTAAATAAAATGCGAATGTGAATTCATCAAATATTTGTTCACATGATAGTTTACATATTTACATAGACAAAAACTTTTATCATTATAGTTATTATAATACTAACACATGTACTAAAACATACAAATAACAACCAAACTTTGTGTCGAATTATGTCTATAGTTAATCAGTCGACAAGTTTAATGTATACTTAAATAAAATGCGAATGTGAATTCATCAAATATTTGTTCACATGATAGTTTACATATTTACATAGACAAAAACTTTTATCATTATAGTTATTATAATACTAACACATGTACTAAAACATACAAATAACAACCAAACTTTGTGTCGAATTATGTCTATAGTTAATCATCTTTTTATTATTAGACAACATAAAATTAGGTCATGCTTTCATTTTAGACAACATATTATCAATTAGTTAGGTTATTTCTATATCAAACCTTAGCTAATAATTTTTTCGTAACACAGTAATAAAATTTTAATGTTCTAACACATATTGGCTTTAACATTGTTTTATAAAGATATGTAACTAAATACAAACAATTTAAATGATGTATTATAATCTATTTCGATGGTTGTTAAAGCTACCCGTGTGGTCACACGGGTCCTACACCTAGTATATATAAAAACCAAACATGAACAGAGGGCAATATACATACACCCGGTGACATTGAACAATTAACTGTAAAATAATTTTTTTCTTTTTTGGAGTTTTCAGAGTTTCATTCCAATCAAATTTCCTACATATACAAAAGCAACTTAGGGGAATAGTGCCACATAGCTTTCCTACATATACAAAAGCAACTTAGGGGAATAGTGCCACGCAGCTGCGTGACACCTCCCTATTCGACCAACCATTTTATTGTTTTATATTGGTTTTAAAATTACGGTTTCGTCCTTAATTTAAAATAAAATTATGTTTTCGCCCCCACTTCAAAATAAAAATATGTTTTTGTCCCTCGCTAAAAATTACGATTTTGCCCTCGGTTCAAAATTATGATTTTATCCCCAGATTAAATTTACAAATTTCGCCCGAGCTCAAAATAAATTTTTGCTTTTGCCCCAAACTAAAAATGACGATTTTGCATTTTCGCCCCGTTTCAAAAATTATTATTTTGCTTTCAGTTTAAAATTATGTTTTTGCCCGGTTCAAAATAAAAGTATGCTTTTGCCCCCCCCCCCCCCTCCCTCAATTCATAATTACGATTTTGCCCTCATTTCAAAATTTTGATTTTGCCCTAGTTCAAATTAAATATAGTTTTGTCCCCAGCTTAAAATTACGATTTTGTCCTTAGTGCAGAGTTATATTACGATTTTGTCTCTGGTTCAAATTTATAGTATTGCCATCATAACTTTTGGCAAATTACGATTTTACCCAAGTCAACAAATACAACTTTGCCCTCAGTTCAAATTACAGTATTGCTATCGTTTTAGTTTTTTTAGCAAAACTATAAAAGTGTTTTTTTAATTGATTGACAGGATTTAAATTTTTTCCATGTCAAGGAGCTGCCTAACACTCGCTCATTAATCCTGACAAACTACAGTTTTGCCCTGAGCTCAGAACTATGGTCTTGTCATCGTTTTAGTTTTTTTCCTAACAAAACTATAATAGTGTTTTTTAATTGATTGAGAATTATTCGGCCATCGCCCCACAACGCGGGCGGGGCATCAACTAGTATACCTTACAAACTTGAAAGATTTTATATACATCCAACTAAAACTAAAAATATTATGTATGCGCTTACAAAAGAGTTAAAATATCAAATATACTCAATTTATTAAAAACAATCTAATAAATAACCATTTTACCCTTATTTTTTTACTTCTAAGTTTTCATATATGCTCATCTTTTAACTTCATATTTTTATATAACACATTTTAAGCTTAAATTTATTTTTACCCATTTTTATTTTTATTTTCCCATAAACAATAGTATTCTCCATATATATATATATATATATATATATATATATATAGAGAGAGAGAGAGAGAGAGGTTAACATACAAAACGCCTTATCGTACTTCACGTACGCGACAGTCCCAACCATCAGATCAGGGCAATAATCACGCATGGATCAGTTAATCACGCATGTGAGCAGTTAATCACGCATGGGATCAATATTTTGAAGATAATCACGCATGGATCATAATTACGCACGTTCAGTTGATAAAAAATTGGAGATAATCACGCATGGAATCATAATTACGCACGTTCTATTTGGTCGCGTACGTTAATGTACGTTAAGGCGTTTTGTACATTATACTTTCTCTCTCTCTCTCTCTCTATATATATATATATATATATATATATATAGTATTTAAGCTAAATAAATTAAGCTAGAAATGAGTAAATATAATATTTGAAGTTAAAAGTCATATATAAGATTTCAAAATTTTAGAAAAAGATGGAAAAATTGTCTTTTAATGAATTGGGTATATATACGATATTTCAATATATATGATATGATATTTATGATTTTGCAGGGGTAGATATGATATTTTGCAAGTTTGTATGGGTATGTATGAAATTTCTCTAATTTTAAAATTGAAAGAAGAATTTCAACTAAAGAGTATCATTTTCTTCTTGGTCCCATACTCCCATCACGTCGGCAACCAACAAGTCAACACATCTCACAATCAGGTTTACCTTGTTTTTCAACTATCTATGCACGCTTAGGAACAAAAATACAGAAGAAAAAAAAAAACCTATAACAAAGAAAAAAATACTTGTACACATCCAGCAAGTGGCAGTAACACTCGTATTTAGGGATGAAAATTTGATACTGGATACCACTTTTGGGACCAATACTTTCGGTATCGGTCCACTACAAAACTCATCCCTACTCATACTAGGGTGGTTGCTAGCTGCAGGAGCAAATGTAGGTTTTGTAGTTTAGATTTGGCAAAATCTCTCTTTGAATCATGACAGGTTAAATTATTTTGAGCTTTTGATGTGCTATTCAAATCTTTTTTTTTTAATTCAAAGAGATCACATGAACAAGTATGTTTTCATGTTTTTGAAACCATACATGAAAACATATGTAAAATAAACCAAAGTCCTTCATTATATATTCAGAGAACCACAACACTGTTTGTTAGAACTTCAGAACTATTTGTAAAATAATATGTCAGTTTGTAGTTAATTTTCTTACATAAGCTGTAACTATGTGAGGAAAATCAGATAAAAAAAAATTCCACTAACTATTATGTTTAATTACGCAGATTATAAATATCATTAGATTTTTAATCATCGAATCATCAAAATTGATTCCAGTATTTGCCACCAAAAGTATGTTTGTTAGCTAAACCTCTAGACGTCAATGAGGTAGTGATGGAGTGGTTGGGAAAAGAGTTGATGTTCCTTGTGATCCAGTTTCGACTCTCGCTCTCTCCATTATTTTCTACGACATCCAGTTGAAGGGCGAATACGGGTGGTGCGGGTTCGTCTTGGATGGGAGGCGAGGTTTTACGGATTATTCCACTGTCGTGCCTTCGGGCAGGTGGAGGTCGGGTTTCCGTGCATCTGGGAGAGCCAAGGGGTTGGCGGCTGTCGAGTAGTCGATCTTGGCCACAGCGTCCGGTGTCACAGTGGTTGAGACGTCGTTTCTTTCCGTTCAAAAAAAAAAAACTAAACCTCTAGACATACACACATACATACTATATATACACACAGGAAATGTTCTATGCAAAACACTAAGGGGCTGTTTGGTAGCCTCTTAATGACCATTCAGATGCTACCTCTTAATGGTTTAAAACCTCTGAATGAATAAGAGGTAACCTCAAGTCTGAATGGTTAAGAGGTAACCTCTGAATGGTAAATCATCACATGTCACATTCTTCTACCTTCTCATTCGTAAAATTCTTAATGGTTCCATTAAGAGGTAGCCTCTTAATGATCATTCAGAGGCTACCAAACAAGCCCTAAATATTACGAGAACACACATAACAAAATGAATAACCCATTTCTTCAATCTTAAAAACCTAAAGTAAATGAAAATGTTACGAATGTAAAATTTATTGTTTCTCACATTAGAATTAAGAAGAAGAAAAAACCATGGAAAATTTTCAGTTTTTATATAACCTACACATATATAGGTTATGTATAGTTTAAATTACCTACATTTATGTAGGCTATGTGTAGGTAAAAGTATATGACTTATATATATATATATAAGAATGAGATCAGAAGAAAACGATTTGAAGTGTAAGAACTGTGAGAACGATTTTCAGCCATATGATCTTTTTGATTTGTGACTAAGATGATGCGGTGGCATTTTTGTAAATAATAGGAACCTTATAACTACCAGGAGGAGTAAAGTTGGAAGATCCAAATAAGGGTGCATATGCTAATCACATGTCATTTTTCCCATCATATTTAAACGTCAATAACTTTTTTATACGTGATTATTTTTCTAAAAAAAATTACACCATAAAACTCAGCGTTTTTTTATCTTTCCAACGAGTATACTATTGATATACATTTCGAAAAAAATGAACTGGGTTTTATGGGGTTTTTCTGAACTGAGTCTTTTATAGCGTTTTAGATTAGGTATTTTCATGACGTTTTTCTGAACTATGTGTTTTTATGGCGTTTTAACTAGGTATTTTTCATGGCGTTTTTCTGAACTGAATATTTTATGGCGTTTTCAACTAAGTTTTTCATGTCGTTTTTCTGAACTGAGTGTTTTATGGCGTTTTTAACTGGGTATTTTCATGGCGTTTTTCTGAACTGAGTGTTTTATAGCGTTAATTAACTGGGTATTTTTATGACGTTTTTCTGAATTGGGTGTTTTTATGCGTTTTATTTGAACACCCAGTTCATGTGAGTGAGTTTTTTAACAATGTTACCCCTTAGTGTAATTTAGCATCAATGCCACATGTCAACACCAAAATTGTTCTCATCGTTCTCACACTTTTAACCGTTTTCTCTAAATTCTGACCCTATATATATAATACACATATGAATATTAGAAACATAAGATTTGTGAAATATAAACCTTAAATCCCAAAATTTAGTGGTTTAAAGTTGTTCTTTTTATTCTCCCAATAATTAGTATTCTGTAATGATCCTCACACACATTATATTATAATACATTTTAGGAGGACGAGATTGTCTTTTTACATTATTTGCAAGAGTTTAATAGGATAAAATTGTCTTTTTGGAATTTGACTGCCTCAGTTATCTTCTACACACATGCTAGTTATGTGATTAAATTCAGTTTTGTAGTTATGCAAACAATCAATTTTTGTTTACCTAAATTTTCAAACGCCTTCTTAATTTATACAATTTAATAGTTACTTTATTTTATAAAATTTTATTAAGCCTTCAAATATATATGATACTTCACCAATTGATTATTCAAACGCTTTATCAAGTCTGTGTTAATGTGTTGTGTTCTCTATCGCATTGTACGGGCACCTCACTTGTACGTGTGTATCTTTACTATATAATAAAGTAGATCAATATGTGACATGTGTTATTCATTGGAAGCATCTACTATCTAGTTTTCCCGCCTTCGTTTCATACTTATTTTATAGAGTTAAATGTCATTTTAGTCCCTGTGGTTTGGGTTATTTTGCCAGTTTAGTTCAAAGGTTTCATTTTTCGTCTGTGGGTCCAAACTCCAAAAAGGTTTCATCATTGCCATTTTTAGTCCACTGGGTTAACTTAATCCATTTTTCTGTTAATGAGAATGACAATTCGGTCATTTTATATGTAATCCTGTTAACTAGAAGGACAATTCAGCCATATAAAATGACCGAATTACCCTTCTCGTTAACAGAAAAAATGGATGAAGTTAACCCAGTAGACTAAAATGGCAACAGTGAAACTTTTTTGGACCCACATACGAAAAATGAAACGTTTGGACTAAACTGGCAAAATGACCCAAACCACATGAACTAAAATGACATTTAACTCTATTTTATATTAATTAAATAAATAATAAATTAATATTAAATCTTACCTTATTTGAATTCGAATAAAATCCTTCAATTTCTCTAATAAAATGTTGGGTAAAGATCAAATAGGAAGTTAATTTTCACTAGGAATGATAGGAAGCCATAGGATTATGACATGTGGCAAATTTTAAAATAAAGAGAAAGGGTATTTTAGTCAATCCAACTCCTTCTTCTTCCTTTTTCAAAACCCAGTAAATTCAAAAACCCATCATTTTCAAAACCCACCATCTTCAACTATTTCTTCACTTTCTATCTCAATAATCACTACATTATAGTGCGATTTTCATCACAAATCAATGATTCAGAACCCGATCAACGTGTTCTTCAGCTTTTTTTGAAGAAAACCCAGTTTAATTTCATAAAAAAATCTCGTTTTTTCCGGTGATTTTGGAGATAATCACTCGATTCGTTCGATTCAAGCGTTGATAAGTGTTTCAATCATTCAAAATTCATCAATTGTTGAAGATACCACTTCGATCCATGTAAGAAATTCTTTAATTTCATTTTTACGATCTGGGTTTTTGATTTACTTATTGCGTTTTACGATCATGGCGGGGGTCCGGGGGCGGCAGCCCCCGGTAGCGGGGTCCCAGGGGCGGCAGCCCCTGGCGGGGTCCAAGGGGCAGAGCCCCTGGCTGGGGTTGACAGTTTCTGATTAAATTGCTGTAATAAAAATGCATCAGAAAAATTAATTTTCCAGAAATTGGCTCATTTCGAAGACAATAATTCGTAGACAATTCAGACAGTTCACAGTCCCAGACAGTTTTATATGTCCATTGCGTTTTAGAAATAAGAGTGTTTTCACAGTCCCAGACAGTTTCAGTCCTTTCTGGCTATTGCGTTTTAGAAAAAAACATATTTTTAAGTGTTTTTAGTCATTGCGTTTTAGGTAAAACACATTTTTGAAGTGTTTTTAGTCATTGCGTTTTAGGTAAAACACATTTTTGAAGTGTTTTTAGTCATTGCGTTTTAGGTAAAACACATTTTTAGGTGTTTTCAGTCCATTGCGTTTTAGAATGAGTCATTTTTAAGTCCTTTCTGGCTATTGCGTTTTAGAAAAAACATATTTTTAAGTGTTTTTAGTCATTGCGTTTTAGGTAAAACACATTTTTGAAGTGTTTTCAGTCCATTGCGTTTTAGAATGAGTCATTTTTAAGTGATTTCTGGCCATTGCGTTTTACAAATAAGACATTTCTTTGAGTTTTTTGTGCATTGCGTTTTAGGTAAAACACTTTTTATGTGTTTTCAGTCCTTTCTGGCTATTCAGTAACGAGCAAGAATGAAGATATAACTGTGATTGGATGAAGAAACAATTGGGTGACAAAGTTGCCATGGTTCAAATCTCAAATCACCTTAAAAACATAACCTAGTATTCTTGTATCTGGAAAGTTTGGTGAGTCTGCAAATATGGAGAGATCGTAATCACATTCTGCATATTCAAAATTCCCTATAGCTCTCTTTAACAGCAAAACGCAATTCATTCAAGAGCTTCCGTAAAACACAAACGTTAGGTAAAACACATTTTTATGGGTTTTTAGTCCATTGCGTTTTATAAAGTACATTTTCTTTTGAGTTTTTAGGCCATTGCGTTTTACAAATAAGTCATTTCTTTGTGTTTTTGGTGCATTGCGTTTTAGAAAAATGTCATTTTTTAGGGTTTTTTTTTCATTGCGTTTTACGTAACTGGGGGTTTTTCTATTGCGTTTTACGCAACTGGGTTTTGAAATTTTTTTTTTTAAAATATAGCAATAGTATACTCGTTTTAAAGATAAAAAAACGCTCGTTTTTTTGGTGCAATTTTTATAAAAAAATAATGTCGTATGAAAGAGTTATTAACGTTTAAAAAATGGGGGGAATTGGAGGAGAGAGAAACTATTGGCTTACTTGACTAGAATGCCCCTGAAAAAAGTCACGCGCCTCTTTTCTTACTTTCAATCTCCCTGATTTAATCTTAGCCCTTGATTAACTTAATGGATGGTCAAGATCACTTCCTATCCTTCCTAGCCAAATTAACTTCCTATTGTATCTCCACCCATAAAATGTTATCTTTAAATTTAAATAATTAGTTTAAGATATTTTTAGATAAATCAAATTATTTATTATTATGAAAGCTAAAGTTTGTATTAATATATTATTAATTTTTATTTTCCTTATTAAAAAGGTTTATCATATCGATTTAAATAACAAAAGTCAATACGAAGGTTACTTACCTTTTATCATTTTAGCTACTTGTGAATTTATATTATTTGCAATGCAATTTTATCGCTTCTCAAACTTACCAATGATCAATAATTTCAAACTTCCAATGCTTGGCATGTGATGTTGAGAAAACCATCCATCATAACTGCCTAATGAATATTAGTGTGTGTATATCTATATTGAACTACAAATTTCTTTTAATTCCTGTTGTCTCTAGGATTTGAACTCAATACCTCTCCCTTTCAAACCTAGATATTTAAAGGCTTTGCCTTTGCTAATAGATCACTATCCCATTAGTTATATATATATATATATAGAAACGGGATCGGGAGAAAACGCTCAAAAGTGTGAGAACGGTGAGAACACTTCCTGGTCCAACACGTGTCATGCCGCTTAGAAAAGGGCGGAGGGGCTTTTTTGTCCTTTCATCTTCTGCTTTTCCAGTTCCGCTTTTCCGAATATTGTTTGAATTTTTGGGGTTTAAGATTTTTGGCGTTAAACAAATTCAATAATTAATGACGTTTAATGGTTTCATCTTATTAGCATTTTGGCGTTTATGGCGTTTATTCAAATCGTATGCCATTGTAACCCAGGGGTCAGTAAATCTATTTGAATGGCGTTTTTCAAGACGTTTTAAACAAGTTGGCCCATTGTTCTATTATTTTTTATAAACATTTTGGCGTTTGGGTTATCATGACGTTTTACAATTGTTGGATTATATTTCAGCCACAGTAAAAAAAATACAAGCGAAGAAAATAAATTAAAAATCCTAATCGGATCTCTCTTCACAATATTCACTGTCATCAGTCTCTTTGTTCTTTAATAGTACAAGAGCTGACACCAAAATATGGCGTTTTATGTAAAACTTAACAAACTCATCGGTTTGATTATTTTGCCTGCTCGTCTGTTGAAGTGGCTTTTTTGTGGATGTTTGGGGACATAGATCTATGACGTGTGGGTGAGTTTTTCGCTTTTTCTTCATGTTGATCTTCATCTTTATTCAGTGTCATTGATCTCTTCTCCTCATCCAAGCCTTCTTCAAGAACAAAAAATACAAAATTTCATATGACTGGCATTAGTATCTTTTTCTTGAATTTTTGTCCATCTCATGCAGCAAAATCTTACTGATTTATTCGCCTCCGCTAACAATTCATTCAGTGAAACTTGACGAATAACAATACTGAATATCCAAGAAAGCATATTAGCCATCTTTGATTTTTTTTGGCGTTTTACAGTGAGTGGTATTTAGTAGTATTGGCGTTTTTTTTTTTATCAAATGGAAGTTGTTGAGATGTATCATTTTATAGGATCTCTTTTTGGCGCCTAAGTTAGGCAGTGCGTTATTATAATAAAGTATTCGTCTTTTCAGTTACTGTTTCTAATTATTGTTTTTGACAAGCTTTATCTCTAAAGTCTTTAACGTCTCATCTTTCAAGTTTGGCGCTTTAGATTCTAATATAATAAATTTTCCCTATCTTCAGTTTTTCTTATTTGAAGTTACTGTTTCTAGTTACATTTTCAAGTTTGTTTTTTTTTTTTGGTTTTTTATAATACTTTTTCAAACTAATTTTATTATAGTTTGATAGTTTTTGGGGGCGTTTAACTGGATGATATCGTTTAAACAAGCATTTTGGTTGTTTTTTGCGTTTTTATTATATATGGCGTTTTTATTATACAATAATCAACTGAAAAGGAAAATAAAAAAAGAATGCATAAAAAAAGTTTTTTTATAATACTTGTCCAAAGTAATTTTATGATGGTTTGATAAACGCCAAAGGTGTAAGACATTTGCCTTTTTGGCGTTTTTATTAGATATGGCGTTGTTTATTTAATAACAATCAACTGAAAAAGAAAATTAAACAAAATAAATATTGATCTTCAAATCTTCACTGTCACCAGTCTCTTTCTTATTTTTGAAGCATCTTCACTGGCTGTTTCGACTTTCGTATGAAATCAGCCTCTTTTTCTATAATTTTTTTCCATCTCATGCAGCAAAATGTTATTGAGTTTACACCCTTTCAGCCAAAATGTTATCTTTTTTGGCGTTTTACCGAGAAAAAGAACGCCACAAAATAAACCATCTTAAAACTGTAAATTTGATCATGCTAAAATCAATAAAGTGTTGTTGTATGGCGTTGGATAACATTGTTAATCCTTAGTTAAGAAAGATAACTGACAATGTTGTCCACACCATACAGCTACACTTTATTGACAGCAATATATTTGATGTTTGGGTTTTCTGGCGTTTATCAGTCGAATGGTATATATTAAATATGGCGTTTGGGGTTTTTGTTTGTGTTTTTTAATTGAAGGTCTGAGTTGTTGTATATATAGGATTTTTTTGGCGGTTTTTTTTAGGCGGGATTTTACTATAATTAAGTTTGGCGTTTTATATCTAATTGCGTTTTTAGCAGAATGCTGTGTGATTTTTGTTTTGGCGTTTTATTTTCATGAGATGACGTTTTGTTTGGGGTAGTTAAAAGACGCTTTTACCCTTACTGAAGCGCGTCCACGTAATAAAATTGCTGTTATTTACGAAAATGCCACCGCGCCAATCTAGTCCATAGATTGTTTTGATCGGACGATCGATAAGCGTTCTCACCGTTCTCACACTTTCTACCATTTTCTCTAAATCCCGACCCTATATATATATATATATAGAGAAACGGGATCAGGAGAAAATGCTCAAAAGTGTGAGAACGGTGAGAACGCTTCCTGGCCCAACACGTGTCACGCCGCTTAGAAAAGGGCGGAGGGGCTTTTTTGTCCTTTCATCTTCTGCTTTTCCAGTTCCGCTTTTCCCAATATTGTTGGTTTTAAGATTTTTGGCATTAACCAAATTCAATATTTAATGGTGTTTAATGGTCTCATTGTATTAACATTTTGGCGTTTATGGCGTTTATTCAAATCGTATGCCATTATCTATTTGAACGGCGTTTTCCAAGGCATTTTGAACATGATGGCCCATTGTTCTATTATTTTTTATAAACATTTTGGCGTTTGTGTTATCTTGGCGTTTTACTATTGTTATATTATATTTCAACCACAGGAAAAAAAATACAAGCGAAGAAAATAAATTAAAAATCCTAATCGGATCTCTCTTCCCAATCTTTACTGTCATCAGTCTCTCTTTTTTTTATTAGTACTAGAACTGTCACCAGATATATGGCGTTTTATGTAAAACTTAACAAACCCATTGGTTTAATTTTTTTGCCTGCTCGTCTGTTGATATGGCTTTTTTGTGAATGTTTGGCGACATAGATCTATGTCGTGTGAGTGGGTTTTTCGTTTTTTCTTTATCTTGATCTTTATCTTTATAATCAACCCACTCTTCATTGTCATTGATCTCTTCTCGTCATCCAAACTTTCTTCAAGAACAAAAAATACAAAATGCCATATGACTGGCATTAGTATCTTTTTCTTGAATTTTTGTCCATCTCATGCAGCAAAATTTTTCTGAGTTACTCCCTTCTGATAATAATTCATTCAGTGAAACTTCACGAAGAACAATTATGAATATCCAAGAAAGCATATTAGCCATCTTTGATTTTTTTTTTTGGCGTTTTTCAGTGAGTGGTATTTAGTAGTATTGGCGTTTGTTTTTTTTGTTTGATCAAATGGAAGTTGCCGAGACGTATGATTTTATAGGATGTCTTTTTGGCACCTAAGTTAGGCGGTGCATTATTATAATAAAGTATTCGACTTTCAAGTTACTGTTTGTAATTATTGTTTATGATAAACTTTATCTCTGAAGTCTGTAACACGTCCCATCTTTCAAGTTTGGCGTTTTAGATTCTAATATAACAAATTTTCCCTATCTTTAGTATTACTGATTTGTATTTTTTTGTTTCTAGTTACATTTTCAAGTTTGCTTTTTATTTATTTTTTGATTTTTTATAATACTTTTTCAAAGTAATTTTATTATACTTTGGGAGTTTTTGGTGGCGTTTAACAGGATGATATCGTTTAAACAAGCATTTTGGTTGTTTGGCGTTTTTATTATATATGAGGTTTTTATTATATAACAATCAACTGAAAAGGAAAATAAAAAAAAGAATACATAAACAATTGATCTTCCAAATCTTCACTGTCAGCAGTCTTTTTCTTCTTTTTTGAATCATGTTAACTGGCTGGTTTGACTTTCGTATGATTCATTTTGTTTTTCAAGTAGTTTTATGTGTCGCTGTTTGGAAGCACACAGTCTGACATCAACATCTTTTTCTTGAAGATTTGTCCATCTTATGCAGCAAAATGTTATTGAGTTTAGACCTTTTCAGCCAACAATCTTGAATTTCACAATGAACGATGTTTGATTTTTTAACTTTTTTGGCGTTTTACTGATAAATAGAATGCCACGAAATAAGAGCACCTTAAACCTCAAAATTTGATCATGCTAAAATCAATAATGTTTTGTTGTATGAGATGGACAACATTGTTAATCCTCTGTTAAGAAAGATAACTGACAATGTTGTCCACCCCATACAGCTAAACTTTATTGACAACAAAGCTCAATAATGTTTTTGTATGTTTTGGCGTTATAAATCGGATGGAAGTTGAGGATTAGTCAATAAGATTTTACTCAATGAAATGGACAACTGTCGCAACCCCCGATCCCTTATCTGTCCCAGGAACGGGCAGATGCGAACTCAGAGTTTCGGTGGTATCAGCTGGTTAATTTGGCAGCGGAAATTACATCAGGACCGTAGTTAGGAAATATTTATCAGAGTAAAACCATCATATTTAATATTAATAATAACATGGGCAAAACCCAAGTTTCTTATTACAATACGTTTATAGGGATAAACCCTATTTTATTCAATTTAAAAACATCGTCTTTTAGGTAACTTTTATAGCCATATTTTTTCCAAGCCTTCAGTGCTCTCCAGCTGGCTTTTTACTAATTGGCTGTCACATTGTGTTACCTGAAATGCGTTTTAAAAACATTTGTCAGTGGGAAATACTGGTGAGTGAATCCTAGTTTAATCAAGAAACATTTTATCAATTAAAACAGTATTGAGAGCGATCACATTGTTTATTTCTACACAATTACTCATTCAGTACTGTCAATCCTGACTTGTGGGTCATATTACACATTGGCTAACTCGTTGTCCAATGGTAACGTACTGTCATCCCGACTTACTACTCGCAGTAGTAAATTTTGTATACAAAACGCCAACATACCGGCAGTAATTGAAGAACTATAAAGACTCAATCACCGCTTAATCACATTGTAAAACAATTAAGATTTTGTAAAATATTACAAAAAGCTTAACAAAAAGAGGATAAACTCACATTGCTATCTTAGACTTCGCGTAAGGGTTTCCTGGGAATAATCTATAATTTATACAAATGTACATAGGTTAGTATCATAACCCTTTGAAAATATTAATGATACCCTCCCCGAGACGGCATTCCAACAACTACGTCGGGCAGAACCATGACAGTTGTTACGGAACCCTAAATCAATCGGGCAGCGTATCTATTACGAAACTGGGGTTATAATACTTACAACGGAGCAGAACCTCGCTAATTAGGGGGTATAATACCAGCTTCCTATGCCTAATATTCAGAAATTGTGATTGAGAATTGAAAAATGAATGAACTGAATTGAAGCCCGAGGCCTCCTTTATATAGTTGCTGAACTGGACTCTCACGCGGCCCGCGTAAAAGATAAGCGGGGCTTACGCGGCCCGCGTCGTAGCCGGGTAGGGTTTAGGTGATCCGGGTCATCGCCTAGACTCGCCACGATGTCTACACGTGTCGGCCTCTGGTGTCTCTGCGTTGTTGATCTCACGCGGCCCGCGTAAGATTGAGATGGGGTTCACGCGGCCCGCCTGAACTTAAAAAATCAGACGGAATCAGGTTCTAACCTTCATACCGCCCGCGTGAGGGTTGGGGTGGGTCTACGCGGCCCACCTCAGCCCTAGATTTAAATTTTTATTTATTTTTAATACTATTTCATATATTTCGGGCTTGTTTTCACATACGAAGTGTGTTTAAAGACATATTGGGACATTTTAAAATATACTAGGGTGTAGGAAATATTATGAGGGTGTCGGTTTATTTGAGAGTTGTTACATTCTCCCCACCTTGTTTTAGAGCTCGTCCTCGAGATCTACTGGAACAAGTGCGGATATTTTCTTTGCATCTCTGATTCAAGCTCCCATTTATATTCAGGTCCTCTTTTGGAGTCCCACTTTACTTTGACCAGAACTCGTCTCTTGTGCTTGAGGTTCTTAACTTTCCTGTCTTCAATCTGTAAAGGCCTTTCTACAAACTTGAGTTGTTCATTTACCTTAAGAGGTACTATTAACGATTCATCAGCTAAACATTTCTTAAGATTAGATACATGAACCACATCATGTATTCCTGCCATTTCCTCTGGCAGTTGTAGCTGATAGGCTACAGGTCCTATTCTTCTAATAATCTCAAAAGGTCCAATATACCTGGGACTTAGCTTTCCCCGTTTGATGAATCTTACTACTCCTTTCCAAGGAGAGACCTTTAATAATACTTTATCTCCTACTTGAAATTCCAATGGCTTGCGTCGGTTATCGGCATAACTTTTCTGTCGATCACGTGCTGCTTTCAATTATTCCTTGACTTGAATAATCTTGTCAGTTGTTTCTTGCACTATCTCAGGTCCAGATAGTTGCTTTTCCCCAATTTCTGCCCAACAGACTGGGGTTCGACACTTTCGTCCATAAAGTGCTTCGAATGGTGCAGCATTGATACTTGTGTGATAACTATTATTGTAAGAAAATTCTATTAAAGGTAAGTGATCGTCCCAATTACCTCCGAAATCAATTACACAAGCTCTAAGCATGTCCTCCATTGTCTGAATTGTCCTTTCACTTTGTCCATCCGTTTGAGGATGATAAGCTGTGCTCAATTTTAACTTGGTTCCCATTGCCTTTTGAAAACTTGACAAAAAATTAGAGGTAAATCGGCTATCTCTATCAGAAACAATTGATAAAGGAATTCCATGTAAAGAAACAATTTCATTTACATACAATTTGGCTAATTGTTCCATACTGAAAGTTTCTTTCATTGGTAGAAAATGAGCTGACTTGGTTAGCCTATCTACAATCACCCAGATTGTATCATTGCCTTTCTTTGTTTTTGGTAATTTAGTAACAAAATCCATTGTTATTAATTCCCATTTCCATACCGGCATTTCTAATTGTTGTAATAGACCTGAGGGTTTCTGGTGTTCAGCTTTGACTTGTGAACAAGTTAAACATTTAGAAACATAGGCTGCTATGTCTTTCTTCATTCCTATCCACCAGAAATTTTTCCTTAAATCCTGGTACATTTTATCATTTCCCGGATGCATCGTATATTTAGACTTATGGGCTTCTTCTAATATACGATGACGCAGGTTTCCTAATTTAGGTATCCATATTCTATTTTTATGGAATCTCCAAATTCCATCTGTTCCTTGTTCTAATTCTTTTAGCATACCTTTTAGCTTTTCAGCATCATCCTTGATTACTGATTCTTGTGCTTCTCTTATTTGGTCATTTAAATCTACTTGCAGATTTAATTTAAGAGAACGTACCCTTTTTGGCTTTTCATGATACTTTCGGCTTAAAGCATCTGCCACTACATTTGCTTTTCCTTCATGATACTGGATATCACAATCATAATCATTAAGCATCTCCATCCAGCGTCTTTGTCTCATATTCAACTCTTTTTGCTTGAAAATATACCTTAAACTCTTATGATCAGTAAATATGGTAAACTTACTACCATAAAGATAATGTCTCCAAATCTTAAGGGCAAAAATTATTGCTCCTAACTCTAGATCATGGGTTGAGTAATTCTCTTCATGATTCTTAAGTTGTCTAGATGCATAAGCTATAACCTTTTGTCGTTGCATTAATACACATCCATAGCCTAATTTGGAAGCGTCACAATAGACTACAAAGTGTTCAGATCCTTCTGGTAATGCTAATATGGGTGTATGGGTTAATCTTTGCTTAAGAATTCTAAATGCTTCTTCTTGTTTTAATCCCCATTCAAACTTAACAGCTTTACAGGTTAGCTTAGTTAAGGGAATGGCTATTCTAGAAAAATCTTGAATAAATCTTCTATAATAACCGGCCAATCCTAAGAAACTTCTAACCTCGGTTGGTGACTCAGGGGTTTTCCATTTAGTAATCGCCTCGATCTTTGTGGGATCCACATGAATTCCTTCATGATTAACTAAATGTCCAAGAAACTGTACTTGTTCTAACCAAAATTCGCACTTAGAAAATTTATCATAAAGCTTTTCCTTTCTTAATAAACTTAAGAGTGCGTGCAAATGCTTTGCATGATCCTCTTTATTCTTAGAGTAAATGAGAATATCATCTATGAAGACGATTATGAATTTATCCAAATATGCCTTACATATTCGGTTCATCATGTCCATAAATGCAGCTGGGGCATTGGTTAATCCAAATGGCATGACAGTAAATTCATAATGGCCATACCTTGTTCTGAATGCGGTCTTAGGTATGTCCTCTTCCTGTACCTTTAATTGATGATATCCTGACCTTAAATCGATTTTAGAGAAAAATCAAGCTCCTTGTAGTTGATCAAACAGATCATCGATTCTCGGTAATGGGTACCGGTTCTTAATCGTAACCTTGTTTTATTCACGGTAGTCAATACACATATGCATCGATCCGTTTTTCTTTTTAACAAACAGTATCGGCGCTCCCCATGGTGATGAGCTTGGCTGTATAAATCCTTTTTCTAACAATTCATCCAATTGTTTCTTCAGTTCCTGCATTTCAGCGGGTGCCAAACGGTAGGGTGCTTTGGTAATTGGTGCTGTTCCTGGTATTAAATGGATTCTGAATTCAACTTCCCTATCTGGAGGTTGCCCTGGCAATTCTTCTAGAAATACATCTGAAAACTGAGACACTACTGGGATGTCTTTTAGTTCTTTTCCTTTAGCGTTAGTGATTATGGAAATCAAATACACTATAGAACCTTTTCTTATATAACTTGCAGTTTTCATCACAGAGATAAATTTTGTGGATCTAGATGATTTATTGTAACACCTCGAAAATTCACGTCCTATAATGTGTTGACACGTGTCATAATGTTTGAACGTGTGAAAGAATGTTATAAAAGGACTAAAGTTGACAATCATGGAAAGTATGTGTAAATACGGGTTCTAAATGTCAACCGTGAATAAATATATTGTACATTAACCCTACATGATGTTTATAACGTCAAACGAATAAATCATGGATCATGCGAAGCTAAAAGTGAGAGATTACAAACTACAGGGGTTAAATGTGTCAACATGTTTAAGTTATACCTCTGAATGACCTTTTGACAAACCCGAAGCTTTGTAACGGTTAATTATGCTCACTAGAATGCACGATTTAAATTTCATAAAGTTTCGTTATCGTATGAGAAAGTTATGATCAAATTCGTATGCGAGGGGTTAAAAGCGTTAACGTTGCAAGTTATGACTTTTCGGGTAATAACCGAGTGGCCAAGGACTTAGAAAAGTGGGTACAAGTTCTAAAGCCCTTGTAGGTAAATAATAAGGGGTCAAATTGCAAGTAATAATGCTAGTTGACCTTCCGAAGAGCCAAGGGACAAGATGTGGAAACTAAAAAAAAATATGAAAAAAAAGCTTATCAGAAGGCCCATGCGGCCCGCTTTAGAACCTCAAGCGGGCCGCCTCAGCCTCCCAGATGCAGAAACTCATTTTTTTCACCTGTTCAGCCTTCTAAACGCCATGTGTTGCCCTTAAACCCTTCCAAGAGCCCCCTAAACAACCCCTAAACACTTAGGGACACTTGTTGAAGAGTTGTGGTCATTGATAGACTTAGATGTCAACAAGTTATGGTGATCTAAACACTATAAATAAGACCATTAGTTGCAACATTTGATCATCCACCTTCATCTGCATTTGTGGAGCATTTTTGGAGCTTAGGAGCAGATCCAAGACATCCCTACACGTGCATAGGACCCTTGTAAGTACCATTGACCTTCCTCGATTAAGTTTTCGCCTAGTTTTAGCTTAAAAGTCAAACCGTCGTAATTAACGGTTGACTTTAAGATTAATCACAAATGGTCCAGTGATTAGTCGAATCAAGAGTAGTTATATGTTGGTATTTATGTGGGTAATAAAACCTCAAAAGGGTTTCCCCTGATTACCACTCTAACCAGGTCAAAAGTCGGGTCAAACTTATATTTAAAAAGCCAACAGGAAGTCTAAAATGCCATTTATGCATAATTAACATTGTAGATCATATACAACCTGTTGGATCATTGTTATAAGTTAGTAATAAGTGTAAGAACATGTCTAAACATGTTCAACCTGACAATTTCCTGTTTAGACCCGGTTCGGAACCGAAAGTCACATAGTTTGACTTTCACTTTGACTTTCAGTTCTGACCCGCTTTAGTATGATTTGAAAATGTCTTAGAGCTCCTTTAGGACCAGGCTACATGTTAGCACAACCCTCTGTGGTTGGTTCATTGATTGACCCATTCATTTACGCGTTTCCGTTAATTGCTCATATGTTGACCATTATGCCCTTATTATCTTAAAACGTGATTTTTGGAAATGTAAAAGAGTAGAAACTTTAATTACTGATATATAAACTTGTATGCAAAAGTTTGACATCAGTTTGACTTGTAGATTAAGAGTTATGCTCATTATCGCAAATTTAATGCTTTATGTTAATAAAACGGCGTAATTAGCGTATAGCCTAGTTAAGCCTACTTTTTGGTATCAAACTTAATACCCACTGATGTAATATATTATTTTGGGATTTTTAAAGATTTTTAATAAATTTTAGGCTGAGCATAACTAGTAGTCGTAGGCTTAATCCGGTAATTGTCGGTTTTGCCCTTACGGGCCATAAAATGAGTTTTACATATCTAAACGACTCCAAACCTTTTGCTACTGATCACATATGATAAATAAATTATTTTAAGCCTTCTGGAAATATAAAAATATCAGATTTAAGTATCGGACCCGGAAATGGCCTTTAATCGCCTTATTTAGCGTTTTTAACGCATGGTATGTATTAAAATTATATTGAACATACCCGGGTTGATACCTACTGATATTTTAGGAAAATTAGAATGTTTTAATAGTAAGCAAAGGCTGATTAACTCAGACTTCGGTTTTGAGCCTTTCGGCTTATGTGAAATTACCAAAATGCCCCTACGGTGCATAGTTTGGTTATACTTGGTAAATTCACATATATACTTTAACCTACTGTTATAACTTATCAAAATAAGTATTTTTGCTGATTATATCAGACCTGTAACTCAGATAAATACTTAAACTCTTTTATAACCTTTTAAATGACCAAACTACCCCTACGGGGCCTAGTTTGTGTTTAAATACGTTCGGGCATAATGAAAGATATCTTACTGATGTCACAACATATTTGAGGCATAATTAACTTAGGAAACCTGTATATGGCTCTCATGAATACCCGTCACGCTTATTACGCGTACGGTTCGGTTTATGTAAAAAGTTTACATAAATTAGCCGAAACGGGTCAAACCTTAATGGTTTTATCTCAAAATCCAGAATGTGAATAATAAACCCATATTAGGCAAGTCTCTGAACTTGTCGGGTCTAAATCGCATTCTAAACCGTTCTTCGCTTAATCATGCGTACGAACCGTATCTTCCTGTAAGACTAACCGGTCTAAGCTTAGGCTTAATTAAAGACCCGTTAGCATTCTAATAAGTTATTTATACAATCATTCCAGACTAGAGCCTTCCGGTAAATGGTACCTACGCTTACTTAAGTGAATACGGCTGAGTTATTAAATTCTTACTATTTAAGACAGGAGCTAGCTCAGGTAAATACTCTTAACTTATTTTCCCTATACGGGCTTGGGATACGGCACTATAAAAGTACCGCTTGGTCGGGTGTGTAGTTATTTAAATCGGATTGTGATTGATGTACTTACAACCCGTTTAATATGTATTATTTGGTGTATGGCCTTTGGGGGTTAATGACCATGTCCCGGATATCCTTGGCATCATTCGAAGTAATGGCCACGACTTAAGCACGGGGTGTAGGCATACACCTGACAGCTGCATTATGTAAAAACTGGTAATCCACTCCGAGGTATCATCCTTGTGGGCATTATACCGGAACTGGTAATCCACTTAGGGGATGATAGCCTGTGGGCATTATACCTGTGGCGTGTCAGTTAATCTAGTCCGGCCCTACAAACCGGCCCTAACGGACGACAAATAAGTAAAACTGTATACAAGATTATATACAAATAATTTTCCCAAGTTAAAAAGGTTAATTTTGCCTCTGTGCATTTTAATCAAATTATAAAAGATATTTTGTGCCACGTGCATTCAAACAAATTTTCTTAAACTCTTTTCAAATGAGTCGGTTGAGTGTATTTACCAGTGAAAACTGACGTATTTTCCAAAAAGGTTAAGTGACAGGTACTGAACGAAATTGGCTGGAAGCTCAGGGCGCTAATAAGGAATCTTGCAAGTTCTAGGCGTCTAAAGTCTGTTGGACAAATGATGTGTTTAAAGATCCGCCTGTGGATCCTTTACTTTCCGTTGTAATACTAGATATTACTTTATATTCGGAATGTGATAATATTTATCTTTTGCTTCCGCTGTGCATTTATATAATTGTGTTGTTTGACTATTATGTTGCCAACCACGTCACGATACTCCCCATCGGGCCCACCGGTGACACGTGGATAGTCGGGGTGTGACAGTTTGGTATCAGAGCCAACACTGAGTGAATTAAACGCTAGCCTTTTGCGTTTAATCTCAGTTACACAATTGCACATTCTTGAGTCTAGACAAGAACATAAGACAAATCCAAATTCGTTTCATTGTCTTTTAATTACTTCCTTGTTATTTTTCTGATTAGCCTTTGCATGGGCAAGTCATTTTATCAGAAGTCCCGTTTAGGGCAACCATATACTTGTTTAAATTTTAAAGTAACGATTATGTTTAAAAATATCATTCCTATATTATAAGATCTACCATTATAATAAAATGGCAAAAATCTAAAAAGGACGAGACCTAGCCATACGTCACATTAAGACAGGGCCAAGATGGTAGTTCCACAATTAGATTCGGATCCTTGTTAACAGTTCAATCTAGAAATTGTTCTGCGTTAATTATTAAAAAGAATCTAAAGGGTAAAACCTAGCTTAAGTGTCACTACAGACAAGGCCAAGATGGTAGAACCTATACGAGAGATTCAAATCCTTATTAAACATTTGAAAGCATATTAACATGCTTGACAAAGTGTGATGCGATAAAATCACATAAGTCATTTTTTTGGGATATTCTAAAATCCCTTATTTATATAATCATCCCTTATGGATGAAGTGCCCACGGGCTATAATTAACGTCCTCTGGGACTAAAGACAGTGGTAGCCTACAACTCCCTGTCAAGGAAAGGTAATGAACGTTGGTTCAAACCTCAAATGCTTCGATTCTCTGAAATCCTAGCATATAATTTATAATTGTCCATGTGACTAGGCCTTTGGTGCCACGAATAAGATTGTTACTGTTTTATAATTAGGATAACTTATTATAGAAATCCTAAATAAATTTGATTAATAAATTAACCAAATATGGTCTCTGTTTACCATGGTTAATGAATTACCCTAAGGGGCAATTCCATAATAAACTCCCAAATAAACTATTGTCCTTGTTTTCTGCAACAGTTCAATTGTAATGGCTAACTCAGACGAGGGTAAAAGTCATCCAGCGGAGGTTAATAATGACGCCCGAATTAATCTAACTAGTGCGGAATTAAAAGCGATCATAGACGGCGCAGTTACACAGGCTTTGGAAAGGCAGTATGATGAGTATAGTGGGACTCGTAGTAGGACCCTATCTACACAGCCTTCAAAGCCACCGTCCAATAACGACGACCCGAAGAAAAATGATGACCGACACTCCTCAAACCACAGTACTCCATCTCAGCAGGTCATACTGAATAAAGGACCCCTTGCTAAGGGTTGCTCCTATAAATATTTCGTTTACTGCAAACCCCGGGATTTCACTGGGGAGAAAGGAGCCATCGATTGTATGACATGGCTGGATGAGATGGATACGGTTGTTGATATCAGCGGATGCGCTGAGCGAGACGTGGTCAAGTTTGTGTCGCAGTCTTTCAAGGGTGAAGCTTTAGCATGGTGGAGAGCTCTGATTCAAGCCACCGGGAAAATCCCACTGTACAATATGTCGTGGGATCAATTTGTTGCCCTTATCAAGGAAAATTTCTGCCCTCAGCATGAGGTAGAGAAGATAGAGTCCGATTTTCTATCCTTGGTGATGACAAACCTCGACTGTCAAGCTTACCTAACGAGCTTTAACACTATGTCTCGGTTGGTTCCATACCTGGTAACCCCGGAACCAAAACGGATAGCTCGTTTTATCGGTGGTTTAGCCCCAGAGATCAAGGCAAGCGTAAAAGCTTCTCGGCCAGCGACTTTTAGATCAGTAGCTGACATTTCCTTATCCCTTACTTTAGATGCGGTCAGATTAAGATCGCTAAAGAAATCTGAAGAAAGTAAGAGGAATCGTGAGGATGATAACTCACGAGGGTCAGAGAAGAAGCACAAGGGAAACACTGATTCTAAGAAGTCTGGGTTTGGAAGAAACAGTCAGCGAACAGAGGAGAAGCCAAAGTGCACGACTTGTCAAAGACGCCACTTTGGAAAGTGCAGATCTGAATCCAATTCTAGGTCTGAATCACCTGCATGTGGGTTATGCAAGTCTAAGGAGCACAAGACTGTTGATTGCAAGAAGATTAAAGATGCCACATGCTACAATTGCAATGAGAAGGGGCACATAAAGACCAACTGCCCTAAGTACGCGAAGAAGCCTGAAGAGGCCAAGAAAGCAAACGCATGAGTCTTCCATACGAACGCCAAGGAGATGATGCAGAATGATAACTATATAGCAGATACCTTTTCATATCAAACAGTTTATGCATGAATTTTATTTGATACTGGCACATATAACTCTATAATGAATGATAAATGTTGAGAACTATTGTCTCCGCCTGATTAAGACTCCGGTCACTTAATGCGAGGTAGAAATTGACCGATGATACTTTAGAAAATGCTCCAACAAATCCTATATTGATATTTAATATCTATTAGAAATCACTCTTTTCTGATACCCTTATGGCAAACTTTCAAACTATCCAAATTCATCAGTATATTAAAGACATATGTGACATTTTGATCCCCTGTCAAAGAGGTGATGGACTAGGTCCATCCCTTAAATGCCATTGATGGTCTTTTATGACCTAGGCTAAGTGATATTGATATATTCTTAAAATAACATTCATTTAAGAATGATAATGCCTTATTGGCCAGTATAGTTTGTTGAAACCATGGTTAGTATATGTTAAGGCCATCAGGGTAATGAATAGCAGATGTTGGATTACAACTAAGTAAAGGATTCAACTGGCAATAGGAACAAAATCTCGAGTATGATAAACTCGGATAAGACAACCGTCAATCGCGCCATTGATAATGCGACGAATGTTAATAAAAACTACAAACGTAAACCTCAATACTAATGGAGTTAATCTCTAGGCTGTGGTTGACATAACAGTTGGAGGGATCATGTGAAAAGGTCATGAGACAATCCAAAGAGCCGAATACTTCTCGCTCTAAATCTCATTCAAAAACCATGTTTAATTTCTCATGAGGAGAGCTATATTTACACTTCAAATAGGAAGGATGAACCAAAGAAGGAGGATAACTCCCAGGAATCTGGGAAAGAGAGCAAGTACAGGCCTAATAAAAAGCAACGTAAGTTCAGTAAGAAGCCTGTATACCTCAGAGACTACTTCAGCATTATTATATCCATTAGGAATCAGTTTTTCGATGTCCTAGTTCCGTTAAATATAAGGACTCAATATAGTGATAAAAAAAATAGCTTGGTTACCTTAAAAAAAAATCAAGCCCATATTGTGGGTGATAAGAAGCGATTAATTATCAAGACTCCTTATGAGACAGCCCTCATAATTACATGTATCCGTAAGATTAATTAATATTAAACATAAAAAAATGGTGGAATTGGCCGTCCCCGGAATCGAACCTGGGTCTAGGCCGCACCCTTTCGCGCGCCTAGCCAACCGAGCTAGGTGCCTAGTTTGTGAAAATTTTCATTCTGATTAAATATAAGCACATATAGATGATATCTCTTTAATCTCTATCGATTTCGAATACCAAATGGTATGGCAAAAGCGCTATATGAGGATTGGTGTATCTTAATAAGTTCCATAGATTGCTTCCATGCCTGATCAGTATGGAGGTTTAATGCATGGAACCACAAAGATATCCCAAAGATCATATGGTACTAAAGTCAACTAATAGTATTCAAAGAAGATATCCAAAATAAAATTTTCCAAGTAATTATTCCCGATTAAGGAATTCGTGAACTAGTAACATAAATGTGTCACTTATTTGACACAAGCAATGATGAGTGAACTGGAGCCTGAGATATGGAAATCTCTGTAACCTCCTTGTACCTTGATTATCTTCTTCTAAGATTACCCTGTTTACCCCTGGGAGGCAGGTAGGGTTAAGTTTCATATCCCATATAAGGTTGTATTATTATGAAATCTCCAAGACGGCTAGTACCATCATTGGAAGAATCGAAAACCCTGGTTAAGTAAGTTTTAAAGATCTAGATTCATAAAGCCAAACTCAATATCCTGAGAATTCGGTATAGTAAATTATGAAAGACGGTTCATTTTGCTTATGCATTGATTACCGCAACCCTAATTAGGCAACAATTAAGAATTTCCATCAACTACCCAGGATCGTCGATTTGCTCGACTAACTGTAAAGATTAGCTATTTCTTAAGATTAATTTTGAACAATGGTTGGAATAACCATCTCACCTTAAGATAAGCTTTTCTATAATAGCTGTTATATAAGTATCAAGGCTGCTCCCTTGAAGGCCTTGTATAGACGGAATGTTAAACGTCCATTGATAGGACAATAGCTTGGTAAGTCCAATCATCAGGATCTAAGAGTTGCATTATAGACAACCAATAAGATCACGCAAATTAATAATCATATGTAAGATGCCAGTATTCGGCAGAAAATTAAGGATTAATGAAAATAGCAAACCTCCTAAATTCTTGTTAAGAAATAAGGTTCAACAATAGATGTCACCCTGGAAAGGAGTGATGCGGTTTGGTAAGAAAGGCAAGCTAAGCCCGAGATACATAGGACCTTTCGAGGTTATTGAACGTGTCGGGTCAGTTTCCTATAAGCTAAACTTACCGGAAGAGCTCAGTGGAATTCACAACGTGTTCCACATCTGCAATCTGCAATCTGAAGAAGTGTTTCGCTGACGAATCACTGGTTATACCGCATACAGATGTGCATATAGATGAGAGCTTGAAATTTGTGGAAAAACCTTTGTCGATTGAAGATCGACAGGTAAAGAAGCTTCGAAGGAAGCACGTACCTATTGTAAAGGTCAAATGGGATGCCCGTAGAGGTCCCGAATTCACGTGGGAGGTTGAATCCATGATGAAAGAAAAGTACCCTTACTTATTTCAGTAAATCTCGGGTCGAGATTTATTTTAAGGGGGTGAGGATGTAACACCTCGAAAACTCACGTCCTATAATGTGTTGACACGTGTCATAATGTTTGAACGTGTGAAAGAGTGTTATAAAAGGACTAAAGTTGACAATCATGGAAAGTATGTGTAAATACGGGTTCTAAATGTCAACCGTGAATAAATATATTGTACATTAACCCTACATGATGTTTATAACGTCAAACGAATAAATCATGGATCATGCGAAGCTAAAAGTGAGAGATTACAAACTACAGGGGTTAAATGTGTCAACATGTTTAAGTTATACCTCTGAATGACCTTTTGACAAACCCGAAGCTTTGTAACGGTTAATTATGCTCACTAGAATGCACGATTTAAATTTCATAAAGTTTCGTTATCGTATGAGAAAGTTATGATCAAATTCATATGCGAGGGGTTAAAAGCGTTAACGTTGAAAGTTATGACTTTTCGGGTAATAACCGAGTGGCCAAGGACTTAGAAAAGTGGGTACAAGTTCAAAAGCCCTTGTAGGTAAATAATAAGGGGTCAAATTGCAAGTAATAATGCTAGTTGACCTTCCGAAGAGCCAAGGGACAAGATGTGGAAACTAAAAAAAAATATGAAAAAAAAAGCTTATCAGAAGGCCCATGCGGCCCGCTTTAGCACCTCAAGCGGGCCGCCTCAGCCTCCCAGATGCAGAAACTCGTTTTTTTCACCTGTTCAGCCTTCTAAACGCCATGTGTTGCCCTTAAACCCTTCCAAGAGCCCCCTAAACAACCCCGAAACACTTAGGGACACTTGTTGAAGAGTTGTGGTCATTGATAGACTTAGATGTCAACAAGTTATGGTGATCTAAACACTATAAATAAGACCATTAGTTGCAACATTTGATCATCCACCTTCATCTGCATTTGTGGAGCATTTCTGGAGCTTAGGAGCAGATCCAAGACATCCCTACACGTGCATAGGACCCTTGTAAGTACCATTGACCTTCCTCGATTAAGTTTTCGCCTAGTTTTAGCTTAAAAGTCAAACCGTCGTAATTAACGGTTGACTTTAAGATTAATCACAAATGGTCCAATGATTAGTCGAATCAAGAGTAGTTATATGTTGGTATTTATGTGGGTAATAAAACCTCAAAAGGGTTTCCCCTGATCACCACTCTAACCAGGTCAAAAGTCGGGTCAAACTTATATTTAAAAAGCCAACAGGAAGTCTAAAATGCCATTTATGCATAATTAACATTGTAGATCATATACAACCTGTTGGATCATTGTTATAAGTTAGTAATAAGTGTAAGAACATGTCTAAACATGTTCAACCTGACAATTTCCTGTTTAGACCCGGTTCGGAACCGAAAGTCACATAGTTTGACTTTCACTTTGACTTTCAGTTCTGACCCGCTTTAGTATGATTTGAAAATGTCTTAGAGCTCCTTTAGGACCAGGCTACATGTTAGCACAACCCTCTGTGGTTGGTTCATTGATTGACCCATTCATTTACGCGTTTCCGTTAATTGCTCATATGTTGACCATTATGCCCTTATTATCTTAAAACGTGATTTTTGGAAATGTAAAAGAGTAGAAACTTTAATTACTGATATATAAACTTGTATGCAAAAGTTTGACAACAGTTTGACTTGTAGATTAAGAGTTATGCTCATTATCGCAAATTTAATGCTTTATGTTAATAAAACGGCGTAATTGGCGTATAGCCTAGTTAAGTCTACTTTTTGGTATCAAACTTAATACCCACTGATGTAATATATTATTTTGGGATTTTTAAATATTTTTAATAAATTTTAGGCTGAGCATAACTAGTAGTCGTAGGCTTAATCCGGTAATTGTCGGTTTTGCCCTTACGGGCCATAAAATGAGTTTTACATATCTAAATGACTCCAAACCTTTTGCTACTGATCACATATGATAAATAAATTATTTTAAGCCTTCTGGAAATATAAAAATATCAGATTTAAGTATCGGACCCGGAAATGGCCTTTAATCGCCTTATTTAGCGTTTTTAACGCATGGTATGTATTAAAATTATATTGAACATACCCGGGTTGATACCTACTGATATTTTAGGCAAATTAGAATGTTTTAACAGTAAGCAAAGGCTGATTAACTCAGACTTCGGTTTTGAGCCTTTCGGCTTATGTGAAATTACCAAAATGCCCCTACGGTGCATAGTTTGGTTATACTTGGTAAATTCACATATATACTTTAACCTACTGTTATAACTTATCAAAATAAGTATTTTTGCTGATTATATCAGACCTGTAACTCAGATAAATACTTAAACTCTTTTATAACCTTTTAAATGACCAAACTACCCCTACGGGGCCTAGTTTGTGTTTAAATACGTTCGGGCATAATGAAAGATATCTTACTGATGTCACAACATATTTGAGGCATAATTAACTTAGGAAACCTGTATATGGCTCTCATGAATACCCGTCACGCTTATTACGCGTACGGTTCGGTTTATGTAAAAAGTTTACATAAATTAGCCGAAACGGGTCAAACCTTAATGGTTTTATCTCAAAATCCAGAATGTGAATAATAAACCCATATTAGGCAAGTCTCTGAACTTGTCGGGTCTAAATCGCATTCTAAACCGTTCTTCGCTTAATCATGCGTACGAACCGTATCTTCCTGTAAGACTAACCGGTCTAAGCTTAGGCTTAATTAAAGACCCGTTAGCATTCTAATAAGTTATTTATACAATCATTCCAGACTAGAGCCTTCCGGTAAATGGTACCTACGCTTACTTAAGTGAATACGGCTGAGTTATTAAATTCTTACTATTTAAGACAGGAGCTAGCTCAGGTAAATACTCTTAACTTATTTTCCCTATACGGGCTTGGGATACGGCACTATAAAAGTACCGCTTGGTCGGGTGTGTAGTTATTTAAATCGGATTGTGATTGATGTACTTACAACCCGTTTAATATGTATTATTTGGTGTATGGCCTTTGGGGGTTAATGACCATGTCCTGGATATCCTTGGCATCATTCGAAGTAATGGCCACGACTTAAGCACGGGGTGTAGGCATACACCTGACAGCTGCATTATGTAAAAACTGGTAATCCACTCCGAGGTATCATCCTTGTTGGCATTATATCGGAACTGGTAATCCACTTAGGGGATGATAGCCTGTGGGCATTATACCTGTGGCGTGTCAGTTAATCTAGTCCGGCCCTACAAACCGGCCCTAACGGACGACAAATAAGTAAAATTGTATACAAGATTATATACAAATAATTTTCCCAAGTTAAAAAAGGTTAATTTTGCCTCTGTGCATTTTAATCAAATTATAAAAGATATTTTGTGCCACGTGCATTCAAACAAATTTTCTTAAACTCTTTTCAAATGAGTCGATTGAGTGTATTTACCAGTGAAAACTGACGTATTTTCCAAAAAGGTTAAGTAACAGGTACTGAATGAAATTGGCTGGAAGCTCAGGGCGCTAATAAGGAATCTTGCAAGTTCTAGGCGTCTAAAGTCTGTTGAACAAATGATGTGTTTAAAGATCCGCCTGTGGATCCTTTACTTTCCGTTGTAATACTAGATATTACTTTATATTCGGAATGTAATAATATTTATCTTTTGCTTCCGCTGTGCATTTATATAATTGTGTTGTTTGACTATTATGTTGCCAACCACGTCACGATACTCCCCACCGGGCCCACCGGTGACACGTGGATAGTCGGGGTGTGACATTTATCTCCTTTAATTGTGATCGTTTTACCTTTTGGTGAATTTACTTGAATTGACTTTTGATCACATAAAATACTGGCTTTATTGGCTATTAACCAATCTATTCCTAAAACAACATCGAATCCTGCCAGATTCATGGGATAAAGGTTTGCAATAAATTTCTGATTTAAAATTTCTATACTTGCTCCCTGCAAGATTTCAGAAATACTAACAGTTTCTCCATTAGCTGTCTCTACTAAGCATTCTTGTGGTAGTTTAGTTAATGACTGATTTAGAAATTTGCAAAATGATGTATTAATAAAACTTTGGTTTGCACCAGAGTCAAATAATGCTTTAGCAAAGACATCATTAACTAAAAACGTACCAGCTATGACATCTGGAATCATTTTGGCTTCATCTGCAGTTAGAAAAAATGCTCTAGCATTTTTGGTATTCTTGTTGTTTGTAGCTGGAGCTAATTTTGGGCAATTAGGCTTGATATGACCTTGTTCTCCGCAGTTGTAACATATCCTGTTGTTAGCTTTCTTCCTGCATTTTCTTCCTTGTGTCCCAATATTTTGCAAAAGTTACAGTATATGGAGTATCTTCCTGAATGCTTTCTTTTGCAATTCTTACAGTAAGGTGTAGAGGTAGAACCTATATTTTTCCCACGATTAAAATTTCCAGAACGGAATTCTTGTGTGAGTTTCTGGGTTAGGTTCCTCCTTTGATCCTCCTCTCGGGTACGGATTAATTCATCTGTCAAGGTATTTGCTAGTTCTACAGCTTCTTCTATGGTTTGAGGTCTAGCTGCCTTGACTATGTGTCTTATCTCTCCAATTAATCCCCAGATATAACGGGAGATTAATATTGGTTCTGGTGAAGCAAGAGTTGGCACTATTCTAGCATATTCGAAGAATATTTTAGTATATCCCTTACTATCCACACCAGTCATCCTAAGGTTTAGGAATTTGTTTGCTATATGTTCCTTCTCATTGGGTGGGCAGAATTTCCTTTCTACCTTATTCTTAAATTCTTCCCATTCCATATTGTAGGTTCTATCACTTCCTCTTAATTGGAGGATAGTGTTCCACCATTCTAGTGCTGCATTCTTAAACAGATTAGAAGCAAACAATATCTTATCTTCTTCAGCACACTTGCTTATCCTTAAGACTGCCTCAGTCTTCTCTATCCAGCGTAGGGTTGCAATGGCCCCTTCGTTGCCCGAGAATTCCATTGGTTTACAAGACCAGAATTCTTTATAAGAACAACCGTAAGACACGGTTCTTCTCCTTTTGGGAATAGGCATTTGAAGTACGGGTCCATTGTTTACGCTGTGTTCTGGTTCAATTGGTCGCTTACTGCTATGCTTACTTTTATTATTCGCTTCTTGAATCGTTTGAATAATAAATGGCATTGCATCTATGATTCCTTGTGCCACTATATGTTGAACATCACTATTATCCATTTGGTTTCCATTGTTATTGATGCTTGGATTCTCATTAACCACGTTAATGTTACTCTGGCTATCATTATTCAGATTTCCTTGGTTTCCATCATCGGCCATCTAAATTTTAAACATTTATCCATATTAATATCACAAGATAATATTTAATATAGTTAATCACATGACACGAAATCTAGCCAAAAACGTCGATCATTGCGACTTTTACTCTATTTCCATATACTATTATGCATCTATTACACACTAGTACTGAAATAAAAATTACAATACCAACAGAAATAGAATCACACTAATAGTAATATGCATCCGTACACACATATTTTATTATATTATATTATATTATATTATATTATTATTACCATCTCCTCCATCACATCTATGGATATGGATTTATCCAAAAATCCATATTGCGCTCATCGTATTTCCATACGAGACGCTCTCCCACCTGTCGCATTCTCTCACTGCTTTCTAAAATTTCATCACCAAAGGTCCTAAGTTCTTGCACGTTTTCTACACTCATTGGGGGTGCAGGTTCTAGGACTGGGTTCGGAATCTGGGGTGTGGGTTCCTGATATGAGGGTGAAAGTGCCTGAAATCGGTAAGGATCTTCTAAGATCTCCCTAATGTAGTTATCATGGTAATAGGGATCTAAAGGGTCCATACCTGGATAGGCTCCTATTTTCTGTATGGATGTGTCTTCATGTAGCGGGTAACGTTGCACAAAGTCCATATTATCGTCCCACCAGGGGTCGTAATTTGGGTCTAGGGGGTTTGGTGCAGGTACCCTAGGGATTTCTTCTGGGTTAAAGTCATGCATCTCCACTTGGTTTTCAGGGTTTTCTATCTCCATGGGTTGGTCTGGGATTAGTGGTTGTGGGGCTACTAGTTGTTCCAGACTTGGGTCAGCAGCGTTGGTAGCTAGGATATGGAAATTGGCTAGGCTTCTATTAAGCATATCATGTGTATGGGCATCTGTCTTTCGCTTAGCAGCTGCTAAAACTCTTTGCTGTTGCAACTTTCGCATTCTTTTCCTACGTGCAAAGGCTTCCTTACTGAACCATCCTCGTTTCTTATGAGGGAATGGCTCATCCGACTGAGCTTTAAAGGCAAACATCCCTTCTTCCTGATCAGCAGAATACCCAGAAAGGGCAGGCTGTGAAGAGGTACCTTCACTCCTAGGTGAATCAGACAACTAACGACTCATGTCTGAGGGTCCTTGATCACTCATACTGTAAACTAACAAATAGTCAAATAATAGATAACAAATAATTACAGTTATGCACGTATTTCCGTAATTTATTTCCTAACTCAAAATTTAGAATTTAAGTGTCAGCAGAACACTTCGTTGGCTCAGACCAGTGGCTAGGCTCTGATACCACCTTCTGTCGCAACCCCCGATCCCTTATCTGTCCCAGGAACGGGCAGATGCGAACTCAGAGTTTCGGTGGTATCAGCTGGTTAATTTGGCTGCGGAAATTACATCAGGACCGTAGTTAGGAAATATTTATCAGAGTAAAACCACCATATTTAATATTAATAATAACATGGGCAAAACCCAAGTTTCTTATTACAATACGTTTATAGGGATAAACCCTATTTTATTGAATTTAAAAACATCGTCTTTTAACTTTTATAGCCACATTTTTCCCAAGCCTTCAGTGCTCTCCAGCTGGCTTTTTACTAATTGGCTGTCACATTGTGTTACCTGAAACGCGTTTTAAAAACATTTGTCAGTGTGAAATACTGGTGAGTGAATCCCAGTTTAATGAAGAAACATTTTATCAATTAAAACAGTATTGAGAGCGATCACATTGTTTATTTCTACACAATTACTCATTCAGTACTGTCAATCCTGACTTGTGGGTCATATTACACATTGGCTAACTCGTTGTCCAATGGTAACGTACTGTCATCCCGACTTACTACTCGCAGTAGTAAATTTTGTATACAAAACCCCAACATACCGGCAGTAATTGAAGAACTACAAAGACTCAATCACCGCTTAATCACATTGTAAAACAATTAAGGTTTTGTAAAATATTACAAAAAGGTTAACAAAAAGAGGATAAACTCACATTGCTATCTTAGACTTCGCGTAAGGGTTTCCTGGGAATAATCTATAATTTATACAAATGTACATAGGTTAGTATCATAACCCTTTGAAAATATTAATGATACCCTCCCCGAGACGGCATTCCAACAACTACGTCGGGCAGAACCACGACAGTTGTTACGGAACCCTAAATCAATCGGGCAGCGTATCTATTACGAAACTGGGGTTATAATACTTACAACGGAGTAGCACCTCGCTAATTAGGGGGTATAATACCAGCTTCCTATGCCTAATATTCAGAAATTGTGATTGAGAATTGAAAAATGAACGAACTGAATTGAAGCCCGAGGCCTCCTTTATATAGTTGCTGAACTGGACTCTCACGCAGCCCGCGTAAAAGATAAGCGGGGCTTACGCGGCCCGCGTCGTAGCCTGGTAGGGTTTAGGTGATACGGATCATCGCCTAGACTCGCCACGATGTCGACACGTGTTGGCCTCTGGTGTCTCTGCGTTGTTGATCTCACGCGGCCCGCGTAAGATTGAGATGGGGTTCATGCGGCCCGCCTGAACTTAAGAAATCAGACGGAATCAGGTTCTAACCTTCATACCGCTCGCGTGAGGGTTGGGGTGGGTCTACGCGGCCCGCCTCAGCCCTGGATTTAAATTTTTATTTATTTTTAATACTATTTCATATATTTCGGGATTGTTTTCACATACGGAGTGTGTTTAAAGACATATTGGGACATTTTAAAATATACTAGGGTGTAGGAAATATTATGAGGGTGTCGGTTTATTTGAGAGTTGTTACAACAGCATCCTCACTTAAGGATTTTGTCCATTTCATTGAGCGAAATCTTACAGACAACCAAACTGAATTTCAAAAAAACGCTTTGGGTTAGAAGGTATTTGATGTTTGGGTTTTTTGGCATTTCTAAGGTGAATGAGATATATGAAATATGGCGTTTTGGGTTTTTGTTTGTGTTTTTAATTGAAGGTCTGAGATGTTGTATATATAGGATTTTTTTGGCGGTTTTTTTAGGAGGGATTTTACTCTAATTAAGTTTGGCGTTTTATATCTAATGGCGTTTTTACTGGGAATGGTCTGGGATTTTTGTTTTTGGCGTTTTATTTCATGAGATGGCGTTTTGTGTGGAGAAGTCAAAAGACCCTTTTACCCTTAATGAAGCGCGTCCACGTAATAAAATTGATGTTATTTACGAAAACGCCACCGCGCCAATCTAGTCCATAGATTGTTTTGATCGGACGATCGATAAGCGTTCTCACCGTTCTCACACTTTCCACCGTTTTCTATAAATCCCGACCCTTATATATATATATATATATATATATATATAGAGAGAGAGAGAGAGAGAAAATGTATCATACAAAACCCCTTATCATACTTCACGTGCGCAACAACCAGATTAGGACGCGTGGCATGGATTAATTTTTCTCAATTAGGGCAAATTAGTCATTCAACATACATCAGCAGGGTAATTTAGACATTTACTATGATCAAGAGAAGATCGCGAGTTCGTTATCCCCAGCATCCTGGTAATTATGACTTGAATCAATTTCAAATATTTTCCATTTTTCAAACTATCAAATTAGCGGTTATAGGTGTGTGATTAGGGTTACAATCACTTATTGTTTTCGATGGATCCACAGAGCAGTACTGCACGAAGCACAGATGATATTGAAATTAAATATGCTAAAGTCCATGGCGTTCATGATGCTACTGAGCATTTGAGGAATCCGACATCTGACAACAACGTTCTATTAGACGATCTGACCAGTAAGTTGTCAATTAAACTTTTGATTGCTAGAAATGAACATAATTATCGTTGTTTGATGTTAATATGTCGTCGTTCATCATCAGGGGTGTATTTGGAAGCATTATATTTGATCATCATTATCTGAAATCATTGTATTATTAATACCACATGTTATATGCTGGATTGTTGGAATACAACTTGCGTGATTTGATCATCATAATGAAATGATCATCATTATGACTCTTAGCCGCATGTTGGAATACAACATGCGTGATTTTATATATTGCTATGATTTTTTTAAAGTCTTAACTGTTTGTTTGTTTTATAGCTCATTTTTTTTCTTTCAAATTTTGCAGAGATAAAATTGTACATTCCTGAGGTGAATTCATCATGTATTCCCGTCATAGGAATGGAATTTAGTTCCACCGAGCAAGCATATGTTTTTTTATCAGACATATGCCAAGAAAGCAGGGTTCTCTGTTCGAAAAGGAGGTGAACATCATAGTTGCGGTATTATCAAGACTAAGTATTTTGTGTGTTCGAAGGAGGGACACAAACCACAGGTTTTTGATGATCCTTTATCGAAGTTGGCTAAGCCTTACAAAAGTAGGAATAGGCCGACTATTTGAACCAGATGTAAAGCACAAATTAAGATTTGTTTGACGGATGGGGTGTTGTATAAGGTTGATAAGTTTGTTGAAGCCCACAATTATTCATTTGTGTGCCCCAACGATATTCATTTATTACCTGCCAATAGGCATCTTTCTGAAGTTCAAGAAGAGATGGTATGGGAGCTTGGTACTTTAAATCTTGGGCCAGTGAAAGTCTTTAATATAATGAGAAAAAGATACGGAGGTTTTGAAAATGTTGGCGCTACTGTTGACGACTGCAAGAATTTTAGAGCTAGGATACATAGTTACATAGGAGAGTATGATGCAGATATGGTTATCTATCGATTAACCGATAAAAAATAGTTTATGGTTGATTATTCATTTGTACATTCAGTCGATGAAAAAAAGCGCTTAACTGGCCTGTTCTGGGCAGATGGTTTGTGCAAACGTAACTATACTGAGTTTGGAGATGTCATATCCTTCGATGCTACGTTCAAAACCAACAAATTATTGTATATTAGAATGTTTTAACCTTTATTTTTTGTATAATTTTGTTGATTTTTTTATTCAATTTTTTTCATCATTTTGTAGGTATAAAATGGTTTTTGTACCATTTACTGTATTGATAACCATTGTCGGAATGTGACGCTTGGAGCCGGGTTGCTAGCATCCGAAAGCATTGAATCATACAAATGGCTTTTACAATCATTTTTGGACTCATTTGGTCAGTAGCCGAAGGTGGTAGTCACATATCAGGACCAGGGGATGAAACAAGCTATCGAGTGTGTTTTCGACAAGCGTAGGCACCGATTATGTATGTGGCACATAATGAAGAAAGTTGCTGATAAGGTTAGATACAATTATAATATGCGTGATTACTATTACAACATGCGTAATAATTATAGAGTTTTCTGTTTTTTATATGCATTTTACAACAAGCGTGATTAATTAGTCATGATGCGTTATTATTTCATACCTTCTGTTATTGTCAATATTTATGTCATTCTTTTTTTTAATAAGTGGGACATGAGTTGTGTAACAACGAGGATTTCAAGAGACGTATGTGCGACATTTTGTGGACTGATTCGATTGCGCCAGAAACCTTTGAGAGAGATTGGAAACTGATAATGACTGAATTAAGTCTAGTCGAGATGATATGTTTGGCATGAGATCTTCGTGGATACCGGTGTACTATCGTCATGAGCCTATGTCTGGGCTCATGCGGACCACCTCCATATCAGAGAGCGAAAACCATTTTTTCTGTCAGGTGGCGAATTCTCAACTTACCCTTGTTTAGTTTTTTAACCATTTTAATGGGGCAATGGACGTGCAAAGGTTCAACCATCGAAAAACTGACCATATTTCTAGAAATACAACTCCAGATAACTGGTCTGAAACTACCTTAGAAGACGGTGCTATGAAAATTTATACAAGGTCCATCTTTTGTGATAAATAGACAGAGTTATATGCAACTCTGTCTAAGTTCCTTCCTATGGAGACTACAATCTAGGGCGAGATGTTAAAGATATCTATGAAAGATTTCAAATCCCACGGTGAAGGATTTCTAGAGGTAACAGTATGCAGGAGTACTTTATAGGCGAACTTGCGTTATTACATAACAACATGCGTAATTATCCATGATTAATAATTTTCAAATTTTTATGTAGGTTTGTTTCAAGAAGGGGGAAGATGTAATTGGATCATGCAGTTGTCGTAGGTTTGAACAATATGGATTGTTGTGCCGACATATATACTTTGTGTTCAAGATGTTCAAAGTGAAAGAAATTCCCAACAAATATATTATCAAAAGATGGACGAAAGATGTGGTGCCGAATGATCTAAACAATACATTTGATATAAAAGTTGATGCTAATGATGGGCATACTAGAGAGTATCTTGCTAGTAATTTGATCAGAGATTTTGATCAGCTAGTTCTAGTCAGGGATCAAATGAGGCAGATGAAAGAAAAGGTTGATGAACTTCGCATAACCAAGCCTATTGATCCTAAGTTTGACAGATATTCAAAGTTAATCGGTTACGAGCAACCGAACACTGATGCTCCACCTACAGTCCGTGTGCCAACCAGTATAAGGAACAAAGGACGCGGTTCACATAAGCGGATTAAATCAAAGAAAGAACAGATGATTAGTCGAAAAGGTAAGAGAACCCGGACATGTAGCGTATGCAATGGTAAAGGGCATGATATCCGAACTTGTGAAGTTTTAAAGGGTAAGGTTAGTGCTACCGGAAAGAAAGGTAAGTGGTGTGTGATGTGTGTAAAATGCAACATATAAATTACATCAAATGAGGCATAAAACTAACCCTTGTTTAGTACTAATGTTGGAAAAGTGTGCTTTTGTCTTCCTTTTGTATTTTCAGGGTTAAATGAGCTTAAATGAACAAAAGAAGCAAAACTGCAGCCAAATCTAACAATAATACAAGGAAAGAAATAAACGTGGTATGCCCGACCCCTCGACAGCACCTTCCCAAGCAAAAACAAGACATCAGAAGGCTGAAGACGCCCCGTGCCCACCGGACACGGGGCGTGCCCAAGTGTCTGCAGAAAAGACAAAGTTGTAAAAGCTTCTATTTCCCAACACGGGGGCGTGCCCAACGGACATGGGGCCGTGGTCAACGCTAAGATTCGCAGAATCCAAGCAAATCTTGATAGTACAGATACGCTTCTGCACACGGGGCCGTGCCCAGCGGACACGGGGGCGTGGTCAACTAATGCAGACAAACTGCAATTAATGAAGAAAGAGAAAGTGGATGGACATGGGCCGTGCCCAATGAACACGGGGCCGTGTCCGGGCTTCTGTGCAGGCTATAAATAGAGGTACTTGGTTCACTTCAAAGGCATCCCTTGGAAAACCACCTCTCTCACACTTCACCCACCCTCTACCACCATCACAACCCACATCCACCACCATCATCCATCATCCATCATAGAGTGTGTGTAGTAGTCTCAGGATCCAAGATTGATAGTAAGAGTTCTTGACAATCAAAGGCCATGTTTGCCTAAGTCTCTTACATCACTTGGTGAAAAAAATAATTTAGTGTAATACTTTTGTTTTTTAATCTTTTCGCACTTTTTATTTGGTTATGTATTAATGACTTTAATAACTAGTTTCTTATGTTGAAGGTGAAACTTCCTTATCATTTGTCTGTGGTGTCTTGGCGTTATTTTACTGTCTATATAAAATAAAAGATTTACACCATTCATATCTCTACGGTCTATATAGAGATAATTGGCTACCTGGTCGGGGGTTAAGGGAATGGTTTGGTAAGGTTCTTGCCTTGTTCAGCGTATAGATCCTGCAAGGACCTGGGTCAAGCTTAGTAGGACCTCCTTCACTACCCACTGGTATTGGATGGCGGGGGTGCGAATGGCTTGATCCCCTCATATGTAAACTACTATTAATACATTAACACGGCTACTTGGGATTGTATCCCTGCTAACTCAAACCACTTAGCCGAGGGTAACGTCACCTTCAAAAGAGGGGCCTACCACATTACGCATTAATAACTTAATTAATTATCTTTCAATAATCCAACCCTTTAGGATTGTATCCTTGCTGACTCAAACTACTGGGTTGAGGGTAACGTCACCTTCAAAAGAGGGGCCTACTACTATAACTAAGATAATCTCTTAAAAAGTGCAAAAGTCCGGAAAACATCAAAGGTTACACTAAAGGCGAGTCGGATCCAAGTGATTCATCTTGTCTATGTGTTTTATTTTTATTTTTATTTTCAGCATTTTTTAATTTTTATTTTCATGTTTAAAACCTTTTTATAAAATTTTGATTTGATTAGACGTTGAGGATAAACCGGTACTAAAAGCTTTTGTGTCCTTGGACGACCTCGGTATCTTACCAACGCTATACTACGCTCACGATGGGTGCACTTGCCCATATGTGTGTTTAGTGTTAGTAAAATATCGTGTTTTATAAATTTAAAACTTGACTAAAGTGTTAAAAATGGCTTAAAATATACATAAAAACCTATCACACTCGACACGCATCCGTGTGCGTTAGGTGTGATATGATTTTATTAATATTTTGAGCCCATTTTATGCATTAGTCAAGTTTTAAATTTATAAAACACGATATTGTACTAACACTCAACACACACTTGGGCAAGTGCGCCCATCGCGAGCGTAGTATAGTGTTGGTAAGATACCGAGATCATCCAAGGACACAAGAGCTTTTAATACCGGTTTATCCTCAACGTCTAATCAATCTAAATTTTTGAGAAAAGTTTTGAAACATAAAAATGAAAACTAAAATGAAAAGATAAATAAAATAAAAACAAATAGACAAGATAGAATCACTTGGATCCAACTCATCTTTAATGTATCCTTTGATGATTTTCACACTTTCGGACTTTTTAAGAGATTATCTTAGTTATAGTAGTAGGCCCCTCTTTTGAAGGTGACGTTACCCTCAACCCAGTGGTTTGAGTCAGCAGGGATACAATCCCAAAGGGTTGGAATATTGAAAGACAATTAAGTTAGTTATTAATGCGAAAAGTGGTAGGTCCCTCTTTTGAAGGTGACGTTACCCTCGGCTAAGTGGTTTGAGTCAGCAAGGATACAATCCCAAGAAGCTGGTTTAAAGTATTAATAGTAGTTTACATATGAGGGGTTCAAGCTATTCGCATCCCCGCCATCCAATACGATTGGGTATTGAAGGAGGTCCTAGTAAGCTTGAACTAGGTCCTCGCATGATCTATACACTGAACAAGACAAGAACTTTACCAAACCATCCCCCAAACCCCCGTCCAGGTAGTTAACGCGCTTTATATACACCGTAAAGACATGAATGATGACATCATTTACTTTATATAGACAGTAAAGTAACCTCAAGACACCATGAATAAATGATAAAGAAAATTCACCTTCAACATAAGAAACTAGTTATTAAAGTCATTAATACAAACCCAAATAAAAAGTGCCGAAAGATTAAAAATCAAACGTAATACATTAAAAACTTGTCTTCACCAAGTGATGTAAGAGGCTTAGCAAAACATGGCCTTTGATTGGCAAGAACTCTTACAATCAATCTTGGATCCCGAGACTACTACACACTTTAAAGATGGATGATGGATAATGGTGGTGGGTGTTGGTGTTATAGTGGTGGTGGAGTGGTGGCAATGTGGGAGAGTAGTGGTTTGCCAAGGGATGCCTTACAAGTGAACCAAGCACCCCCTTTTATAGCTAGAACGGAGCCCTGGCCACGACCCCGTGTCCAGCCAACACGGCCCGTGGCCATCCTTTTCTCTCCCTTCATTAATTGCAAGTGTGAGTAGAGGGCCCCACACGACCCCGTGTCTCCTGGGTACGGCCCCGTGGTCAACTATTTGCTGTACTATCAAGATTCTGCGTATCTTAGAGTACACCATGCCCCGTGTTGAGCTGGGTACGCCCCTGTGGTGGGCGTAGAAGCTTCTACAGGTTTGTCTTGTTGTGCAGGCTCCTGGCCACGCCCCATGCCCAGCTGGGCACAGCCTCGTGGTCAGGCTCTGTTTCCTTGTTTTTGCTTTGGGGGATGCTGCCGAGGGGTCGGGCATGTCACGTTTATTCCTTCTTTTTGTATTTATGTCGGTTTTGGCTACTTATTTGCTCCTTTTGTTCTTTTAAGCTCGTTTGGTCCTGTAAATTCAAAAAGAAGAAAGAAACACGCTTTTCCAACATTAGTACTAAAAAAGGGTTAGTTTTATGCCTCGTTTGATGTAATTTATATGTTTCATTTTGCACACATCTGTAAGAAAAGCAGAGTAGTTTAGTTAGAGTATAATCCTGGTTTAGTTGACGAAGAGGATGATTACATAGAAGATGGTGACGGAGAGGAAGAGGATGAGGAGGTAGAAGCCGATGATAGCGATTCTGATGAATGGGAAGAGTTTAACGATGATGATGATTGATTTCTTGAACAACAATTGCATACATTTTAACATTGTTTATGCCTTTTTCTACTACATAACATTCTGATTTCAAACTTGCCTTCTCATAATATGCGGTTTTATTTTTTAACATGCGTGACTTTGATAGTTTGAGCCTCATGTTTGTAATAACTAGCGTGATTAAGTCAACATGCGTTATTTTACAAACAACTGATTTTACTATATTGAACCTTATGTTTGTAAAATAACTAGCGTGATTTTACTATATTGGACCTTAAGCTAACATGCGTGAATATACAAGCCTAAGTCAACTGACCATTAACCCCCTCGTCAACTGTTTTAACACCTGTTGACAATTATTTTCATAGCAAGAAGACTGGGTTTTTTTATGAATCATATTACATGCGTTATAATTCTTACAACAAGCGTAATTTCTAACTATCAAACATGATTAACAGGCGTTTTTATTTCTTACATGACAATCCAAAACACCATCCACAGGTGTACCAAAAGCTATCAAGCATGATAAAATTCACATTATATGATATCTATAAATATATCTACATATGATATTTGATTGTCATTACCACCACAAACATACCGGAAGTTTTCACAAAAGAAAGTTTATAACATACCCCAAAACGTCAAAAGAATTTATAAAGCAGACATACCACCTATTTCGATGTGAATATCTTATTAAGCTCCTTATCACTGGTCTCCATCTTCTGTTGCACCGTCTCCACTGCATCCTTTTGTTGGGATCGAACCCTATCAGAGGAACAGATAATTAAAGCCAAAACTGGATCAGAGCAGTGGATCCAGAATAATCAGATGTTTACATACAAGTCTCTCCCCTTGAAAGTGATTTCAACATCTGCTGACCTCCTATCTGCTGATCGTGCAAACTGCTGACCTACAACTGCTGCTCAAGTAAAGACCTGATGAAAGACTAAAGCCCTGTTGATTCAATCTACTGCCTTGAGTCAAGCACTGCTGATCCGGACAAGTACTGCTGGGTTTACAGCAGTGGAAGGTTGCAGCAGCTGATCTATATAGTCTGTTTTGTAATGTAATGTAATAGCAGTAGTTAACATAGCAGTGTTTGTATAGATCAGAGGTTAGAGTTTGTTAGGAGGTTAGATGTCACTTTCATGGTGACGTCAGCTAAGATGCTCAGTGGTTTGCAAGTGCCTATAAATAGTTCAGTACTTTGTACTGTTCTATTAGCTCTTTTGCATCATCGTCTTCTTTGCACGAACAAACAACTGAGCTCTGGCTGAGGGGGAGTTTGCATTCATTCATCAAGCATTGTAATCGTTATTGAAATAAATTCAATCTTCCGATTCATTGTGAAAAGATGTTTGATCAAAGTATTACTCTCGTTTGATTGTATGCAAAGTTTGTTTTCATCATAATTCCGCTGCACACTCATCCATTTTCATTTAATTACAAACACAAAATACAATCAGAAACAAACTCAAATCTAACAATTGGTATCAGAGCCTGGACAGTCAAATTTGATTTAACAATCATTTTGACATAAATAGTTCAGCTCAAAATCATTGATATCGATAGTTTGTTCGTTTTAGTTGAAAAACAGGGCAAGGTTTAATCACCATTAAAGTTGATTAATCAGTGTCTGTAAAACAACCAAGATGACGTCACAATCACAGGATGATAAGAATAATGTTGGCTCGCTTTTTAAACCACCTATGCTTAAGAGAAATGAATACAACATCTGGGAGCGAAGGACGGGTCACATCCTTGCTCAACAGAACACTGGATGTTGGAGGTCTGTCGTTTTTGGTCCCCATGTTCCTATGGTGCCAAGCGCTGAGGATCCAAAGAAGAACGTACCAAAACCTTATGAAAACTATACTGAAACTGATTTTCAAAAGTTCGAATTGGATGCCAAAGCATTTAGCATCATAGCATCTGCATTACCAAATGAAATCTATGCTGGACTGTTGCATTGCAACAGTGCAAAAGAGCTATGGGATGCTTTGAAAGAACAGTTTGGGGGCACTGAAGAAGTCATTGAAAAAATAGGGAAATTCTGAATCAGCAGTATGAAACCTTTTGTCACATTAAGGGTGAAACATTGACCCAACAATTTGAACGGTTCAGTTGTCTCATCAGTGAACTAAGACTTGTTAAGGTTGAATTTCCAAAATCAACTCAAAATAGCAGGTTTCTTAGATCACTACCTGATAAATGGGACACAATTGCATTTGTGACTAGAAACTCTGTTGAGTTCAAAGATCTGACCCTGACCCAACTTCATGGTAGACTCCTGACTTATGAAAGGGAGTTGAACCAGAAAAAGAAGTTGCAAGAGTCTGGAAAAGCAACTGATGATTACTCATTCGGTAGCACAGCTCGTCTGGGTCAGGAAGAATCTGGTGGCAGTAGTAAGGAACAGGGTTATGATCATTTCATTGATATAACAGCTGGTGGTAATTTTACCAACCCTGATTCTCACTCTGCAAACTATGCTTTCACTGCAAACACTGAAAACCAGATGTCAGATAATTTGTGCTTTGAACTCAATGATTTACAACATTTTGATCCCACTGACTTAGAGGAAATGGACATCCTGCACCAATTGGCTTTGCTAAGTGTTAGAACTAGCAAATTCTACAAAAGAACAGGGCGAAAATTCCCAGGTTTACATGGGAATTTGAGGGTTGGGTTGGATAAATCGAAAATCAAGTGTTACAAGTGTAATAGGTTGGGACATTTCGCTAGGGAATGCAGGAGTCAAACTACTGGTCCTATAATCACTCACCCTAGCTCAAATCCTAGACCTCAAAACCAAAGCACTGTGCACTATATCCAATATACCCCTGCAGCCCATGTTAACACTGCTCATTATGCTGCTGCCCCTGTGCCTGTGCACTATGTCCAAACCACTGTTCCACAGATTCAATATGTTCAAACCCTGTCCCCCAGGCACAAGTGCAAGCAGCACCTCAAACTGCTGCTCCAGTAGTGGTACAACCAGATCAGCAAAGCTTTTTCACTCAAGGCTTTGTTGACTGGAGCAGTATGCCTGATGAGCTTAGTGATGAAAATTTTGCACTCTATGCTTCTAATGAATCTTCTAATGATAAATTTTGTTTAATGGCATTAGAGTCAATACCAGAGGGGATTGAAACTGAAGGTGAACAGCTAAGTGATGAAACAGTGGATGAGGTGACTGAAGCAGTTGTTAATGCAGTTGCTGGTGAACTGCTGCTGGGAGAAAATTCAGAAACCCTGATTGAACCACTGACAGACCCATGGTCCAAAGAGGACAAAGAAGAAGAGAAAATTGAGAAAGCAGGTGTGAAAGAAGAAAGAGCTGACGATGAAGAAAATCCTCAATGTGATTGTGCAATGATGGCTGCTGCCAAGGTATCACCTCAAGTTCTTGAAAAACTGTGTTCTGAGAATTGCATTATTGCTTTTGCTAACATCAAAAAGGTAAATGAAAACCTTCGGAGTAAAATCTTAACTGATGAAGTCAAATTTGAAAGGTCTTCAAAAGAACTTAAAAACAAATTGACTGAAAAGGAAAAAGAGATCAGCAGTCTAAAAGAAGAACAAAGCATAACCAAAACTCAACTCCAAACTATGGTAGAAAAATACCAAGTTTGCAAAAAGGAGTTGGAGTCCACCCAGATCACATGTGAAAGATGGGTGGAATCATGCAAAGGGTATGAGGTTATGCTTGAAAAACAGATAAAAAGCAATGTGAAATTTGGTGTTGGTTATAGAAAACATGATGATGAAACGACTGCTTTTGGAAAATCTGTTCAAACCACTGATGTAACCACTAAGTTCATCCCCACAAACAAGAATGGCCAAGAAGTGAAAATCACTGACAAACTTGGTAACAAAATCACACTTGACAGACCAATGGGATCCTCTACTTTTGAGGAGCTTGAAGATTATCAGTTTAAACCAAAATGGTCTGATGAGTGTGATATTCTTGAAAATTTCAAGCCAATGGACTTTACATCAACTGATGGTGTTAAAGCTCCAAAAGCTAAGGTCATACCTCTCAAGGACATCCCAGCAGTGGTTAAAACCTCTGCTGCAAAGGAGTCTGAAAAGAGAAAGAAGAAAGAAAAAATTGATAACTTGTTTTGTGAATTCTGTGAGAAAAGGAATCATCTAACAAAAGACTGTTTCCACTTAAAAGCTTATGATTTAAACAGAACAAGTGTCATTGTTTCAGCTGAAAGTTGCATTGTTTGTGGTAAAACAAACCACAAAACTCAAGCATGTGTGTATCTCAAAAACTTTGATGTGAAAAAGAATGAGTACATTGCTAAAACATCCTTGAGTCCATCATCACCATCAACATCTGTCAAATTCACAAAGAAACAACCACTGTTTGTGCCAGTTCAAACAGCTGTCACAAAACAGCTGAACCAAACATCTGTCATAAGAGATGTTCAGGTTACTGATGCACCCCCTGCAAATCAGTTTAGAAAAGGCAAGGAAAAACACTCTTACCAAAGGATTCCACACGTTTATGAGGCCTACAAAAGGCCCTCTAAACCTAAAGTGAACAGGCATCCTTTTGGTTACCAACAGGTGTTGGTCAAGACCCCCAACAGTGGTTAGCAAGAAACAGTACTAAAACTGTCCAAACCCCTGACTTAACCACTGTCCATATATCTGCATCCATCCCAGACACTGTTGAGACCCCATCCAAAGCCTTGTTGGCTTTGGAGACCCTAATGAACTAATCCTTTTACTTCATGTGCAGGGAGCTTCTGCATGCTTTGATAGTCTTTGGTATGTGGATAGTGGAGGCTCCAGGCACATGACAGGATGTAAAGCCCTCCTCAAAGACTTTAAAATCCATGGAGGGGGTGATATATCCTTTGGGAATAATAGTAAAGGGAAAGTTTTGGGGTCTGGTACAATGCAGTCTGGAAATGTAAAATTTGAAAATGTCAATCTGATAGACAATCTAAAATTCAACCTTCTGAGTGTATCACAAATGAGTGACAAAGGGTTTGGGTCATTCTTCACAAAAGACTGTTGTAGGATTGTTGGACCAGAAATGGTCAAAAAGATTGAAGCAATAATCAAATCTGGTCAAACTAAACTTGTTGCTCAAAGAAGTGGCAATGTTTATGTTGTTGATATGTCAAAAGAGTGTCCCAGAGCTGATGCCTGTCTGTTCTCAGCTGCCTCTAACAAAGAGACAGAACTTTGGCACAGAAGGCTGGGGCACACAAATCTTAAGACAATCACTGAAATTTCAAAAAATGGTTTGGTGAGAGGCCTACCACAAAAATTGTTTTCATGCCCTGAACATTGCATTTCCTGCTTAAAAGGAAAACAACATAAAAGTTCTTACAAGTCCATTGAAGAGTCCAAAACAACCCAGTGTTTGCAAATGCTACACATGGATTTGTTTGGCCCAGTTCAAGTCATGAGCCTCAAAAAGAAAAGATATTGTTTGGTTATTGTTGATGACTTTTCTAGGTTTACATGGACTTTCTTTTTACACTCAAAAGATGAGACTGCAGGCATTTTGCAAGACTTTGTGACACAGGTTGAAAAGCAATTTGACCTTCCAGTGAAAAGCTTCAGGAGTGACAATGGCACAGAATTTAAAAATAAGGAGTTGGATGCCTTCTGTGTGAAGAAAGGGATTGTAAGGTAGTACAGCATCCCTAGGACACCAGAGCAAAATGGGGTTGTTGAAAGAAAGAACAGAACTTTGATTGAGGCTGCCAGAACTATGCTTGCAGATTCAGGTTTGCCATTAACTTTCTGGGCAGAGGCAGTAAACACTGCTTGCTATGTCCAGAACAGAGTTTTAATAAACCCCAGGCACAAAAAGACTGCTTATGAAATTCTGTATAAAATCAAACCACTGATCTCATATTTCAAGGTGTTTGGCTGCCCATGCTTTATTTTGAACTTAAAAGATTCCATTTCAAAATTTGCAGCCAAAATTGATTGTGGTTATCATCTGGGATACTCAACCACTGCCAAGGCATACAAAGTGTTCAATACACGGACCAAGGCAGTGGAGGAGACTTTGAATGTTAAGTTCAATGAACTTTCTTCAATGAAAATCCCAGCAAACCCTGCAGATCTGTTCGATCTTGAAAAATTTACTTTTGAAAATACTGCTGTCAAGACTAACAGTGCAGGTCCATCAGAGGATACAACACCAGACTATGGGTATGAAATCATCATCCCTCAAAGGTCTGCCACAAAGGGAAAAGCACCAGTTGTTCAAAACAGTTGTCAAAGCTCAACCACTGCTACCTCAACAGTTGTTGACCAAAGTAGCCCACCCACCACTGCTTCCACATCCTCAAACACTGCTGACAAAAGTCCTCAAACAGTGGATAAAAGTCAGCAGTTGTCCACTTCACTACCTCCTATTCCACCACCTTTTGAAGCCACTGCTGGGTCTTGAAAGTCACCAGCAGTGGTTAGCTCAGATGATACACATTTGCAGCCTTCACCAACAAATGCCATCATACCATACCAAGGAGATTTAATCTTCTTGAGATCTCATCCACCTGATCAAATCATTGGCAACATAAATGAAGGGGTGCTCACAAGAAGCCAAACCCAAAACATTTGTCTTTTTGCTGGTTTTCTATCACTCCATCAGCCAGTCAAGTACCAAGAGGCACTGAAAGACAACAGCTGGGTAGAAGCCATGCAAGAGGAGCTCCAACAGTTTAAAAGACAACAAGTATGGGAGCTTGTACCACTGCCAGAAGAGGTTAGTCCCATTGGCACAAAGTGGGTCTTCAAGAACAAAACTGATGAAAGGGGCATTGTTGTCAAGAATAAAGCCAGGCTTGTGGTTCAAGGTTACAGACAGGAAGAGGGGATTGATTATGATGAAACATTCGCCCCTGTTGCAAGATTGGAAGCCATTAGACTGTTCCTGGCCTTTGCTGTCAACCACAACATGAAGGTGTTTCAAATGGATATCAAAAGTGCTTTCCTCTATGGTACAATTCAAGAAGAGGTGTATGTATGTCAACCTCCAGGTTTTGAGGATCCATTTTATCCTGATCATGTCTACAGGCTAAACAAAGCCTTGTATGGCCTGAAACAAGCACCAAGGGCCTGGTATGAAACTCTTTCCAACTTCTTACTGTCAAATGGTTTCAAAAGAGGTACCATTGATAAAACACTGTTTCTTAAATGGAGAGGGAAGGATTTAATGATTGTCCAAATTTATGTGGATGACATTATTTTTGGAAGCACATGTAACAAAATGTGTGAAGAGTTTAGAGAACTCATGACAGCTGAGTTTGAAATGAGTGCAATGGGTGAGCTGCAATGCTTTCTTGGTCTCCAAGTACAGCAAATGCAAAATGGAACTTTCATTCATCAAAGCAAATATGCTAAAGAACTTTTGACCAAATTTGATATGAATGATTGTAAACCATGCAGCACACCCATGGCAACAAATAAGCTGGTCATGTCTGATGAAAAGGATGAGCTGATTGACCAAACACTTTATAGAAGCATGATTGGGTCTGTATTGTACCTAACTGCATCTAGACCAGACATCATGTTTGCAACATGTGTCTGTGCAAGAAGTCAATCAGCTCCCAGAAAATCAAATCTCATTGCTGTAAAAAGGATCTTCAGATACATAAAAGGTGCTCCCACACTTGGTATCTGGTATCCAGCTAATGGGAACATCAAGCTTTCAGGTTTTTCAGACAGTGATGTTGCTGGATGTCACACCACAAGGAAGTACACTTCAGGAGGGTGCCAGTTTCTAGGTGATTGCTTGGTTTCTTGGCAAAGCAAAAAGCAAGCAGCAGTTTCAACATCCATTGCTGAGGCTGAATACATTGCTGCTGCAAGCTGTACAGCCCAACTCCTGTGGCTTCAAAATCAGTTACTGGATTTTGGTAGCACTGCCTTAAAAACACCACTCATGTTAGACAGTCAGGCAGCAGAAAATATCATCAAAAATCCAGTTTCTCACTCTACCACCAAACACATCGACATCAGACATCACTTTGTGAGGGATTGCTATGAAAAATGTTTGATTTCTCTGCATCATGTCCCAACTAAAGACCAGCTGGCAGATGTGCTCACAAAAGCACTTGATACAGCCACTTTTGAAAGCATGGTCTCTAGGATTGGGATGCTGAACATGGAATAACAAGCAACATCTTGTTTTTCTATGAATAAAAGCAACAAAATGTTTTCAGAAAATCAAAAATTCATCCTTAAAAATAGCTAAACATGAAATTTTCATTAAAATCCTTAAAAGTCTGCCATAACCACTGATTGTTCAAAAGTTTGCTCTACTTCAAAAGTCTGTCCACTGCTGAAAGTCAACCCCTGTTCTCTCATTTCTTTGATAAACTCTGTTGTTCAAAAGCAGTGTCTTATCCACTGATATGCTATCCACTGATAGAGAAAATCATCCACTGCTTTCATACCACTGCCTTCATCAGTCACTTTCATAAAAGTACTGTCCTTCACTTTCACCAGGGGTTGTCACGTGGGCAGTACATAGCGGTCAGACCTTTTGTAACGGCTGCCACGTCAGCATTCACTTTCTTCCCTATAAAAATCCCCCACTCACCACCAAAACAGGGTTTTACTGTCGAATTGAATTCTTAAAAATTCTCTTCTCAAAGCAGTTTTTCATCTCATCTTTCACAAATTTCTTCGATCATTCTATTCAAAATGACAAAATCGAAGCCATCTGCAAAACCCACATCCAAATCATCATCAAAAACAGCCTCTCAAAAGGCAATCTCCACTGAAATCCCATATAAACCATCTCACAATCTCCTGGGTCTTCTCACAAAACCAGGAACCACAAATGTTTTCGATTCTATCATCGCCAAAATGGCAAAATCAAAGTATAAAACTTTGTTAACCGCCGATGCACCAATCTATTTGGCGACCCAAAGAGAGTTCTGGAAGAATGCAACCCTTGAAAAACAAGGAGACACTGCAAACACCATACACTCTTCTATAAAGGGTAAAGCTGTCCAAATCACGCCACAATCCATTTCAGAGGTCTTTCAACTCAATGATTAGGAAGGTAAAACTTCTTTCACTAAAAACGAGTTACAAACTGACTTCATTGAAAGAGGGTATGAAGCCACAATGATGAAGAAACTTACCTTACAAAAAGGTTATTTTCCTTCTGCAACCAGATTTTTATTTCATACCCTCCTACTATGTGTTTCAAACAAAACCACTTCTTTCAATGAAATCCCTTTAAAGATTCAAAATCTGGGATATGCAATTCTTCAAGAAGAAAATTTTAACTATTCTCGGGAAATCTTTAAAGATTTGGTTAATAATGTTGAAACAAAATCATTCTTACTGTTTCCAAGGTTTTTAAGTTACTATTTTGAAAAGAAATTCAGTAAGGATGATTTAGCATCAATAATTCAAGGTGATTCTACTCAAATAAACAGTTTAACAACTGAAACTTTTTCAAGAATGTTAGCACCTTGCAAAACACAAGCAGAGGTGCCTGAGCAGAATTTAGCAGCTACCACTGCTCCTCAGGTATCTGCTGCTGAGCCCACTGCTCAAGGTGATCAAAGCAGCAGACCAACTGTTTTGAAACCCACACCTACAAATCCCAAAAAGCCAAACAAAAAGAAAAATCAAAAACCCCCCAAACCATTCAAAAAGGCAACTCTGGAGGATGAGATACCAGAGCCACTGCCTGTGACAGCACAAATGTCACAAGAAACCACTGCTGCTACTTCCTCACAGCAGTTGGTACAAATATCTCAACCCATAACCAAAACTCCTCCTGCTTCTTCACAAAAAGATCAGGTTGTACACATTGGGACACCACATCATGATGCTCTGGAAACACTCGTTTCCATCATCCACAGCTCAATTCCCAGAGCAAATCCTCTTTCTTCACCAAACATCACATCCACCATTCCCCCACCAACTAAACTGTTGTTGGATGCAATTGATTTGAACCAGGCACTAACCAGTCCTTCTCAATCACCTATCAATGAGAATATACCTCAACAACTGACTGGGTCTGATGTATCAATCTTTGCTAACCCACCAACACAACCTGAGGAGGTTAGACCCCTCGAGTTACAAGTAACTCTTGGTGGTAATCCAAGTGAAGCAGCCACTACAACTGTTGAACCCACTGGTTTACAGTTGGACAGTGGTTACATCAATAAGACTTCCTTGGAGGCAATTCCTTCTATAGCACCTCTGCCAACCACCAGTGGATTTATTTATCCTACTGGCAACATCAAAAGGTTGTCAAGTGTTGAAGGGAGAAGACCCCAGTACCAAGACAAAGGGGCATCAGTGGTTAATGTTTGGAGTATAATCCCTACCTCTACCACTGATAAAACCACTGTTAGTGGGAAATCAGATGATCCCATTAAATTGGGTGATGGTTTAAAGTACCAGAAATTGACGGGTCGTGTTGAAAAGCTTGATAACTCTGTTGCAGAACTCAAAGATATGCTACAACAGTTGTTACAAGTACAAAAGGCACAATCAACTGCTGTTCCATCTCAAGCAACTGCTCCACAACAGGCACCTGCTACAAATGAGCTCTGGAATCTATTTCAACCTTTTCTCCATCAACAAGCACAAGTAGCAGATCAGCAACATGAAAAACATGTTCAACAGCTGAGAAATGCAATGGAGTCCAGGTTCAAGAACACTCAGGCTGATCTAAAGGCTCTCAAAACTCAGATCCTGCACACCATTGGCACTGCTCCTCCAACAGTTCTCTTCATTGATCAACTTCCCCCAGATAATGCCAAAAAGGGGGAGAAAATTCAAGAGTGGAAAAAGAAGGGAATAGAGGATGGTCTCTACATTGAACCAGAAAATGCAAACATGACCAAACAGATCCCTCTGCCAGATGGAAGCAAGAAAATTGATGTGACCACAAATGCACTGGCAGAAGCAGTTGCAAGTGTAAAAAGGGATAGAGAGGCCAAAAGGAAAGCCCGGGTGGATTATCCAGATCAGGGTACTTCAAGGTCAAAAGATGATGAAAATCTTGTTGATGAAAAGAAGAAGCCTACAAGAAGAGTAAGGCTACCCAAATCCATTCCAACCAGACGTTCAAAGTCTGTTCTAAAACCACCACCTAAAACAGCTGTTGTAACTCTTGTTGTACCCACTACTGTTGGTACTTCAGTGGTTTCAACATTTGCTCCCACTTCAACACACACTACATCCACTGCCTTACCACCATCACCACCAAAAACAAAATCACCTCCTGCCAAAAGGTAGAAGACAGTAGTTGTTGCAACATCTGCTGTAATGACAACAGTGGTTGGAACACCAGTTGTTTCAACAACTGTTAGTCAATCACAAACCACTGCCACTACATCCACCACCATTGTTCCATCCAAAACATCATCAGCCCCTCCTCAAACAAAAAGGAGAAGGCTAATTCTCAAAGATGATGACACTTCACCACCACAAACATCTTCAAAATCTTTAGCTCTTGTCACAATACCAAAACCTGTTCCTCTCTCTTCAGTTCAAATGTACAAGCCATTACCTCCTGCAGGTGTTAAATTTCCTCTTGAACTAGCAGCTGTTAGAGAAGAAATAAAATCTTTTTACTATGAGGATGACCCTGCCAAAAGGAGTTTGCCATCAATAAAAGGATATCCCTGGCCTAAAAATGTTGATGAATATTTGAAAATCAAGGCCAAGCAAGCAGAGGATATCTCAAAAAGAAACACACAAGGGAAATCTGACAAAGAAATTTCAAGAAACTATCAATATCTGCTCACATAAGTCAGATCCCTTGAACAATTTGCAAAAAATGTCAGTCAACAAATTTCAGAAAGAGCAGCTGAAACTTTGAAGAAAGACTACATTGAAAGCATCATGGCTCACAAGAAGTACAAAGGAGAGAAATACATGTACAAAGAGTGGACTGTTCCTGAGCTTGAAAATGAAGCAGCAAGAATTCAAGACATGATAAAAAGGAAAGTCACTCACACTCCTTCTGACTGGGCAAAGTTTAGAAAGAATGTACCTGACAAACAGGTAGAACTGAAAAGAATGAAAGAAGAACTGGTTGCTGCTGAATATGGAAACAAAAGACAAATTGCTAGATGGAAAGAAGATGTGGTCAGGATCACCTACAAAAGGTTGGAGGAATTAAGAAAGAAAGATCCAAAAGTTCCTCAAAAGCCTGACTATCCTGAAGCAGATGTTTCAAAAAGACCATCAAAGCTGCAAATCAGGAGAGCCACTGCTCCAACTGGTGCTGCCATCTATAAAAGAAGGACACACAAACAGTTGGGAGGTGAAACCATCCAAGAGATGATAAAAGGAGATGACCTTGTAAAAGAAGGCATAAAGAAAATGATCATAGAAACTCTTGGTTTGGATCAAACTGCAAATACTGCTCAGCCAGTTATGAATAGGCCAGCCTCACCAAATACCTCTGCAAATAAACATCTCCCAAGAAACCCACCAGGCTCAAAAATACAAAAGTGGGAAACTGACAAACAGACCTGCGTATTGACTTTGCTCAGGTCTGGTGGAGAAGTGGAGAAAATATCAAGGGAACAAGCTCTTGGCCTGAGTCTTGAAGATTTGCAGGATCTCCTTGATCTTCCACTTAGCAGGGATGATGAAGACACAGATGCCCTAGACTTTGAACTACAATTTAAAGGTCAGATAAGGGAACTGTTGATGAGGCAATAAAGAATTCCACAATAATGAAGAGTTTTGGCATTATCTGTTCCAGGGGGAGATTGTTGGGATCGAACCCTATCAGAGGAACAGATAATTAAAGCCAAAACTGGATCAGTGCAGTGGATCCAGAATAAGCAGATGTTTACATACAAGTCTCTCCCCTTGAAAGTGATTTCAACATCTGCTGACCTCCTATCTGCTGATCGTGCAAACTGCTGACCTACAACTGCTGCTCAAGTAAAGACCTGATGAAAGACTAAAGCCCTGTTGATTCAATCTACTGCCTTGAGTCAAGCACTGCTGATCCGGACAAGTACTGCTGGGTTCACAGCAGTGGAAGGTTGCAGCAGCTGATCTATAGTCTGTTTTGTAATGTAATGTAATAGCAGTAGTTAACATAGCAGTGTTTGTATAGATCAGAGGTTAGAGTTTGTTAGGAGGTTAGATGTCACTTTCATGGTGACGTCAGCTAAGATGCTCAGTGGTTTGCAAGTGCCTATAAATAGTTCAGTACTTTGTACTGTTCTATTAGCTCTTTTGCATCATCGTCTTCTTTGCACGAACAAACAACTGAGCTCTGGCTGAGGGGGAGTTTGCATTCATTCATCAAGCATTGTAATCGTTATTGAAATAAATTCAATCTTCCGATTCATTGTGAAAAGATGTTTGATCAAAGTATTACTCTCGTTTGATTGTATGCAAAGTTTGTTTTCATCATAATTCCGCTGCACACTCATCCATTTTCATTTAATTACAAACACAAAATACAATCAGAAACAAACTCAGATCCAACACCTTTAGATAGAAGTAAACCAAGTGATCAGCAGAAGTCTGATCCCTCATGAGCTTTATGCCTTCGTCCCTTAATGAAGATTTTGGTTCTTGAAGTAGTTTTCCCCACACTTCTTGGTTCATCTTCTGCTGCTCAAGGACCTTCCTCTGCACATCAAAAACACAGTTAGTGGAGTTTACATCCGATGCAAGTTCAATCAACCTGCGGCTGGAGAGGAGCTCCTTGATCGATGTACTTGCGGGGTCTATCGACATTTTTGTAACTTAGTTTAGGTTGTTAATTTTTGGCAAAAATCAACTGGGTTTTTGATTATGTATGAAGATTGTAATTTATTAGGGTAGTTGGGGGGAGGATTTGGTCAGTGAAATTAAAATCTAACACAATTACCAGTCATGTCGATGGTAAGGCTATTTGTAGATATGATTATTATTAGTAATGTTATTTTTTAATTCAACTTGTTGTTAGTTTAATATTTTTAAAAAAGCATTAGTGTTTATGGAATTCACTGCACTCGTTTTTTTTTTAAATTTTATCTTATAGAATAAGCATTTTTTCACTTTGAATGTGCGTTATTATTTAACATACCCAATTATTGAACATGCGTCGTTTTTACTATTAACCGTACTAAACCTATAAAATTCCAAAAAACATTCACAGTGACTTCTGAACCAATAATTGTGATGCTCAATAATTATAGATGATCTTTAGCTGGGTGTTTGCTTTTATATTTCATTGAAAGACCTACGACATACTGTCTTCAAAGACGGCATAATCTTGTAATTCATCTTCTGGATCTTGTTCATCATCAGGTATGAGTGTTTATCTTAAAAAGAGGATCGATGAACAAATTGCTGAAGACAAGTCTTGTAAATACTTGTTGGAAACTAAGATTTCTAGGGTCAGTGAGAACATGAAGAGGAGAGAAGAAATATTGAATTTGCTGTCTGGTATGAAAGAGTCCAATGTCCGAGAGGTGGCTATGATGTTTATGGTTGATCTAGGAGAGCGCGATGAGAAACAGTTAAAGGAGCTTGCGGATGCAATAACCGTTTTAAGATGCTCCATGGACACTAAGATAAAGTTTTTGGATTCCTTTTTCTGACTGGTTCAAGCATGTGTACGTGTTTGTATTATGAAGTATTTCTGTTTGTTTTATGATTTTGTGTAGTTTTATCATGTGTCTTTGCTTTATCTAAGTGGTTTTCTCTGTATCACATTTGTTTTTGAATAAGGAAACATACTTGTTGTGTTTACATTTTTAATGTTATCTGATAATATAGTATAAGAGTAATCAGCAAAATAAAAAAAATAAAAAATAAAAAAGAACAGTTCAAATATGATTGTAACAAAGTAGTTCTACGACATAACATTTGTTTACACTTTGTCACGATTAAAGAACTCATCCAAATGGTCCCTGATTTTGTTATCTAGATCGTTCAACACATCTACGCTGCTTGAGGTCTTCGCAAATTTCTTAGCTTCGTCAAAGACTTTTTTCCTTACAAGATTGTAATCAGACAATACAATCTTACTAAGATACTGGTACCTCAAGAATCGAAGATGTGAATCTTGAATGTTCTTTTTATCTTCGTTCACAAACCCCGGATTCCATGGTGATTTGCCCTTGTACGTCTCCATATGTCTCATAGTGAAGACACCACAATCAACTCCGTTTTGAAGAGTTCTCCAATCCATTTCTTTCCTTATTATTCTTGCTGTTTCCAAGTTTTTAATCCATTCTTTTCGTCGTATCTTGTCTTTTAGGTATAGAACTAGAACTTTTCGCTATAATCAGATAACAAATTATATTAGTACATACTCATTATAATATATAGTCGTTTTGTATATAAAGCTGAATTTTTGAGATTTACCAGCATTTCAGGGTGCCCATGGTAGCGTTTGCTAAACGATTGTTTAATCCTAGAGTTATCAATTAACTCAATTTCGCCATTTTTCAAGTGAAAGCATATGCAGAAGAAATGCTCAGATAGTAGTACTAGAATGAAGATAAGATCCACTATTTCAAGTTTCTTGACCTCATATTTACCCAGTTTATCTTCTAGGTTTGATGCAAATACTTTAAATCGTTCATTGTCATTGTAGTTGGGCCCATACATTGCCTCATGCTGCAAAAATATATATATATATGTGTTATTAAATGTTATGTTTATGTTTTCAACAACAGGGAAATGTACATGCGCGATATACTGGATTAGTATATGTATGCTTATTTATATACAAAATGAACAAACAGGCGTGATTAACATATAACTTGCGTGATTAATTTTCAACACGCGTGATTAACATATAACATGCGTGATTAACATATACAACTATATAACATGCGTGATTAACATGGAAATGTACATGTGTTATTAACAGTTATAAATATATAACATGCATTATTTACTTACAATCATTGTACTTGGCAAGAACAGCCTGTATGGTGATGATTTTTTCCCTTTTTTTCTCTTCAAAGTTCAACACATCTACAAAAGCGTCTACTCCATTTGAAGCTATGAATTGTGATGGGTGAAAGCTTTCTAAAATGATTTTGAATGTTTCCACTCCACTTTTAGACTTGTACATCACTGAGCTGTTGTTTAAAACCAAAAGGGACCATTTCAACAAATGGTGAACTTAAATAAGTCAATATTTTAAGTGTTTTAAAGGAAATAAAACCTTGAACTTACCTAATATTTCCGATCGGAGCTAAGAGGTATGTGATGATCGTTTGGTCACGTTCTCGGAGTGGCTCATATAAGCTGGTTATCCTGTTGCAATAAGGTGATCGGTATGCATCACCTAATTCTGCCATTCATTTTTCGTTCTTATCCCTCCACTTTTTTATATGCGTTCTCACTAGTTCATCCAATCTTTTTTCATCCATTTTTTTCGTTAGCAGTCACAGGAGTTTTTTGTTTACTATTCATTGATGTTTGTAGGATGGGAGCCAATCTTAAAAGCGTCTCCACCTGTTGGGATTGAACCCTATCAAAGGAACAGTTGATTAAAGCCAAAACTGGATCAGAGCAGTGGATCCAGCATAAGCACTGCTATATACAAGTCTCTCCCCTTAAATGTGATTCTAACAACTGATGGCCTGTATCTACTGTCTTCATACAACTGCTGTTATGCAAACAACTGATCATATATAAAGACTGATGAAGACTAAAGCCCTGATGATCAATCTACTGTTATGGGTCAAGCACTGCTGAAGAAACAAAGTACTGCTGGAGTCACAACAGAGGAAGGAGAAAGCAGTAGTTTAGTCTTTCCTTTGTAATGTATTGTAATCAGTAGTTAGCTAAACAGTGATTGTAATAGATCAGTAGTTTCAGGTTGTTAGGAGGTTAGATGTCACTTTCATGGTGACGTCAGCCAAGATGCTTCAGTGGTTTGCTCGTGCCTATAAATAGAACAGTACCCTGTACTGTTCTATTGGCTCTTTCACCACTTTTCTTCTTGTACGAACAATCACTTGAGCTCAGGCTGAGGGGGAGTTTGTGATACATGCATGCATTGTAATTGAAGCTTGAAATAAATTCAATCTTTCGGTTCTATGTTAAAATGTGTGTTGAAAGCATTTCTCCTATTTGATTGTGTGTGAAAGTTTGTTTCCATTTACATTCCGCTGCAATTACTTGTTCATCTTCATTTTAATTAAACATAAAACACAATCAATTGAAACTCAGATCTTAACACCACGATAGCATTTCTGCATCCGTCACTTCATCTGTTTCTTCAGCGGATGTGTTGGGAGGCATTTTTTTACCATAGACGTCAGGGTTTATCTTTTCTAGTAGCATTTCTGCATCCGTCACTCTGCTAAATTTACCTCTTGTTCCATTTCGTGTACCACATCTGTTGCTGCTTGTATCACTGTTTGTATGATCAAGTAGGTTATTTTTAGTATACACAAGTAAGAAGACGGTTACTATTATAGCAATGATCAGATTTGTTACCTTCTCTCGTCTGGTTGTATACACCTGGTTATGTGGTTTGTAATTTTGCCAGGCATGAGTCTGAAATACCCCCATCGTCATCTATCACATTATCAACATCATCACAACCTAAAAAATCACAAAAGTTTTCTCATCATTTAACTTAAATTGACGTTAATCTAAAAAAATTACACAAATTCTTGTCTACCTTTTGTTTTTTCTGTGTTTTCATTTTGTATGGTTGCATCTTTATCCCCTCTTAACTCTTGAATATTATCGGCACCCTCTCCAACTTTGTTTACAAGAGCTTCATCACCTCCAGAAGTTACATGATCAGCCGTTGAGACGGTATTCTTAACTGTAGCATCCCATCTTTTACACATTCTCATTATATCTGGATCCTAGTAACACTTTTCCTTTGCGTCGGTAATGATTTTGTTCATTTCCGTAACGAAAGCAATGCATTTATTTATGTTACTGTCCATGTTTTTCAACATCACCTGCAGGATTTAAATTTTATTACTAACATGCGTTTTTATTATACAACATGCGTTATTACGTTGTTATCAGTTTGCATAAGTATTTATCCAAGGAAAGTGTATTCATAACATGTGTTATTATGTTTCTAAACTAGCGTGATTTTTTTCTTAAACATGTGTTATTTTTTTAAAATCTACATAAGTATTTTTATAATATGTGGTTTTTTTAAACATGTGTGATTATGCATAAAACATGCGTTATTTTTATAACACTTGTTACTGTATAAAACATGCGTTATTATGTTAAATTGTGTGTACTATTATATGCCATGCGTGATTATTTTTGAATTCAAAAGAGTGTACCTTCTTATATTTGTGTGAGGCTTCCCGTGTACCATCGTCATAGCTTACCCCGGTTAGCTAAAGCAGAGTGCTGCAGTAGTCAATAAGTTTTTGCGTTTGTGACCCGATGCCCATAACTAGGTTCAACTCTGAAATATCATCACTAGGATTCCAGTCCTCAAACCAATCAGTAGTCGATGGTATGTAACATTCGTCGATTGAATCTTTCTCAGCCTCATTTCTTCTTCTATAGACCTTTGTGGTATCCACAAGTGGTATTATGAATTCATCTGTCGTAGGCTGATCTGTCATTTCTAATGCGATGATGTTTTCTTGTACTGCAGCAGCCTCGTGTAATGGGATGTTGTCATTGAATAGGTCTGTCAATAATGTCGAGTCTGTTGATCATACTGATTCAGGTCTTCTAATGGCGTTGTCGGAGCCTGTTGATGATCATCGGTAATGACGTTGTCCGAGGCTTTCGCATGCTGTTGATCCCGCTGATTTAGGTTTTCACCATCCACATGCTGTTGGTTTTCATTGCCATGCATTTGTTCATCTTCATTGTAATCTTCAACATCTGATAGTGGCCCATTATTGTATATATGCTCTTCCATGTCGTCAATCATACGAGATGTCATATACTTTATGATAGGCATTTCGACAACTTCTTTGAAAATTTGGTGCCTTTTGTTGTACTCATGGGCGTACAAAAGCTGCATATAATTATATAAAAAAATCAAATGATATTAACAATCATGTTTTACTTAATATTTTAAAGATGTTCGGAAAACGTACCGTAAGAAATGCAACAGGTCCATTATATTGTGAGTCCAATTTTTTCCAACCTTGTCTAGTTCGTTTAAGTGATTCTAAACAATCGAGCACCAATCTTGCTTCGATATGTCTTCCTCTTTGTCAATTGCAAGAAGAAAACTTTGTTTAACTGATGTTGACTTTGTAATCTCTACAAATAACGTGTTCCAGTAGGCCAAAAAATTTAACTTGAATAACCTGTCGCCATTTGTTTGTTGTCCCATAGCTTGTGCAACCAATGAATAAGTAATTCTGTTGTTGTCGAGCCACTGGTTTTTGAACTCATCAATAGTTGTCTCGACCTCGTCAGTAGCAGTATTTTTTTCAACTATCGCACCTTTCCGAGGCTTATTTTTTTGAAGTACCGGATTTGGTCCTTTTGGAATACCAAACACATCATATACTGAATCTCTTGTGATTCGTATCTTATGATTCCGATGTTTAGTGTGCTATATTGCTCGTCATAGTTTCGTAGGAGCCAAAAACCCAGATGTGTACTTATGTAACTAACCTTTATATCAAGAACAGGACCAAATCCCATGCTTTTGGCATCCGCTATCTGTGCTTCTGTAAACTGTCTTATTGTATCCAAGAAAGCAGAAGGACTACACCTAAGACTTAATGCCTCATGATGATATGCATAGAACGGTCTTGGTTCCGTCCTAATTGGTTCTGGTACTTTAATCGTTTTTTTAATCTTTGTAGGATCTATGTGCCTATCTTGTTTCGACACTTTGATCTTCTTTATGGGTTCCTCAAAATCATCATCATCATCTTCATCAGTTATATTACTTGGCCTCTTTTTTGTGTTTTCGGCTTTTTTGGTTTTCAAAGCTTGAATTGGTGCTTCAAAATCATCATCATCTTCAACATTTACTTTCTTTGGCCTTTTATTTAACTTTAACTTTTGAGGTTTGTTTTTTTGCATCGGCTGAATGGGGGGTTCGAAATCATCATCATCAGGAACCCCTGCATACATATTTCAAGTCACAAAAAATCCCGCACGTTACCAAAATGATGATAAAAAACATATGACTGACGCACTGCCGGAGGTATAACCAAAAATCATTCAACACCACCAACTTACATACCAGGCAAGTCAACAATATCATTTTTTAGAACTGGAAGTTAACAAAACGGATGAAGATGATGAACATGATTGTCAAAACCCCCCAATATCAGATAACGCATGTTAGCATACATCAATCTGACAATCATTTTCTAAAAATGCAGGTTAACAAAAAGGGGGATGAACATGATGAACATTAAGACCCCCAATATCAAATAACGCATGTTAGTAACAATCAATCGGACAAAACGCATGTTGTGAAAAATCAAGATATCAATACGCATGTTACCAAAATCAATTTCACAAACCGCAAGTTATAAAGTCCCAAACCGAATTATACGAAATCAAATAATCAAACCATAAAGATGGGGATTTTAGGGGAAACCTGGATTGGTGTTCGTAGACTTCACCGGATCGTTGTTTTTTTTTTTTTTTGCTCATTCTCTCTCTTTTAGCTACGTTTTTGTTGACCATTAAACCAATGTTCAGTGTCGGCAAGGTTGTAATCGTAAAACCAATGTTAAACAAAAGGGATGAACAGATGATTAAATCGAATGGTTTACCTCCTAACGCTGTAATCGTCATTCCCGTTTTCACTTCAAATTGATATACGTTTTGATCAATTTTCCGTCCAGTTGTCGTTTATACTTCAGCGAGAATCATGGGTTCTAATTTTGTATTTTGATTTGAGAAGATGATGTAGCCGGGTATTTTGATGGGGGTAAATTTACGATTTTAACCTTTTGGTAGAACAATTACCATTTTGCCACCGCTAATCATCATCAATTTAATGACGCACAAATCAGATTGATCGGACGGTCAACATTGTCACGTACGTAATGTAGGATTAGTGGTAATGTATGATAACAGCCCTCTATATAGTAGTTAAGAATCTTGTGTAATACATGGATTAAATAAATGTAATGTAATGTTATATATACTTCGTAATATAAAGAAATTATATTTTTTAAAACTGTGTATTGCACTAGATAATAAAGCTGTACATTATACGAGTTGAATAAAATATAAGTCATTTGTTAACCCATATCATCGTTAAGATATGTACTAAAAAATAAAATTCATAATCTTCTACCTTTCTAATAAAATATTATCCTCAAGTTTAAATTGTTAGTTTAAGATATTTCTAGATAGGCCAAAATATAATCACAAAAACCAAACTTTGTATTATTAAAAAATAAAATTCATAATCTTCTACCTTTCTAATAAAATATTATCCTCAAGTTTAAATTGTTAGTTTAAGATATTTCTAGATAGGCCAAAATATCAATCACAAAAACCAAACTTTGTATTAATATATTATTTATTTTTATTTTCATTATAAAAATGTTTATTATATCGATTTTGTTGCATAATTTATAAATTAAAGTATTGGTACCAACATTCTATCACCATTGTATCTTTAGTTCAAGAACCATCTCCTTAATCACTATATCCATCGCGTATCGGGTATATTCATTAGTTCTTTTTAAAGATCTAACTTTTTTTATTATTTGGTATATAAAATTAGATTTATTCAATCTGTACAATACACAAGGTTTTTTTAAATATATAATTTTTTTTATTATTTAGTATACAAAATTACATTATTCAACTTGTGTAATACACGAGTTTTAAAGATATAACTTTTGGTATATAAAACTAGATTTATTTAATCCGTACAATACACGGTTTTTTCAAGATATAACTTTTTTTGTTATTTAGTAAAATTACATTTATTCACATGTGTAATACACGGGGTTTTAAAGATATAACTTTTCTATTATTTGGTGTATAAAGTTAGATTGATTCAACTAGTACAATACACAGGGTTCTTAAAGATATAACTTTTTAATTATTTAATATATAAAATTACATTAATTTAAACCGTGTTATACATGAAGTTTTTAAAGATATAACTTTTTTAATTATTTGGTATATAAATTTACATTTATTCAACCCGTATAATACACGGGGTTCTTAAAGATATAATGTTTTTACTACTTAATATATAAAATTATATTTATTCAACACGTGCAATAAACGAGGTTTTAAAGATATATAATTTAGTATTTAATATAAAAATTATATTTATTCAACCTGTGTAATATACGGGGTTTTAACCTAGTATGTGTGAATATATATTCTTTTTGTGAATGAGAAATAATATGACAAATTTGCTAAAGAAATGAACAACTTGCTGTATATGGTTGAGGATAGGTTGGAGAAAGGGAATTGTATTCAACTAGCGGGAATATTCGTGCTTCGCACTGGGCTGGCGACAATTCAGTCGGTATCCCTTTAGTTGATTACGGTCTGACACTCGCTATAGCAAAGAGGAAACCCAAAAACATAATTTCATAATATGCACAAAAGAATCTGAACACATGTGTCATTTATAATCTTATAAATAATTGTTGGAATTATATATATATATATATATATATATTAAACCCATTAAGTCTAACCAACTTTCAAATTCATCTCCACCGTCGGATCATGCTGAGATTAAATCTCAGCCGTTTAAACTCATAAAAAAAAACCGCTATCATGGCGGTTCAGGGAGGTTATTTGCGGTTTTCTAAGCTAGTGGTTTGTTCCACCTTTTTCTACACATGATCTCCACAACTTTGGTGGTTACATCCTAATTTTTTCCATAAACCGTTTTTATGCAGTCAATGGAAGTTTTTAGCAGTTTAGCTCTCCAAACACGTTCGCCGATTTCTCCTCCCCAACCAACCCAGGCAACCCATTATAAATCCTCCACCACCCACCATCGGCAAAGACTGCTATTTTGCGTTTGTTATATTTCTCTGATCTCTTGAAGCTACTTATGGTTTTTCCCCACTGTAATCGATGAAGAATTAGTGAACCACACCATCGCATGACATATATGTTCGTCTTTGTGAACCTAATTATGGTATATCCTGGAACCCCTTCTTCTCTCCTCTCCTATCTCTCTAGCGATGACAAAAGCACTTCCAAAAACAAAGATCAATGCAATTCTGATAGTTGCACTGCAACAATCGAACCCTAATCGAACAACCATTGCCCTCGCTTCGACGACTCCTGCAATTTGATCTATTCTGTTTCAGATGACCAGGTAACAATCGAACCCTCTCTTCAATTTTTCTAATTGTGGCTTTGTCAATTTTTATTTGGTTTATCATCACGACGACTTAAAACATAGAATCTAATTTCTCACAGTGATGGATAGATTCTATGGTGGTGGTATGAATGGTTTAAGAGGTGTGAGAACTCCACTGTTTAACAAAAAGTAAGCTTAAAAAAACTCTCACATAGAACTGAAATTGGTCTTCTTCGTTAATTTTTTTGAAATCTGGCTGAAAATGAAATTGTTGAGTTGTAATATGTGTTTTCATCATGTTTTTGCTACTTAAATCGTAAATTTAAGTTCTATGTCTGTTTGTCAAAATAAATCTTTTAGAGCACAATAATTACACATGTTTGATTCTGTTTTGAATTGGAAAAGCATCAAATTGGTACCCCCGCAGTTTAATAATCTACTGAACTTTGGTTTCATAGGTTGTTTATAGGGTTTGGGGAGAAATGATGAGCAGAGGGATCCTGAACATGGAGATGTGGTACCGGTAATTTGGACTTTTGGAGTATTTTGATTTTGGTTTACCAATACAACCTGTTTGATGAAATGGCTAAGTAAAATTCAATGTAAGGTCCTTTTAATTTTGTTCTTGGAAATTAAACAGGCTACATCTTTACTTAGAAGTGCTTTATCAAGAAGAATTAATGTCAGCTGATCTGTCATCTAAAACTCATGAACTTTTTAGAGTTACAGAACTTCTTCAACTTCAGATTCAGATAACAAAGACGATGAAATATACACATTGGTGCGTGTTCTAACTTCTATTACGAACTTTAGAACTATGCATGTCCTTTATATTTTCTGTTGGTTTAGACTTTAATGTGGTTTGTGTAGGCCGGTGCTCTTGAAAACATTAAATAGCAATTTCAGATTGAGAGTCTTGAGCTGAAACATACTGTTGATGAACTGAGGTATAATTGTTTTCTCTTATATGATTCTATATGTATCTTTGGTAGTGTGTTTATTAGAAGTTGGTGGTCTTCATGAGTTTTAGATATTTGCTAACAATCAACTGTGGTGTTTTTTGGATGCTATTTGTAATTTAAGGGCAGAGACAAGGTTACATAAGGAAAATGCTGAAGCTCAAGCAAAGGAGCTTATGCAAAGAAGAGAACAGGTTGACGAACTTATAGAAAAGGAGAGTGGCCACTGAAGATGTAAGTTACATATTTGTCATCATACATTTTATACATTTATTGCTCTATTTTTGTGTGAAAAAAAGGCAAGATGTGGCTCTTCATAACAACCAATACTGTTTGCCTTGTCTTGCCCTGACCATAAGAAGCTCACATGCTTCTTTTTGGTTGCTCTACTGGATGCTTCCCATCTTGGTTTTAAAAAGCGTGTGGCGCTAATTATTTATAGAAGGGCTGGAAGTTTTGAACAAAACTGTAACCACGTACCAAAAATACCCGTTACATGACCCGCCATCCGCTTCCTGTTCATTTTCATCGAGTTAAACCTCACATTACTTTTAGCAAGCACATCAAGAATGGGTAGCTGCTCCAAGTTTGCCCTTCAACCAAAAATAGCAAGCTTCTTCGGCACCTAGTGGTTCTAGCTATACACCATTAATATTGTCATTTTGTACATGTGAACATTTTCTTACTCTCTTCAACTATTAGTACTGTCATCATAGGAACATGGGTGCCAATTTTAACCCATTGACTAGCTCATGGGTGGGTTAAGTGTTTTTTTGCCATGCTAAATATTTTTATTTTGAAATTTAGATTATTACTTCAATAATAATGTTGTTTTAGTCATCATAGATGGAATATTCTTTTTATATTGTAGTATCATTTCCATGAACGCAATATATAAATATTGTTCGATATATCCATGTCTCATTCATTTTTTTTTTTTGCTAAATCAGGATTTCAAGTGGTACAACTCCTCGTCCTTACAGTCCATACAATGTCAACCGAAGGAGTCTTTTAATGGTTTAGAGGCTTAACAATACATTATTGCAGAATGTAACTCTATTTCGATAGTAAAGATCATGGTGGTTTGCTTCTTGCAACATTTATGTTTTTATAGTCAAATACAAAAATGAAAAAGGATTTTGATGACATTTATTTCTCCATGCTTTTATTTTTATTGTAGTTTTTTTACGCTTATATACCAAACTCCAAAATTTAATAGACTTGCGATTTCCTAATCAAGTTGGATCGCTTGTATTTGCCATCGTTCAACTTCTTGGTGCCAATTGCATTAACTCTATGACAACATCCTCAAATTGAAGGCGTATCTATATAGTGGGAAAAGTCATTTTACCTTTACTTAAACTTCCTCTGCAACCATTGCTAAGTTTGCTAAATCGTAATGGTGAGCCACGGTCATCAGTTTTAGAGAGCATGTCAAAGTCGTTAATTCAATTTTTTTATGACATCAACGGGTGGGAGAATATGTTCGGAATTAAATGATGGTCGTGGTCCGTATATATTTTGCTTGAATGGACACAACTATCATAGAATTGGTACTCACTTCTAACCCATGACGATGGTCGGATTAGATTTTTCCCAATTATATATTTATGACACGGCAAATGAAATTGAAATTGATAATCGCCTTTCATTCGTTTTCCTTTTATAAATTAAAGTCGGTGCTTTTGTTTGTAATGTTGTTTAAATTTGTGTACACTTAATATCATTTTCATCGAACGGGTCAAATGGTTTGAAATCGATACATGATTGAATCTTTTAGGGAGAATTTGGTATTTTGTTTTATACAGTTGAACTAGGGATGAGCGTGGTATCGATACCGTACCGAACCGAACCGGTACTGAAAATACCGGTACCAAAATTCGTCAAAACTGGGTACCCGTACCGAAATATTATTCTGTACGGGACCGGTTCGGTACCATTATTTGAAAGTAAAATTCGGTATTTTACCGGTACCGCACCGAACCGATATCGATACCCATTTTAGAAAACGCCTCATAATGCCCCATTGCTGACTAGGCTACCACATGACGCAAAACGCCCAAGGGTGGGGTGTTAACCACTACACATTGTCTGATATTTTTAAAAAGAAGATGAAAAAGGAGAAAAGAAAAAAAAAGAGAAGCAATCCCAAACACACTTAATATAGATTATTTTTGTTTGTTACGTTGTTAGTGTAACCCGTCCAACGGACGGGTATTAAACTAGTTGTTGTTTGATCGAAATCGGTGCGGTTCGGGCAAAATTGATTTTATAGTTTCCTTGTAATTTCTAAAAGTAGGAAAATAGAAGGAAGCTAAATGTTTAAACATAAAAAAGGTTGTGATTTGATTTATTTATTTGGAAACTATTCCTATATTTTACTTTGGCTCATTCTATACGCACCCCCCTATTACTGATTACACCCCCTTGTGAGAGGAAAACTGTCGGTTCCACGCAGGCCCCACCTGTAAGTATGTGAGAGGAGGGGGGTGTAGAAAGTAATGGGGGGGTGTGTATAGTAGCACCCTTTACTTTCGGTTAGTGCATGACGTATGGAAATGGAAAATATCAAATTTATCAAAGTCTAAAAATTAAGAGAGTAAAAGAAAAAGTCACCTTAGCTACCGAACCAGGATGCAAACTTAAACAAGGTTAACAAATAAATCCAAAAACTCGATAGGCCGTAAAAAAAAGTAAAATAAAATAATATTAAGTTACTATGCATCATCTTTAGAAGTGTAAGTATATATAATATAATATAATATAATAATATATAATATAATTGGAAGATTTTTAATTTAAAAGATTCCATAATCGTATATAATAAATAGTATTAAAAGATTTTTTTACGTTTATTAATAGGCCTGGTCTATTCGCACACGCCAATTGTCTTTTTGCACACCCAAAGCGGCGCGCTTAGGCCAAAGCGGGGCGCTTTGGGATATAGTCAACAGACAAGGTCTGACCTGTCACGATAACGAATCCACAGGGGTATTCAAATCCAGCGTCACCGTGTTATCACGATAACGAATGCCAGATACAACCTCTGCCTCCTTCAAGTTGGACGAGACCGGTTTCTCATACGAGTCAGAAATAGCGGTCCCCTCGTAAGAATCAGGAACAACTGACTCATCAGAATATGGATCGAAAAGATAGTTGCTTAACCACGACATCGTTTTTTCAAGACACGTAACTAATACAGCAAAACCGCGCGTTATTTTGAAGAAACACAAGTAATTTGGAAATCGACAAACAACAAAACCCCCGTATGTTTGTAAACAACATATTGAGTGCTTTATGTCTCGAATGCTAAATGTACTGTCTCAGCAGCTTGCTTTTAAAAGTGAAAATTTGGGGTCGAAGCGCCGCGCTATGGCCAAAGCGCGGCGCTTAGGGTTAACGACAAACCTCGTAATCAGCTTTATGTCTCTCAAACAGTAACTCATGTCTCAAACGTCAATCAAGTCACCTTTTGTCGAGCTAAGCGCCGCGCTATGGCCAAAGCGCGGCGCTTTGAGGTGTGAAAATAATTTAGGCCGTGTAAATAGCATGACCCTTATTAATATTCTTTGTAAAAGACTATAAATTCGACAAATTTAGACAAGTTGGGCTGAGATTCCTTATATTTTGTCTTCAATTGTAAATTAGGTCACATTTAAAGATTTACCAACTTTTAAAAAAATATAAATCTATATAAAAAGTGCCAAAGCTTTGTTGTATTCTTAGTATAGATCGATGCAATTTCAACAAATTTGCTTTAAGATTGATTGGGTTTCGTCGTAAAACACATGTTTAGTGCAGGTGGCTTATATTCTAATCATTTTGGTGTGATAAATTTCATTAAAGAAGGGTAAATTGTTCATTTGAAATTGAAATACGTTTTGGAACATAAATATTTTTTATTTATTTTTAGGGTTTTTTTTATAACTAACTACAGCCTAATATGAAACTCTAATGGGTTTAAACTTAATGGGCTTAACCCAATTTACAACAAGTATTACACACCCTCAGTTTCTGATGGGGGTGGGGGAAGATACATCCGAACTATAGCCAAAGTCATTGAACATAGATGACGGCAATCCTTTTGTGAAGGTTTGATGGAATATGAAGAACCCAAAGTTGGCCCATGACCACTGTTCTTAACAAAATGGATGTCAATCTTGATATATATTTGGTGCGTTGATGTTGAAATGGGTTGGTAGAGAGATAAAATACAACAAAGCTCAAGAAGAACATTAGTATGCAATATATCATTATCTAAGCGAGTGCATTTGCAACTCAGCAATATTGAGTTTCAGTACTAGAGTGAATGACCAATATAATAGATTATTATCCAAAAATCCACACCATACCCATAAGTGGATTAATGAGCATCTAGACAACCTCCCAAAATAAACATCAGAATGTGCTATGTGACGAGACGTGGACGATAAAGGTGTAAACAAGTCCAAAGGTTCGAGAGCTACTCGTGATCGGCTCGGTTAAAGCTCAAACGAGCCGAGCCCGAGTCTGAAATAGAGCTTGTTTAGTTATCGAGCCCGGACCTGAAATACAAAGTTCGTTTATTGTCATTATATTATGTATAAAAAAGATAAAATTTTAGTTTTTATATATATAACTAGATTTACCCCTCACCGCAATGCGGCAGGGGCGTAAAACCATGCCGAATAACATCAATGCCACACCACCGGCAGCGACAACCGATATTGAAGTTATAGTGTGTTAATGCGAAGAAATTAGACTGCCACGTACAACATAGAAAAAAATAATTAAGTCGATTTAGGATCCCACACGTTGTAACAAACCTGTCAAACGGGAAGAAAAAAATAGACGACGTAAAAATGTTTAACCACACACGCACGTTGAGCCGTGCTAACTTGCAAAATCTAGTACGAAGCGTAAAACGAAACCTAAAAACGTTGAACCAGACACCTTGATGTGATCTAGGATGTCTCGATTATGTTTGATACTATCACAACTCGTCTTTGTTACAAGTAACATTAATCCCCATAAAATAGTGCAAAGGGCCTAACTCACTCTAGCAAACTTGGAACTTAGAAAAGTAATAATGCGACGCGCTAGCTTATGAGAAGACCGGTAAGAATAATGTCATCCACATAAATGTAACATCCCAAAACGGATTTGGTAATTAAACTGAATTAACTGGGAATGAGCGGGTAAAATACCATTAGTGGTAAAAGTTAACCCGATAAACATTAGGATTTAAATAAACAAAGTGTTATATAAAAGGTGAATAAATGCTTTTTAGAAAAAAAAAAAAGTTTATAGAAAGGCTAGGGCTACAGAGACTTGAATTAAATCGGGCCAGGCATACTTTGTGACGACCCAGAGGCCAGAACCCGATTTTATTAAGTAGTATAATTTTTATGTATGGCATGAAATAAAAGTAACCAAGTTATCTAACTTAGTTATAGAGTGAGTTAAATACTAAGAGGTAAGCGGGTTAAGGCTAAACAAAAGTAACTAGCTAAACTTAAGGGGCTAAAGTGGGTCAATTGGAAACTTAATAGATTAAAATCTAAAAAAATTGAGAATTTCACACACGTGTGTGTGTGTGTCGACCCAGAGAGAAGAAAAGAGGGGGGAAACCTTAGTTCATCAATTTCTACAAATTGAAACGTGAATTGGGTCTAACCTTATGCATGAACTGGGATTAATGTTCATCAATATGTGATAATCATAAGGTAAGTTGTAATTTATGTTTTGGTGATGAGTAGTATGTGGATGAACTTGAATGTTCTAAATTGATAGAGTTTGTTGATAGTATGATGAAATTGATGTATGAAATTGGTTTAGAACCATGAATTAAAAGGAAACACATGTAAAACTTATATGTGTGATTGTCACAGGTTAAAAACCTTCATTAAAAGATGAAGTGGATTTTAACCAAGAGATGAAAACCCCAAATTCTAGTATGATTGTTTGTGGATACTAGTCTTATGATGGGAAATTTGGATGATTGAATGTAATTGAATAATTTGAAGTGTGAATCCTAATGAATAACATAGTAATTTGCTAGAAATTAGACATATTGAACGAGGATTAAAAGTAATGCCCACTAAGTGTTACACTCTAACCCATTTTAGTAATATTATAATCAAATGCGGATAATTAGGTCCCATTTTTTTTATAAGGGTAAATTACTTTTTGAGTCCCTGTGTTTTATGTGTTTTAACTAGTTGAGTCCAAAAGCAAAAAGTTTAACGACCTGAGTCCCTATAAGCAATTTCTTTAACCATTTGAGTCCATTTTTAACCATTCTGTTAACTCTGCTGTTAAGTCCCCCACGTGCAGTCCACGTGAGGGGTATTTTCGTCCATTTAACCTCCCCTGCCTTAATTCCACCTTCATTAATGCCACCAACCTCAATTAAAACCCTATTATCACCCCCCAAATCATTCACTCGCTCTCACAATTCCACCTGATAACTTCAAATCATCCTGTCGATCATCATCCACATGAACGAAGAACAATGGCGCATTTTCACGACATCTCAACGTGGTGTATTCGTGGTTATGGACAACATTTCGATCCATATGAGGAGTATGGTAAGTAACTAATAACCTAAATTTCATCTCTGTTTTAACATGAATCCTTTTACAGTAATCTCAACTCTGTTTTACTTCATTTCAGTTGGTGAGCCTACAATGTTCAGCATTCACATTTTCCATGGTGGGGAGTTTGTTGTTAAACCTGTGTTGAAGTATGTTAAAGGTAAAAGCAACCATATTGATTACATAGATGCTGATGAATTCTCTGTTATTGAGTTTAACACGATGTTTAAGATGCTGCATTATCCGGAGGATGAAGTTGTGTATTACCATTATAGGATTCCGGATAAAAGTTTGGTTGAAGGGATTAGGGCTTTAGGGACTGATCAGGATGTGATAGATATGTGTCAATATGTTGGTAGGATTAGAGAGATTGAGGTTTATGTTGAACATTGGACGACAAAACTTGACACATATTTCCTGTCACCACCTAAATCCACATCAAATGTGGTAATTGAAGAAATTGCTGAAGATGCACCATCAGTTGGGAATGTTCCTGTTAGAGTTAGAGCTAAACCTAGAGGTTGTGTTAGAAGACTTGAAATTGGGTGGTTGGATGATAGTGGCCCATCAGGTGTGAATGATGTAAATGAATCAGGTGTGAATGATGTAAATGAATCAGGTGTGAATGATGACTTAGAAGGTGGTATTAACTTAGGAGATGACATAGAAGATGGAAATGACTTAGGTTTGAATGGATTAAATAATGACTTAGGTGCAAAAGATAGTGAACAACATGAGCAGGATAATCAAAATGGAAAAGATACTGAACAAGTAGATGTGCAGGATAATGTAAATGCAAGTGTTGATACTCATTCATCATCTTTGAAGTTTACTGATGATGAAGAGGATTCCGATGATCCGGATTACAGGATGGAACATGAGCCACCTGATTCAGATGAGGATGATGACCAAAGAGAGCATGAAGGTAAAAAGGTTGGTAAAAACAATAATGATGATGGTGATGAGTTAGATTACAATATTGATAAACACAATATGATTCAAGAACTTGAAGTGGATATGGATACATTTAGAACAGTTGTTGAAACAGAAGGTACTGACCAAGAAAATCAAGATGATGAAGAAAATCAGAATGATGAACAAGAAAATGAACAGGAAACCACTGAGATTGACCTTGAAGACTTTGCAAGTGCTGATGAAAATGACCCTCCCTTAAAGAAGGGCCTGAAGAAGATGAGAAAGAGGAGAAAGGGGGTCAGGGGTGGAAGAGGGCCATTCTATGTTGGCCAGTTATTTAATAATAAAGAAGACTTGAAGCAGATGATTAAAAAACATGCATTGGACTCAAGAAGGCAGTTGGTAATAAGAAGGAACCACCACAAGGGCAGTTTGGGGATTTTGCAAATTTGAGTGGGCCCAGTCAAAAAGAAGGGGAATCTTCTTCAACAGGGGATGTTGATGTATTAAATACATCCAACCCTACTTCCCAACCACCAAAAAAGAAGGTTAAAAAGAAACCAAAAAGGGTTAGGTTTCCAAAGCCCACATGTGAATGGGTTCTTCATGTTTCCAGATCTCGAAATGAAGAGCCATGGTGTGTAAAAACTTTCCTTGATAATCATACTTGTTTGACCACAAGAAAGGTTAGGTTATACACTGTATCTGCTGTAGCAAGAGAAGTGGAGAGCATATTATCTTCCAACCCAGGAATTCCACTATTGGCACTTCAAGATCAATTGGAGAAGAAGAACCAGATTCAGTTAAGTTTGCAGAAGACATTCAGGGCAAAGGTAATGGCTTTACACAGAATAGAAGGTGATTTCAAAGCTCAATATTCTATTTTAAGGGAATATTGTGAAGAGCTCATTAGATCCAATCCTAGCACAACAGTTAAGATAGATGTGGAAAGGGAGTGCAACCCTGCTAGTCCAACAAGACAGTTCAGGCGAATTTACATATGTTTGGGTGCTCTCAAAGAAGGGTTCAAGGTAAATGGGAGGGATATTTTAGGATTAGATGGGTGTTTCATGAAGGGCCCATTCCCTGGGCAAGTACTGACAGCTGTTGGAATTGATTCAAACAACGGGATATACCCTGTTGCATACTCAATAGTTGAGGCTGAAACTAAAAGCAGTTGGGAGTGGTTCTTAGGGAATCTTGGAGATGACTTAGGTCTTCATCAACAGTCCTACTTCACATTCATATCTGATAGACAAAAGGTTAGTTCTTTATGCAATTTCTTGATTATTTATGCAGTCTTGAATATTTATGCAGTCTTGATTATTTATGCAGTCTTGAATTAACATTGTCATGTGTGCATAATAGGGATTAATACCAGCACTAGCAAAGATATTCCCATTGGCAGAGCATAGGTTCTGTTTACGACACATCCACGAGAATATGAAACCAAGATGGGGTGGCAATTTATTCAAGGAAATGTTATGGGATGCTGCATGTGCTACCACAATGCCACAGTTTAACAGAAAGATGAATGCCATAAGACTGCTTGACAGTGACTTGTTTGACTAGTTAAGCCAGATTCCACCAAAATCCTGGGCAAGATCACATTTCACAAGTTTGGTTTGTTTCATTACACACTAACAGTTTTTTTGTTATGTTTTAAATATTTAATGTTCTGTTTGAATATTCTGTTTGACAGGTAGGGCCAAGACTGATGTCTTATTGAATAACATGTGTGAGTCATTCAACAACCAGCTTGTAAAGGGGAGGGACAAACCAATAATCACCTGTCTTGAGTATATCAGAGAATACCTGATGAAAAAAATTGTTATGGTTCACAAAGTCATAGCTAAAAGTAATGGACCTTTGACTCCATATGCTACAAGAGTGTTTGATGAAATCAAGGCTGATGCAAGTCAGTATTCAGTGATGATGGCTGGTAGGGGTAGATTCCAGGTTACTGGTGGATATGCTGATCAGTGCAAGGTAGATGTTAATGAGAGAACCTGCATATGCAGAAAGTGGCAGTTAACAGGTATGCAATGTAAACATGGTGTAGCTGCCATATGGGATATGGCAAGGAATGGTATGAATGTAGGTGTTTTAGAGTCATGGGTTGATAAGGTTTATTGGCTTCAAACCTGGAAGGATGTTTACATGCACACAATTGAACCTATCAGTGGGAGAGAGTACTGGACACCTTCACAATGCCCAACAACCCTTATCCCTCCAATTCATCATACTCCAGTGGGAAGGCCCAAGAAGAAAAGGAAGAAGTCAGAGGAGGAGATTTCTGAGCTTTTGATAGACAAGAAGTGGAAAATGACAAGGCAAGGAGTGCCTAAAACTTGCAAGAAATGTGGGAATGTTGGGCATAATAAGAGGAGCTGCAAGGGTCAGGGTGCAACTCAAGCTCAGAGTCAAACAACAGCTCAACCTCAGGGTCAAACTGCAGGTCAATGTGAGACTCAAACAACCAATGCTGGAAGAGGTGGGAGGGGTGGAACAGGGCCCAAGGCTGGAAGAGGTGGCAGGGGTGGACGAGGAGCCAAGGCTGGTAGAGGTGGCAGGGGTGGAAGAGGAGCCAAGGCTAGTCAAACTGCTTCACAAAGTGCTGATCTTTAGACTGTTACCTTGTTAGACATATGATGCTTTTGTTATGTAGTGTTTGAAGTGTCTTTTGGTTTAGTATGTAATGTTATGCAAACTTTGGTAACTTAACTAAGATATTGTACTTTTGGATGCTACTTTATGTAATAATGTTGACAAAAAAAGATATTGTACTAAGATATTGTACTTTTGGATGCTACTTCTGGATAGGCGAAACATAACTTGTTTTCATTAGCATCATATTGGGTACAAAAGACATCCCCACTGACCATTTACAATAATGTTGATAAAAAAAGGTCAATGGGGTAAGAAGGGTACAACTTTCATGCCAACAGCATATACATTACACATAAAACCCAGGTAACCCCTAACACAATCTTCAACCTTTTCACTTCGAGGTCCTTTTTTCTTGCCATTTCTTCATGACTGTTAATGGATCTTAGTAATCCAGGTATGATTTCCGTTGCTCGTGCACATAATGGAGGTTCAGCCCAGCTTACTGTAACAACCCTCGGTAAAACCAATACCCTCATAATATTTTGACACTTTAATATATTATAAATTGTCCCAATATGTCTTATATTACACCCCGTATGCGAAAACCGAGCCCGTATTATGTTATAGTTTATAAAAATAAAATAAAAATCTGAATTTAGAGCTGAGGCGGGCCGCGTAGGATTCCACCTCAAGCTCAAGCGGGCCGTATTAAGACCAAATTTGGACTCCGCTGACTTCTTTAGTTCATGCGGGCCGCTTCAACTTAAGCTTACATCAACGCGGGCCGCGCGGACTCATGAAACGCGGATACACCAGATGCCGACACGTGTCGACATTGTGTCAAGTCTACAAGCTGACCGGGCCAAGCTATGTGTTGACCGTGTGTTGACGCGGGCCGCGTAAGGCTTAGCCTTACCTTACGCGGGCCGCATGGAAGTCAGATTTCACGACTATATAAGAAGGCCATCAGACTTCGTTTTCCGTCGGTCACTTTTCATTTCTCAATCTCACTTTCTGAATTAGAGGCATTATAGTCGGGTACTATACCCCTAATTAGCGAGGTTCTGCTCCATTGTAAGTATTATAACCCCGGTTTCATAACAGTTACGCTGCCCGATTGATTTAGGGTTCCGTAACAACTGTCGTGGTTCTGCCCGACGTAGTTGTTGGAATGCCGTCTCGGGGAGGGTATTATTAATAATTTCAAAGGGTTATGGTACTAATCAATGTACATTTGTATAAATTATAGATTATAGCCAGGAAACCCTTACGAAAAGCCTAAGACAGCAATGTGAGTTATCCTCTTTTTGTTAAACTTTTTGGTAATGTTTTACCAAACCTTAAATGTTTTACTATGAAAATTAGCAGTGATTGAGTCTTTGTAGTTATTCAATTACTACCGGTATGTTGGGGTTTTGTATACAAAATTTTGTACTACTTGCGAGTAGTAAGTCGGGATGACAATACGTTACCATTGGACAATGAGTTAGCCAATGGGTAATATGACCCACAAGTCAGGATTGATAGTACCAAATGGAGTAATTGTGTAGACATAAACAATGTGATCGCTCTCAATACTGTTCACTGTGACTTTAAACTTGATTAAACTGGGATTCACTCACCAGTATTTCCCGCTGACAAATATTTTTAAAACATGTTTCAGGTAACCCAATGTGAAAGCCAATTAGTAAAAAGCCAGCTGGAGAGCACTGAAGGCTTGGGAAAATGTGGCTATAAAAGTTACCTAATAAACGATGTTTTAAATTCAATAAAATAGGGTTTGTCCCTAATAATGTATTGTAATAAGAAACTTGGGTTTTACCCATGTGATTATTAATATGAAATGAGGTGGTTTTACTCTGATAAACATTTCCTAACTACGGTCCTGATGTAAATTCCGCTGCAAGACTAAAAATAAACAAACTGATACCACCAAACTCTGAGCTCACGTCCGCCCGTTCCCGGGGAATAAGGGATCGGGGGTTGTGACACTTACGAACCCACAATTAGTTCCCTGCAACACATAAAACACAAGAATTAGGGTTCTTTACCTGTGGATCTTTATATCAAATCAACTACCTCTCTTGCACAACAATGGAATCTCCTCCCTGGATTTGTTGCAGTCCACGAGGTTCGAATGATAGTTGCAGAGCCACATGCGCATACAACCTGATTGATCATGATTAAGATCTAGGGTTTTAATTTTGGGGAAGAAGATGAAAGGGAGATATCATGTTGAAGAATTAGGGTTTTTAGTTTATGTGGAAGAAGATAAAAGGGAACAATTATAAAGAGACACAGGGGAGGTTAAATGGATGAAAATACCCCTCACGTGGACTGCACGTGGGGGGACTTAACAGCAGAGTTAACAGAATGGTTAAAAATGGACTCAAACGGTTAAAGAAATTGCTTATAGGGACTCAGGTCGTTATACTTTTTGCTTTTGGACTCAACTAGTTAAAACACATAAAACACAGGGACTCAAAAAGTAATTTACCCTTTTTATAATTAACGTACGAGTCTGGGTTAACGAATAATCCAGACAAACCAACTTAATGGGTAATTACACAAATAAGTTACCGTCAAAAACAATAAGGTTTTAATGCATAAAACTTTGTAATGCGTGATCGCGCTTAAACTTTCCCGAAGAATGCTTCGCAGAAATGGCAGTTTAAGAGTGTTTGGTTCTTGGCGTGTTTGGTTGTCTGTCCGTACGCTTCCAGCCTTAGTGAAAGCCTATCATAAACCCTAATAACGATTAGTGTTTAAGTTCTACGGTCAAACGATTAGTAAATCGAAACATTTGAACGAAAATATTAAGCACAAAACATCCTCTTTTTTCAGCCCCCTTACCCGGCCAGGTCAGGTTTCCACCCGGCCGTTTCAACTGAAACATGTCTTTTTCTCAGCACCCTTACCCGGCCGGGTCAAGTTTCCACCCGACTGTGTCCCTAACAATTTTGACTCGTTACAAAATTATCAAACATTTTGATGTCAACGACTATTTTATGACACAACGTCGGCATAAACCGCGTCGACCTATTTTATAAAAAATCTATAAAAATGACCCAATATCATTTATATTGTTAACCAACTTCTGACCAAAAAGCATGCAAAGGTAAAATTGTTAAGATCTCGAAACAATTTTTGCAAGTAGAGGACCTGCTTGCTGTCAACAACTATTTTATTGACAAAACATGCGCGAAACCCCGTCAAACAACTATAGAAAAACCTATAAAAATTACCAAACATCCTTTATGTTGTCAAACAACATCTGACCAAATATCGTGTAAAAACTCAATTGCTAAGACCTCAAAACAATTCCTACAAGTAGCGGACATGTTGCTGTCAACAATTATTTTATTGACAAAATAGCAGCGAAAACCCCATCTGTAACAACCCTCGGTAAAACCAACACCCTCATAATATTTCGACACTTTATAAATTGTCCCAATATGTCTTATATTATACCCCGTATGTGAAAACCGAGCCTTAATTATATTATAGTATATAAAATAAATAAAATTCTGAAAGTATAAGTTGAGGCGGGCCGCGAAAGACCTCACCTCAACTTAACGCGGGCCGTATCAAGACTAGAATTGACCGCGCTGATTTCCTTAGTTCAAGCGGGCCGTGTAAGATCTTGTCTAAGTTGACGCGGGCCGCGACAGATCATGAAACGCGGAGACATCCGGTGCTGACACGTGTCGACATCGTGTCGAGTCTAGTAGCTGACCCAGCTAAGCTAGTGTGTTGACCGGTGTTGACGCGGGCCGCGTAAGGGTCCCTTGTCTTTTACGCGGGCCGCGACAGGACTCAATATCACAACTATAAATAGCAGGCATCAGTTTTCGATTTCTGTCGCTCACATTTCAATCTCAATCTCGAATTTCTGTAGTAGAGACATAATATTTGGGTATTATACCCCTAATTAGCGAAGTTTTGCTCCGTTGTAAGTATTATAACCCCAGTTTCATAATAGTTACGCTGCCCGATTGATTTAGGGTTCCGTAACAACTGTCGTGGTTCTGCCCGACGTAGTTGTTGGAATGCCGTCTCGGGGAGGGTATTATTAATAATTTCAAAGGGTTATGATACTAACCAATGTACATTTGTATAAATTATAGATTATACCCAGGAAATCCTTACGAAAAGCCTAAGACAGCAATGTGAGTTTATCCTCTTTTTGTTAATGTTTTTGGTAATGTTTTACCAAACCTTAAATGTTTTACTATGAAATTAAGCGGTGATTGAGTCTTTGTAGTTCTTCAATTACTGCCGGTATTATGGGATTTTGTATACAAAATTTACTACGAGTAGTAGTAAGTCTGAATGACAGTGCATTACCATTGGACGACGAGTTAGCCAATGGGTAATTTGACCATAGCCATAGATCCGGTCGAGTGGCAAATACTGAATGAGTAATTGTGTAGAAATAAACAATGTGATTGCTCTCAATACTGTTTTAATTGATAAAATGTTTCTTGATTAAACTGGGATTCACTCACCAGTATTTCCGACTGACAAATGTTTTTAAAACACGTTACAGGTAACACAATGTGAACAGCCAATTAGTGAAAAAGCCAGCTGGAGAGCACTGAAGGCTTGGGAAAATGTGGCTATAAAAGTTACCTAATAAACGATGTTTTAAATTCAATAAAATAGGGTTTGTCCCTATAAATGTATTGTAATAAGAAACTTGGGTTTTGCCCATGTATTTATTAATATCAAGTATGGTGGTTTTACTCTGATAAACATTTCCTAACTACGGTCCTGATGAAATTCCGCTGCGAGACTAAACAACCTGATACCACCAAACTCTGTGATCACGTCCGCCCGTTCCCGGGAATTTAGGGATCGGGGGTTGTGACAGAAGGTGGTATCAGAGCCTAGCCACTGGTCTGAGCCAAAGAAGTGTTCTGCTGACACTTAAATTTTGAATTAATGTTAGGAAATAAAATAAGGAAATACATGCATAACTGTAATTATGTGTTATGTGTTATTTGACTATCTGTTAGTTTTCAGTATGAGTGATCAAGGACCATCAGACGTGAATCATCAGTTAGCTGATTCACCTAGGAGTGAAGGTACATCATCACAGCCTGCCCTCTCGGGGTATGTTGCTGATCAGGAAGACGGGATATTTGCTTTTAGAGCTAAATCTGAAGAGCCATTTCCTACTAAGAAACGAGGATGGTTCAGTAAAGAAGCTTTTGCTCGTAGAAAGAGAATGCGAAAATTGCAACAGCAAAGGGCTTTAGCAGCCATTAAGCGAGAGACAGATGCCCATACTCAAGATATGCTAAATAGAAGCTTAGCTAATTTTCATATCTTAGCTACAACTGCTGCTGACCCAGGTCTGGAACAACTAGTAGCCCCACAACCACAAAACCCAGAACAGCCCATGGAAATAGAAAATCAGGAAAACCAAGTAGAGATGCACGACTTTAACCCAGAAGAAATCCCAAGGGTACCTGTACCAAACCCCATAGACCCGAATTATGACCCCTGGTGGGACGACAATAGAGACTTTGTGCAACGTTACCCTATCCAGGATTATCCACCCATACAGAACATAGAAGCTTACCCAGGTATGGACCCTTTAGATCCATATTACCAAGATGAATATATTAGGGAAATATTAGAGGATCCTTACCAATTTCATGAACTGTCACCCCCATATCAGGAAAATGCACCCCAGATTCCAAACCCAGTCCGAGAACCTGCACCCCCAATGAGTGCAGAAAACGTTCAAGAACTTAGGACTTTCGGGGAGGAAATTTTAGAGAGCAGTGAGAGAATGTGTCAGGTGGGAGAACGTCTCGTATGGAAGTACGATGAGCGTAATATGGATTTTTGGATAAATCCATATCCGTGAATGTTAAAGAAGTGGTAGTAATACTAATATAATAAAAATAAAAATAAAATAAAAATATGTGTGTACGGATGCATATTACTATTTTATTTCTGTCAGTATTGTAATCTTTATTTATGTACTAGTGTGTAATAGACGCATAAGTATATGAAAAGAGTAAAGTAGCAATGATCTACGTTTTTGGCTAAAATTGTGTGTCATGTGATCAACTATATTACTTACTATCTTGTGATATTAATATGGGATAAATGTTTAAAATTCAGATGGCCGACGAAGGAAATCAAGGAAATCTGAATAACGATAACCAGAGTAACATTAACGTGGTTAATGATAATCCGAGTATCAATAACAATGGAAATCAAGTGGACAATAGTGCTATCCAACACATAGTAGCACAGGGAATTATAGATGCAATGCCATTTATACTTCAAACTGTTAAGGAGGCTGATAATAAAAGTAAACATAGCAGTAAGCGACCACTTGAACCAGAAAACAGCGTGAACAATGGGCCTATACTTCAAATGCCTATTCCCAAAAGAAGAAGAACCATGCCTAACGGTTGTTCTTATAAAGAATTCTGGTCTTGTAAGCCAATAGAATTCTCGGGCAATGAAGGGGCCATTGCAACATTACGCTGGATAGAGAAAACTGAGGCAGTCTTAAGGATAAGCAAGTGTGCTGAAGAAGATAAGATATTGTTTGCTTCTAATCTGTTTAAGAATGCAGCACTAGAATGGTGGAACACTATCCTCCAGACAAGAGGAAGTGATCAAACCTATAATATGGAATGGGAAGAATTTAAAAACAAGGTAGAAAGGAAGTTCTGCCCACCCAATGAGAAAGAACAGATAGCAAACAAATTCCTAAACCTTAGGATGATTGGTGTGGATAGCAAGGGGTACACAAAGCTATTTTTCGAATATGCTAGGATAGTGCTAACTCTTGCTTCACCAGAACCAGTATTAATCTCCCGTTATATTTGGGGATTAATTGGGGAGATAAGACACGTAGTCAAGGCAGCTAGACCTCAAACCATAGAAGAAGCGGTAGAATTAGCCAATACCTTGACTGATGAGTTAGTCCGTACCAGAGAAGAGGATCAAAGGAGGAACCTAACCCAGAAATTGACTCAAGAATTTCGTTCTGGAAATTCTAGCCGTGGGAAAAATGTAAGTTCTACCTCTGCACCTTACTGTAGGAATTGCAAAAGAAAGCATTCAGGAAAATGCTCTGTGTACTGTAACTTTTGCAAAATGTTGGGACACAAGGAAGAAGACTGCAGGAAGAAAAACAGCAGAATATGCTACAACTGCGGAGAACAAGGTCACATCAAGCCAAACTGCCCAAAATTAGCTCCAGCTACAGATAACAAGAATACTAAAAATGCTAGAGCATTTGTTCTGACTGCGGATGAGGCCAAATTGATTCTGGATGTCATAGCTGGTACGTTTTTAGTTAATGATGTTTTTGCTAAAGTATTATTTGACTCTGGTGCAAACCAAAGTTTTATTAATACATCGTTTTGCAAATTTCTAAATCAGTCATTAACTAAACTACCACTAGAATGCGTAGTAGAGACAGCTAATGGAGAAACTATTAGAATTTCTGAAATCTTGCAGGGAGCAAGCATAGAAATTTTAAATCAGAAATTTATTGCAAACCTATATCCCATGAATCTGGTAGGATTTGATATTGTTCTAGGAATGGATTGGTTAATAGCCAATAAAGCCAATATTTTATGTGATCAAAAGTTAATTCAAGTAAATTCACATAAAGGTAAAATGATCACAATTAAAGGAGATAAGCCCTTTAGATCCACAAAATTCATATCTGTGATGAAATCTGCAAGTTGTATGAGAAAAGGTTCTATAGTGTATTTGATTTCTATAATCACTAACACTAAAGGAAAAGAACTAAAAGATATTCCAGTAGTATCTCAGTTTTCAGATGTCTTTCCAGAAGAATTACCAGGACTACCTCTGGATAGAGAAGTTGAATTCAGAATCCATTTAATACCAGGAACATCACCAATTGCCAAAGCACCTTACCGTTTGGCACCTGCAGAAATGCAAGAATTGAAGAAACAATTAGACGAATTGTTAGAAAAAAGGATTTATACAACCAAGTTCGTCGCCATGGGGAGCGCCGATACTGTTTGTTAAAAAGAAGGACGGATCAATGCGTATGTGCATTGATTATTGTGAATTAAACAAGGTCACGATTAAGAATCGGTACCCATTACCGAGAATCGATGATCTGTTTGATCAACTGCAAGGAGCTCGATTTTTCTCTAAGATCGATTTAAGGTCAGGATATCATCAATTAAAGGTACAGGAAGAGGATATTCCTAAAACCGCATTCAGAACAAGGTATGGTCATTATGAATTTACTGTCATGCCATTTGGTTTAACCAATGCCCCAGCTGCATTTATGGACATGATAAACCGAATATGTAAGCCATATTTGGATAAATTCATAATTGTATTTATAGATGATATTCTAATTTATTCTAAGAGTAAAGAGGATCATGCAAAACATTTGCACGCACTTTTAAGTTTGTTAAGAAAGGAAAAGCTTTATGCTAAGTTTTCAAAGTGCGAATTTTGGTTAGAACATGTACAATTTCTTGGACACTTAGTCAATCATGAAGGAATTCATGTAGATCCAACTAAAATTGAGGCAATTACTAATTGGAAAACCCCTGAGTCACCAACTGAGGTTAGAAGTTTCTTAGGATTGGCCGGTTATTATAGAAGATTTATTAAAGATTTTTCTAGAATAACCATTCCTTTAACTAAGCTAACCTGTAAATCTGTTAAGTTTGAATGGGGATTAAAACAAGAAGAAGCATTTAGAATCCTTAAGCAAAGATTGACCCATACACCTATATTAGCATTACCAGAAGGAACTGAAGACTTTGTAGTCTATTGTGATGCTTCCAAATTAGGTTATGGATGTGTGTTGATGCAACGGCAAAAGGTTATAGCTTATGCATCTAGACAACTTAAGAATCATGAAGAGAATTATTCAACCCATGATTTAGAATTAGGAGCTATAATTTTTGCTCTTAAGATTTGGAGACATTACCTTTACGGTAGTAAGTTTACCATATTTACTGATCACAAAAGTTTAAGGTATGTTTTCGGGCAGAAAGAGTTGAATATGAGACAAAGACGCTGGATGGAATTTCTTAGTGATTATGACTGTGATATCCAGTATCATGAAGGAAGAGCAAATGTAGTAGCAGATGCTTTAAGCCGAAAGTATCATGAAAATCCAAAAAGGGTACGTTCTCTTAAATTAAATCTGCAAGTAGATTTAAATGATCAAATAAGAGAAGCACAAGAGTCAGTAATCAAGGAAGATACTGAAAAATTAAAAGGTATGTTAAAAGAATTAAAACAAGGAATAGATGGAATCTGGAGATTCCATGAAAAGAGAATGTGGATACCTAAATCGGGAAATTTACGTCATCGTATATTAGAAGAAGCCCATAAGTCTAAATACACAATGCATCCAGGAAGTGATAAAATGTACCAGGATTTAAGGAAAAATTTCTGGTGGATAGGAATGAAAAAGGACATAGCAACCTATGTTTCTAAATGTTTAACTTGCTCACAAGTTAAAGCTGAACATCAGAAACCCTCAGGTTTATTACAGCAATTAGAAATGCCAATCTGGAAATGGGAATTAATAACAATGGATTTTGTTACTAAATTACCCAAAACTAGGAAAGGAAATGATACAATCTGGGTGATTGTAGACAGATTAACTAAGTCAGCTCATTTTCTACCAATGAAGGAAACAATTAGTATGGAACAATTATCTAAATTATATGTAAATGAAATTGTTTCTTTACATGGCATTCCTTTATCAATTGTTTCTGATAGGGATAGTCAATTTACCTCTCATTTTTGGTCAAGTTTCCAAAAGGCAATGGGAACCAAGTTAAGGTTAAGCACAGCTTATCATCCTCAAACAGATGGACAAAGTGAAAGGACAATTCAGACAATGGAAGATATGCTTAGAGCTTGTGTAATTGATTTTGGAGGTAATTGGGACGATCACTTACCTTTAATAGAATTTTCTTATAATAATAGTTATCACACAAGTATCAATGCTGCACCATTCGAAGCACTTTATGGAAGAAAGTGTCGAACCCCAGTCTGTTGGGCAGAAATTGGGGAACAACAATTATCTGGACCTGAGATAGTGCAAGAAACAACTGACAAGATTATTCAAGTCAAGGAACGACTGAAAGCTGCACGTGATCGACAAAAGAGTTATGCTGATAACCGATGCAAGCCATTGGAATTTCAGGTAGGAGATAAAGTATTATTGAAAGTCTCTCCTTGGAAAGGAGTGGTAAGATTCATCAAACGAGGGAACTTAAGTCCCAGGTATGTTGGACCTTTCAAGATTATTAGAAAAATAGGGCCTGTAGCCTATCAGCTACAACTGCCAGAAGAAATGGCAGGAATACAAGATGTGTTTCATGTATCAAATCTTAAAAAGTGTTTGGCTGATGAATCATTGATAGTACCTCTTAAGGATATAGAGGTAAATGAACAACTCAAGTTTGTAGAAAGGCCTCTACAAATTGAAGACAGGAAAGTTAAGAATCTCAAGCATAAGAGACTAGTTCTAGTCAAAGTGAAGTGAAGTGGGATTCCAAAAGAGGACCTGAATACACATGGGAGCTCGAGTCAAAAATGAAAAGGAAATATCCACATTTATTTCAGTAGATCTCGAGGACGAGCTCTAAAACAAGGTGGGGAGAATGTAACAACCCTCGGTAAAACCAACACCCTCATAATATTTCGACACTTTATAAATTGTCCCAATATGTCTTATATTATACCCCGTATGTGAAAACCGAGCCTTAATTATATTATAGTATATAAAATAAATAAAATTCTGAAAGTATAAGTTGAGGCGGGCCGCGAAAGACCTCACCTCAACTTAACGCGGGCCGTATCAAGACTAGAATTGACCGCGCTGATTTCCTTAGTTCAAGCGGGCCGTGTAAGATCTTGTCTAAGTTGACGCGGGCCGCGACAGATCATGAAACGCGGAGACATCCGGTGCTGACACGTGTCGACATCGTGTCGAGTCTAGTAGCTGACCCAGCTAAGCTAGTGTGTTGACCGGTGTTGACGCGGGCCGCGTAAGGGTCCCTTGTCTTTTACGCGGGCCGCGACAGGACTCAATATCACAACTATAAATAGCAGGCATCAGTTTTCGATTTCCGTCGCTCACATTTCAATCTCAATCTCGAATTTCTGTAGTAGAGACATAATATTTGGGTATTATACCCCTAATTAGCGAAGTTCTGCTCCGTTGTAAGTATTATAACCCCAGTTTCATAATAGTTACGCTGCCCGATTGATTTAGGGTTCCGTAACAACTGTCGTGGTTCTGCCCGACGTAGTTGTTGGAATGCCGTCTCGGGGAGGGTATTATTAATAATTTCAAAGGGTTATGATACTAACCAATGTACATTTGTATAAATTATAGATTATACCCAGGAAATCCTTACGAAAAGCCTAAGACAGCAATGTGAGTTTATCCTCTTTTTGTTAATGTTTTTGGTAATGTTTTACCAAACCTTAAATGTTTTACTATGAAATTAAGCGGTGATTGAGTCTTTGTAGTTCTTCAATTACTGCCGGTATTATGGGATTTTGTATACAAAATTTACTACGAGTAGTAGTAAGTCTGAATGACAGTGCATTACCATTGGACGACGAGTTAGCCAATGGGTAATTTGACCATAGCCATAGATCCGGTCGAGTGGCAAATACTGAATGAGTAATTGTGTAGAAATAAACAATGTGATCGCTATCAATACTGTTTTAATTGATAAAATGTTTCTTGATTAAACTGGGATTCACTCACCAGTATTTCCGACTGACAAATGTTTTTAAAACACGTTACAGGTAACACAATGTGAACAGCCAATTAGTGAAAAAGCCAACTGGAGAGCACTGAAGGCTTGGGAAAATGTGGCTATAAAAGTTACCTAATAAACGATGTTTTAAATTCAATAAAATAGGGTTTGTCCCTATAAATGTATTGTAATAAGAAACTTGGGTTTTACCCATGTATTTATTAATATCAAGTATGGTGGTTTTACTCTGATAAACATTTCCTAACTACGGTCCTGATGAAATTCCGCTGCGAGACTAAACAACCTGATACCACCAAACTCTGTGATCACGTCCGCCCGTTCCCGGGAATTTAGGGATCGGGGGTTGTGACACCATCAGACAGCTTTAGAAAAACCTATAAAAATTACCAAACATCCTTTATGTTGTCAAACAACTTCTGACCAAATATTGTGTCAAAACTCAATAGTTAAGACCTCGAAACAATTTCTGCAAGTAGTGTACCTGTTGCTGTCAACAACTATTTTATTGACAAAACAGCCGCGAAAACTCCGTCAGACAACTTTAGAAAAACCTATAAGTATTACCAAACATCCTTTATGTTGTCAAACAACTTCTTACCAAATATTGTGTCAAAACTCAATAGTTAAGACCTCGGACAAAACAGGCGCGAAAACCCCGTCAAACAACTATAGAAAAAGCTATAAAAATTACCAAACATCCTTTATGTTGTCAAACAACTTCTGACCAAATATCATGGCAAAACTCAATAGTTAAGACCCCGAAACAATTTCTACAAGTAGCGGACCAGTTGTTGTTAACACCTATTTTATTGACAAAACAGCCGCGAAAACCCCGTCAGACAACTTTAGAAAAACCTATAAAAATTACCAAACATCCTTTATGTTGTCAAACAACTTCTGACCAAATATTGTGTCAAAACTCAATAGTTAAGACCTCGAAACAATTTCTGCAAGTAGCGGACCTGTTACTGTCAAAAACTATTTTATTGACAAAACAGCCGCGAAAACTCTGTCAGACAACTTTAGAAAAACCTATAAATATTACCAAACATCCTTTATGTTGTCAAACAACTTCTTACCAAATACTGTGTCAAAACTCAATAGTTAAGACCTTGGACAAAACAGGCGCGAAAACCCGGTCAAACAACTGTAGAAAAAGCTATAAAAATTATCAAACATCCTTTATGTTGTCAAACAACTTCTGACCAAATATCGTGGCAAAAACTCAATAGTTAAAACCTCGAAACAATTTCTACAAGTAGCGGACCTGTTGTTGTTAACAACTATTTTATTGACAAAACAGCCGCGAAAACCCCATCAGAAAACTTTAGAAAAACCTATAAAGGTTACTAAACATCTTTTATGTTGTCAAATAACTTCTGACCAAATATCGTGTCAAAACTCAATAGTTAAGACCTCGAAACAATTTTTGTAAGTAGCGGACCTGTTTATTAATCTTTGCGGAGGTACATTTGTCTTTTCTTTTACATATTTATTGTAAAACATATTAGTGTGTGATTGTATATTAATCTTGCTATATGCTTTTCGTTAATGTTTTGGAAGATAACATCTCAATTCTACAAATGACAATGGAGATGGTAACGATTAATGAGTCGTTACAAATGCTTGCAATGGCCTAAAATAAGTTGGTGACGCCTAAAGTGGTGGCAAAGGTTGAACTGACAGCGGCATTCTCCATGCTTTCACTATTTTTTCTCTTCTTTGTTGATCGATGTGTATTGATGATTTCGAACACGTTTTAGATTTCATATATTGGTTTTACATGTGCAGTTTATATTCATTATGCATCTTAGAATTTCATTATTGACCACAGAAAGCTAAATCGGATTTGTTAATTGAGAGAAAGGATATATCGTTTGAATAAAAGAAGTATTCTATATGGGCGTATTTATTAAAGATTTGCTTCTGATTAATCGATAGAAATGATATATTAATTTGTATACAGGGTTGGTCAATCCTGACTTGATTGGTTTCATAAAACGCATTCGATTGTATTTTGAATTTGTAATATTGGTTCTGGGTTTACAAAATAAAGGTTCTTTGGAATCACATACTTTGGAGGAACAATTAATGTTACTTTGGAGGAACACTTTATCTGTATAATGCATCTTAAAACTTTATCATTGACCTTAAGAGTAAATTACAAGTTTTGTCCTTTATATTTGTACCAAATTGCAAGCGGTGTTCTTTACCTTTAAATTTGACGAGTTTTGTCCTTAACGTTTCAAAATCTTGCACGTTATGTCCTTTAGCCCTAACCCAGTCAGATTTTTTTGTTAAATATGGTCACCTAAGGGTATGTTAATCTTTTTAGCCATTTATTTAATATATATTTCAATAAACAAAACAAAGCCAAATTTAGAAAAAAAAATAATTATAATTATATATAACAAAAAACCCAGTTATATACATCTCTCTCTCTCTAAGCCTTCACCAACCACCACCATATGCCGCCGCCGCCACCACCATTCCTCACCGGCTCACCCCACTAAAACCATCAAGACCCCTAATCATCTCCCCTCTTTCTCTACCACTCCTGAGCAAAGACATCACCGTCTACCCACCTGCCACCACTGTGAACCCCACCACCCCACCACCATGTCAAAAATACAATCGACTTAAATGATAAAAACTTGGTTAGTGGGTGAATATGTGCCATAAAACATTACTAAGCAATAAAGGGCCCATGACTAACTGAAATTTAAAACAACAGCCACATGAGGGTACTACACATTCAACAAAAGGAATAAAATCTTTATAGCTTAGAATCCATTGAGGTGAATCAAAAAGACTATCTTACCCACACCCCACTTGAAGTCTCCTTCACAATATACATCGATAGAACAACAATAACAACCTTTATTATAATCTGTTAAGAAGAAATCATTCATCAAACATGGAATCGGCATTCGGTGAACAATATACGGTTTGCATCTCGAATGTGAAAACTCACATACTGTACAATTCCAATTTTGATGATTAGGTAAACCCTCTGACCCAATCGCATTGTTATGTGCCAATCCTTGGGTCCATGACCACCCACGTCCGATGCAATCAACCCATGTTTCCTTTCTGCATGTTTTATTTAGTTTCTTTTATTTTCCCTATTATTATGTTAGTGGAGTGAGTTAGTAGATTAGTGGTCTTAGTGGGTCTGTAGTTACATTTGATTGTAAGGCTATATAAGCCAAGCTTAGAGTAATTAAAAGGTAGGAATGAAAATTATGAAAGTCTAATATTCTCTCTAAATTGCTACTCTGGCTTCTCTCTAATTATATTTGAGATTGATCCGCTCAACGGGTTACCTATCCCATTCTTGACACTACCTAACCGTGGGTATTCAACAGTGGTATTAGAGCGGTCTTGATCCCCATCAATGGACTCTCTTGAAGTGAAGGCTACATTTAGTCGGATTGAGTCGACTCTTTTAGAGATGATCAATCTTCTAAAAATGGAGTCCCAAAGATGGGCAACCTACAGCCACACCGCTTCCGCCGCGACACCACCACTTGCCTCACTACCACCGAAACAAGCTTCCACCACTACACCACTTATCCTGTCACCCGCTTCTGCCGCAACACCACCAGCCGTGTCACCCGTTCCCATCACACCACCACAAACCGCTACCCAACCACAACCAACAGTCCCTACACCTCCACCACCCATTTCCGCCACAGCATCGCCTGTCCCGCAGGTTCTGTCACCCGCTTTCGCCACAACACCGTCACCTGCCTCACCACCACCAAAAATGGCAGCAATCATCTCCGCCTCCACCATTGCTAACATACAATCCACACCGGAACACCAACCCGAACCCGCTGCCAAAATCGTCACCTTACAACCCAACCCAACACATAGCACCGAGTCCTTAACCCGTGTTACACCACCATTAAAACGAACACCATCATTCATCCCATCACCATCCCTATTGATGACAGGAAGAGCCACAGTCAAGGCCACTACTCCAATCACCATGGCAACCATGTTGAAGACGGATGTGATTTCAACGAAGACTAAAAAGAAAACGATACCGTTCATACGTGCAACCGTGAGGCGCGAGTGGCGTCCACCATGGCACTCCGTTCCAACATCTCTGAATGCCATGGGACGCGTCGAGTGGCAGCCACCATGGCGCAACATGAAGTTCCATCCGGCTTCATCCTTGAGGACAAGGATGTTTCGAGGGGGTGAGATTGTTATGTGCCAATCCTTGGGTCCATGACCACCCACGTCCGATGCAATCAACCCATGTTTCCTTTCTGCATGTTTTATTTAGTTTCTTTTATTTTCCCTATTATTATGTTAGTGGAGTGAGTTAGTAGATTAGTGGTCTTAGTGGGTCTGTAGTTACATTTGATTGTAAGGCTATATAAGCCAAGCTTAGAGTAATTAAAAGGGAGGAATGAAAATTATGAAAGTCTAATATTCTCTCTAAATTGCTACTCTGGCTTCTCTCTAATTATATTTGAGATTGATCCGCTCAACGGGTTACCTATCCCATTCTTGACACCACCTAACCGTGGGTATTCAACACGCAATGGTTTCAAAAACAAATTCATTGGAAATATGTGCTTTAGTATGGGGGTTTTTGGTCCTGCACACCCTTTCCTCTCAATACTTGCAATGAAAGGTGGAATCGTGGTGCGATGACGATGGAATCATAGTATTGATAGAAGGGTGGTGGTCGGTAGCAGGTGGGGGTGGGAAGTGGCGGCAGTAGTGGTGGCGGTGGCCGGAGGAGGACGGTGATGCTGGAGGTTGTTGCACTGTTGCAGGGTTTTTAGAGATAGAGGTTGGAGAGGCGTGTGACAGAGAGAGAGAAAAAAAAAATTTAATGAAGTTTTTTTTATTTATATCTTATTCTTTAATCATTCTATACATTTAGTCCCTTATAATTTACTCAATAGTCCCTGGAGAAGTGAAATGACAAGAATACCTTCATGTGCAAGGCACATGACCATATTTAATAAAAAAAAATCTGACTGAGTTAGGGCTAAAGGACATAATATGCAGGATTTTGAAACGTTAAGGACAAAACTCGTCAATTTTAAAGGCAAAGGACATCGCCTGCAATTTGGTACAAACATAAAGTACAAAACTTGTAATTTACTCTTGACTTTAGAAAGTTAAATTGGTTCCTTAATCAAGGGAAAGGATATAACATTTTGAATAAAAGAAGGTTTTCTATACTGCCATATTTCTTTTTTTATTACTTCTGAAGTTCTGATACTAAATATTGGAATCACCAACTTTGTGATTGGTAATGCTTTACATGAACAATATATTATAGCGCATCTTATAATTTTATAATTGACTACGTAAAGTCAAACCAGATTATTAACATAGATAAAAGATATATTATTTTGGATAGTCTTAAGGTTTTCTATAGCGCCATAATTTTATAATTGACTACGAAAAGTCAAACCAGATTATTAACATATAGTCTAAAGGTTTTCTTAAGCGCCATATCAGTAGAGATACTCTGGTACCCATTAATTTAGGTATATGAGCGAGTCACCATTTTGATTTAAATATGCTTAATTTCATAGTTATCTTGAATAACAGAAAGTTTTCTATCGGGTCATAATTCTTATAATTGATTTTGTTTATCCTTCAATCTTAGAAAACGTCAACAATCCTAATTATTTTAGCGAGCGGCAGTGGCGAAGCTTGGATTTTTCGGGCGGGGGGGTGAAAACATATATACCCAAAAATTTCTATAGAACCGGGGGAGTGAAAACGTATATACCCACAAATTTCTATACGAAAACTACATATATAACACTACTGAGCGAAAAATCCCGGGGGGCGGACGTCCCCCCCCCCCCCCCCCCATTAAGCTTCGCCCCTGGCGAGCGGGCTATACTTGCACCTAAGAATGACGTTTTGCATGAGATTAATGACAGGTTGTTATCAATGTTTTCAGGTGAAGAAAGAGAGTATCTTAGCTCTGACACTATTTGCCCGACTGAAGACGCTAATTCCACACAACAAAGAATATACTCTCCGGATGTGCTCAACAGTCTCAAAATATCAGGCTTACCAAATCGACCCGTATTACATGATACGCAACCCATCTTGCTACTTTTTTTTTTAATTTTGGCACATATAGCTTTTTTATTTTGCCACGTGGCTTAAAATAGGGTTTGTACAAGTAGCTAAAATGTTGTCGTGGGCGGGTCCGAAAAAGGACAAAAATGGTATGCTTGCGTAATTGAAGACGCCCAAGTTTGACCATGTGAATCAGGCTGCAAAGAAATCAAAGACAACTTGAAACAACCCGTCTTCTCTCATGGTCAATTGTATGTTGCTTTATCAAGGATAAAAACACGAGATGGAGTCAAACTACTAATACTTGACAACAACGATAAACCTACAGATAAAACAACTAATATGATTTATAAAAAAGATTTTCAACGAATTGTGATCGTTACATATTCATGTATTTCAATTTGTCGTTGTACTCTAATATATTCGTTTGTGTTTAACGTGTATAAAATCATAATATTTATGTCAACGATGATAATGAAGATATTTTCTTTTATCAACCCGTAAAATTCACGGGAATTGATATATAATTGCAAGCCAACCCTACGAATACCACTCACACTGGTTGAGTCTCAATGAAGAAAGTCTTCAACTTCATTATCATTATCAATATCAAACCAACCAATTCAAATTAAATTTCTTTAAACAAAACGATCCAGATGAACACATAATCATGATAAACTGGCATCCTTCTCCTTTAAAACCACTACGTAATTTGCTTCAAACCCTTTTCAATTCCCCTGTTGTAATCATACCATTTTCTCGACACCTTTCCACGAGTAAAATTAACCAACAAAACGACCTTGCTTTATACGATGAACTCGTTTTATTCAACCAATTTGTTCACCAACAACCTCTCCCCTCAATCAAACACTTCTGCAAGTTATTAACTCGCATTGTTAACATGAATCATCATTACCCTGTTGTCATCTCCCTTATTCACCGCCTGGAAACCTTAGAAATTAAACCCGATATTTATGCCTTTAATATTTCAATCAACTGTTTCTGCCACATGGGTAGAGTTGATTTGGGTCTCTCTATCTTGGGTAGAGTCTTTAAACATGGTTGGACCCCTGATTGTGTCACATTTAACACTTTGATCAGGGGGTTATGTACAAATGGGAATCTTTTTCGTGCCCGCCAAGTGTTTGATGAAATGCTTGTGAGTGGATTCGAACCGAATGTTGTGACGTATGGGACGTTGATTAATGGTATGTGTAAAATGGGAAAGGTTGGTGATGCTGTTACGTTATTAAAGAAGGTAGAAGGAGAATCGGAGTCGGTTATTATGTATAGCACTGTTATAGACACACTTTGTAAGAGCAATCGCGTTCGTCGTGCTTTGACTCTTTTTTCGGAGATGGTTGAGAACGGGGTTGTTCCGAATGTTGTGACTTACATATGCATGATGCGGGGGTTATGTAGGTTTGGGTTACGGGAAGAAGCCGTAAGATTGTTGGGTGATATGTTATGTAGAAACATTTCGCTTGATTTACAGACGTGTAACGTGTTACTGAGCGTGATCTCTAAACAAGGTTGGGTAGCGGATTCGCATAGTTTTTTCGATTTAATGGTTGAAAGAGGGATGAATCCCGATACCGCTACTTACAACACGCTAATAAATGGGTACTGTTTGGTTCATAGATTAGACGATGCTAGACGCTTATTCGATGTCATGAGTTGTGCTCGTGACGTTATAACCTTTAACGTTTTGATTAACGGGTACTGTAAGGTTAACAAGATAAACGAAGCATTGGGATTATTCAACGAAATGTCTAGACAAGACGTTAATCCTAATGTCGTTACGTACACTACACTTATCCGCGGTCTATGTCTTGTTTCAAAACTGAACGAAGCACTTATATTATTTTATAAAATGCAAGATTGTGGCGAAACGGCTAATGTGGTTACTTACAGCACTTTGATAGACTGTTTATGTAAGCACGAAAGAGTTACCAACGCTTTATCTTTGTTTAAGTTAATGGACGGTGCATGCGTGGCACCAGATGTGTTTACTTTTACTAGCGTTATTGACGGGTTGTGTAAAATTGGCGATGTCGATGCGGCAAATGAAATTTTTCTCGAACTATTTAATAAAAAGTTACAACCGAATGTATGTACATATACTGCAATGATCGGTGGATTGTGTAGGAACAAAAGATTAACCGAAGCAAAAGAGTTGTTTTATAGGATGAAGGAGAGTGGTTGCGCGCCAAATGTTCATACGTATACTATTATGATTAAGGGCTATTGCAGGAACGGGAAGTTGGATGAAGCAAACGAGTTGTTTGTAAAGATGAACGAGAGTGGTTGTTCGCCGGATGGTTGTACTTATAATACCATTATTCAAGGGTTTCTCTTACAGAATGAGTTTTCAACCGCGATTCGATATCTTGAAAAATTGACTGAAAATGGGTTCTGTTTAGATGCATATACAGAAGCCTTGTTGCTTAGATTTCAGTCCTGTGGACAGTTAGAATTTTCGGCTAAGAAAGTGGTTTAGTTTTATTCTTTCGAGATTGTTTCATAACCTGTAGAGCATAAATGATGAGGTTGAAGAAAGATATTGAAGGTGTTTTGCAGCAGAAGCAGGCTAAAACTATTTGTTTGGCACTTTGGCTGCAGTTGTGTAGAGAAAACCGACACCAAGTTGATATACCGGACAATGAGGTGTTTGTAGGTCAAAGCAACTCGTTTAGACACGTATTAAACTGAACCTTTTCAATCAGAACCAGTTGCCCAACTCGTCAGGACATGTCGTAAAATGACTTGTTTCAATCCTAACCCCTTTCCCAACCCTGAATCTTCGTTCGTGATTATTATGGTGGTTGACGGTACAAAACTATTGTTTTGCTGGTTAGTATTGGTTCACGAATCTTTGTGTATATAAATGAATATAGGTACTGATACTGATTTTGTTCGGTCGGTATCAGTTTGATACGGTACGGTACCAAGACACGATAAAAAATGCTCATCCCTAAGCTTATAGGTCTGCTGCTGATCAACTCCACGACTGTTAAGTATCAAGTTAAAAAGAATAATAAAAAGAAAGAGGTAAGAAAAGAAAGATATTGTTTTTATTATATTTCTTTGGCTTGTTCTTTTGTGTAGGATATTGCAGTTAAAAAGAATAATAAAAAGAAAGTGGTAAGAAAAGAAAGATATTATTTTTATTATATTTCTTCGGCTTCTTCTTTTGTATAGGATATTGCAGTTATATTCAAATTAGTCATAACCCTCTCGTGTTGCGGGTCGAGGGCGTAAAACCGTGCTATCAGTGTTGCGGGGCGGAACGCGTAAAGCCACGCTAAGTAGCAACTAAACGAAGACAAAAACCGAGAAAAAACGTAAAATTAAATCATAAATTTTTAACACCTAATGACTCACGTGCCGTAAACCATAGACGAATGTGAATGTATACTGACACGTATTAAAATTTTGAGGTAAAAAACAGACCAAATGTGATCAACAAACATCATGTTAAGTAACAACCAAACAACAATAAAACCCAAAAAAAAATGTAAAACAAAACTATTATAAGAAACTAAACTGATTTAACTTTTGTCACAACTAGTGTTAAACACCCCTGCGTTGCGGCGGGGGCGTAAAACCATATCAAATAGCACCAATGCCACATCACCATCAGTAACCACCAACACTAAAGTTGCGGCGTGGTATTGCGAAGAAATTAGACCAAAGCGTAATACATAGAAAATTATAACTAAATCGATCTAGGACACGCGCGTTATGGCGAACCTGTCAAACGGGAAAATTTAGATAATTTAGACGACATAAAAACGTCGAACCATACACGCACGTTGCGCCGTGTTAACTCACAAAGTTTAGAACGAAACATAAAAACGTTGAGCGACACACGCACATTGCACTGTATTAACTCGGAAAATTTAGAACAAAGCGTAAAACGAAAAATTTGCGAAAGATGAAAAGTATAGGGAACCAAAGCTAAAGGTAAAAAAGTTGTGAGGTTAAATTACAAAAGATGAAATGTTTTGGGTTAAAGGTGAAAAAAATCATATAGTTTTTGATTAAAAGTAATTTATCAAATACTTTTGGGTTAACAATAAAAAACAATTTAAAAAAAAAAAACCTAGTGCAACAACTATATGAAAAAAAAAGTTTTGCTAATTTATGGTGTCTAAAACCAATTTTTTTTGGAGAACCCCCTAAGCACTTAGTACAACAACTATATGCAAGAAAGTGTTTCTAATTTATAGTGTATAAATTATAACAAAGCCAAATTATAACAAAATTACATAAATATAATCTTAAGGTTAACATATATGAAAAAAAGCACAAGACACAAAACCATAAGAAAACAAAAAAAAATGTTACTATTGCCTTTTTTTTAACGGCCAACGGATCCTTCAAATGAGCTACTGACGAAATTCACCACATCGGGATATACTCGTCTCCGAACTGGGGAAAATCCTCACCTGGGCAGAAGCCCGTGAACACTCGCCAAAAGGCACGACAGTGCGGTGAGGTAAAACCCATTCAGTTCAAGGATCGAACTAGCGATCGCCGCCTACTCGCCTAGTCTCCCATCATCACCAGGTCCAACTGAAAACTAATGGGGATAAGCAGGAATTGAACTTAGGTCTCTTGGAAACCCAAGTCTCTCCCTTATCACTCCACCACAAGCTCATTGGCGTTACTATTGCTTTCTATTGTTATGAATTAATATATACTAGTATTAAGCACCCCCCGTGTTGCGGCGGAGGCGAGCGCTAATACCACACTACTGTTAGCGACCCCCGACACTGAAGTTGCGTTGTTAATCTATATATAATATATATCATTACCACTATACAAACTATAATGCATACATTACAACAACCATTGCATCAATATGTTGCAAATTATATTTATACAAGATTTTGGCTAAATTAATTAGATTATTATAAATAATAATAATTTACAAATAAAAAACACAACTTTGAATGGATCAAACCGATTGAATATAGAAAGATAATGAAACCATTATTTGATTAGGGTACAACCACTTAAGCGCAATTTACAACCATACATGCATACAAAACATATTGAATTTGGTAAGGTAATGAAACCATTATTATTTGATTAAGATACAACCACTTAAGCATAACTTACAACCTAAATTTGATTAAGGTACAAGTATTTAAGCACAACTTACAAACATACATGCACACAAATGTTTCAAATTAATAGTATATAAACTAGTATTTTGACTCGTCGCGCGTTGTAGCGGCGTCGAAACTTAAAGTAACTTGGTTCGTTAATCATTTGACCCAACTCGTTTCCGGACAAAATTTACGTCAAAACGTAGATCAATTGAAAACGCACATAAAAATAAGCATGGATACGTATTATAGTTGATCTAATTCATTACTGAGAAAAACATACGTCAAAACGTAAACCATCTTGGATTTATACGAAAACTTATTTAAAATTAAGCACGTAAGAAAATAGAGTTTTTTAAGTTTTAAATTGGTATCGGGCGTTGGATGGCATCGAAATGTAAAGTAACTCGAATTTATATCGTCTAGTGAAACGTATTATATTTGACACGACTGATTCCGAACAAAATTTACGTCAAAACGCATAAAAACAAGCATGAAAACGTCTTTTATGACCTGACTCGTTTTCGAGAAAATTTTACGGCAAAACGTAAACCAACTTGGATATATATACTTTACTTAAAAATAAGCATGTAAGAAAATAATGTTTTTTAAGTTTTAGAATAGTACTGTGCATTATGGCGACGTCGATACGTAAAGTAACTCGAATTTATGCCGCCTAGTGAACACATATTATATCTGACCCGACTCGTTTTCGAATAAAATTTCTGTCAAAACGTAGGCTTGTCACACCCCAACCGATGGCGGAATCATCGTGGCGCGGCACTGAGCGAAACAGATTGTCCAGGAAAAATCCATAACAACTAAACTACTGGATAGTTAATATTATGCCCCATACCATAACCCATCAAGTAAATTAATTATTACAGACAGATATCTCAAAGACAAGTAACATGTTCCGACAACTCAGATTCAAAATAAATAAAATTGTTTTGGTTTGTTTATAGACTCTTCCTACTTGATTCCATAGCAGCAAACAAGCATCCTAAGCACCTGTCACGTACGTTAAAATAAAGTCAATACACATAGTGTAAAGGTGAGCATACAAGTTTGATAGTATAGTAGAGTTCGAAATAGTTTACGCATAACCAGCATGTAACATGTAACAAAGTGAAGGCTAGTAGGTTATCGACAGAGAAATATGCACAGACGTGACTGCGAGTTGTAGAATGCGCAACACATATCCCCACTGGGACACGTGAAGTAAAGCCCTTAACAACCCCTGTCCATGACAGATGCTAAGTCCAAACTATAGTACTATCGTTGCTAAGGTGTCAGGCAACAATCACTGTGTTAACTTAACATACAAGCATTCATCGAATAACACGTAGCATGCAATAATGTAACACCCGTTCTTATTTATTAAGGTTTAACGTACCATTTACGAAAAACAATCATGTAATTAAGATTATATATGCATTGGAAATTACGGGTTTATTAAAACTTTTTACAATTTAAAAAGTATACAACACATCATGTGTACGTTCGTCGTTTAACATAATAACGATACATAGTGCGGAAGCTTATTTCGTGATCGTGTTCGGTTCTTGCTCGTCGCTTGGTCGTCCTCCGGTGCTAAAATTTACCTGAAACTCATAAAACATGAGTTGGATTAGTCATACGTAGCTTAAAACGTATTAGAACGGGTTCGCAACGCAAAATAATTTAAAATAAACATTTTTCGCGAAACTGGCACATTCTCGCGTAGCGCCACTGCCAGTAGCGCTACGCCACTGCCTAATTTCATCAGAACTGTTGCAGCTGGTGCTGCAGATTCCCAGCACGACCTGATTTCACGGAAACGGCCATAACTTCTTCGTTATTGATCCGTTTTACCCGATTCTTTTTCCTACGCGTCCGTAATTTAATCCTCCATCTTATGGAGTTAAAATCCTACATCCAACATAAGAAATTTTGAGACTTCTAAGCCTTCGAATCGTTACCTTTTTACCGAATTTTAACCCGTTTATGCATTTTATCAAACAAACGTATTTATTTGATTCCTATATCTCATACACTTTTCAAATTAATGTTACCTACTATATTAGGTTCTAATCATAGGTTTATTACACAATTTAAACCCATTTTCGCTCGTATGCTTATTTTGACCCGTTAAGGGTATTTAAGCACTTTAAAGCTTGAAATCACCTTCATTCCATTCTAGCATTGTAACCCTATATTTCTTATCTACTAATCTTCCACCACAACTAAATGTGTGTTGGATTTAATGCGGATATCTATGTGTTCCGAGTTTTACCCCTCGGATTATCATTCTACGGCAAAGACTCAAATAAAGTCTTTCGACCCAAGAATTTCATCTTTCACTACCTACACTCGCTCTAAGCATTTTTTTAATCATAAGACTCGTTTCCGAACCACCTTTAAGGGTCGTTCGTTCAAATTAGCTTACAAGGGCAATTTGGTCAATTTTCATCCTCCTTTTACTACAAGGACCTTCAAATACTTGTTTGACTCAAAATCTGACCTTTTAACTATAATTCTTGTTTGTAAACCATTATGTTTCTAAAACACCATGTTTATGACTCAAATTATTCGGTTTACCTAAAAGATAACCGAATATTCATTTTGACCTTGTCTAACACTTATAGAATCTCAAGTTCTAAACAATGAGCTGAATCATTATACGTACCTGACTCGGATCATTATATTGACCATTTTTTTATACCTTGCTTTAATACTCGCTACTTAATAGCGATACAAGATATCCTTCCGTATTTACTCCTGTGAACACACAACTCGACAATATTCATTAGTCGATATTTTCAAATGGTGATATTTTCACCATTCGACCCGTTTGGTCTAAGTGACCGTTTATTTTTGCGAGATGTTATTCAGTACCATCTCGTCTACAAGACTCGCTTCGATTTATACCGAATGGTCTTTTTACTTATAAATCATTTCTTAACACTTCTTGGCCTACTATGGCTTACGTCATAATTGTCTTTTTCGTAATTAACACAACGAAAAAGATATTCTAAAATATATGTCTAGTGTAAGATATACTTACTTTGCATCCGAATTACGCTTTTCCTTCATACTTGCTCCGTTTGACACGCTTCCTTTCCAAGCCTCCACCTAGCTTGTCAAGCGTCAAACTATCATCATAATTCGTAAGACGGTTAGATTAGTCATCATAAATTATGACTATTCCATCTTACGGGTTTTGCATCAAAATTCACCATTTGATTTCATTTTGGTCAGTTTGACTTTTAAAGGTCAAACTGCCTATTAACATAAGTGATTATATTATAAACCTTGACAATTCATTTAAGCACTTTGTCAAGTATCCGATAGGCATTATTCTTACGCCACCGTTTTAACTACTTTCCAAGTCTAAATTCATGCTATTATTAACACCAATTTGACTTAGCTTTCTATTATCGAAGCTAATTATTCATTTGTTATGCAAGAACTAAAGGTTTCCATCTACATGTAAACCCCATTTCATCATAGCATTAGACATTCATCCGAACATCAATATAATCAAGTTCTACATATTAATTAGTAGGCATCATGATTCCAAACACCTATTTATATGAACCAAAATCACTAGTTTCATCATAATTTATTAAACCCCTTTTCATGAAAGTATGATCATGTACCCAATTTCATGGTTTAATCAAACACCTTCCATTCATTATCATGCATGATGATTCTAAACATAGTCTTATCATCAATTTCATCATAACAATAAAACCCACTTAGCTAGGTGTGGTGATTCAACCAAACACCTAAATCATAGCAATTTATTCTAAATCTTCACTTAGGGTTTGTTCCTAAGCAATCCTACATCCCAAATTCAGCCATAACTTCTATGATTCATACATAGATCGTATCATGCAAGATTAACTAATTTTCACAACTTCATGAATGTTAGAAATTCGACATACCTTACGATCCCCTTGACTTGGTAATCGTTTATTCATGTTTGGTTGTGAATTTGAGCTTCAATTTGACCTTCAATTTGTTGATTTTGTTAAACTAGGGTTTTGGAACCCCTACTCTTGCTTCTGGTCGATCGAACTCACACACCTGTGTGTGTGTGTGTTTTGATTTTTATTATTGTTTTAATTAAAACATTTCCTTGTTTGCCCACTTTTAGTCCCTCATATTTAGAAGTTTTATAAAGAGGGTTAAAATCTTGATTTCTATTCATTCACTTGATCACACATAATTAACTAGGTTAATTATTCCTAGTTAACTTAGTAGGTTCCGGGGTTATAACCCGTTTCATTCTAAGTCCCGTAAACTCGGGCCTCTCATAACTTTATTTCCCCATAAACATTCCTTCACCCCTTTTTATTTAACATTAGATCTAATTGTTTAGAAATCTTAATATTCACCGGGTAAATTTTACCACTAACGGTACTTTACCCGTCTTTTAGTATTAACGTGGTTTGATTACCAAACCCGTTTTCGGGGTGTTACAAATAACGGATAGCGTATAAATAGTGTTTGCGTTGTGTGTCGATTGTGATTTAGAATAAGTAACGTATGTAACATCCAAAAGTGCGTAAAGCAAAAAGGGTTCGAGTATACTCACAGATAGCGTTTAACAAGTAAACACTGTCTTGGATTGAAGGGAGCGCTAAGAGATTAGCCTGAACAGTTAATGATAGCATAAGAGAAAGAACGGCACGTTAAACGATGCAATGACTAAGTGTCGAACGGTAGTCCGATCGGATGGCAATCCGATCGGATGGCCAGTCGATCGGATGTCAATCCGTTCGGATGGTCATCCGATAGGATGGCCATTCGATTGGGTTGACATTCGTTTGGTGAGGATGTGTTTGTGTATGGTGGCTTTGAAGTTTTCGTTGTAGCATTTTGAAAACAGAGAAGTATCTCTACCTTTCAGGTCATCGATTGAACGGTCGTTCGATCGAATAGCGATCCGATTGGCAGGACACTTAGTGAGAACAAGTTCACAGCAGAATAGTCACTCGATCGGATAGTAATCCGATCGGTTAGCAATCCGTTAGAACTGATGTTCTTTGAAAACTATGAAAATGATTAAGTGTTGAAGTCCAATGTCCACCAATCGGATAGTCGTTCGATCGGATGGCAATCCGATCGGACGGCAATCCATTCGGCATTCATTTGGTTTTGAAAAGTTGACTAAGTAAGGGAGCTCAAGTGCAATCCGATCGGATTGCAGTTCTATCGGATGGCAATCCGAACGGACGGCAATCCGTCCCAACGAATCTGATCATCTTGACTTGATTATTTTGAAAAGTTTTGCAGTTTGCTCGAGACAGTATGACAATGTGTTAAACAACAGAAACCCCATCATGACCCAAGTTATCCGATCGAACAGGAATCACCCAAATCCGATCAGTTAACTGGTTCGTGACGGTTGTTCATGTCTATCCCGAAATCGGTTGTCTCTTTGGTAGAAACCAGATCTTGAACCAACGCATCACTAAGAAAGAGTAGAAGGTCTGTACAAGCTTCGATTCTATCGGTTTTGAGTGCATTAAGTGTAAAAGAGTTGAAAGAAAGTTAGAAAAGTATCTTTCAATCCTTTTAACTTTGAAAATGTGTAGATCTATGCGAAAACATTGTTTAATCATGTGGAAATCCTTTAGATCTGGGTTGTTCTTGGTGGAATGAGGCCAAAACTTGAAGTTCATAAGAACTCCATGATGACTTCATCCTAGAACACCTCAAATGCACTGATTTCACGGTTAAAAGTTAAGATTCAAAGGTGAAAAAGATGAAGAAGTGTGTGTAGATCATAGAAATACAAGATTTGAGTTGCAAACTTACAAGAATCGCGAGAAATCAAGAGAAAGAAGGCTTGGAACGATGCTGGTCGAGTGAGGGAGCTGTCACATCACAAATGATGTGACAGGTGGGTATTTATAGGTTGCCAAAAAGGGAAAGGTGCACAAGGGTCGAATAGGATGCACCTCGATCGGATGACACTCTGATCAAATGGCAATCCGATCGGATGGCAATCCTATCGGACAGCAATCCTATCGGATTGCCATTCGATCGAGTGGTCACTCGATCGAGTGGCTCCGACGAGTTGCGTTTCGACGTTTCGTTTCGCGTGTTGAGCGTTGCGATGCATCTAAGCGAGGTTGCGATGCGCTAAATTAATAATAGCCTCACAAATACTATATCTAACATACAATCATTATAATTAACTTGCGTTTAGCGTTTGCGAGATAAATAGCGTTGCGATAGAGTTGCGATTGCGTTTCGATTAATCACCACAAATATAAAGTAGACATGCACAAGAAACACATAAGTAACACACACACGTAAAACAATATCCATAACGCATAATTCGAGTTGCGAATGCGATTCGATGCGATTTGATTAGCGATAAAGCGAATAAGTGGTAAAACATGCGATAAATATCGATTATTCACAGATACTCCACATAATACAACTAAAGCTATTAAAATAAAAGATTCGATTACAAGTCAAAGAGTCAAATCAGTAATTAAGCAAGGAGTGGCAGACCGCAATTAGCAATCTTTTCTTCATTTGACTTCAATCTTGACTTTGACTTTGACTTTCGTAACACGGGGTGTTACAGCCTCCCCCTCTTAAGGGAATTTCATCCCGAAATTAGGCTGAAACCGTAACAAACAACTGCGGATACTTCGCCTTCATGTCACTTTCGAGTTCCCAGGTGAACTTTGCGCCTCGTTTGCCTTCCCAGCAAATCTTCACAATGGGAATGCGTGAGTGCCTGAGCTTCTTGGTCTCTGGATCCATGATCTCGACAGGCTTCTCCACGAAGTGTAATGTTTCATCCACTTGTAGATCCTCTAGTGGAACTTGTAAATCCATGCTCGGCTAGACACTTTCTGAGGTTCGGTACATGGAAAGTCGGATGAACGTTGCTAAGTTCCTCCGGTAGTTCGAGACTGTAGGCCACTTTTCCGATCCCTTCCAGAATCTTAAAGGGTCCAACATATCGAGGCGCGAGCTTTCCTTTCTTTCCGAATCTGATCACACCCTTCCAAGGTGATACCTTTAGGAGTACGTGATCGCCAACGTCAAATTCAAGGGGCTTGCGGCACCTGTCGGCGTAACTTTTCTGATGACCCCGAGCTTTCAGCAGATTGTCTCGAATTTGGAGGATCTTATCAGCCGTTTCTTGCAATAGCTCGGGACCGGTCAGTTGCGCATCTCCGATCTCATGCCACACAATCGGCTATCGACATTTTCTTCCGTATAATGCCTCAAAGGTGCCATTTGTATGCTAGAATGATAACTGTTGTTGTACGAGAATTCGACCAAAGTTAAGTGAGCATCCCAATTACCACCGAAATCTATGACGCACGAGCGAAGCATGTCTTCAAGAGTACGAATCATTCTTTCAGTCTGGCCGTCGGTTTGGGGATGGAATGCAGTACTTAGATTAAGCGTAGTACCGAGAGCGGATTGAAAAGTTTCCCAAAGACGCGAGGTAAACCGACCATCGCAGTCAGAGATGATGTCACGAGGTGTACCGTGTCGACAGATAACTTCGTTGGTGTAGATTCGGGCTAATTTTTCAACCTTGAAGTCTTCTCGTATTGTCAGGAAATGAGCGGATTTAGTCAAACGGTCAACGATAACCCAGATGCTATCGTGACCTGAGGTTGTACGCGGGAGTTTCATGATAAAGTCCATGGCTATGCTTTCCCATTTCCACATCGGGATCTCGGGTTGCACAAGTAAGCCAGATGGTCTTTGTTGTTCGGCCTTGACTTTCGAGCAAGTCAGGCACTTTGAAACGTAGATAGCGATATCCTTCTTCATTCCAGGACACCAATACCGTTGACGAAGGTCATGGTACATCTTGTCGGCACCGAGATGAATAGAATATCGAGACTTGTGGGCTTCATCCATCAGGATTTTTCGTAAGTCGGTGCGCTTGGGATTCCAAATTCGGTCCAGAAAATGGAATATACCATTCGATTTATTCACTAGCTGGGCGCCATCGTTAGGTATTCTTTCCTTCTTCAAGGTGCGTTCGATAAAACAGGCATGCTGAGCGTCACGGATGAGAGTTTCGAGATGATGCTGGGATTGAATATTACGAGCGCTATGCAAATAGCTTCGTCGGCTTAGAGTGTCGACAACGACATTTGCTTTGCCAGGGTGATAACGGATCTCACAGTCGTAATCGTTGAGAAGTTCTACCCATCGGCATTGGCGCATATTCAGTTCTTTTTGGCTGAGGATATGTTGTAGGCTCTTATGATCGGTGAAGATCGTACACTTGAAGTCATAAAGGTAGTGTCGCCGAATTTTCAACGCAAAAACAACTCCGCCTAGCTCGAGGTCGTGGGTCGTATAGTTCTTCTCATGGATCTTGAGCTGACGAGATGCGTAAGCGATAACCTTGTCTCGTTGCATGAGAACACAACCAAAACCAAGGTTCGAGGCATCACAATAGACTATAAAGTCATCGTTTCCGTCAGGTAAAGCGAGAACGGGAGCATTGCAGAGCATAAGCTTGAGAGTTTGAAAGGCAGTTTCTTGTTTAGTTCCCCAAACAAAAGGCTTGTCTTTATGCGTTAAAGAAGTAAGCGGGACAACGATTTTAGAGAATCCTTCGATAAATCGGCGATAATAACTCGCTAGGTGTAACCCAACTCTTAACAGCTCCGATCTTCGTGGGGTCGACGTGAATACCTTGACTATTGACAATGTGACCAAGGAATTGAACCTCCTCCAGCCAAAATTCACACTTGGAGAACTTGGCGTAGAGTTGGTTCCCTTGGAGTAGCTCGAGAACCAAACATAGATGCTGTGCGTGTTCGGTTTTCGACTTGGAATAGATCAGGATATCATCGATGAACACGGTGACGAAGCGGTCAAGAAACGGTTTACACACGCGATTCATCAGATCCATGAAAACCGTGGGTGCGTTGGTTAAACCAAAAGGCATAACAACGAACTCATAGTGGCCGTAACGAGTGCGAAAAGCGGTTTTGGGTATATCCTCCTCTTGAATGCGTAACTGGTGATAGCCTGAGTGTAGATCGATCTTCTAGAAACACGTAGCACCTTGTAACTGATCAAATAAATCATCGATTCGGGGCAGAGGATAACGATTCTTGATAGTCAGCTTATTCAATTCCCTGTAGTCGATGCACATCCGAAACGACCCATCCTTCTTTTTGACGAAAAGGACTAGTGCGCCCCATGGGGAAGTGCTAGGGCGAATGAAGCCTTTATCAAGCAATTCCTGGAGCTGACTCAAGAGTTCACGCATTTCGGACGGAGCGAGTCAATAAGGAGATTTGGCAACAGGATTTGCTCCAGGAATGAGGTCGTTACGAAAGTCGATGTCACGACTCGGAGGTAAACCAGGTAACTCATCAGGAAATATAAGAGGAAAATCACGAACTACAAGCACCTTGTCTATCTCCTTAACTTCCTTTTTCTCCGCTACTACAATGTGCACCAAGAAAGCTTGGTATTCCTTGCGGAGATACTTGCTAGCATGGACACACGACATGAGTTGGAGTTTCTTCGACGCGACTTCACCGTAAACACACAATTGATCACCATTAGCGAGCGAGAAGCGAATCATCTTATCAAAGCAAACAATTTCAGCATGATTCTCACGAAGAAAATCCATTCCTATTATGACATCAAAACTACCAAGCTGCATCGGAATAAGATCGATGGGGAAGATGTGATTGTTGAGTTCGAGAGTACAATCACGAAGAACAGAATTGACAGGGACGGTCCTTCTAGTGGCAACTTCAACATCGAACGTCGAGGGGAGATGGGCGCGCTTACGATTAAGGAACTTTTCGAATTCAAACGACATAAAACAGTTATCGGCTCCAGTATCAAATAAACACGAAGCATATATACCATTAACAAGGAACGTACCATTAACCACGTTTTTTTTCTGCTTGAGCCTGGCGGACATTGATGTTAAAAGTACGTCCGCGGGCTGCTGGCTGCTGCTGCTGCTGTTGCTGAGGCTGCTGCTGTTGTGGCTCTTGCTTCACCACTCGATTCGGGCACATGTTTGCGAAGTGATTGGGATCACCACATGCAAAGCAAGCTCTAGCATGGATCGCGGGTGCAGGAGCCGCTTGTTGGCCTTGAGGAGCAGGAAGTAGAGCTTGTTGAGCAGGAGCTTGACCTTGAGCTGGAGCTGGAGCTTGGCGTGGACCAGTACGGCAGTTGGCGGTGAAGTGGTCGTACATATTGCAACGCACACAGTATCTGCAGGCGATTCCCACTGGATGATGATATGTACAAGTAGGGCAAGTCGGGTGAGGACCAGTGTATGCCCGCTTTGCCGGCGGTGCATGGGTAACCGGCACCGCTACTTGGCGGTGTTGAGGCTGCGGTGGGGCGGGTACTGCTTGGAGTGGAGTGGCAGCGGTGACTGCGCAATTCTTGCTACTGTTGTTGTTGTTCTTCCTCTTGCTACGAGAGGACTTCGATGACTGCGGTGCGGCGGCGGTTTCAGCGGTTGAAGCAGCGGTAACTTGATGAAGATTCTTGGAGGCTTTATCCCAATAACCAGCCTTAACTCGCTTATCGTTTATCTCAGTAGCGAGTAAGAAAGTTTCCTCAATTGTTGTCGTCTTTGCAGCTTGAACGAAATCAGCCACGCAATCCGGAAGAGCACGGATATACTTTTTGATGGTGATTTTGGGCGTAGAAACTTGACCTGGATAGATTATACTCAACTGCTTAAAGCGAGCAGTTAAACCAGCGTTGTCGCCATCCTTTTGCTTGATATGCCATAACTCGTCCTCCAACTTTTGAAGCTCGTGGGGAGGGCAGAACTCTTTCATTATCAAGTCCTTCAACTCGTCCCAGGTTAGCCCGTAAGCTGCATCATTCCCTCGTTTGTTTCTCTCGGCCGTCCACCAATCTAGAGCGCGGGATTGGAAGACGCCGGTGGTGTTAACAGTGCGAAGGTTTTCCGGACAGTTGCTCTGGCGCAGGGTGACTTCGATTGAATCGAACCATTGAAACATGGTCGTAGGCCCATCTTCGCCGGTAAATTCTTTCGGGCCGCAGGCTTTGAACTGCTTGAAGTTAAAAGAGGACTTAGGTGGATCTGTCGTGGACTCCTCGGAGGACTTGCTACCATTTTCATTCAGCTCATTAACAATCTGCGGAATGACTTTCGCCATTTGCTTAGCGACGAGAGAAGCAATGCGTTTGTCTTCATGATTGCGGCGAGCAGTTCGGGAGTGAAACGATCCAAATGATGACATTGTCTGCAACAGACATCGCCATAGGACTCAATCACTATATAATCGAATCTCACCTCACACGCACCACTACTACTAATAAAGCTCAGGAACACGTATAGCCATGTAAACACATAATCACATAGGCACAGAATCAAAGAAGCACATAAGCACGTAAGGCACAGAAACACGTAAGGAACAAAATACGTAAGGCACACCGAATACAGAAACCACACTATATTTGCATGCATTCACCTATCATTCCATGTCACGCGAGTTCGAGAATAGCGATTGCGATTAGCGAGTACATAGCATAGCGAGTAGTATAGCATAAGCGAGTAATCATAACATGCGATCATCCATAAGTAGCAGCGATTTGTTAGCGATTTGAGATAGATGTGTCGATCAATGCGTTAGCGAAAAGCGTATAAATCACCAAAAATCAATCATATAAAAAATACAATCAACTAAAACACATGAAATTCACATAAAATCGGCAAATATCAGAGTCAGCAGTTGCGGGCTCAGAATCGAAACACATAAAATCAGCGATTTGTTAGTGCGAATTATGTGTGTCGATCAATGCGTGAGCGAAAAGCGTATAAATCACCAAAAATCAATCATATAAAAAATACAATCAACTAAAACACATGAAATTCACATACAATCGGCAAATATCAGAGTCAGCAGTTGCAGGCTCAGAATGGAAACACATAAAATCAGCGATTGCGAGATGGAAATCGAGAGTAGGTTGTCTAAGGCTTGATAGACGTTGTCGCAACCCCCGTCCCCTAATAACCCGGGAACGGGCGGCCGCGGCCAGTTTCGGTGGTATCTACTGTTTTATCAATTTTGGCACCGGAAATTACATCAGGATCGTAGTTAGGAATATTTTATCAGAGTAAAATACCACACTTTCATAATATTAAACTCATGGGATAAAACCCAAGTTTTAAGTACACACATTTTCATAGGAATAAATCCTATTTTTATTTAATAAAAACATCTATTTATTTTAGGTAACTTTATTGCCACTTTTCCAAGCCGTCAGTGCTGTCCAGCTGGTTTCTATTTGGCTTTCACATTTTGTTACCTGAAACGCGTTTAAAACATTTTGTCAGTGGGAAATACTGGTGAGTGAATCCCAGTTTAATCAAGTTTTAATAAAAACCATTGTACAGTATTGAGGGCGGTCTCGCAATTATATTTGTTTCCAAGTCATATCAATTACCACCCACGGTAGTGTCAGACCCGACTTGTGGAAATGTTACCCCTCGCAAGGCAGTAACAAATTTTGTATACAAAACCCCAACATACCGACGATAATTGTATCCTTACAAATACTCAATAATTGTTTAGTATATATTTAATTGTGTGAGGTTTTGTAAAAACAGTTTGCAAAAATGAGATTACTCACATTGCTGTCTTAGATTTTCTGTAAGGATTTCTTAAGAATAATCTATAATTTACACAAATGCACGCGTGTTAGTATAATAACCCATTTTAACATTAGTAATACCCTCCCCGAGACGACATTCCAACGACTACGTCGGGCAGAACCACGACAGCCGTTATGGAACCCTAGATCAATCGGGCAGAGTATCTAATATGTATCCAGGGGTTATAATACTTACAACGAAGCAGAACTTCATTATTTAGGGGGTATTATGCCCGAGTATAGTGCCTACTATAAGAAATTTTGAGAGAGAAAGTCGAATTTTGAACGATCAGACTGAAGGCCCGAGCTCCAGCTTTATAGGGGCTGATTCTGGGTTCGTCGCGCCCCGCGTACCCCACAGCCAGGGCCTTCGCAGCTCGCGACTAGGTGGGTAGGGCCTAGCTCTGATTCGTTACCCTGTATAGCTTCGCCACGTGTCGCCACGTGGTGGCTTCCGGAGGAGGGCGGGTGGCCAGCCCCGTCGCGGCCGGCGTCGACTAAAGACAAGGGGCGTCGTGCCCCGCGACGACCCAATTATTTTTGTTTTTATTTTATTTTTAATGTTAAATCATATTTTGGGCTCGGTTTTCACATACGGGGTGTATTTAGAGACATATAGGGATATTCTAATATATTTTAAAGGTGTCGAAAATATTTCGAGGGTGTTGGTTTAATTTAGGGTTGTTATATCCTCCCCACCTTGTTTTAGAGCTCGTCCTCGAGGTCTACTGGAACAGGTGTGGATATTTCCTTTGCATTTCTGATTCAAGCTCCCATGTGTATTCTGGTCCTCTTTTGGAGTCCCACTTCACTTTGACCAGAACTAATCTCTTGTGCTTTAGATTCTTAACCTTCCTGTCTTCGATCTGTAGAGGCCTTTCTACAAATTTGAGTTGTTCATTTACCTCTATATCCTTAAGAGGTACCACTAATGATTCATCAGCTAAGCATTTCTTGAGATTATATACATGAAACACATCATGTATTCCTGCCATTTCCTCTGGCAGTTGTAGCTGATAGGCTACAGGTCCTATTCTTCTAATAATCTCAAAAGGTCCAACAAACCTGGGACTTAGCTTCCCTCTTTTGATGAATCTTACCACTCCTTTCCAAGGAGAGACTTTTAATAATACTTTATCTCCTACTTGAAATTCCAACGGTTTGCGTCGGTTATCAGCATAGCTCTTCTGTCGATCACGTGCTGCTTTCATTCGTTCCTTGACTTGAATAATCTTGTCGGTTGTTTCTTGTACTATCTCAGGTCCAGATAGTTGCTTTTCCCCAATTTCTGCCCAACAGACTGGGGTTTGGCACTTTCGTCCATAAAGTGCTTCGAATGGTGCGGCATTGATACTTGTGTGATAACTGTTATTGTAAGAAAATTCTATTAAAGGTAAGTGATCATCCCAATTACCTCCGAAATCAATTACACAAGCTCTAAGCATATCTTCCATTGTCTGAATTGTCCTTTCGCTTTGTTCGTCCGTTTGAGGGTGATAAGCGGTGCTTAGATTCAACTTGGTTCCCATTGCCTTTTGGAAACTTGCCAAAAAATGAGAGGTAAAACGACTGTCTCTGTCAGAAACAATTGATAAAGGTATTCCATGTAATGAAACTATTTCATTTACATACAACTTAGCTAACTGTTCCATACTGAAAGTTTCCTTCATTGGTAGGAAGTGAGCTGATTTAGTTAGCCTGTCTACAATCACCCAGATTGTATCATTACCTTTCCTTGTTTTGGGTAATTTGGTAACAAAATCCATTGTTATCAATTCCCACTTCCATACAAGCATTTTTAACTGTTGCAGCAATCCTGAGGGTTTCTGATGTTCAACTTTAACTTGTGAACAAGTTAAACATTTAGAAACATAGGCTGCTATATCCTTTTTCATTCCTATCCACCAAAAATTCTTTCTTAAACCCTGATACATCTTATCACTTCCAGGATGCATCGTATATTTGGACTTATGGGCTTCTTCTAATATACTATGACGCAGGTTCCCTAATTTAGGTATCCACATTCTTTTCTTATGGAATCTCCAAATTCCATCAGTTCCTTGTTCTAATTCCTTAATCATCCCTTTTAATTTTTCAGTATCATCCTTGATTACTGATTCTTATACTTTTCTAATTTGATCATTTAAATCTACTTGTATATTTAATTTAAGAGAACGTACCCTTTTTGGCTTTTCGTGATATTTCCGGCTTAAAGCATCAGCCACTACATTGGCTTTCCCTGCATGATACTGGATATTACAATCATAATCACTAAGTATCTCCATCCAGCGTCTTTGTCTCATATTTAGTTCTTTTTGTCTGAAAACATACCTTAAACTCTTATGATCAGTGAATATGGTAAACTTACTACCATAGAGGTAATGTCTCCAAATCTTAAGGGCAAAAATTATAGCTCCTAATTCCAAATCATGGGTTTAATAATTCTCTTCATGATTCTTAAGCTGTCTAGATGCGTAAGCTTTAACCTTTTGGCGTTGCATCAACACACATCCATAACCTAACTTAGAAGCGTCACAATATACTATAAAATCTTCAGTTCCTTCTGGTAATGCTAATATGGGTGCATGGGTTAGTCTTTGCTTAAGAATTCTAAATGCTTCTTCCTGTTTTGGTCCCCATTCAAACTTAATGGATTTACAGGTTAACTTAGTTAAGGGAATGGCTATTCTAGAAAAATCTTGAATAAATCTTCTATAATAACCGGCCAATCCTAAGAAACTTCTAACCTTGGTTGGTGATTCAGGGGTTTTCCATTTGGTAATCGCCTCGATTTTGGTTGGATCCACATGAATTCCTTTATGGTCGATTAAATGTCCAAGAAACCGTACATGTTCTAACCAAAACTCGCACTTTGAAAATTTAGCATAAAGCTTTTCCTTTCTTAGTAAGCTTAGAAGTGCGTGCAAATGCTTTGCATGATCCTCTTCACTTTTAGAGTAAATGAGAATATCATCTATAAAGACAATTATGAATTTATCCAAATATGACTTACATATTCGGTTCATCATGTCCATAAATGCGGCCGGGGCATTGGTTAAACCAAATGGCATGACAGTAAACCAAATGGCATGACAGTAAATTCGTAATGGTCGTACCTTGTTCTGAATGCGGTCTTAGGAATGTCCTATTCCTGTACCTTTAATTGATGATATCCTGACCTTAAATCGATTTTAGAGAAAAATCGAGCTCCTTGAAGTTGATCGAACAGATCATCGATCCTTGGTAATGGGTACCGGTTCTTAATCGTGACCTTGTTCAATTCACGGTAGTCAATGCACATACACATCGATCTGTCCTTCTTTTTAACGAATAAAATCGGTGCTCCCCACGGCGATGAGCTTGGCTGTATAAATCCTTTCTCCAATAACTCGTCTAACTGTTTCTTCAGTTCTTTCATTTCTGCGGGTGGCAAACGGTAGGGTGCTTTGGCAATTGGTGCTGTTCCTGGCAGTAGGTGGATTCTAAATTCAACTTCCCTGTCTGGCGGTAGTCTTGGCAATTCTTCTGGAAAGATATCTGAAAACTGAGACACTACTGGAATATCTTTTAGTTCTTTTCCTTTAGTGTTAGTGATTATAGAAATCAAATACACTAATGATCCTTTTCTTATATAGCTTGCAGCTTTCATCACAGAGATGAATTTCGTGGATCTAGATGGTTTATCTCCTTTAATTATGATCTTTTCACCCCTTGGTGAATTTACTTGGATTGACTTTTGATCACATAAAATACTAGCTTTATTGGCTATTAACCAATCCATTCCTAATACAATATCAAATCCTGCCAGATTCATTGGGTAAAGATTTGCAATAAACTTTTGATTTAAAAATTCTATTCTTGCTCCCTACAAGATTTCAGAAATTCTAACCGTTTCTCCATTTGCTGTCTCTACTAAACATTCTTGTGAGAGTTTAGTTAATGGTTGATTTAGAAGTTTGCAAAATGAAGTATTAATAAAAGTTTGGTTCGCACCAGAGTCAAATAATACTTTGGCAAAAACATCATTAACTAAAAACGTACCGGCTATGACATTTGGAATCATCTTGGGTTCATCTGCAGTTAGAACAAATGCTCTAGCATTTTTAATGTTCTTGTTGTTCGCAGCTGGAGCCAATTTCGGACAGTTTGGCTTGATGTGACCTTTTTCTCCACAGTTGAAGCACAGTCCATTACTGGATTTTCTCCTACAATCTTCTTCCTTGTGTGCTGACATCTTGCAGAAATTGCAGTGAGTGGAGCATTTACCCGAATGCTTCTTCTTGCAGGCTTTGCAGTATGGTGCAGAGGTAGAACCTACATTCCTACGGTTGGAATTCCCATAACGGAATTCTTGGGTAAGTCTTTGAGCTAGATTTCTCCTCTGGTCTTCTTCTCTAGTACGGATTAATTCGTCTGTCAAGGTATTTGCTAGTTCTACTGCTTCTTCTATGGTTTGAGGTCTAGCTGCCTTGACTACATGCCTAATTTCCCTAATTAATCCCCAGATGTATCGGGAGATTAATACCGGTTCTGGTGATGCAAGGGTTGGTACTATTCTAGCATATTCAAAGAATGTGGTAGTATAACCCTTACTATCTACCCCGGTCATCCTAAGGTTCAGAAACTAATTCGCTATTTTTTCCTTTTCATTGGGAGGGCAGAATTTCCTTTCTACCATATTTTTAAATTCCTCCCATTCCATATTGTATACCCTATCACTTTCTCTTGACTGGAGGATAGTGTTCCACCATTCTAAGGCTGAGTTTTTAAATAGATTAGAAGCAAACATTATCTTATCTTCTTCAGCACACTTGCTTATCTTTAAAACAACCTCAGTCTTTTCTATCCAGCGTAGAGTTGCAATGGGTCCTTCATTGCCCGAGAATTCTATTGGTTTACAGGACCAGAATTCTTTATAAGAACAACCATAAGGCATGGTTCTCCTTCTTTTGGGAATGGGCACTTGAAGTACGGGTCCATTGTTTACGCTGTGTTCTGGTTCAGTTGGTCGTTTACTGCTATGCTTACTTTTATTTTCCGCATCCTTAACAGTTTGAATAATAAATGGCATTGCATCTATGATTCCTTGTGCCACTATGTGTTGGATGGCACTATTATCCACTTGGTTTCCATTGTTATTGTTGTTCGGATTCTCATTATTCAGATTATCGTTATTTGGGTGGTTATCACTCTGGTTTTCATTGTTCAGGTTTTCCTGGTTCACTTCGTTGTCCATCTGAATTTTAAACATTTACCACGCATTAATAATCACAAAAAAAAATATTTAATATAGCCAATCACATGACACGCACTTTGGTCAAAAGCGTCGATCATTGCGACTTTACTCTATTCATATAATATGCATCTATTACAGACCAGTACTGAAATTAAAATTACAATACCGACTGAAATTTAAAATTACATTACTAGTAGTAGGCATCCGTAGTTTTTTTTTTTCTTTTTTTTCATACACATACACACATATTTTATTATTATATTATATTATTATTATTATAACCTTCACCATCATCATTTCTACGGATATGGATTCATCCAGAAATCCATATTGCGCGCGTCGTACTTCCAGACGAGTCGCTCTCCCACCTGTCTCATCCTTTCACTACTCTCTAAAATTTCCTCACCAAATGGCCTAAGTTCTTGTACATTTTCTGAACTCATTGGGGGTGCAGGTTCTAGGACTGGGTTCGGAATCTGGGGTGCGGGTTCCTGGTATGGAGGTATAGGGGCCTGGTATGGATAAGGATTTTCTAGAATCTCCCTAATGAATACATCATTATCGTAATAGGGATCTAGAGGGTCCAACCCTGGGTAGGCTCCTAGGTTCGGCATGGGCATGTCTTCGTGTATCTGGTAACGTTGCACATAGTCCCTATTGTCATCCTACCACGGGTCATAATTTGGGTCTAAGGGGTTAGGTGCTGGTACCCTAGGTATCTCCTCCGGGTTAAAATCATGCATTTCTACTTGATTTTCAGGGTTTTCTATTTCCATTGGTTGGTCAGGAAATGGTGGTTGCGGTTGGGGTGTCAATATTTGCTCCAGGTTAGGGTCAGCTGCAGTGGTTGCTAAGATATGGAAATTAGCTAAACTCCTATTAATCATGTCCTGGGCATGGGCATCGGTTTCTCTTTTGGCTGCTGCCAGCACTATCTGTTCTTGTAACTTTTTCATACGCTTCCTACGCTCATGTGCCCCTCGACTGAACCATCCTCTCTTTTTCTAAGGGAATGGCTCTTCAGACTGAGCCTTAAACACCAATATTCCTTCTTCCGTATCACCAGAGTACCCTGAGAGGGCAGGATGAGAAGAGGCACCTTCGCTTCTAGGCGAACCAGACAATTGACGGTAAGCGTCAGATGGTCCTTGGTCGCACATACTGTAAACTAACAAATAGTCAAATAACACATAACAAGAAAATACAATTATGTACGTAGTTCCGTAATTTATTTCCTAACACTTTTGGATAAATTTTGGGTGTCAGCAGAACACTTTTGTGGCTGAATCAGTGGCTTAGCTCTGATACCACCTTCTGCCGCAACCCCCGTCCGCTAATAACCCGGGAACGGGCGGCCGCGGCCAGTTTCGGTGGTATCTAGTGTTTTATCAATTTTGGCAGCGGAAATTACATCAAGATCGTAGTTAGGAAATTTTTTTATCAGAGTAAAATACCACACTTTCATAACATTAAACTCATGGGATAAAACCCAAGTTTTAAGTACACTCATTTTCATAGGAATAAATCCTATTTTTATTTAATAAAAATATCTATTTATTTTAGGTAACTTTATTGCCACTTTTCTAAGCCATCAGTGCTGTCCAGCTGGCTTTCACATTTTGTTACCTGAAACGCGTTTAAAACATTTTGTCTGTGGGAAATACTGGTGAGTGAATCCCAGTTTAATCAAGTTTTAATAAAAAACCATTGTACAGTATTGAGGGCGGTCTCGCAATTATATTTGTTTCCAAGTCATATCAATTACCACCCACGGTACTGTCAGACCCAACTTGTGGAAATGTTACCCCTCTCAAGGCAGTAACAAATTTTGTATACAAAACCCCAACATACCGACGATAATTGTATCCTTACAAATACTCAATAACTGTTTAGTATATATTTAATTGTGTGAGGTTTTGTAAAAACAGTTTGCAAAAAGGAGATTACTCACATTGCTGTCTTAGATTTTCTGTAAGGATTTCCTGGGAATAATCTATAATTTACACAAATGCACGCATGTTAGTATAATAACCCATTTTAACATTAGTAATACCCTCCCCGAGATGGCATTCCAACGACTACGTCGGGCAGAACCACGACAGCCGTTACGGAACCCTAGATCAATCGGGCAGAGTATCTAATACGTATCCAGGGGTTATAATACTTACAACGGAGCAGAACTTCGTTATTTAGGGGGTATTATGCCCAAGTATAGTGCCTACTATAAGAAATTTTGAGAGAGAAAGTCGAATTTTGAACGATCAGACTGAAGGCCCGAGCTCCAGCTTTATAGGGGCTGATTCTGGGTTCGTCGCGCCTCGCGTAGCCCACAGCCAGGGCCTTCGTGGCCCGCGACTAGGTGCGTAGGGCCTAGCTCTGATTCGTCACCCTGTATAGCTTCACCACGTGGCGGCTTCCGGAGGAGGGCGGGTGGCCAGCCCCGTCGCGGCCCGCGTCGACTAAAGACAAGGGGCGTCGCGCCCCGCGACGACCCAATTATTTTGTTTTTATTTTATTTTTAATGTTAAATCGTATTTTGGGCTCGGTTTTCACATACGGGGTGTATTTAGAGACACATAGGGATATTCTAATATATTTTTGAGGTGTCGAAAATATTTCAAGGGTGTTGGTTTAATTTAGGGTTGTTATAGACGTCGACTACCCAAAGTGATTCGACTATTCACAAGGACTTTTGGTACACATTTTTGGGCTTTCGGGACAGTGCTCTCGCCTCGATTTTGGGCGATCGGCACGCATCCTTCCAGTTACAGTGTGACTCCAAGTCGTTGGAGTCCGTCGAGACTTCAGTGAGAGTGTTGTAAAACCAAAATAGAAATCGGAGCAAGTTGTCAAGGTTCGGGTCTCACCCCTGTCTTAGCGACTACGCTCCTGTTTATGTGGTGAAAGTCATAATATAGAGCTGGGGGTGTTCCGTCCTCTATTTAACAGGAATTCTTCATCGAAGTGCGGATTTCACTCCTGATTTAACGCAAATTCTCCTGTTTATAGATAAAAATGTGGGTTGAACAAGTGTTTCAGTCGAGAGTTGGCGGTTTTCACACCTAATCTCGACCTAATCACTCGTTCATTTTCGAAAAATAGTGAAGTGATAGTGTAGTGTTCAGCGAGTGCAAGCGAGATTAGCGAGTAAGCTCGTACATAACCCCTACCGGGTATGCACAAGTCGGTCTGTTGGTACTTAGACTATAGAATAGGTCGTTTCTAAGACATCGACCTGGACTAGGTTGAGTCTTGCCTAATTCCCTATAGTTATGGCTCTGATACCAATCTGTCACACCCCAACCGATGGCGGAATCATCGAGGTGATGCACTGAGCGAAATAGATTGTCCAGGAGAAATCCATAACAACTAAATTGCCGGATAGTTAATATTATATCCCATACCATAACCCATCAAGTAAATTAATTATTACAGACATAGATATCTCAAGGACAAGTAACATGTTCCGACAACTCAGATTCAAAATAAATAAAATTGTTTTTGTTTGTTTCTAAACTCTTCCTACTTGATTCCATAGCAGCAAACAAGCATCCTAAGCACCTGTCACATACGTTAAAATAAAGTCAATACACATAGTGTAAAGGTGAGCATACAAGTTTGATAGTATAGTAGAGTTCGAAATAGTTTACGCATAACCAGCATGTAACATGTAACAAAGTGAAGGCTAGTAGGTTATCGACCGAGAAATATGAACAGACGTGACTGCGAGTTGTAGAATGCGCAACACATATCCCCACTGGGACACGTGAAGTAAAGCCCTTAACAACCCCTGTCCACGACAGATGCTGAGTCCAAACTATAGTACTTTTTAACATAGCATACACGCATACACGCATTCATCGAATAACACGTAGCATGCAATAACGGTTAGCGTATAAATGGTGTTTGCATTGTGTGTCGATTGTGATTTAGAATAAGTAACGTATGTAACACCCAAAAGTGCGTAAAGCAAAAAGGGTTCGAGTATACTCACAGATAGCGTTTAACAAGTAAACACTGTCTTGGATTGAAGGGAGCACTGAGAGATTAGCTTGAACAGTTAACGATAGCATAAGCGAAAGAACGACACGTTAAACTTTGCAAAGACCAAGTGTCGAACGGTAGTCCGATCGGATGGCAATCCGATCAGATGGCCAGTCGATTGGATGTCAATCCGTTCGGATGGTCATCCGATAGGATGGCCATTCGATTGGGTTGACATTCATTTGGTGAGGATGTGTTTGTGTATGGTGCCTTTGAAGTTTTCGTTGTAGCATTTTGAAAACAGAGAAGTATCTCTACCTTTCAGGTCGTCGATTGAATGGTCGTTCGATCGGATAGCGATCCGATTGGCAGGATACTTAGTGAGAACAAGTTCACAGCAGAATAGTCACTCGATCGAATAGCAATCCGATCGGTTAGCAATCCGTTAGAACTGATGTTCTTTGAAAACTATGAAAATGATTAAGTGTTGAAGTCCAATGTCCACCAATCGGTTAGTCGTTCGATCGGATAGCAATCTGATCGGATGGCAATCCATTTGGCATTCATTTGGTTTTGAAAAGTTGACTAAGTAAGGGAGCTCAAGTGCAATCAGATCGGATTGCAGTCCGATCGGATGGCAATCCGATCGGATGATAATCCGATCAGACGGCAATCCGTCCCAACGAATCTGATCGTCTTGACTTGATTATTTTGAAAAGTTTTGCAGTTTACTCGAGACGGTATGACAACGTGTTAGACAACAGAAACCCCATCATGACCCAAGTTATCCGATCGAACAGGAATCACCCAAATCCGATCTGTTTACTGGTTCGTGACGGTTGTTCATGTCTATCCCGAAATCGGTTGTCTCTTTGGTAGAAACCAGATCTTGAACCAACGCATCACTAAGAAAGAGTAGAAGGTCTGTACAATCTCTGATTCTATCGGTTTTGAGTGCATTGAGTGTAAAAGAGTTGAAAGAAAGTTAGAAAAGTATCTTTCAATCCTTTTAACTTTGAAAATGTGTTGATCTATGCGAAAACATTGTTTAATCATGTGGAAATCCTTTAGATCTGGGTTGTTCTTGGTGGAATAAGGCCAAAACTTGAAGTTCATAAGAACTCCATGATGACTTCATCCTAGAACACCTCAAATGCACTGATTTCACGGTTAAAAGTTAAGATTCAAAGGTGAAAAAGATGAAGAAGTGTGTTTAGATCATAGAAGTACAAGATTTGAGTTGAAAACTTACAAGAATCGCGAGAAATCAAGAGAAATAAGGCTTGGAACGCTGCTGGTCGAGTGAGGGAGGTGTCACATCACAAATGATGTGACAGGTGGGTACTTATAGGTTGCCAAAAAGGGAAAGGTGCACAAGGGTCGAATAGGATGCACCTCGATCGGATGGCCATTCGATCGAGTGGTCACTCGATCGAGTGGCTCTGACGAGTTGCGTTTCGACGTTTCATTTCGTGTGTTGAGCGTTGCGATGCATCTAAGCGAGGTTGCGATGCGCTAAATTAATAATAGCCTCAAAAATACTATATCTAACATACAATCATTATAATTAACTTGCGTTTAGCGTTTGCGATTTAAATAGCGTTGCGATAGAGTTGCGATTGCGTTTCGATTAATCACCAAAAATATAAAGTAGACATGCACAAGCAACACATAAGTAACACACACATGTAAAACAATATCCAGAATGCATAATTCGAGTTGCGAATGGGATTGCGATGCGATGCGATTAGCGAATAAGCGGTAAAACATGTGATAAATATCGATTATTCACAGATACTCCACATAATACAACTAAAGCGATTAAAATAAATGATTAGATTACAAGTCAAAGATTCAAATCAGTAATTAAGCAAGGAGTGGCAGATCACAATTAGCAATCTTTTCTTCCTTTGACTTCAATCTTGACTTTGACTTTGACTTTCGTAACAAGGGGTGTTACAAGGCCAACCGAAGTTGTATCTAAAAGTAAGTACGAATATATATAACGTAAAACTTGAGAGAGTCAAAGTGAAATTTAACGAAGTATTTAAAAAGATAAAGGGTGTAATTGTCAATGTTAAAAGTTAAAGGATTGAAATGCACAAACAGACAAAACCCAAAAAAAAACCTTGTAGCTACTAGCTACAGTAAATTTCATGATGTTCTTTAATATTATTTATAATAAGGAATTGGGACTTAGGTGGTGTTTGTTTTTTTAGAAAAAGTACTTCATAACCTGTTTTGTCTTCTCCACGCAGACCACGCCCAGACGTAGGGGTCTGCAGCCTGTTTGTTTTTTGGAAGAGGTTTCATTAAAAAAACCTCTTCCCCACCACTTCCTCGAGCAGACAAGTCCCAAAATCTTCATTCCTTTTCTCTAATCCTCCCTCTTTCAAAACACTAAACCCTAGCACCCATCTCCCTCCAGCGCACCTCACTTCCTCCGTCACCCCCTCCACCTCCACCTCTGCCGCCCTGCACCAGCGCCGGCCTTCCACCTTCGTCGCCCTCCACCTCCACCCGACACCCACCTCCGTCGCCCCTCCACTCCAGCCGACACCCACCTTCGCCGCCCTTCCACTCCAGCCGACACCTCCTCCAACGTCTTCTCCACCACTCAAAGGTTATATGCTTTGAAGAAAGGTATATATTGTGTCCTATAATTCCACTCCATTTTTTGCAGTTCCTTAAATTGAGGTTTAGGAATATTTTTTTTCTTTTGTATATATCGTGTCCTATAATTCCATAAATCAACCTAATGTAAAGCAATATATGAATGCAACTTTTGTTTATTTACACATACGTATGTTATTGTTTTTATTGTTTGTTATTAGTTTAATTATAATTTTTGTTTATAATTGTTATTTTTGTTAGTATTTTGTGGGCAAACTAAAATTGCCAAGTGGACTAACTAGTTTTATTAAAAATAAAACACGAGACTAATATTGCCAAGTGGGCAAACTAGTTTTATTAAAAATAAGAAATAAAACACACACACACTAAGCATGTGTGTATGTGTGCGTACGATCAGAAGAGCTCCAAGGAGCCAAAACCCGAACTCAATCAAATTCATCAAATTGAAGGTCGATTCTAGCCTTAAATCAAGGCATAAACACAAATACGTGATCACTTAAGCATGGGGATCGCAAGTTATGTTGAATTTTGTTATTTGGTGAAACTTTGAAATTCTGATTAACATTCAAGAACGAAATTCTGGCATGAATAATGAATGTTGTAGTGCAATTGATATGAATACAAGTCTAGGAACAAGCCCTAGATGTAAACTCGTTAATTTAGCGCCATAAATTAGTGTTTCGGTTAGCTAATTATGTAGGTGCTAAGTGGGTTTTATGACTATATAATGAACACTAGAATTAGAGTGTTAAAATGGATGAACATTGATGTAAGTAATGCAAGTTCTAGTTGTAATTTATAAACACTAGACATAAGGGCGTGATATTGATGTTGAAATTTGATTAAAAAGTTAATAAAAAAACTTGACAAAAGAAGTATACAAATCTCTCCCACAAGGTGCTCGTTAAAATGCCTAAGTGAAATTGGGTGCCTACTAGTTCGTAGATAGAACTTGATTAGAATAGGTATTCGGATGAATGCCTAATAACATGATGAAATGGGTATTCACTTATAGATGAAAATCCATAGATTTTACATAATGAAAGAATAAATCATCCTTGATAAAAGAAAGAGCTAAGATAACTTGGTGTTAATAATGGCATGAATTTAGATTAGAAAATAGTTTAAAACGGTGGCATAATGATAATGCCTACCGGATAATTGATGAAATGCCTAATGAGTTATAGGCCACAATCACGCATTTTATATGATTAAAGGTAGTTGACTTATGGAAGTCAAACTAACCAATGATGAAGTCGAATAGTAGTTTCGACATAAAATCCGTAAGATAGAATAGTCGTAAATCAGAATGACTAATCTAACCATCTTACAAATTATGATTATAGTTGACGCTTGCAAGCTAGGTGAAGCTTGGGAAGGAAGCGGGTCAAACAAATCAAACATGAAGGAAAAGCGTATTTGGGATGCAAGGTAAGTAAATCTTACACCCCTTTTATAGAATGCTTAATGATTATAAAGGTTATGAAAATGATAAGCTAATGTTTGAAATGTGATGTTCCGATGTAAATTGATACGGGTCGGAACAAGCGAAAATGATGAAAACAGTAATGGATGGTAAAAAAGGGGGTAAAACGGTAACTAAGTCAAGGAATGACGAATAAACAATGAGTTTTTGAAATGTTACCTTATGGGGTAACTCATAATGAGAAAAAGGGGTAAAATGGTAAATTAGTCATGGGTTGACAAATGTAACTTAAGTTCAAAAAAATACCCTATGGCATAAGCCGAGATGGGCTAAATATGTAAAAGGGGGGGGGGGGGAGTTTAAAGAAATATGACCTTACGGTGATAATCCGAAGTGGGTCAATTAAACGAAATGGTAAATAAATACCATTTTCCTGTAATTATGATATGTTTGGTCATTTAGGCTAAACGGGTCAAATAGTGAAGTTAACACCATTTGACAATAATGACTAACAAACGTTTGTCGAGTTCTATGCTCACAAGGATGAATAGTGTATGGAAATTTGTGTCGCTATTAAGTAGCGATTTAATAAAGAAAGGTATTTAAACGGGTCAATGCTATGACCCGAGCCAGGAACGTATAAGTAATATTATGGCTAAAAGGCGTAATTTTGGTCAATTATATTGTTGATAGTCCTTCGTTGTAAAAGAAGAGACTAAGGTTGACCAAAATGCCCATGAACGTTAAACCGGGTAAACGGTCCTTATGAGTGGTTTAGAAACAAGTATTATGCTAAAGTAAGGTTTAGTTAAGTGTTCAAGTATAGACATAAATCCTTTTCGGATCAAATGCCTCAAAATGGTTCCTTATCGTAAAATAACAACCCGAAAGGGTAAATTCAGAATATTCAATTTATATCCATTAATCCACCATAAGGATAGTTGTGGTGGAAGTCCATTCGATAAGTAATGTGAAAATATAATGCTAGACATGAATGAGCGTGGTTTATGGTTAAAAGTGCTTCAATACCCTTAACAGGTCAAAATAAGCGTATAAACATAAACGGGTTAATGAATGCATAATAACCCGTGGTTTGAACTTTGGGTGACAGGAATCATTTAATATATGATGTCCATGGGAATTTTGGCGTAACAAACAAGTTGGTTTGATGAAAGTTTGAACGGGTAAAAAGCCATGTCAAATAGTTTAATAATTAAATTTAAGCCGAGGGCTTAAAATCTAGAAAAATGGTCATCCGGATGTTGGATTTTAACTCCATGTGATGGAGAATCAAATTACGATCGCATAGGAAAAAAATCGTGTAAAACGGATTTGTAAATTGAAAGTTATGCACATTTTTGTGAATATTAAGTTTGATATAGTATAGCTGGGAATGTGCAGCATCAATTTGAGAAACATTATGTCGATTTGGGGGTCTCGCGTCGCGCGACAGGTGGGGGTCACCACCGTCGTGGCACGCGACACTAGTCGCGGCATGCGACCAAACATCAAAATCCCGTCGCGCGGTGCGACGGGTATAAAACCTGCAAAATTCATTTGTTTTGTTTATTTGATAGAAAGGGACTTGATAAAACTTATTATATTAATATCAAAACTAACGTTTGTGTTGGTTTTGATTATAGGTAAACTTTAGTAAGCTTACGGATGAAGATCAAGCTCGTTGAAGGACCGAACACAATCAAGATGCAAGCTTCCGCACGTTGTTTCGTCGTCAGTTTTAAACGACGAACTCATACATATTATGTTGTATTGTTTTAAGCTTCCGCACCATGCCACGAAACTCTGAGGCCAGTCCCCAAATGTAGCGTTCCACACGCTTAAATTCAGGAGTCACCATGTAGGGAAGCACTCTGGACAGGTCGTGGAACCTTCGAGTGTAACCATTGATGTCAGCACCTTCCATAGTTAAGTGCCAGAACTCTGTTTCCAGTCTTTGGAGTTCTGCACGAGAGCAGTACTTCTCTCTCATCCTTTCCTTCAGTTCCTCCCAAGTGAGGCCATAAGCGGCGTCATCACCCAAGGTTTGGGCTTGCAGGTTCCACCAAGTCAGAGCTTCATCGACGAATAACCCAGTAGCAAAAGTGACTTGTTGATCCGCGGTACACTTGCTCATGCGGAAAGTAGCTTCAGTCTTCTCCGTCCAGCGCACAAATGCTACTGCACCTCCTGTGCCGTCATAGTTCATCGGCTTGCAGTCGAGGAACTGCTTGAAAGTGCAGCCTGGAATTGATTCAACCAATTCACATGTGAGCAGTCGAAGAAATAATGAAACAAAGACCGTTCATAAATTTCCTCATGCTTAGCACAGTGTCTTAAGGTTACCTTGAGCTGCATTGCCTCCAGACGAATCTCCATTACGCCTAGCGTTGCTTGGTCCTCCACTGTCTTGAGTTCGGTTCGCCTCGTACTGGGCGATAGCAGCGGAGATCCTTTCCTCCAGTAGAGCGTTCAGCTCTTCAGCAGTTCTTGGCAGTGGGGGAGGGGGAGGTTGATCGTCATTGCGAGCATTCACAGCTTTCCTGGGTGCCATGTTCTGACAGAACATAACACAATAGGGTTAGGCATTGGTTTGATATCGTCACACTAGACAGTAGTATCATATATATTCACAGGTATATATACCACATAAGTGACATCAAACAATTATTACTCTAGCAGAGTACTTGGTAGGCTTGCACTGAGGGAATCTATACGTGACAAGACTTGCTGTGGTTTCTGTGCACTGAATTCCATAATTATGTATGCATCCATAATTACGTAACTCCTTGCACAGTCCGCACAGTTTGTTTCATCCTCGTATTTCTTCCTTCAGATAGGCCATCGCTTTCAGGTAAAGTCACATATACTTGTGACATTCTACTTCTAGTACATGCTAATTATCACACATAATTGCAAGTAATTTCTAGTCAACGACAAGTGCTACTCAAGTGCACTCTAAGTCTCGTAGTGTCTTTTCTAGACTCATGTAGACAGTTTCAGGCAGTGGATGTCGCGGGGCGTTTTATGCAATGAAAACTCTTTGAAAATTGTTTTCGTGAATGGATCCTAGAGATTGTAGACTAGACTCGAGAAGGAATCCTGGTTCACTACAATCGCAGCTCTGATACCAATCTGTCACACCCCTTTCTGCGGCTGAAGCACGAGGTGTGATCATGAAAGGTTCTCATTGCATACGAAGAGTAAACATGCTACATGCTCATAAAATAACATCAAATACCATGATTTGAAAACATAAGTTTAGCGTTTACATCGCTAGACAGCGTAAAGACATTGTCTTAAAAGTTTACAACTTTATTTAAAGTTAAACACAAGCGACATCCACGAGCATAAGCAAGACCACGCGCACATCCATCCTAGTTACCTGAAATACATGTGAGTTTTTGGAAAAACGTCAACATAAAGTTGGTGTGAATTCATGCAGTTTTGTATTTCATGTTTGTATACTTTGTATGAAAACATAGTTTGTGAGTAAATCAAGTTTTCATAAATCCAGTTTCATGTGTACTTCACGTACCTATGTATAATTCAATTTCTTCTTGAGTACCCCACGTACTTCAAGTTATTTATCAATCTTCTTGAGTACCCCACGTACTTCAAGTTATTTATCACTTCTCTTGAGTACCCCACGTACTTCAAGTTATTTATCACTTTTTGTATGGTATGAATTTTATGTAAATACAGTATTGCTGTAATTATCAGATTGTTAATGGGTTGCAAAGCCATTAACCTGTGACACGTCATAGGAAGCTACCAAACCTAAGGCATTTAATTGGTATATTCTGAGACACAAAAGCACCACTCGATTCTCGCCCCGACCGAGTGTGAGGCTGCCAGGCACCTGTTAGATCTAACCTTTTGTTCTGCGGTCTGAATGTATACGTTGATTAATGGTGCTTCTGAACCCTATTCGTGACACTATTTCTCATAACGCCTCCTACTTGGTTCTCGTTCTCACCAAGCGCGTTTCTTGTTATCATTTCTCATAGCGCCTTACACTTGGTTCTTGTCTCACCAAATGCGCTTCTCATATTCATATATTTCGTCACACTTGGTTCTCGTTCTCACCAAGTGTACTTCTTGTATTTATATCATACCATTTATAAATATTGCACTTTTGTACATGTATTTCACCCCCGAAGTTATAAAAACTGAAAACAGTTAAAGAGAAAAGGGGGAGCATGAACTCACAACTTTGCGTTCCTAGCGTCGTAAACTCCACCGGATTTGCTTACTTAACGTCGTAACCTATACGCGTTTTCTTGTCGTTAGTCACTAGACTTGCGTCGCACGAGTACAGTCACTCTCTTTTGTGTATATTCTTGTGTTAAAAATATTCTATATTTTTAACTACGTATCTTACTTATATTATTTTCTCCAAAAAAATAAATATAAGTCTTTTGTGTTTTGCACTTTGCACCCGAATTATGTTTCTTGTAATTTGTATGTGTATTTCTATATTTCTACTCCTCAAGAGTATTTAGTGTATTTTTAAGTCTTAATACACTAGCACGTATAACACATACTATATACATTTAGCACAAAATTTGGTGATAAAATAATATATATTTTTCTCTCAAAAATATATACTTATTATCCACTTTTATTCTTCAAGAAATCACCATTTCTTATCATCAAAAGTTAGGGAAACCTTGTTAATGCTTTTAAACACATTTTTAGGGAATAAGTTTCTCAAAAACTTACATTTTTCTAAGTGTCAAAATTTATAAAAATTTTGACAGAGTTTCCCCTAAAAATGGAGGTTTCCCACGTTTTCAAAACGTGTGTTTATTTTCTTTTAAATCATCATCAATCATCAACAATCAGCAACAACAATTATCAACAATAATCGTCAACAATAATCACCAATTTCATGAACTTGCATATTTACAAAAATGTGTAGTAACTTACTAGCACATTTAGTAAGTCTTGTTATCTTTAAAAATAAGTTTAACTTCTTAAAAACTTTATTTTTAAAGAATATGAAGTTTTACAACTTCTAGTCGGTTTTTATGAAAACTATTTCTTCGTTAACACTTTTGTTACACAAGTATCCACACACTTGCTTATTCACAAAAACCACTTTTGTTTGTGTAAGACCCGGTTTAGAACATGTGATTTCTTTAAAGTGTGGTTCTTCAAAAATACCACTTGCAGATACGTAGATCCGCTAGTTTTAAACTCCATTGTACAAGTTAAATTACTTTTACACAAGTAAAATATTTCTACACAAGTTCATGCATCTTGTGTGGTAGAGTTTCGCCTTTTAACCCTTGCGGTAACAAAAAAAACGAGCTTATGTGAAGATACATGATCTTACAAAGTCGGGTTAAACGGAGATCCGAGCTACCACATCATAGATCGGGTCTAGGTAAACACAAATCTCAAATACTACAACTTTTACACAAGTTATGAGCTATTAACCACCACTTTTAGTATTTTTACTAGACTTTTATGCATTAAAATGTAAGTTAACGATATTTAACCGACAATATTCCTTTTAACCACTTTAGATACGTTCAAGAACAAGTTTTAAACAATATACCTCTAGCTCGGGGCTAGGGAAGAATCTTGGCGAAAAGTGGGTGGATAAAAGCTAACGAAAGAGGTTCTTCGTGTTCCGCTTGCTCCGAGCTTCCTAATGCGTGACCTCTAGCACTTGAATGATGATGGAATGTGGTGATCAAGGGTCGAAAGTATGGTGGTGGGGTGTGGTGTGTTCGGCCGAAGGTTAGAGGGAGCAAGAGAGAGAGTTTGATCTTGAGTTGTGAAGTGAAATAATCTCATGTGTTTAGGTTGCATCTTATAGACAAGGTTAGTGGGCATTATCCAATGGAAAATGTGTAGGTTAGATACTAAACCAAGCTAAATAAAATAATAGTTCTTGTACTCTTGTGTCCCCCTAGTTTTGGGGCCGGTTAGGGTATGGGGGGGGGGGGGGGGGTTTAGTTCGATCCAAACTAGTGTAGTTAGGGTGGTGGTGATGTTAAGTAGGTTAGTTTAGTGTTTAACCTCGTTAGTAATATAAAGCGCGTTATGACGGGTGTTAGGGTAATCAGGGACCCTAACTGGCTTAGAAAATTATAGATAGTGAAAATAATAATATTTTCATATTCCGGGTATAGTCCGGTTGTTCGGTTACATACCGATTCGTTAAAGTGCTAAATTACACTTTTTAGTGTCGCTTAAGTACCTTTCTTGTACCCTTTCAATTCCCAACACTTAGGGAAATATTCTGGATAATAAAACGACATTTCTGCATAATATTTATATGCTTAAATGCTGAATTATTGCTGAATTTTTATAAATTCTGCACTTAAAGTGCGTTTCGGGTGCTTTTTAGTGCTTATTTTGCTTTCGCAATGTATATAAATTAAACCCTTGTATGTACTCTTGGGTTTTAATGTATTCTTGTCGTCGGACCTACACCTAGGCCTCTATTTTATTGTCTGACTGCTTTCTGCAGTTCTGTTGACACGGTGTGTCTTACCGGTGAGTTTACTATTATTCTGACGCAACGCTCTTGTTTATGCATAAAGCAATATTTTGTAGTATACAACATGCATGAATTCACTTGTTTAATCATGTGTTCAGCCATTGCTGACAATTAAGGACATAATTGCAGTCATTAAGCAATAATTATAGTGTACGGAAATTACCGGTTTGTGCCAGTTGTCACAGTCTCCCCCCGTTAAAAGAATTTCGTCCCGAAATTCAGACTGAACTAACTCTCGCTGGAGTCTTCTTGAATAGGTGGGGATACTTTTTCTTGAACTGGTCTTCACGTTCCCATGTGTACTCGGGTCCGTGCTTAGAGCTCCAACGTACTTTGATAAGTTTCACACTGCTCCTCCTGGTCTTGTTGACTTTCCAGTCAGTAACCTCAACGGGTTGTTCTGTAAATCGGAGGGCTTCATCAATATGCACTTCATCCAACGGGATGGTCACGTTTTCTTGCGTTGGACTCTTCTTCAGGTTGGATACATGAAACGTATCATGTACTCCATTAAGTTCTGCCGGTAACTCCAACTTGTATGCCACGGTACCAATTCTTCTCAATATTCTGAATGGTCCGATGTATCGTGGATTCAACTTTCCACGCTTTCCAAATCTGACTACGCCCTTCCATGGTGAGACTTTTAACAACACTTTGTCTCCCACCTTGAAATCTACCGATTTTCTATTTGGATCCGCGTAGCTCTTTTGTCGCTCTCGAGCCGCCTTAATGCGCTCTCGGATCTGCGCAATCTTGTCGGTTGTCTCTTGTACAAGTTCAGGACCAACCATACGTTTATCTCCGGCATCTGCCCAACATAAGGGCGATCGGCATTTGCGGCCATACAGAGCTTCGAACGGCGCGGCTTTTATGCTCGTATGATAACTGTTATTGTAGGAAAACTCAACTAAAGGTAGATGAGTATCCCAGCTGCCGCCTAGGTCCATGACACATGCGCGAAGCATATCTTCTAACGTTTGTATAGTCCGTTCGCTCTGACCGTCTGTTTGTGGATGGAATGCCGTGCTCAGGTCTAACTGAGATCCAAAGGCTTCCTGAAATGATTGCCAGATTCTTGAGACAAAGCGTCCATCTCTGTCTGAAATGATTGAAATTGGCACTCCATGACGTGCCACAATTTCTCTTAAGTATATCTCAGCAAGCTTTCCAGTGCTGTCTTTTTCTCGGATCGGTAGGAAGTGCGCAGACTTCGTCAATCGATCAACTATTACCCATATCATATCGTGCCCTCTCGGGGTCCTGGGTAATTTCGTTATGAAGTCCATCGAGATTTGTTCCCACTTCCACACGGGAATCTCTGGTTGTTGCAGTAGGCCGGACGGTTTCTGATATTCGGCCTTAACCTTCGCACAGGTTAGGCATTTTCCAACATAGACAGCAACGTCGCTTTTGAGTCTCGGCCACCAATAGTACTCTTTCAAGTCTTGGTACATCTTGTCCGATCCTGGATGGATCGAATATCTCGATTTGTGGGCTTCATTAAGGATGACTTCTCGTATGCCACCATAGAGTGGAACCCAAATACGCTTCTTGAAGTATAAGGCTCCCTCTTCGTTTGGCACCATGTATTTCAATGCACCCCGGAGGTATTCAGCTTTACGGTTCTCTTCTTTAAGAGCTTCTTGTTGTGCATCTCGAATGCGTGCAGTGAGGTTCGTTCGAATCGTCATTTCCAATGCTCGAACCCTTAGGGTCTTAACCCTTTCTTTTCGGCTCAACGCGTCTGCTACAACGTTCGCCTTTCCAGGATGGTACTTAATCTCACAGTCATAATCATTCAGCAGCTCGACCCAACGTCGCTGGCGCATATTCAATTCCTTCTGATCAAATATGTGTTGTAAGCTTTTGTGATCTGTGAAGATTGTTCATCGAGTACCATATAAATAATGTCGCCAAATCTTTAAGGCGAACACCACTGCACCCAGCTCCAGGTCGTGAGTGGTATAATTTCTCTCATGAACCTTCAGTTGTCTTGAAGCATAAGCGATGACTTTTTGGCGTTGCATGAGCACGCAACCCAAGCCTTGTCGTGAGGCGTCACAGTATACCACGAAGTCTTCAGTGCCTTCGGGTAACGACAGTATCGGTGCATCGCAGAGCTTGTTCTTAAGTAGCTGAAAGGCTTCTTCTTGTATGTGACCCCAGTCGTATTTCTTGTCTTTCTGTGTAAGGGTCGTTAGCGGTTGAGCTATCTTCGAGAAATTCTCAATGAATCGCCGATAGTAGCCCGCTAAGCCCAAAAATTGACGGACTTCGGTTGGGGTCTTGGGAGCTTCCCAATTCTTTATTGCTTCAATCTTGGACGGGTCTACATGAATGCCCTTCTCATTCACCACGTGACCAAGAAATTGTACTTCGCGAATCCAGAATTCGCATTTCGAGAACTTTGCATAAAGTTTCTCCTTCTTCAGTAGTTCCAAGATGGTTCTGAGATGTTGCTCATGTTCTTCTTTCGTTCGCGAGTAAATCAGGATATCATCGATAAATACAATCACGAATTTATCGAGATATGGTTTGCATACGCGGTTCATTAGGTCCATAAAGACCGCTGGTGCATTCGTCAGTCCAAATGGCATTACAAGAAATTCGTAGTGCCCATATCGCGTTCTGAATGCAGTCTTTGGCACGCTTTCATCTTGGATTCTCAGCTGATGGTATCCAGATCGAAGGTCGATCTTGGAATAGTAGCTTGATCCTTGCAATTGATCAAATAAGTCATCAATCCTTGGTAGCGGATACCGATTCTTGATTGTGAGCTTGTTCAGTTCCCTGTAATCGATACACATCCGCAGTGTTCCATCCTTCTTCTTCACGAATAATACTGGAGCTCCCCAGGGTGAGAAGCTTGGCCTTATGAATCCCTTATCCAACAACTCCTGGAGCTGTGTAGATAATTCTTGCATTTCGGATGGTGCAAGTCGATAGGGTGCCCTGGCTACAGGAGCAGCTCCTGGAACTAAGTCTATACGGAATTCGACTTGTCGTTGCGGAGGTAGTCCTGGCAGATCTTCAGGGAACACATCAGGAAATTCCTTCACCACAGGAATGTCTTCGGGTTTTGGCTCCACAGCCTTCTTGTCTATAACGTGTGCTAGGAAAGCGACACATCCTTTCCTTAGGCACTTCTGTGCCTTCATACAACTGATGATTCGTAGAGGCACGTTTCGTCTTTCTCCATGCACGATGAGAGTTTCACCATTCGCTAAAGGGATGCGAATGATTTTCTCATGGCAAATAACTTCAGCTTTGTTCTTGGACAACCAGTCCATTCCGACCACTACATCGAAGCTACCTAATTGAATATGTAAGAGATCGATGCTAAAATTTCGTTCACCAAGTTCTAGTGTGCAGCTTCTAACAACTTCGCCCGATTCAACAAGTTTACCATTGGCTAGTTCTATGGAATAAGGAATTTCTAATCTACTAGATTCTATTCCGAGTATGCGTTTAAATTCCACAGACATGAAGCTATAATCGGCGCCAGTGTCGAATAATATGGATGCAAAGTGATTGTTAATGAGAAACGTACCGGTGACCACGTTAGGGTCCTCGCGTGCGTCTCTTGCTCCAATCACAAATGCTCGAACCGGAGCGTTGTTTCTCTCTGGGCAGTTCTTCATGAAATGATCATTGCTTCCACACTTGAAGCATCCTTGGTTCTGCCCCTTCCCGTTACCATTCTTGTTACCAGCACCGTTTCCATTTCGGTTCTTTCCTTTTCCCCAACAGTCTTCTGTTTGATGACCCAATTTACCACATTTGTCGCACCTTGGAATGCGACAAGCTCCATCATGATGATACTTACACTTTTGGCATCTAGGCATGGAGCCTTGGTATGCTTTGGTTGCATGGGTTTTCGCCTCCTGGGACGTGTTAGCGTCACGCTTCTTGCTGAAACCCTTGTTGTTACGAGTTGCTTGATTCAAGTTTGCATGTTTCCTTTTCTTGTTGCCAGACGACTCAACATGCGTCTCGGCATTTTCTGTTGGGTTCAGTGAGAGCTTCTTCATACGAACACAATCTTCAGTCAGGCTGACAGCCAGAGTTACAGCCTCGGTGATTGTTTGTGGTTTGGCCGACGTTACCATGCCACGAAACTCTGAGGCCAGTCCCCAAATGTAGCGTTCCACACGCTTAAATTCAGGAGTCACCATGTAGGGAAGCACTCTGGACAGGTCGTGGAACCTTCGAGTGTAACCATTGATGTCAGCACCTTCCATAGTTAAGTGCCAGAACTCTGTTTCCAGTCTTTGGAGTTCTGCACGAGAGCAGTACTTCTCTCTCATCCTTTCCTTCAGTTCCTCCCAAGTGAGGCCATAAGCGGCGTCATCACCCAAGGTTTGGGCTTGCAGGTTCCACCAAGTCAGAGCTTCATCGACGAATAACCCAGTAGCAAAAGTGACTTGTTGATCCGCGGTACACTTGCTCATGCGGAAAGTAGCTTCAGTCTTCTCCGTCCAGCGCACAAATGCTACTGCACCTCCTGTGCCGTCATAGTTCATCGGCTTGCAGTCGAGGAACTGCTTGAAAGTGCAGCCTGGAATTGATTCAACCAATTCACATGTGAGCAGTCGAAGAAATAATGAAACAAAGACCGTTCATAAATTTCCTCATGCTTAGCACAGTGTCTTAAGGTTACCTTGAGCTGCATTGCCTCCAGACGAATCTCCATTACGCCTAGCGTTGCTTGGTCCTCCACTGTCTTGAGTTCGGTTCGCCTCGTACTGGGCGATAGCAGCGGAGATCCTTTCCTCCAGTAGAGCGTTCAGCTCTTCAGCAGTTCTTGGCAGTGGGGGAGGGGGAGGTTGATCGTCATTGCGAGCATTCACAGCTTTCCTGGGTGCCATGTTCTGACAGAACATAACACAATAGGGTTAGGCATTGGTTTGATATCGTCACACTAGACAGTAGTATCATATATATTCACAGGTATATATACCACATAAGTGACATCAAACAATTATTACTCTAGCAGAGTACTTGGTAGGCTTGCACTGAGGGAATCTATACGTGACAAGACTTGCTGTGGTTTCTGTGCACTGAATTCCATAATTATGTATGCATCCATAATTACGTAACTCCTTGCACAGTCCGCACAGTTTGTTTCATCCTCGTATTTCTTCCTTCAGATAGGCCATCGCTTTCAGGTAAAGTCACATATACTTGTGACATTCTACTTCTAGTACATGCTAATTATCACACATAATTGCAAGTAATTTCTAGTCAACGACAAGTGCTACTCAAGTGCACTCTAAGTCTCGTAGTGTCTTTTCTAGACTCATGTAGACAGTTTCAGGCAGTGGATGTCGCGGGGCGTTTTATGCAATGAAAACTCTTTGAAAATTGTTTTCGTGAATGGATCCTAGAGATTGTAGACTAGACTCGAGAAGGAATCCTGGTTCACTACAATCGCAGCTCTGATACCAATCTGTCACACCCCTTTCTGCGGCGGAAGCACGAGGTGTGATCATGAAAGGTTCTCATTGCATACGAAGAGTAAACATGCTACATGCTCATAAAATAACATCAAATACCATGATTTGAAAACATAAGTTTAGCGTTTACATCGCTAGACAGCGTAAAGACATTGTCTTAAAAGTTTACAACTTTATTTAAAGTTAAACACAAGCGACATCCACGAGCATAAGCAAGACCACGCGCACATCCATCCTAGTTACCTGAAATACATGTGAGTTTTTGGAAAAACGTCAACATAAAGTTGGTGTGAATTCATGCAGTTTTGTATTTCATGTTTGTATACTTTGTATGAAAACATAGTTTGTGAGTAAATCAAGTTTTCATAAATCCAGTTTCATGTGTACTTCACGTACCTATGTATAATTCAATTTCTTCTTGAGTACCCCACGTACTTCAAGTTATTTATCAATCTTCTTGAGTACCCCACGTACTTCAAGTTATTTATCACTTCTCTTGAGTACCCCACGTACTTCAAGTTATTTATCACTTTTTGTATGGTATGAATTTTATGTAAATACAGTATTGCTGTAATTATCAGATTGTTAATGGGTTGCAAAGCCATTAACCTGTGACACGTCATAGGAAGCTACCAAACCTAAGGCATTTAATTGGTATATTCTGAGACACAAAAGCACCACTCGATTCTCGCCCCGACCGAGTGTGAGGCTGCCAGGCACCTGTTAGATCTAACCTTTTGTTCTGCGGTCTGAATGTATACGTTGATTAATGGTGCTTCTGAACCCTATTCGTGACACTATTTCTCATAACGCCTCCTACTTGGTTCTCGTTCTCACCAAGCGCGTTTCTTGTTATCATTTCTCATAGCGCCTTACACTTGGTTCTTGTCTCACCAAATGCGCTTCTCATATTCATATATTTCGTCACACTTGGTTCTCGTTCTCACCAAGTGTACTTCTTGTATTTATATCATACCATTTATAAATATTGTACTTTTGTACATGTATTTCACCCCCGAAGTTATAAAAACTGAAAACAGTTAAAGAGAAAAGGGGGAGCATGAACTCACAACTTTGCGTTCCTAGCGTCGTAAACTCCACCGGATTTGCTTACTTAACGTCGTAACCTATACGCGTTTTCTTGTCGTTAGTCACTAGACTTGCGTCGCACGAGTACAGTCACTCTCTTTTGTGTATATTCTTGTGTTAAAAATATTCTATATTTTTAACTACGTATCTTACTTATATTATTTTCTCCAAAAAAATAAATATAAGTCTTTTGTGTTTTGCACTTTGCACCCGAATTATGTTTCTTGTAATTTGTATGTGTATTTCTATATTTCTACTCCTCAAGAGTATTTAGTGTATTTTTAAGTCTTAATACACTAGCACGTATAACACATACTATATACATTTAGCACAAAATTTGGTGATAAAATAATATATATTTTTCTCTCAAAAATATATACTTATTATCCACTTTTATTCTTCAAGAAATCACCATTTCTTATCATCAAAAGTTAGGGAAACCTTGTTAATGCTTTTAAACACATTTTTAGGGAATAAGTTTCTCAAAAACTTACATTTTTCTAAGTGTCAAAATTTATAAAAATTTTGACAGAGTTTCCCCTAAAAATGGAGGTTTCCCACGTTTTCAAAACGTGTGTTTATTTTCTTTTAAATCATCATCAATCATCAACAATCAGCAACAACAATTATCAACAATAATCGTCAACAATAATCACCAATTTCATGAACTTGCATATTTACAAAAATGTGTAGTAACTTACTAGCACATTTAGTAAGTCTTGTTATCTTTAAAAATAAGTTTAACTTCTTAAAAACTTTATTTTTAAAGAATATGAAGTTTTACAACTTCTAGTCGGTTTTTACGAAAACTATTTCTTCGTTAACACTTTTGTTACACAAGTATCCACACACTTGCTTATTCACAAAAACCACTTTTGTTTGTGTAAGACCCGGTTTAGAACATGTGATTTCTTTAAAGTGTGGTTCTTCAAAAATACCACTTGCAGATACGTAGATCCGCTAGTTTTAAACTCCATTGTACAAGTTAAATTACTTTTACACAAGTAAAATATTTCTACACAAGTTCATGCATCCTGTGTGGTAGAGTTTCGCCTTTTAACCCTTGCGGTAACAAAAAAAACGAGCTTATGTGAAGATACATGATCTTACAAAGTCGGGTTAAACGGAGATCCGAGCTACCACATCATAGATCGGGTCTAGGTAAACACAAATCTCAAATACTACAACTTTTACACAAGTTATGAGCTATTAACCACCACTTTTAGTATTTTTACTAGACTTTTATGCATTAAAATGTAAGTTAACGATATTTAACCGACAATATTCCTTTTAACCACTTTAGATACGTTCAAGAACAAGTTTTAAACAATATACCTCTAGCTCGGGGCTAGGGAAGAATCTTGGCGAAAAGTGGGTGGATAAAAGCTAACGAAAGAGGTTCTTCGTGTTCCGCTTGCTCCGAGCTTCCTAATGCGTGACCTCTAGCACTTGAATGATGATGGAATGTGGTGATCAAGGGTCGAAAGTATGGTGGTGGGGTGTGGTGTGTTCGGCCGAAGGTTAGAGGGAGCAAGAGAGAGAGTTTGATCTTGAGTGGTGAAGTGAAATAATCTCATGTGTTTAGGTTGCATCTTATAGACAAGGTTAGTGGGCATTATCCAATGGAAAATGTGTAGGTTAGATACTAAACCAAGCTAAATAAAATAATAGTTCTTGTACTCTTGTGTCCCCCTAGTTTTGGGGCCGGTTAGGGTATGGGGGGGGGGGTTAGTTCGATCCAAACTAGTGTAGTTAGGGTGGTGGTGATGTTAAGTAGGTTAGTTTAGTGTTTAACCTCGTTAGTAATATAAAGCGCGTTATGACGGGTGTTAGGGTAATCAGGGACCCTAACTGGCTTAGAAAATTATAGATAGTGAAAATAATAATATTTTCATATTCCGGGTATAGTCCGGTTGTTCGGTTACATACCGATTCGTTAAAGTGCTAAATTACACTTTTTAGTGTCGCTTAAGTACCTTTCTTGTACCCTTTCAATTCCCAACACTTAGGGAAATATTCTGGATAATAAAACGACATTTCTGCATAATATTTATATGCTTAAATGCTGAATTATTGCTGAATTTTTATAAATTCTGCACTTAAAGTGCGTTTCGGGTGCTTTTTAGTGCTTATTTTGCTTTCGCAATGTATATAAATTAAACCCTTGTATGTACTCTTGGGTTTTAATGTATTCTTGTCGTCGGACCTACACCTAGGCCTCTATTTTATTGTCTGACTGCTTTCTGCAGTTCTGTTGACACGGTGTGTCTTACCGGTGAGTTTACTATTATTCTGACGCAACGCTCTTGTTTATGCATAAAGCAATATTTTGTAGTATACAACATGCATGAATTCACTTGTTTAATCATGTGTTCAGCCATTGCTGACAATTAAGGACATAATTGCAGTCATTAAGCAATAATTATAGTGTACGGAAATTACCGGTTTGTGCCAGTTGTCACATTTAATCTGAGAAAAGTTTAAATAAACCCATATTTTCATAAGTATGTGTAATCGTTCATACGCATTTTTGGTCTAAATTTACACGAAAACCATTAAATATTGGTAAGGGTCTTACAGATATGGTTGTTCAACTTGATGAATCAGTTGATTAAAGATTGTGTGATGATTTCGCTTATTTGTTTTATTATAGTTTTTGTTTGTTCTACTTGAAGAAAGGTTGAAGCACATGGTACTTATCAGAACACTCACGAACTGTTGGCCCTTCTTTGCCTTTAATCAAAACCTGTAAAGCCTTTTGCATATCATGTGCTAAATCATCATGGTTAATAGATGGTTTTGAGGTTTTGGCCCTTTTTTTTTGGATTAGGCTCAGGAGTAGGCTCGGAAGTAGGCTCTGGAGTAGGATCAGAAGTGATGGCATCATCTTGTGTGTCATGATTATGGGTGTCCATAATCATAAGTGATTGGACACGATGACAAGAGGATCCAACCCCGGATGTTGTTTGGGTTGAGGTCCACTTGCAATTTCTAGTGGCAGTAATACCATCAAACAATTCTGCACAAAGTTCTGGAAAAGGCAATGGAACTGTTTTCAATGATGCAGCCTTCGGATGCCCCTAAACCCAAAGTAAAAAAAAGTGTTATAAACTATTGTTTTTAGGATTATGTTTAAGAATTATATAAATGAACATACCTTCTTAAATTCTTCCCATTCCTCGTTCGTTAAGGTAAAATTATTTATTTGAGCGTTGTATATGTTGCCGGGTTTTTTTTCAAATACACCCAACCTACGTATTTGGCTTTAAGATTATCATATGCATTCTTCATTTGTTTTTGAGTCAAATCCAAGCCAAACTTTTCCTAATTTATTCCACGAGCCTTTATGCAAACTCAATCCTTTTCTACCCACCGTGTTTATATCTTCAATGCAAGTCTCTAATAAGCATTTTAGATGCTCATTTGACCATTGTTGTTTCTCTCCCATTTGTACTAATCAAGTTGAACAAAGAAAAACTCTAATCACACAATCTTTAATCAAAGTAGCAAAATATTTAACTTTATAAGCAAAAGTATCAAGTAGAACGAACAAAAACTATAATAAAACAAACAAGCGAAATCATCACACAATCTTTAATCAACTGATTCATCAAGTTGAACAACCATATCTGTAAGACCCTTACCAATATTTAACGGTTTTCGTGTAAATTTAGACTAAAAATGTGTATGAACGATTACACATACTTAAGAAAATATGGGTTTATTTAAACTTTTCTCAGATTAAAACAATACAACATAATATGTATGAGTTCGTCGTTTAAAACTAACGACGAAACAACGTGCGGAAGCTTGCATCTTGATTGTGTTCGGTCCTTCAACGAGCTTGATCTGCATCCGTAAGCTTACTAAAGTTTACCTATAATCAAAACCAACACAAACGCTAGTTTTGATATTAATATAACAAGTTTTATCAAGTCCCTTTCTATCAAATAAACACAACAAATGAATTTTGCAGGTTTTATACCCGTCGTACCGCGCGAGGGGATTTGGATGTTTGGTCGCGTGCCGTGACTAGTGTGCCCCAACGGTGGTGACCCCCACCTGCCGCGCGATGCGAGACCCCCAAATCGACAGAATGTTTCTCAAATTGATGCTGCACATTCCCAGCTATACTATATCAAACTTAATATGCATAAAAATGTGCATAACTTTCAATTTACAAATCCGTTTTACACGATTCTTTTTCCTATGCGATCGTAATTTGATTCTCCATCACATTGAGTTAAAATCCAACATCCGGATGGCCAATTTTCTAGATTTTAAGACCTCGGCTTAAATTTAATTATTAAACTATTTGACAAGGATTTTTACCTGTTCAAACTTTCATCAAACCAACTTGTTTATTACGCCAAAATTCCCATGGACATCATATATTAAATGATTCCTATCACCCAAAGTTCAAATCACGGGTTATTATGCAATCATTAACCTGTTTATGTTTATACGATTATTTTGACCTGTTAAGGGTATTGAAGCACTTTTAACCATAAACCACGCTCATTCATGTCTAGCATTATATTTTCACATTACTTATCGAATGGACTTCCACCACAATTATCCTTATTGTGGATTAGTGGATATAAATTGAATATTCCAAATTTACCCTTTTTGGTTGTTGTTTTACGATAAAAAAACCATTTTGAGGCATTTGATCCGAAAAGGGTTTATGCATATACTTGAACACTTAACTAAACTTTACTTTAGCATAATACTTGTTTCTAAACGACTCATAAGGACCGTTTACCCGGTTTAACGTTCATGGGCATTTTGGTCAACCTTAGTCTCTTCTTTTACAACGAAGGACTATCAACAATATACTTGACCACGAGACTGCGTTGTAGAGTATGCGCGACACATGTTCAGCGAACACTTGAAGTAAAGTGATGTGATCCCTAGCAACCCTTGTCCACGACAGGTGCTGAGTCCAAACTATAGTACTATCGTTGCTAGAGGCGGTATAGTGTAACACTGTATAATCATAGTACAAGCATTCATAGATCACGTATAACACGCGGGAGCGGTTAGCGTTAAAAGTGTTTGCGTTGTGTGTTGTGTTTTGATGTAGAACGTATGTAACACCCAAAAGTGCGTTAAAAGCAAAATGGGTTCGAGAATACTCACAATGTGTGTTAAATAAGTAAACACGAGCTGAATTGGATTCAAGGGGAAGCGTTTGAGTTAGCCTGAGCATAGAACAGTAGCATAAGTCATGGAACACTGTGTAACATAATCTCGGATGTTTAAGTGTTCGGATGGTGATTCGAACGGATGGGTCTCCATTCGAGCGGATGGTCATCCAAGCGGATAACCATTCGAACGGATAGCCATTCAGATGAGATGTGGTTTGTTTGTAAAAATTGTTAAAGTTTGAAGTTTAGTCAAATCGTTTAAGCATTGGAAATTATCAAGGGGCAGGTCACCTGGTCGGATGGTCATTCTATCGGATGGTCATCCGATCGGATGGCCATTCGAGTAGGCGATCTGTTATTTGAAATATTTACAAGTTTTCCAATAAAAATTTGAAGTTTAACGGAGACGGCGTGACGACGTGTCAAACAACGGGAATACACCAAGCCCAGCTCATTCGATCGGAGGGTCTCAGCCCATTATGTCAAACTTACTGTTCTTGATGAAAATCCATGTTCAACCCGTTAATTGGTCATCTCGCCAGTGGAAATCCATTTTCAAGCCGGCTCACGACTAAGGAATAAGTAGAGAGTATGAAAGAGTCTAGATTCTATCGGTTTTGAGTAGAAAAGTGAAGATAAGTTGAAAATAGATGAAAAGTGTTGAAATCTTGTTGAGATTAAGTTAAAAAGTGTGGAAATCCTTTAGATCTGGACCAATCTCGATTGAATGGAGCTCCATAACAGTTTACCTAAGCAAACCGAGAGGGAAACCACCTTCAAGAGGTCCAAATCAGTGATTTCAGAGAAAAAGCATGTGTTTGTGAGTGATTTTGATGAAGGAGATGATGTAGAAGTGTTTAGAGAAGAAAGTTGTACAAGATTTGAGGAGAAAAGCTTACCAAAAAGCCTTGAATCATGATCAAAAGTGACTGAGAGCGACTTGAGTGCGTGTGATCGAATGGGAGTGTCAAATCAGTGAAAGGGAGGTGTACGAGTAGTATTTATATGGTGAGAGAGGGAGTTAAGTCGGTGCACGATGTGGCGTTCGATCGGATGGTCATCCGAGCGGCCATCCGGACGGATGGTCATCCGAGCGGATGGTCATCCGGTCGAACGTCCATTCGATCGGTGGGCCATTCGAGCGGCCGTGTGTGCGCGAGTTAGTTTTCCAACTTTGGTTCGTTTGTTAAGCATTGCGTCGTGTTTAATCGAGTTGCGAGTGAGCGTTGAGCGTATACACGATGCGTTGATAACCACATATCATTTAAACAAATAATCACACAATTAACACACATAACACAAGTAAATTCATAAAGTAAATCCGCGTTTCGAGTTGCGTTGAGTTTGCGTTGCGATAGCGTTTAGTCTAAACAAACGATGTAACATAAAATGCGTTTAAATAGTAAGCGTTTGTATTAGTGTTAAAATGCGATGACTGCGTATTGAATAAGCGTTGTAATAAGTGTTTATTATGTGTTTAAAAATAGTTTTGACCCATAGCGATAATCGAAAACTCAGGAATACAAGCGTTTACAAAATGAAATGACGGTGATTGGTAACGATCCGAAAAGTCGGGTTGTTACAACATCTTGATTGTGTTCGGTCCTTCAACGAGCTTGATCTTCATCCGTAAGCTTACTAAAGTTTACCTATAATCAAAACCAACACAAACGTTAGTTTTGATATTAATATAACAAGTTTTATCAAGTCCCTTTCTATCAAATAAACAAAACAAATGAATTTTGCAGGTTTTATACCCGTCACGCCGCGCAACGGGATTTTGATGTTTGGTCGCGTGCTGCAATGGTGGTGACCTCCACCTGTCGCGCGACATGAGACCCCCAAATCGACAAAATCTTTCTCAAATTGATGCTGCATATTCCCAGATATACTATATCAAACTAAATATGCACAAAAATGTGCATAACTTTCAATTTAAAAAACTGTTTTACACGATTCTTTTTCCTATGCGATCGTAATTTGATTCTCCGTCACATGGAGTTAAAATCCAACATTCGGATGACCAATTTTCTAGATTTTAAGCCCTCAGCTTAAATTTAATTATTAAACTATTTGACAAGGCTTTTTACCCGTTCAAACTTTCATCAAACCAACTTGTTTGTTACTCCTAAATTCCCATGGACATCATATATTAAATGATTCCTATCACCCAAAGTTCAAACCACGGGTTATTAGGCAATCATTAACCCATTTATGTTTATACGCTTATTTTGACCCGTTAAGGGTATTGAAACACTTTTAACCATAAACCACGCCCATTCATGTCTAGCATTATATTTTCACATTCCTTATCGAATGGACTTCCACCACAACTATCCTTATGGTGGATTAATGGATATAAATTGAATATTCCGAATTTACCCTTTCGGTTAGTTATTTTACGATAAGGAACCATTTTGAGGAATTTGATCCGAAAAGGGTTTATGCCTATACTTGAACACTTAACTAAACCTTACTTTAGCATAATACTTGTTTCTGAACGACTCATAAGGACCGTCTACTCGGTTTAACGTTCATGGGCATTTTGGTCAACTTTACTCTCTTCTTTTACAACGAAGGACTATCAACAATATACTTGACCAAAATTACGCCTTTTAGCCATAATCTTACTTATACGTACCTGGCTCAGGTCATAGCATTGACCCGTTTAAATACCTTGCTTTAATAAATCGCTACTTAATAGCGAAGCAATTTCCATACACTATTCATCCCTGTGAGCATAGAAATCGACAAACGTTTGTTAGTCATTATTGTCAAATGGTGAACTTCACCATTTGACCCGTTTAGCCTAAATGACCAAACATGTCATAATTACAGGAAAATGGTATTTATTTACAATTTTGTTCAATTGACCCTCTTCGGATTATCACCGTAAGGTCATATTTCTTTAAACCCCCCCCCCCTGCTTTTTTACATATTTAGCCCATCTCGGCTTACGCCATAGGGTATTTTTTTGAACTTAACTTACATTTGTTAACCCGTGACTAATTTACCATTTTACCCCTTTTTCTCATTATGTGTTACCCTATAAGGTAACATTTCAAAAACTCATTGTTTATGCGTCATTCCTTGACTTAGTTACCGTTTTACCCCCTTCTTTTACATCTATTATGGTTTTCATCATTTTCGCTTGTTCCGACCCGTATCAATTTACATCGGAACATCACATTTCAAACATTAGCTTATCATTTTCATAACCTTTATAATCATTAAACATTCTATAAAAGGGGTGTAAGATTTACTTACCTTGCGTCCCAATTACGCTTTTCCATTATGTCTGATTTGTTTGACCCGCTTCCTTCCCTAGCTTCACCTAGCTTGTCAAGCGTCAACTATCATCATATAATTTGTAAGATGATTAGATTAGTCATTCTTATTTACGACTATTCCATCTTATGGATTTTATGTTGAAACTACTATTCGACTTCATCATTGGTTAGTTTGACTTCCATAAGTGAACTACCTTTAATCATATAAAATGCGTGATTGTGTTCTAAAACTCATTAGGCATTTCATCAATTATCCAGTAGGCATTATCATTATGCCACCGTTTTAAACTATTTTCTAATCTAAATTCATTCCAATATTAACGCCAAGTTAACTTAGCTCTTTCTTTTATCAAAGATGATTTATTTTTTCATTATGTAAAATCTACGAATTTTCATCTATTCACCCATTTCATCATGTTATTAGGCATTCATCCGAATGCCTATTCTAATCAAGTTCTATCTACGAACTAGTAGGCACCCAATTTCACTTAGGCATTTTAACGAGCACCTTGTGGGCGAGATTTGTATACTTCTTTTGTCAAGTTTTTTATTAACGTTTTAATCAAATTTCAACATCAATATCACGCCCTTATGTCTAGTGTTTATAAATTACAACTAGAACTTGCATTACTTACATCAATGTTCATCCATTTTAACACTCTAATTCTAGTGTTCATCATATAGTCATAAAACTCACTTAGCACCTACATAATTAGCTAACCGAAACACAAATTTATGGAGCTAAATTAACGAGTTTACATCTAGGGCTTGTTCCTAGACTTGTATTCATATAAATTGCACTACAACATTCATTATTCATCCCAGAATTTCGTTCTTGAATGTTAATCGGAATTTCAAAGTTTCACCAAATAACAAAATTCAACATACCTTGCGATCCCCATGCTTAGGTGATCATGAATTTGTGTTCATGCATTGATTTAAGGCTAGAATCGACCTTCAATTTGATGAATTTGATTGAGTTAGGGTTTTGGCTCCTTGGAGCTCTCCTAACCGTACGCGCGCGCACACACACACACACACTTATTGTGTGTGTGTGTTTTATTTCTTATTTTTACTAAAATTAGTTTGCCCACTTGGCAATATTAGTCCCTCGTGTTTTATTTTGATCAATTTAAGCTACAACTCACTATTTATTACTTAACCACATATTACTAACTAGGTTAATTATTCCTAGTTAACTTAATGGGTTGGGGAAGTCATAACCCGTTTTATTTTAAGTCTCATTAACTCGGGGCTTTTATATAATTTCTCAAAGTATTTATCCTCCTTTTAATTAATATTAGATTTATTTATTTAAATCCTAATATTTAACAGGTTAATTTTCACCACTAACGGTATTTTACCCGTCATTACTATTAACGTGGTTTGATTACCAAACCCGTTTTTGGGGTGTTAGAATATCCCATAACATAAATGAACAAAAATTATACCGAAAGAAGCAAAATATTTAACTTTATAAGCGAAAGCATCAAGCAGAACAAACAAAAACTCTAATCAAACAAACAAGCGAAAGCATCGCACAATCTTTAATCAACCGATTCATCAATTTGAACAACTAATCAAACAAACAAACTTACAAAAATAACAATTATAAACAAAAATAAGGATTAAACTAACAACAAACAATAAAAAGAACATTTTTTTGAAAAAAAATTAAACTTAAAACATACTTGTGTCGGCTGGAGTGGGTTTCGGCTGGATGGGTGTTGGCTGCAGTGCTACAATACGTGAACTGAACCGGCAATAGCTTCTAAGTTCTACCTATAGAGGCTGTGAGTAAATCACTAATATGTTAAAGGCTAGTGAATTGACCAACTACAGTGATAATCATGAGAAAAATCAAGTTGTATATATCAGAACTATAGGGCACAATATATGGTTATTGGATTAGTGGTTGTTTCGGCTTTTGGTTGGCTGTGGAACCTTGAGCACTGATTCAAATTGTTATTGTTATGAATAAATAAATTAAACTAGGCTGTTGTTGGTTTCATTCTTAATTGTCTGTTTTGTGATGGATTTTTATCTAATGAGAAACAACCTCTGGTATGTGTCACACCCCAACCAATGGCGGAATCATCGGAGTGGGACTTGTTCGAGATTGTTAGAGACTTCATAACACTATTTGTGACAATATTTAATTCAACCATTTTCATTCATAACCAAATTGTCAAATATTACAAGGAAAATTCAAATAGCAACATTGTTCATAACATAAACATAACAAAATTTGATACAACACTTTAAACCTAAACGTCTAAGTGAGTATCTAGGCATCATTACTAATCCATTTCATAGCATCATCAATCCTCAACCTGTAACATGTTTAAAATACAATTCAATGTAAAAGCAAAGGCGAGTATACAAGTTTAAGAATAAGTATAAGTATAAGTTTCAAAGTTTAAAAACGAACCCACATGGCAACTTAGTTTATACAAGAGCATCATACAAGGCATGCAATATTTCTAGTCAACCCTCTGTTTACGCAAAATGATATAATTCAACATGACCTCTCATTCACGGGTGGTGCGTTACTCCTATAACGCTATACATTTTAAATGGAGGTTCATATAAGCTAATGACTAAAGTATCACATAAGTATCACCCAAGTATAAACATCAAAGTATAACAACATAGCATTCATGTATAAGGATTGTTTTCATGCATTAAATGAAGACTAAGTTTAAGTGTGATTTAATAATTTAACATGTTACACCCCCAAAGTGGTAAACATAAAAAGGGGGTTTACGAGTATACTCACGGTTTTGCAAGTCTTCTACTTGTGAATCCGCGAGTGAGTTGTTGTTGAATAGGAGGTTGGAACACCAAGTCCTTCTACGCGAAGAAACAAAGTGTATGAGTAACGGAGATTAACGGTAGATTAAGGATTTAGGAAATTAAAACTCAAGAATATATGTATAAGAAAGTAATCATCCTTTAACACAAAGTACTTGTTTTTGACACGATGAAACCTCAAGGGTTAATGTTTTCATGAGTAGTATACTCATTAGAATCATAACAAGTCTTATGTCTTAGATGATGTTATTCTAACACTTTGACGAATGAACACAAGTTCATCATCAAGGTTCAAATGTGAATAGTATATATATATATATATGTATTATTTAGGTTATATAGTATTATGTCCAATAGTCAAGCATGAGGTCGAAGATTGAATCTTCATTTAGGTACCTCTAAGTTACATAGAAATCATGTAGGAGGTAGGAAGAGTAGTCTTCCATTTAGGTACCTCTAAGTGTTCACCACTACACTTGATGTAAAAACACACAAGGAGGGTCATGAACTATGAATAATACAAGAATATAAACAACTACACTACAAGAAATCATCAAGCAATGTGGGGATTTTATGTTGGACAACCCAAGTTAGTCCATAATCACACCTACATTAAGTCTTGGACTTAAACATTACTTGTGGGTTAAATGTTGGACAACCCAAGTTAGTCCATAATCTCACCTACATTAAGTCTTGGACTTAAACATTACTTGTGGGTTAAAAACCTAAACAAAACAGAATGTATGTGAGGTTTAACCTCTGATTTTGAATGTCTTAACCTTGTTTTTAAGCCTAACTAACCATAGAAGTGGTTATAAGCATAAGGACATAGGTTTGAGATGAGTTAGACTCAAGTTTGAACAAGTTTAGTAAAGGTTTAATCAAAACAGAAACAATCAGTGAAATTTAGAGCCTTTTTGTCAACGTTCCATAGACTTATTTACTGTGAAAAACCCATGGAATCGAAGCTAAGGTTAATCCAAGCACATAGGAAAAAGAATGAGGCAAAACGGATAAGAAACAAAGAAGTTATGCTCACTTTAGTGAAGAGGTAGCAATCTGCTCGAATCTGGAAACTCAGCTGCGTTTTAGATGATTTGAGAGTGATTTGGATGAGTTTGCAAAGTGATTTAAGCTTGGGAATGGCTTGGTATTTATAGGGAAGGATTAGGGTTTAAGTGGGTTGGGCTTTGAATGGGTTTTAGTGGTTTGAAAAACAAAAAAAAAAGACTTGTATGGGTTGCTGAATTTCTGATCGGACTTGGGGCTGTTTGTAAACTTTTTATTATTTTTTTTTCATAATAGATAGTATAATCACTTCTTTAGATTGGATACGTGAAAGACAGGGTGTACATTGTTGAGTTCTTCAGGCAGGTCCAGTCTATACGCAACCTTGCCAATCCTTTCGAGGATCTTGAAAGGACCAACGTAGCAAGGTGCGAGTTTCCCTTTCTTGCCAAATTGAACCACGCCCTTCCAAGGGGATACCTTGAGAAGTACGTAGTCACCTGTCTCGAATTCCAAGGGTTTGCGACGCTTGTCGGCATAACTCTTTTGTCGGCTTCTGGCATTCAGTAAGTTATCTCGAACCTGTAAAATCTTGTCCGTTGCTTCCAGTATAAGCTCGGGACCAGTGAATTGAGATTCACCAACCTCGTGCAAACAAATAGGCGAACGGCACTTGCGACCATATAATGCTTCGAAAGGTGCCATTTGAATACTCGCATGATAACTGTTGTTGTACGAGAATTCGATCAAAGGCAAGTGTGATTCCCAGTTGCCACCAAAATCTATTACGCATGAACGAAGCATATCCTCTAATGTTTGGATAGTGCGCTCGGTTTGACCGTCTGACTGAGGATGAAAATCGGTGCTAAAGTTAAGAACAGTATCCATAGCAGATTGAAAAGTTTGCCAAAGACGGGACGTAAAACGAGCATCACGATCGGAAATGAGGTCAATGGGGATACCATGACGACAGATGATCTCATCAGTGTAGATTCTAGCCAATTTCTCGACTTTGAAATCCTCACGAATGGGAAGAAAAATGAGCTGATTTGGTCAATCGATCAACGATTACCCAAATACTGTCATGACCAGAAGAGGTACGAGGGAGCTTAGTGATAAAATCCATGGCAATGCTCTCCCATTTCTAGACAGGAATCTCTGGTTGTTCGAGTAAGCCAGAGGGACGTTGATGTTCAACTTTACCTTGGAACAAGTGAGACATTTCGCAACGTAAGAGGTGATATCCATCTTCATTCCAGGCCACCAGTAAGACGTACGCATATCTTGGTACATCTTGTCAGTGCCAGGATGAACGGAATACTTCGATTTGTGTGCCTCCTTCATCAGAAACTCTCGAAGGTTTTCGTGATTAGGGATCCAGATACGATTCTGATAGTATAGAATACCATCGGATTTAGACACGAGATCTTGCTCCATAGCGCCTCGTATCTCGACAGTTAGATTGCCTTCGTTAACAGAGGCATATTGGGCTTCACGAATATGGTTCTGAAGGTAATTAACGAGTTCTAAACAACAGATACTCTTGACATGAGTTTTACGACTAAGAGCGTCGGCTACTACAATTGCTTTACCTGGATGGTATTTGTTTTCGCAGTCGTAGTCGTTTAACAATTCCACCCAATGACGTTGACACATGTTCAGTTCCTTTTGATTGAAGATATGTTGAAGGCTCTTATGGTCGGTACACACTTAGTACCATAAAGGTAGTGTCGCCAAATCTTCAATGCAAAAACAACTGCGCCAAGTTCAAGGTCGTGAGTAGTATAGTTCTTTTCATGTATTTGGAGTTATCTCGACGCATAAGCGATGACCTTGTCTCGTTGCATAAGCACACAACCTAGTCCAAGGTTTGAAGCATCGCAATATACGACGAAGTCGTTGTTACCATCAGGAAGCGCGAGAATAAGAGCATTACAAAGCATCTCTTTGAGCATTTGAAAAGATTCCTCTTATTTGGGACCCCAAACAAAAGGTTTCTCTTTTTGAGTCAAAGAAGTTAAAGGAACAGCGATCTTCGAGAAGTTAGAGATAAAGCGACGATAATAACCAGCAAGACCAAGAAAAGAACAAATTTCAGACGGAGATTTAGGTGTGATCCAGTTCTTCACAGCTTTGATTTTAGCGGGGTCAACGTGGATACCAAGTTCATTGACAGTATGACCAAGGAGTTGAACTTCTTTTAACCAAAATTCACACTTGGAGAATTTGGCGCATAGACGTTCAGTACGAAGAAGTTGAAGGATAAGACGCAACGAAGATCGATTTTTGAAAAGCAGGTCGCGCCTTGCAATTGATCGAAGAGGTCATCGATGCGAGGAAGAGGGTATCGGTTCTTGACAGTAATCTTGTTGAGCTCACGATAGTCAATACACATTCAGAATGACCCATATTTCTTTTTGACAAACAAAACGGGAGCGCCCCAAGGAGAAGTACTAGGGCGTATAAAGCCTTTATCAAGAAGCTCTTGAAGTTGACTCGAGAGCTCTTGCGTCTCAGAGGGTGCTAAACGATAGGGATACTTAGCGACAGGCTTAGCACCAGGCACTAAATCGATGCGAAAATCAACAAAACGTGCAGGAGGCGGACCAGGAAGATCGTCGGGAAACACATCGGGAAAGTCACGTACGACAGGAGCGTCGCTTATGCTTGGGCCTTTGTCCTTCTTTTCTATAATATGGGCGAGAAAGGCGAAGGTACCCTTGCGTAAGCATTTGTTCGCTTGGATACACGACATAAGCTTGAGACCTTAAGAAGGTTTCTCGCCATACATGTGTAGAGAATCACCATTTGGAAGTGGTAGGCGGATGAACTTTTCAGAACAAACAACTTCAGCACGAACTCGCCTAAGCCAGTCCATGCCTAGTATGATGTCAAAGCTACCCATTTGCATAGGTATAATATCGATTGAGAACGTATGGTCGTAAAGAATCAAGGAACAATTGGAAAGAATGGAATCGACAGTGACGAATTTACCATTAGCGACTTCGACAACGAAAGATCTTGGCAACTTAGAGCGTTTACACATAAGCAAAGATTCGAATTCTAGCGACACAAAACTTTTATCCACACCAGTATCAAATAGAAAAGAAGCATAAACATGGTTCACAAGAAACGTACCAGTAACGACGTCGTTTGCATTCTGAGCCTGAGCAGCAGTGATGACAAAAGCTCGTCCTCTAGGTTGTTGCACTTGTTGCTGCTGCTGATGGGGTCCATGTGACAACCCGTGATTTACGGCTCTTAATTACGTGATTAACAAGTAATTAACGCGATAATAAATAGTGGTTACAGCGCGAATTAACTTAATCAGGCCTTTGGAGTGCCCAGGAACGTTCATTGGACATTACAGTGCGCGTGTGGGATTTATGGGAAATCTGCTGAATAGCAAGCGGCAACGGATTGAAACCGAACAGAATACTGACAACGCCGACAAATATTAAACTTTTACGCTATATTTAGCTCCGTAATTAATTTTAGTGACTACAGTCGAAACCGGATCGAAAAACGGATTACAGACGACAACGATTTATTTTTTCGCGATTATTACCGTGACCGACGAACGGGCGCGCAAACCACGACTACCGACCGTATTTTTGTGTATCTTAATTTTTGACGCTAAACGGAGTTCTGGATTTGACAACGGGTCTCGTAGGAATTACGGGCCGCTTACGCACGAGATGGACTTGTGGGCCCTGGACCCAAGCCCAAAACCCACAAGCCTAAACCCGCACATAATATATCAGATCTCCAAAGATCTCTACAAGATTCATAAGAATCCTACAAGATTTGCAAAATCTCTAGAATATCTATGCAAAATCTACCCAAAATCTTTATTAGATACACAATATCTCCATTAAATCTTCATAAAATCTACAAGAGATCCTTATGGATCTATATACGCGGGACATAAGTGAATCACACTAGTCATTACCCACTTGAGTGAGTATAAGAAACCACACCCCCTTTATTTCTTTTACACTCACACACATAAACCAGACACCTCATCCTCTCTACCCTCTCCCTCTCGATTTCAACCTGCAAACACACACAGACATCAAGTCTGTCTTCCCCTCTCGACAACTAACCAGGGCTGTAAACCGGCCGGAGAATGGGTTCCGGTGAGACACCCCATCCGACAGCACACACACAAGCAGCCCCCCCTCTTCGTTCTGCTCCGTCGATTTCAGACCGGCGACCACAAGGAGGGCCGACAAGTTGATGGCGTATGGCGGCGGGACACGAAGAAGGAGAGTGAGAGAGAGGGAGAGAGAAAGACGGCGGCGGTGGCGGTGGTTCTTCACGGCGGCGACAAACAGAGAAAGAAGAAGTCTCGGTCCGGTGGTCGGAGCCACGGACCGACGGTCGGAGCCACGGACCGGCGGTCGAAGCCTCGGACCGGCGGTCGGAGCCTCGGACTAGCGGTCTTCGTCATTATCCGACGAATTCCGGTACGATATTGATCTTGTTCCCCGATTCTTTTCACGAAGATGATGTTCAGTTTAGATTTGGGTTCGCTCAAATTGTTTACGCGTTCGGGTGTTACGGGTCTGACTCGGCTTCGGTTCAGCTGGTGGTTCAGCGGGTTCAAGGTTCGGGTGACGTCTCGGGTTCCGATCTAGTGTGGTTCAGGTTCGTGTCAGCAGGTTTGAATGATAGTTCAAAGCTTTCGGTTCAGTTATCAACGGGTCTCGGTTTCGGTACGTGATGCGTGTGAAGTGTCGTATATTTTAGGTGTATATTTTAAGCCCTTTTTAACACTTATTTTAGCCAAGTTTTAAATTTATAAAACACGATATTTCACTAACACTAAACACACATATGGGCAAGTGCACCCATCGTTGAGTGTAGTATAGCGTTGGTAAGATACCGAGGTCGTCCAAGGACACAAGAGCTTTTAATACCGGTTTATCCTCAACGTCTAACCAAAATAAAAGTTTAAAAAAATGTTTTAAACTAAGAAAAATAAAACTAACTAAAATGCTGAAAATAAAAATAAAAGTAAAAACAGATAGACAAGATGAATCACTTGGTTCCGACTCGTATCTAGTATAACCTTTGATTATTTCCGCACTTTTGCACATAATTAAGAGATTATCTTAGTTATTGTAGTAGGCCCCTCTTTTGAAGGTGACGTTACCCTCACCCCAGTAGTTTGAGTCAGCAGGGATACAATCCTAAAGGGGTGGATTATTGGAAGATAATGAATTAAGTTATTAATGCAGTATTGTGGTAGGCCCCGCTTTTGGCGGTGACGTTACCCTCGACTAAGTAGTCTGAGTCAGCAGGGATACAGTCCTAAATAGCCGGGTTATAGTATTAATAGTAGTTAGCTTATGAGGGGATCAAAGAGTTTGGACCCCCGCCATCCAATACCGTGAAGTATTGAAGGAGGTCCTACTAAATTTGACCCAGGTCCATTGCAGGACCTCTAAACGCTGAACAATGGCAAGACCTTTACCAAACCGTTCCCTTAACCCCCTACCAGGTAGCCAACATACCTCCATATAGACCGTGGAGATATGAATGGTGAAAATCCTTTATTTTATATAGACAGTAAAATAATGCCAAGACACCACGGACAAACGATAAGGAAAGATCACCTTCAACATAAGTAACTAGTTATTAAAGTCATTAATACAAAACCAAATAAAAAGTGCAAAAGATTAGAAATAAAAAGTATTATACTAGACACTTTGTCTTCACCAAGTGATGTAAGAGACTTAGGCAAACATGGCCTTGATTGTCAAGAACTCTTACGATCAATCTTGGATCCCGAGACGACTCACACACTCTATGATGGACAATGGATGATGGTGGTGGATGATGGTGTTGTGATGGTGGTGGGTGGTGGATGAAGTGTGAGAGAGGTGGTGTGCCAAGGGATGAGATGAAATGAATCCAAGCACTCCTATTTATAGGCTGAACAGAGAGCTGGACACGACCCCGTGTCCGCTGGACACGGCCCCGTGCCCCTCTGACACTCTCTCTCCTCATTAATTGTAATTCGCAATTACAATAAATGCGCCTGCTGTACTTTCGACACGCCCCCGTGTCCGCTGAGCACGGCCCGTGGTGGGCAATAGAAGCTTCTATAGGTTTGTCTTTTCTGCTGCTTCTTGGGCACGGCCCCGTGCTGGCTGAGCACGGGGCGTGTTCAGCCTTCTGTTTTCTCTATTTTGCTTTGGAAGGTGCCGTTGAGGGTTCGGGCAATCCACTAATGTTCCTTTTCTTGTATTTATGTTGGATTTAGCTGTCTTTTTGCTTCTTTTGCGTTTTTGAGCTCATTTAATCCTGAAAATACAAAAGGAAGACAAAAACAATCTTTTTCCAATATTAGTACTAAAAAAAGGTTAGTTTTATGCCTCATTTGATGTAATTTATATGTTGCATTTTACACACATCAAATACCCCCACACTTGAACTTTTGCTTGTCCTCAAGCAAAACTCTTTAATATTTGGCTTACACTCCCAAATGGAATAGGTAGAAGAGAAGGTTTTGGGCTTGTCATAGAGTGTCGGGATTTCCAAGATCTTTTTGGGGTTTTATTTTTATTTATTTACACTCCTATTCGTAATGATTTATTTAGAACTGTTCATAAAAGAAATTACTTAATTGGGCATAACATAATTTTTTTAAAATTCTATTTATATACAAGTTCACATACCTCGCGGGGAAATCACTCACACTCGGCCGAAGGTGTATTTTTAGTGAATCACTCGAGAGCGGTCCTGGAACTTACTCCTACCATAGGCTTGCCAAAAAATCAATCCTCCTCCTTTTTAACTTTTATACCTTTGTAGATATCAAGAGGACTTTGTGGGTTAAGGGTTGGCTAGGGTTAAAGGTAGGTGATTGGGTTAGTGGTTAGTAAAAAAGGGCTAAAAAGCGTAACAAGTGTCGGTTTTCGTATTTTTGCAACTTTTTATTTTTGATGAAGCTTTTATTCAAACAAAGTTATTTTTGATTACTTTGTTTGTTTATTTTCTTTTTGCTTCATTTTTTTTTTTTCACGAAGAACCGAACTTGTTACTAAAATAAAGGGTTAAAAATGAAAAAGGTTTTGGTGGGTGAAAGGGTTTTTGTTTTGGGTGATGAAACGAAAAGGTTTAGGCTCAAAGGGGCTAACTAGGGGGATTTTTGGGTAGGTGGTAAAAGAAAAAGAAAAATAATGGTGTAGAAAAAAAAATGTTAGTCCTAATGCCTCCATCATTTACTTACTCAGGTTTAAGTTGATAAGGACCGGGAATGTATTGTTATGGCAAGTTCTAGAGTCGTAAGAACCAAGCGGCTATTCACACAAGAAACGAAAAATGAGCATTTAGTCAAATGATATGGAATTGTGTGCTCAATAAAGGCTCAAAACTCACTTTTGTGGGAATGGGTTTTTATGTGATCAAGTATATATAATCAAATTTTAAATAAGTTTGTCATGCCTTTTCATAATTTTCTTATGTTGGTTCTTTTTATCACTACGCTATCGGTTGTAAATTTGTAAAAATATAACCTTTTTGAGAGCTTGAATTTCCCGAGTTAAACCTAGACAAGTAAAAAAATGAAATTTTTGAAAAAAATTTGGGGTGATTAGCGGTTCCAATAGAGTTTTGTGTAAGGCTTGTATTTAGGACTTGCAAAATTCAAGGTTTTAGCATCCCCCCCACACTTAAATTACACATTGTCCTCAATGTGTCCCAAAAATAAATTTTTAGGTTGATTAGATGTGTAAAATAGTGTTTAAAAAGCAAAAATTTGTGTTACTGGGCACTGAACACGGCCCCGTGTAGAGTGGGCATGACCCCGTGTTCAGGTGCCAGTAACAAGAACTTACAGAAGGTGGACACGGCCCCGTGTCCACTGAACACGGCCACGTGTCTGACAAAATTTTTGCAGAACAGCAGGTCTAGGAGGTGAGCACGGGGGCGTGTTGGCTGGACACGTCCCCGTGTGGACAGTCTGAAAGCCTGAAAAACAGGTTTCTTCCTCCGGTTTTTCCATCCTAGCCCTATAGGTGCTGAGGCTTAACACCTTAAGCCTTGGTTTGTACCTGTTCCAACACTTAATACCACACCAAGCAATACCAACATCCTACATTACCAAAGTTAATTGTTCCACGCATAAAGTAAGAAAAATAAAATGCAGAAAATAGTTAGGAAAAGTAAATTGTCTAACACTTGGCACGCAGGCCATCAATTGTTCAAGATTGCAAAGGGTTAACCTGGGGAGCCACCAATCAACCGCTTCCTCCTATTCTCCTCCCGCCTACTCCATGGCATCATCATCATCATCATCATCGTCATCCCCTCCACGGCGTTCAATGTGGTCTCGTATGTATCCGACATCGTTTTGTATCTCGGATAGGTTTCTCTCGATAGCTCCGACCCGGTGGTAGGTGTTGCTCGCCATGTTATAGGTGTTCCGAGTACACATGAGGTTTTCCTGCAACAAATCATGCAAACTTTGAAAATTAGGAAAACTGCCTCCCGAGGAGGATGATTGGCCCGGATCACCGTGGGGTGGGTATTGGTACTGATGATGTTGCGGTGCTGGGAGGACAAGTGCTTCTTGCGGGTTCCATGCATGACCTTGCATCCTTTGAAAGGTTACCGTCCCGTCTTCTGCCTCATAAACCAGGTTCATCGAGCGGCATATGTGAATATCCACCGTACCCGACCATGGGCTCCTCTCAAATGCCCTCGGAATGTGGGCGAAGTGCCTGAAGAGACGGTGCACCCACCCCCCGAAGAAAATAGGAGTTGGTGCACTAGCAAGGCGGTTGTGATGCATGTTTCGGAGCATGAGGAACGGAACATCGAGCGGCCTGCGGTTGTGAATGCAATGGAGGACAAGCAAATCTCTTAACCCAACGACGCCACCACTGTCATGCCTTTGGCTAAGAGAGTAGCCGAGGAGCCTATGAATGTATCTGTAAAGCGGATCCCTCAGCTTGGTACTCTTAGTGCTGCTCGGATTGTAGAACCCTTCCCCAATCTGAGCCCACATGGCTTGGCGCTCGTTGTCTTCGATCTCTCTCAACCCCCCTGTATTCTCTTCGTTTCCCGCATCCTCCTCCGCATACAACCCGATAATCGACCCGAATTGTGCCATAGAGATCGAATATCTTGTTCCGCCACACCTGAATGACACCCCGTCTTCATCGAACGGTTCGCACCTTGAAGTGAATGTAAAGGTGCTGTAGAATTCCAAGGTGCATTCATGGACGGAACGGAGTCGGGTTGTTAGCGCGACTCTGAGCGGTCCCGTGACAATGTTGTTGAAACGGTCAATTTGATTCACCATGGTTAGTAGTTCTGTGCACGCCTGCCTTGGGTATTCCTCCGGCCTTGTTTGAAGAAGCTCGTATCGAGCTCTTGCATCTAGCTCATTGGCGTTGAATCTAGTAAACTTCCTGGCCATCTGCAAGAATACACCAAAAGTTAGCATGAAACAGAAATATTTTCGGACAAAACTGCAAACAGTGGGCTGGACACGACCCCGTGCCCAGCGGACACGGCCCCGTGTCCAGGGGTCTGTTACTCAAAAATCCCATTTTTCGACCCGGTTTCGAAAACTTTGAAAATTTTTGAACCAATAGGTGCGGTTTCCCCCGAAAATAAAACCCTAAGTGCCGTTTTTCCCAAAATAACCCGTTTACCCTATCAATTTTATCTTTTTCGGTTCAAGAACAAGGGTTTGGGGTTTTTTGTAAGAAATCGGGTGAATCTATGAACAATACAAGTGTATTTACTTCCCTTAACACTAATCTAACTAAATGCAAACAGATTTAGGCAAAAATTTTAGGTTCGATCCGAATGAACATTAAGAACCCTAGATTTTTCCCCAAATTTGTGGTGTATTAACTACATGCAAGTAACTAATCTAACTACTACGAGTGACAGAATCATACCTTGACTTTGTTAGATTGGTAAGAGACGTTGGAATCTCGCGAAAAATCGCCTGGAACCAGAGCTTTTGTGGGAAAACGGGGCGTGTGGAATGAAGAAACTGTTTTGAAAAAGGGGTTTTATCCCGTCTGCAGCGCGAACACGGCCCCGTGTCCAGCGGACACGGCCTCGTGCCGAGCCTCTCTTTTTTTTTTTTTTTCTTTTTTATAGTGCGCGTGTGAGTGCCCCTTTCTTCCCATAAGCTATGGTTTAGAAAACTTACCGCTTTATTTTGCCGCCTTAATCGTTCGTAACTTACCAGGCATGATGTTTTTATTCTTCCACGGTTTGAAGCGAGATCTCTTCTTCCTCATCCTCAATAAATCCTTGATAGAGTTTCAGCCGTTGGCCATTGACTTTAAATGGTGACCCATTTCGAGGTTTAATTTCCACTGCACCGTGTGGAAAAATATGGGTGACGGAAAAAGGTCCTGACCACCTAGACTTTAATTTACCAGGAAACAATCGAAGTCGTGAATTAAACAAAAGAACTAAATCTCCTATCCGAAATTCATTAGGTTTAATATGTTTGTCATGCCAATCTTTCATTCTTTCCTTATAAATCTCAGAGTTTGAGTATGCATAATTCCTAAGTTCGTCTAATTCATTTATTTGACAAAATCGATTTTTACCAGCAAATTCTAGATCTAAGTTTACATTTTTGATTGCCCAGTAGGCTTTGTGTGCAATTTCTACTGGCAAGTGGCAACTTTTTCCATAGACTAGCTTATATGGGGTTGTACCTATCGTTGTTTTATAAGCAGTTCGAAAAGCCCATAAAGCATCATCTAATTTATCAGCCCATTCCTTTCTATTTAACCCTACGGTTTTTTCAAGTATTCGTTTTAGCCCTCTATTGGTCACTTCGGCTTGTCCGTTTGTTTGAGGGTGATAAGCTGTCGAAACCCGGTGATAGACCCCATATCTTGTTAAAAAATTTTCAAGTTGATGATTACAAAAATGGGTACCTCTATCACTTATTAAAGCTTTGGGTGTGCCAAAACGAGAGAATAATTTTTTCAGAAATCTTACCACTACTCTTCCATCATTTGTTGGAAGTGCTTCGGCCTCGGCCCATTTAGACAGGTAATCTACTGCCACAAGTATGTATTTGTTTCCTTTCGATGGTGGAAAAGGTCCCATAAAGTCGAGTCCCCACACATCAAAAATTTCACAAACAAGAATGCCATTTTGTGGCATTTCGTTTTTTGAAGAAATATTACCTGTTCTTTGGCAAGCATCACATGTCTTTACAAGATTTTGGGCATCTTTGTAAATGGTTGGCCAATAAAATCCTGAATCAAATACCTTTCGTGCGGTACTGGCAGCACCATGATGTCCTCCGTATGGACCTTCGTGACAATGGCGAAGAATTCTTCGGGCTTCACCACCATGTACGCATCGTCTGACGAGTTGGTCGGCACACATTTTGAAAAGATATGGATCTTCCCAAAAATAGTGTTTCACATTGGCAAAGAATTTTTTTCTTTGATGATGTGGCCATCCTTTTGCGACTATTCCACTAGCTAAGTAGTTGGCAAAGTCGGCGTACCATGGTTCTTCCTTAAATTCCACCATTTCCAGGGATTCAGTTGGGAATTTTTCGTTAATTTGCTCGCCCCTGGTTGCCTCCAAAGCTGGGTCTTCTAAGCGCGAAAGATGATCTGCTGCGGTATTTTCTGCTCCTCTTTTGTCTTTGATTTCAATGTCGAATTCTTGGAGGAGTAGAATCCACCTAATCAAACGTGGTTTTGCGTCTTGCTTCTTAAAGAGATATCGAATGGCTGCATGGTCTGTGTAGACTATAGTTTTAGAAAGAACAAGATAAGAGCGAAATTTATCAAAAGCAAATACCACAGCTAGTAACTCTTTTTCAGTTGTTGTGTAATTTTCTTGTGCATCGTTAAGTGTTTTACTAGCATAATATATTGGGTGGAAATGCTTTTCTTTTCTCTGTCCCAAGACAGCTCCAACTGCAAAGTCACTAGCATCGCACATGATTTCGAAAGGAAATTTCCAATCAGGTGCTATCATGATAGGTGCATTGACTAACATTTCCTTTAGGGTTAGAAATGCTTGATTGCAATCCTTGTCAAAGATGAAAGGAGCATCTTTTTCAAGTAACTTTGTTAGAGGTCTTGAGATTTTTGAAAAGTCTTTGATAAACCTCCTATAAAATCCGGCATGCCCTAGGAAACTTCTAATAGCTCTTACGGAGGATGGAGGAGGTAACCTAGAAATGGTATCTATTTTGGCTCGATCCACCTCCATTCCTTCGCTTGAGATCTTGTGACCGAGTACTATTCCCTCCGTTACCATGAAATGGCATTTTTCCCAATTAAGGGCGAGGTTAGTTTCCTCACATCGGGATAGCATTCGTTCAAGGTTATCGAGGCATTGGTCGTATGAATCCCCAAAGATAGAAAAGTCGTCCATGAAGACTTCCATTGTCTTTTCTATCATGTCATGGAAAATGGCTACCATGCAACGTTGGAATGTTGCGGGGGCATTACATAGACCAAACGGCATGCGTCGATAAGCAAAAGTTCCATAGGGACATGTGAACGTTGTCTTTTCTTGGTCTTCGGGTGCTATCGGGATTTGAAAGTAACCTGAAAAACCATCCAAGAAACAGTAAAATTTATGACCGGATAATCTTTCTAACATCTGATCAATGAAGGGTAAAGGAAAATGATCCTTTCTTGTTGCTTCATTTAATCGTCTATAATCTATACATACTCTCCATCCTGTGACGGTTCTTGTTGGTATTAATTCATTTTTTTCGTTAGTAATTACCGTCATACCTCCTTTCTTTGGAACTACTTGGACGGGACTTACCCAAGGACTATCGGAAATAGGATAGATAAGTCCTGCGTCAAGTAATTTGATGACTTCATTTTTAACCACTTCTTGAACATTTGGATTTACTCGACGTTGTGGTTGTATGACAGATATGTAGTCATCATTCATCAAAATTTTGTGTGTGCACATAGAAGGACTAATTCCTTTTATGTCAACAAGTTTCCAAGCTATTGCATTTTTGTGTTTTTTCAAAAGATTAACTAGTTTTTCTTTTTCTAGGTTATCTAATTTAGACGAAATAATTACAGGTAATTTACCATCTTTGTCTAGAAAAGCATATTCCAAACCTTTTGGAAGTTCTTTGAGCTCAAGTGGTGGGTCTTTAGGAGAATCCTTATTTGGTTGCTCGTTTCGATCAAGAACTTTAAAAGTTTGTTCTATGGCGACCTCTTCTTCAACAAAGTGGTCAGTCTCTTCACTTGTATCGGGTGGCTCATCTTCATCTTCAATTAGGGGGTCATTATTGCCGAATGGATATTTCATTGATCGTTCGAGATCGACACTTCTTTTAAATGCCCCTAATTGAAGAGGTAGATTATTGAACTTCCGGTTTTTCAAAGCTTCGTAAGTTTTTACAAATGGTCGTCCCAACACTAGAGGAGCGTCATCGAGGATGACAAAGTCGGTTGGAATTACCATTTGATTTGTTTGAACCAAGACATCTTCAACTATACCGATTGATTTTATTACTTTCCGATTGGATAGAAAAATGGGTATTTGAAGTGGAGAAAAATCACTAATACTTAATTTTTCGAAAAGGTAGTTAGGCATTATGTTAACACAAAGATCTTTATCGATTGTGACATTACTAATAAACCAATTTTGAAAGAAACATGGAACCGGTGTGATGTTAATTTCAAATGGGTCTTCTTTTATTAGTGAAGTTTGATCATTAGTTAACTTAACACTTACCGTTTCGTCAATTTTAGTGTTAGTGTTTAACTCTTTTAGAAACTTAGCATGAGTGGGTACTAAACAATGATTTTCGAAAGAAGGTGATAAGAGATGAATTTCTTCAAAATTAGACTCTTCTTGGATTTTAACGTTGTCGGACTCACCTTTTTCGTTGTTTAACTCATGTGTCGGTTTTTCACTTATTCGTTCTTCCATTTTTTCATTTTTAGTTATCTCTTCCTTTTTTAATTCTTCTCTTGCGCGGGACTCCTCTTCCCTTGCGCGAGCTTCTTTTATACAACGATCGATAACTCTAATGTGTTCTAATATCCTATCGGTCACTTCGGTTATAGAAAAAGAATCATTATTTTCTAAGCTTGAATCCGGTTGTTCGACCCTTTGTTCCTCATAATACCCATATGAAGTTGATGGTTCACACCATTGCCCTTCATTGTAAGCATATGATGGATAAGGTTCGTAATTTTGTTCTTCATAATACTCATATGAGGTGGGTTGTTCACGCCAAGGTTCCCCATAATAAGCATATGAAGGTGGTGGCTCATACCTTGGTTCCTCAAAGTATGAGTAAGAAGGCTCATACCTTGGTTCATCAAAATATGAGTATGAGGGAGGAGGTTCATACCTTTGGTCTTCATAGGATGTGTATGAAGTTGATGGTTCGTACCTGGGCCCCTCATAGTAAGTGTATGAATTGGATGGTTGGTACGAGTGATTATCTTGAATTGAACGTGTATTACGACAATTTGTGCAATAATTACCCCTATAATCATCCTCATCATAGGTGTAGTTGTAACCTCCTGAGTATTGATCCATAAGAATCACTCAGCAGACCACAACCGAGTCTCGAGATCAGAAAACAAAAATAAAAACGGAAACAGAGGCTGGACACGGCCCCGTGTTGAGTGGACACGGCCCCGTGTTCAGAATCTGTATCTGGGCGTTTTAATTAAATTGACTGATCTAGTTGAGCACGGGGCGTGTTCAGTGAGCACGGCCCGTGTTCAAGCTACTGTTACTGGGCGTTTATGAAAAATCTGCAGCACAGCCCCGTGTTCAGTGAACACGGCCCCGTGTACAGGATACTGTAAATGCAAAACTAAACTAAATGCAGAAAAATGTGCGCGCGTTTAAAAAGGTTTTGAAAAAAAACTGATTAGGCCGTCAATTTTAAGCTTTCTTAAAATCCTTGTGTCCCCGGCAACGGCGCCAAAAACTTGATGCGTGTGAAGTGTCGTATATTTTAGGTGTATATTTTAAGCCCTTTTTAACACTTATTTTAGCCAAGTTTTAAATTTATAAAACACGATATTTCACTAACACTAAACACACATATGGGCAAGTGCACCCATCGTTGAGTGTAGTATAGCGTTGGTAAGATACCGAGGTCGTCCAAGGACACAAGAGCTTTTAATACCGGTTTATCCTCAACGTCTAACCAAAATAAAAGTTTAAAAAAATGTTTTAAACTAAGAAAAATAAAACTAACTAAAATGCTGAAAATAAAAATAAAAGTAAAAACAGATAGACAAGATGAATCACTTGGTTCCGACTCGTATCTAGTATAACCTTTGATTATTTCCGCACTTTTGCACATAATTAAGAGATTATCTTAGTTATTGTAGTAGGCCCCTCTTTTGAAGGTGACGTTACCCTCACCCCAGTAGTTTGAGTCAGCAGGGATACAATCCTAAAGGGGTGGATTATTGGAAGATAATGAATTAAGTTATTAATGCAGTATTGTGGTAGGCCCCGCTTTTGGCGGTGACGTTACCCTCGACTAAGTAGTCTGAGTCAGCAGGGATACAGTCCTAAATAGCCGGGTTATAGTATTAATAGTAGTTAGCTTATGAGGGGATCAAAGAGTTTGGACCCCCGCCATCTAATACCGTGAAGTATTGAAGGAGGTCCTACTAAATTTGACCCAGGTCCATTGCAGGACCTCTAAACGCTGAACAATGGCAAGACCTTTACCAAACCGTTCCCTTAACCCCCTACCAGGTAGCCAACATACCTCCATATAGACCGTGGAGATATGAATGGTGAAAATCCTTTATTTTATATAGACAGTAAAATAATGCCAAGACACCACGGACAAACGATAAGGAAAGATCACCTTCAACATAAGTAACTAGTTATTAAAGTCATTAATACAAAACCAAATAAAAAGTGCAAAAGATTAGAAATAAAAAGTATTATACTAGACACTTTGTCTTCACCAAGTGATGTAAGAGACTTAGGCAAACATGGCCTTGATTGTCAAGAACTCTTACGATCAATCTTGGATCCCGAGACGACTCACACACTCTATGATGGACAATGGATGATGGTGGTGGATGATGGTGTTGTGATGGTGGTGGGTGGTGGATGAAGTGTGAGAGAGGTGGTGTGCCAAGGGATGAGATGAAATGAATCCAAGCACTCATATTTATAGGCTGAACAGAGAGCTGGACACGACCCCGTGTCCGCTGGACACGGCCCCGTGCCCGTCTGACACTCTCTCTCCTCATTAATTGTAATTCGCAATTACAATAAATGCGCCTGCTGTACTTTCGACACGCCCCCGTGTCCGCTGAGCACGGCCCGTGGTGGGCAATAGAAGCTTCTATAGGTTTGTCTTTTCTGCTGCTTCTTGGGCACGGCCCCGTGCTGGCTGAGCACGGGGCGTGTTCAGCCTTCTGTTTTCTCTATTTTGCTTTGGAAGGTGCCGTTGAGGGTTCGGGCAATCCACTAATGTTCCTTTTCTTGTATTTATGTTGGATTTAGCTGTCTTTTTGCTTCTTTTGCGTTTTTGAGCTCATTTAATCCTGAAAATACAAAAGGAAGACAAAAACACTCTTTTTCCAATATTAGTACTAAAAAAAGGTTAGTTTTATGCCTCATTTGATGTAATTTATATGTTGCATTTTACACACATCAGTACGGGTCAGATTATGATGCGGTTCAGTTGACTCGGTCAAACCGAGTTAACTCGGTCAACTCAGCGGTCAAAACAGTCAACAACAGTAACTACCGGTCAAACCTAGTCAACGAACGGTCAACATGAGTCGAATGCAGTCAATGGTTATTCCGAGACTCGGTAAACTTTTACGACGCGAAATTTTTGAATTTATAGTTATACACTTTTAGTTAGTTACGCGCCCGAGCTCGAACCGAATCGTTTAGAATTTATTTACGTTTTGATATATTTGACGTGAAATTTATATATTCGATTACATTGCGTTGAATTATTGTTGAATTTTGAAAAATAAATCGACACTTAGTTGTCGGGGGCGTCCAAAAACAGAGGAAACTCTGCCCGTTTTTCGAGAAACACCCTTAAACACGACATGTATTATATTTCAAAAACGACACTTAACGGAATTCGAGTTTATAATACGTCAAACCTTGATAATTCCAAACGCTTTTACAAATAAATATAATGTTATATTTATTTCGAACGTCGTCAACTCGTATACTTTTACAAATAAATATAGCTCATATATTTATTCCGTATTTCAAACGACACTACAATTGTGTTACTAAAATAAATATAGTTATTCTAAATGTCATACAACGCGAAATCTCTTACAAAAATAAATATGGTTTATATTTATTTTCAAACATAACAACTCGACGATTTCTTTATAAAATAAATATAATTCTTCATATTTATTTTATACGCCTAGACGGCATATACGTATATTTTCGGCAAATATACACAAGACGTGATATATATAATACAGGTTATTATATATTATTTTCATACGAAACGCGATATATGATACGAGTTTGTTATATGATATTTTCATAGAAATATTCTTTTATACACGTATGACTACTCGAGACGGCTAACGCACTTACAACGATATATTTATATATTTTTATATAAATATTTATTCATTTTAAGCCTCTCGAAAACTAAGTCTTTTTCAAGACTTATTAAATTACTACTGACATTAAACGAGACTTAACAAGTATAACTTAATTATTTTCGTTAAGTTAATAACTTACCGTTGAATCGTTCGATTAACGATTCGGTAGAGCTCGATGACACGTAGTTTAGATACTGCGTTTATTAGAAACTTATTAGATATTCCGTGTTAGGAATATTGTAGAATGCACGCTAGCAAGTCAAGTCTTGGAAACGACATCACAAAGTCGTAAATTGGCTAGCTTTGCACAGGCATATTCAGGTGAGTTCATAACCCCACTCTTTACTGTTTTACAGTTTTGTAAATGTTTTCGGGGTGGAAAGACATGCACGTTTTGCAAAAACATACAAAGTTCTGAACAAACGCAAAACTCGTATTTCTAAATCATATTACGAAGGGATTTCAAGGAACTCAAATGATTTACGAAAGGTTTATACTAAACATACCGGTTTTTACAAAACAAAGGTGTATTATCAAAATGAATAATTTTTCATGACCAGGGATGGATCGTTTAGCAATGATATATATAGAGAATGAGAAGCCAGCCTTAGTGGCTGGGGAGGCCAGCCTTAGTGGCTGGGGAGGATCAGCCTTAGAGGCTGGGGTGGAATACATGTTACAATTTTTACAGACATTTTTACACATGGTATGGCTAGCGTAAGGAGGTTTACTACTTAGATCATGTGAGTGGGTAGGAGCAACATGAGGCCATTAGTCCTCATGGTAGGACCGAGGGACAGGAGCGGTAGATCTATCTGGGTGTAGCGAGCCCAGCCCCAGGCCAAACTAGAAACGGACCTCGGGGTGACTTTGTCCACATACTAATGTCGTGGCAAAAAATCTGCTAGGTTTGAGTCTCCCTACTTGCACTTCACATATACCAGTGGCCTTGCAAACCATTGGTGATCTCAATTCCCTTATTTGCTTCATACCAGGGACGTATATATATTTACGAAACTACTTGTTCATACAAATTAAAATACCATGTTTTATACAAAATTCAAAGCACATGATTATGCGGGTAAGGAGTCAAAGTCAGGGTGGGCACTGACGGTTATATAAACATTACAAATACAAGGCTTTGCAAATACATGGTTTTATGAACATAACGTGCTACAAACACAACGTTGAAAATGATTTTTAAACTCATTTTCTCAATACTATTTCAAAAACCGGTTATTCCAAAGATTTATTTCAAATCTTTCACAATACCAAAGATTTATTTCAAACCTTTCACAACTCAAAAGATTTACGTCAAATCTTTTACAAACAAACTATGAACTCGCTCAACATTATGTTGATTTTTCTCGCATGTTCTTTCTCAGGTTACAGTTCTAATACAAGGCACGGTTGGAATAGGAGAACCATTGGAGACTCGAGTACTTAGCAGGCGTTCAGTTTCTAGAAGTCTTAGCTTATTTGCTTCCGCTGTGCAATGACGATACCAGTCCAGTCACGCCAACTCTGATAATTTCGGGGTGTGACAGTCCACAATTTGGCTAAATGATGAAGATCGTCACATTTGAAACATGCTCGCACAGGAGCAGCTTGAGGCTGAACCTGGTTAGGAGCAGGGTTGGCAACGATAGCTTGATTCTGGTTGTTTTGGGGTTGAGGGATGTTGCGGCATCGGTCAGCAAAATGCCCAAACCTATGACAACGGGTGCATTTGCGGCACGGTGTGTTGGTATGATGATGGTACAAACAGGTAGTACACTTGGGATGAGATCTAGTGTAGGCTCATTTTGGTTGTTCAGTGTTTGCGGGGGTAATAGCGGCTACTGCTTGTAAAGGTTGAGGGTTTGGGGGAGTGACGACCGCACAATTTTGGCTTGAAGTGTCACACCCTGCTAGTAGCGGAAGCGTATTGTGTGTGACGTAAGAAAGGTAATCATTGCATCCAAATGTATTAACAACATGAACCAACAACGATGCCATAGGTATATAGTTTTCAACAAAAGATTACAAGTTTTTAACATAGTTTCCAAGTTCAACAACGTTTGACATAGCATAGTTCTAAATTATTTTACACATAACAAAAGATAGTTTTTGACACAACACATAGTGAGGTTTTGTCCCCTATATACCCATACGAAGTTGGGATATAAAAGACAAACCCTCCCAAAAGTGGCCATCGTTGTCATTTGTTTTCCCGAATCCCATAGTGAATCACCGGCTCAAGACCTGTTTCCTGAAATACATGTAGTTTTAAAAAGTCAACAAAAAGTTGAGCGAGTTCATGCAGTATTTGATATCATTTGAAATCTAGTAATTGTTATCTTGTAATCATGGTATGTTCTGATTCATTCATGGAGTCTGTTAAAGATCTATCAGTGGGTAGCGAGCCCCCTGACATAATGCACCATAAGAAAAATAACCAAACCGAGAACACTTTGTTATCATTTGGGATCACAAAAGCACTCCATGGTTAACAACTAGGAGTGGGGCGTGCCTCAAGCCCAATAGATCTACACCTTCTGCACCTTGGTCACTAAGTGATTAATGGTTATTAATGTAGTTTCCCTACTTATGCACATTGATCATGCCATCTACTCCGTAACTAACATACCAATAGTTTTAGCATGTATTTCCCCTCGATGTTTTTGAAAACAAAACATTGAAAACAGTGAAAGGAGGGACATGAACTCACAAGTTTGCGTTCTGTGAAATATGATATCGAAGTAAGCGTCCGTACGTGTCAATAACCTACATGTGTACTAATCTCGTTAGACACTAGGTCTCTTGGACCTCGTACAAGTTGTTCATCTTGAATTCTTTATTATGTTATTGGGCCTAGCCCTAGTTTTCTTGTTATTGGGCCTAGCCCTAGTTTTCTAGTGAGTCCATTAAATATACTCTTGCAATTTTTACCAAAAATTCACCAAGCATGTAACTTAATAAGTTCGTTTTTCACATGAAAATACTTGGTAATTTTTATAGTTTTCGACTTTCCGGATTCTTGTTTTTGACCACTTAGTTATGCGTTCGCTTTAGTGTCTAAAAATATGTTATTTTTAGACTCGACATTGTAGTAACTTGTTTACGATGTCGATACGCCCAAATTGTCGTCATCAAGTGTTATGTATTTCCATTTCAGCCATTTTATTTAATTGTCCGATTTTACTAGCATTTCTTGGACCATGTAGGAACATGTATGTGTATTTATTTTGGTCACCCTTTAGGTATCTAACACATACACATATATAGCACACATTGCAAGCACTTAGCAAGTTTCCGAAAATATACAATTTTTCTTACCAAAAATTACATTTACACATTGTTATATTTTTACCCATTTATTTTTGTAAAAATATAAATTTAAGTTCATAAGAACTTCTTTAATATTTAAACCTTAAATATTCCCATCAAAGTTTCCATAATGACGTTTAGGACCACTAATCGCGTTTAACCTTGTTAATCACCCTTTAATCCCCTCTTTAATCGCGATTAGATTTTTAGAAAAATTCGCCATAGTTTCCCCTAAACTATGACGTTTCCCACGTTACAAAAACGCGTTTAAATCAATAATCAATTCCCAAATCACCATTTTCCCTCAAGTTTCTTCCAAACATGTATACTTAATAACATAATTCCATCTTTCATGAACTTACATACATACACATTTTATACTAAAAAAAATGAGACTTTTATGGGGACTTTTTATAATAACCAAGTCATTTAACATATCTTGTAAAATCAAAGTTTACTAAACCTTCAAGATTAAGTTTTAAACCCATTTAAACACTTGTCTTTTTATGTAATCTAATATTTATGTAATTAGTTCATGAAAGTGAGGATGATGATCTTTCAAGATTTAAACATATCCATGTTTAAATCATATATTTATGTTCACCATGCTAAGATAAACATAAATCTTGAGTACTACAAGAATATACCCACAAGATCATCATAAACATAAACTTTAACTCACTAATATTAACAAAAATCATCATAAATAACAAGATCACACAAACTAACTACACTAATCTACACATAACAACACATAATATAGTTAGATTTAGTGTTTATTAGCTTTGAGATTAGGGTTTTTGTTTATGTTTAACTTTAAATTCAAGATCATCAACTTGTACTTCTATGATTAACTAGTAAAATGAAACATAAATATTGTGTTTAGAAGACTCACAACTTTGCAAGTGTTAATCAAGAAGAAAAAGAAGGAAATAAGCTCCAAGATAAGCTCCTAGTAATGCTCCATGTTTAACCCATGTGTAGATGATCTTTTTAGGCTTTAAAGTGAGTGTAAAGTGGTGTTTAATGGTGGCTTAATGGTGGTGTTTCGGCTACCCTTTTCAGCCGAGATCAAGAGAGGAGAGTTGAGAGAGTTGTGTGTGTTTTGTAAGGTGTAAAAATGATGGATGAAATGGTGTATAATGTCTTATAATCATGCTCATATTTCTTGTCATCAACAACTACTAGCTCCATACTTCTAATCCTCATTTTTCAAACAAATCAAGTGGGGTGGGACCCACTTGAATCCACCAACTTGAGATGGGGGGGGGGAAGTGTAACTTTTTATAAAAAGTTATAAAAATCTAGATATTTTGGTAATTTAACTAATTATAGTGATTAGGTATTTAAGTACATCATTAGTAGGGTAATTAGGGATTGGGACTTTATTTATCATTAACTAGTTCTCTAGACTAGTTAAAATAGTGTTTAACTAGTTTAGACGGTTCCCGGTTAAGCGCCGGTTCACCTACGATGCTTTTATGTCGTACCGACAAGGATTTTCCGTAAGTTGGTTTCTTGCATCCGAAGGTTGTATGAAGTGATTCCGAGTCGCAAATTAGTTTAACTAGCTCGCTAGATTCTTCGTTTGCTTGTTTCGTGACCAAAAATGTCGCCTACTAGTTCGTCGGTGCGCTAACGAATTATTTTAGCACACAGTGATGTGACGCCGGAAACTTGTGATTATGAACATTCCCTTGATATCATCTTATTGTTTTAGTATGTTTTTCGTCAATTGACATTATTTCGAAGTCCCGGAAATGCTTTGTTATAGGTTCGGACGCGTTAAAAATACTATATTTTAAGCCAAAACGGGCATTTTTGCAATGAGGGCGTTATACCGGAAAGTCTTGTTTGTTTGCAAGATGTGTTTTCATAATAATGTTTTTGTATATAAATGGACTCAGTTATGTTATCCGAGTGTCGTTTTTCAGTGTTTCGTTCTCTTTTCACGGTTTTGCTGGCATGAATAGTGTAACCGTGAATAGTGCACGCAGCACTTTTTACCAACACTTTTAGGACATTGTTTGCTTGGTTTCGTAATACGGCGAAAACCAACATATGTTTTAGCATTGTTTTCCTTGTCCTAACTCTGTTATCTAGTTTACGACACCGTTGCGTAATCAAATTACGTTAAATGCATGAGATTATGTAAATAAAATAGTGATTAGATTGTACAGAATTACCATTTATTTGCCAGTTGTCACATTCTCCCCCCGTTAAAAGAATTTCGTCCCGAAATTCACGTTGAGTCATCCGTTGAAGGAATCTTCTCAAACAGGTGGGGATACTTCTTCTGGATCTGATCTTCACGTTCCCAGGTGTACTCGGGAGCGTGACGTGAATTCGAGTGAACCTTGACTAGTTTGATACAACTCCTCGTCTTGTGGACCTTCCAGTCCATAACCTCAACGGGTTCTTTGGTAAACTGGAGTTTGTCGTCTATATGAATTTCATCCGCTGGGATGATAACTGTCTCGCTAGTCGGACTTTTCTTGAGGTTTGATACATGGAATGTGTCGTGTACATTATTGAGTTCTTCTGGCAGTTTCAACTTGTACGCGACGGTACCGATCTTTTCTAGAATCTCAAATGGCCCAATGTATCTAGGGTTTAGTTTTCCGCGTTTCCCGAATCTAACTACGCCTTTCCAAGGCGAGACTTTTAGTAACACTTTGTCTCCGATCTCGAAGGATAGTGGTTTACGTCTTCGATCCGCGTAGCTCTTTTGTCCATCACGAGCCGCCTTGATACGGTCTCGTATTTTGTGTATCTTGTCGGTGGTTTCTTGAACAAGTTCAGGGCCAATGAGTTGTTTGTCTCTGATTTCTGCCTAACACAGTGGTGATCGGCACTTCCGTCCGTATAGTGCTTCGAATAGGGCGGCTTTAATGCTTGTGCGATAACTGTTATTATATGAGCAAGGAGAGTGTTAAGAGGTAAATCCAAATCCATCACACAGGCACGAAGCATATCTTCTAAAGTTTAGATGGTTCGTTCGCTTTGGCCATCGGTTTGCGGATGGAATGCCGTGCTTAGATCCAAACGAGGCTTGAAAGGATTGCCAAATCCTTGACACAAAGCGACCATCTTGATCCGAGATTATTGAAATAGGCACTCCATGACGTGCTATTATCTCCATGAGATAAAGCTCAGCTAACTTCTCTGTACTGTCTTTCTCGCGAATTGGCAAGAAGTGAGCTGGCTTGGTTAATCGATCAACGATGACCCAAATCATGTCATGACCTCGAGAGGTCCATGGGAGTCCTGTAATGAAATCCATTGGTATATGTTCCCATTTCCAAACGGGAATCTCGGGTTGTTGTAATTGTCCTGATGGCTTTTGATACTTGGCCTTGACCTTTGCACAAGTTAGGCATTTCCCAACATAGGTCGCAATATCTCCTTTGAGATTAGGCCACCAGTAATATTCCTTTACATCCTGATACATCTTATCAGATCCGGGATGTATTGAATATTTTGACTTATGTGCTTCATCCAACACTAAGTCTCGCAATCCGCCAATGTAAGGAATCCAGATTCTTCCCATGAAGTACACTGTGCCATCTTTGATCTCTTCCAGTTGTTTCTCTAATCCTCGCAAGGATTCTGCTTGAATGTTCTCCGTCTTTAGAGCTTCTAGTTGTGCATCGTGCACACGAGTAGTGAAGTTCATCTAAATGGTTAACTCTAAAGTTCGTACTCGTAAAGTTTTGACTCGCTCTTTCCGGCTCAAAGCATCTGCCACAACATTTGCTTTGCCCGGATGGTACTTGATTTCACAGTCATAGTCATTCAACAATTCTACCCATCGCCGCTGGCGCATGTTTAATTCTTTTTTTTTGAATATATGTTGAAGACTTCTATGATCAGTGAATATGGTACACTTAGTACCATAGAGATAGTGACACCAAATCTTTAAAGCGAATACCACTGCGCCCAACTCTAGGTTGTGAGTGGTATAATTCTTTTCATGAACTTTCAACTGTCGTGACGCGTACGCGATGACTTTTTCACGTTGCATTAATACACAACCCAAACCTTGGTGCGATGCATCACAATACACCACAAAGTCATTGGTGCCGTCAGGGAGTGATAAGATTGGCGCTTGGCATAGTTTATCTTTGAGCGTTTGGAATGCCATTTCCTGTTTTTCACCCCAATCGAACTTTTTATCCTTTTGAGTGAGTGAGGTTAGCGGTTGAGAAATTTTAGAAAAATTCTCAATGAATCGTTGATGATATCCCGCCAAACCTAGGAATTTTCTTACTTCTGTTGGGGTCTTTGGAGTGTTCCAGTTCTTTATAGCTTCTATCTTAGCTGGGTCCACATGAATTCCATTCTTGTTCTTGACGTGATCGAGAAATTGGACCTCGCGAATCCAAAATTCGCATTTGAGAATTTGGCATACAAGTGTTCTTTCTTAAGTAGCTCCAGTGTTCATGTTTCGCCTCGGTTCGTGAGTATATTAAAATGTCATCAATGAATACAATCACGAACTTGTCGAGATATGGCTCACATACCCGATTCATCAACTCCATGAACACGGCGGGAGCGTTTGTTAAGTCAAAGGGCATAACAAGGAACTAGTAATGCCCATAACAAGTCCTAAACGCTGTCTTAGGAATGCTTTCCTCTTGAATTCTTAGCTGATGGTATCCAGATCTTAGATCGATCTTGGAATAGAAGCTGGAATCTTGCAACTGATCGAACAAATCGTCGATCCTTGGTAAAGGATACCGGTTCTTTATGGTTAACTTGTTCAGTTCTCGGTAATCTATACACATCCGAAAGGTTCCGTCTTTCTTCTTAACAAATAGCACCGGAGCTCCCCAAGGTGAGAAACTCGGTCTATTGAATCCTTTGTCAAACAATTCCTGAAGCTGAGTAGAAAATTCCTGCATCTTTGAGTGTGCAAGTCTATATGACGCTTTCGCCACCGATGCAGCTCCTGGCACAAGATCGATACTGAATTCGACTTCTCGCTGCGGAGGTAGTCCCGGTAAGTCTTCTGGAAAGACTTCAGGGTATTCCCTTACCACAGGGATGTCTTCCCCTTGCGCTACTCGGGCTTCTTGTCGACCACATGGACAAGAAAGGCGATGCATCCTGTTCTCAGCCTCTTCCGTGCCTTCATGCAGTTGTTGGTCAGCAGCCGTGTGTCATGTTTCTCTCCGTGTACCAAAATATGTTCTCTCGTCAGACAGAGGGAAAAAGAATAATAGTTTTCGCAGCACCACTACTTCTGCTCGGTTGTCGGCCCACCAGTCTATGCCAGAAGTTTAAGTCGTAACAACCTAATTGAATGAGTGAAAAGTCGTTACTGAATTTTCGTGCTCCAAATTTGAGTGTGCATCCTTTGATGTCTTTCCTGACTTGACTAATTTACTATTGGTCAATCCTATTGAATGGGAGGACGTCTTGTTTACTTGACTCGGCCAAGCATACTTTGAATTTTATGGGGATGAAGCTAATACCGACACCGGTGTTAAACAAAACGGATGCAACGGGTCGGTTGATAGGAACGTATCGGTGACCCTTAATGACTTCACATGACTTCGCTAATTCCTCATTAGCTATCTTGATAGAGCAAGACATGTTTAAACTACATGACTCTAATTCGTGTATATGCTTAGTATCTAAAGACACTAAGTTAAGCCGACGTTGGTATCCAAAGAATTGATACATGATGGTTGTTGAGTAGAGCATACCCCTAGACTTGCTTACTCACTAGCTTGATTCATCCTTAACCATCCATGCTCATAGTGACCTCCTTGCCACAGTAAAAACCACCTCGTTCAATCTTAAATATAACTAACTCATTAGTTTCTGTTTTGTGCCAAGTCTCACCACACTGCTACTCTTATCACTTTTGCAAGTGCCCTCATGATGAAAGTTTCACCTATCTCATTCCGAATCTTGACAAGTTATTAGCATACTTCTTAATGCGAGCATCGATTATGGCAGTAATCACCTTCGCTTTGCTTGTCACGGGGTTTCTCTTTCTCTTAACACTCTCCTTGGGCAGTCCTCCATCTTCACCACATCCTTGGTGAGACTGACTGAGAGAGTTACTTGAAAATAAATCTAGGTAGGGTGACATGATGTGATCATGATTCGGATCTCAGGGCTAAACCCCAAATGTAGCGCTCAGTGCGTTTGGATTCGAGTGTTATCCAATATGCAATCAATCCTTGACAGATTGTAGAGGCGTCGGGGGTAACCAACAACATTGGTTCTAATCATGATCGAGTTCTAGAGCTCGGTTCCCAAACTTGGAATTTTTCCACTAGCGAGCAATACTCTTCTCGCTTAAGATTCTTGAGTTCTTCCCACCATAACCTCTTTGTTGTATTACTCCCTATAGTTTGCACTTGGAGATTCCACCAAGTTAACGCCTCATTCAACAGAAGGCTATTCGTTTACCAAAACATTTACTTAGGAGTACATTTATTAGCAAGGTTAACTGACTTCCTTGTCTTTATCTAGCGGATAGAACTCACCGCACCTTTCGTATCAATGAGGTCTCGCAACTTATAATCCGGAAAAGCCTTAGGATTAAAATATGGTGTGATTGCATCTCCAAGTGTGGGATTGCCACTCATTCTCGTCCCATCGAGATTTGAACCACTTGAATTACCGGTACCATCAGTACCATCACTAGTGTGGACTCGACAACTTCATGTTGTTCCATATAACCTCTAGTTCAACTTTAATAGTAGGGCGCTGATTAACTGACCCTCTTCTAGGCGTAGATTTTCTTGTCGACACCACGTTGTTTTCGATACATAGTATCATTGGGTCTAGGCTTTTATTTGGACAGATATAGCATATCATGCGCCTAAGGATTAAGAATGTGATTAGTCATGGAAACCTCAAGACAACGTTGCTCCGGTATGTTTGAACAATGATATTCATGACTAAATGCATTCCAAAATGCATAGTACCTCTTGAGTGTATTAGCCATGTGCCTAAATGGGAAAAGAAGTAATTCATTGAGGAGGAGAAACCAAACGGTCGTCTCCAATTTTTACAACGTGTATCCCATACTTCCTGGATCTCGATCGCCCAAAGTAGGAAAAATCCTTCGCCGCACTAGCCCGTGTGACGAATACATTGATACTCCTTGAGCTCCACGAGCTTCGACAAAATTGTTATAATTTCCATAGATGTCGAATAATACAATGAAGGGGTTGTAGCTTGGCTCATGCCATAGTATCCCTTGGAATAAGACAAATATCAAACGACAGAGTTTAATGTAATCATCTCCGATAACTAAGATAAGGTAAGGTGTCATAGACACCAAAGAACCAGCCCATGTACAAGAATTTCGAGAATGTTGAGGAAAAATCCTTCATGAGTGGCTAACGAGTTTTGTTTGCTTTTGATGACTAGTCTCAGACAACTCGTGTTATAGATCGAATGTTAAGTGCAAACAATACGTGTAGTCTTCCTGTATCGTAGAGTGTTATAGTAACCGTTCCGGTTAGTGTTCCACTAGATAGAAACTTGAACAACTTAGGAATTTCTTATGGCTAGTGATCATTAGCTTGACCCGCAGAGCTCACCAGGATTCCCATACACTACAAGTTGTTATTACGTGGGCCCCCGTAATAATAAATTGTCTTGTATGGTCACCCTAGCATTCTCTCGTTCAAGCAGTCGATTAGTCAAAGAGAGGACACTATTGTCTATATACTTTTAACACAGAAGGGACCTTCGTGATTGTCCACATGCTAACGCCCATTGTCATTATTCGTGAAAGGGCACAATGTTAGCCGAAATAGGAATAAAAAGAATCCGTAATAATAATAACTGGAGGGGCACCTTTAAGATGAGTACTTCATCTTCCTTGTCTGGACGAGAGTGTCATCAATCACGATTAGTATGAGCCTCAGGGACCTCGTCCCACTAGTAGGGTTGTTGTCCAAGGCCGCCACCTTCGCCTCGTCGTCACTACCAAAGCCGGACATATACCATCCGTGGGAAAATAACCATCTTCCATGGGATCAATGCTTTAGGGTCTCTCTCAGGGACCACGCCCGCCATAAGCTTCGTAATAGACGCGAGGTCATCATTCTCATCGCATGAGTCAAGTGTAATAATAGGATTCGTAGTCGAAGTTATTTTCGTTCATGGCAAAATATTCCGTACAACACATATATAAATACATTATATATATAATCACTAAACCTCATGTTATTTTTGTTCTCGTGTTTCACATGTAATTCCTAGTGTTTCGAGTCTATTCCTTATAGACTAAACATGTATTGATCCATATCCGTTACTTATGATTGAGCTTGCGTGATAGATCCTCATGTTATCGTGACACAATGAAAACCTTTTATCATTTTTTTGTCATACTTTTGAAATCATTTGTGTATTGTTATCGACTTTGTTTTCATGTGAGAGCCCTTGGTGATTGTAGACCAAACTTTATAAAAGTTTATCCCCGGTTCACTACAATCGGAGCTCTGATACCAATCTGTCACACCCTGCTAGTAGCGGAAGCGTATTGTGTGTGACGTAAGAAAGGTAATCATTGCATCCAAATGTATTAACAACATGAACCAACAACGATGCCATAGGTATATAGTTTTCAACAAAAGATTACAAGTTTTTAACATAGTTTCCAAGTTCAACAACGTTTGACATAGCATAGTTCTAAGTTATTTTACACATAACAAAAGATAGTTTTTGACACAACACATAGTGAGGTTTTGTCCCCTATATACCCATACGAAGTTGGGATATAAAAGACAAACCCTCCCAAAAGTGGCCATCGTTGTCATTTGTTTTCCCGAATCCCATAGTGAATCACCGGCTCAAGACCTGTTTCCTGAAATACATGTAGTTTTAAAAAGTCAACAAAAAGAGTTCATGCAGTATTTGATATCATTTGAAATCTAGTAATTGTTATCTTGTAATCATGGTATGTTCTGATTCATTCATGGAGTCTGTTAAAGATCTATCAGTGGGTAGCGAGCCCCCTGACATAATGCACCATAAGCAAAATAACCAACCCGAGAACACTTTGTTATCATTTGGGATCACAAAAGCACTCCACGGTTAACAACTAGGAGTGGGGCGTGCCTCAAGCCCAATAGATCTACACCTTTTGCACCTTGGTCACTAAGTGATTAATGGTTATTAATGTAGTTTCCCTACTTATGCACATTGATCATGCCATCTACTCCGTAACTAACATACCAATAGTTTTAGCATGTATTTCCCCTCGATGTTTTTGAAAATAAAACATTGAAAACAGTGAAAGGAGGGACATGAACTCACAAGTTTGCGTTCCGTGAAATATGATATCGAAGTAAGCGTCCGTACGTGTCAATAACCTACATGTGTACTAATCTCGTTAGACACTAGGTCTCTTGGACCTCGTACAAGTTGTTCATCTTGAATTCTTTATTATGTTATTGGGCCTAGCCCTAGTTTTCTTGTTATTGGGCCTAGCCCTAGTTTTCTTGTTATTGGTCCTAGCCATGGTTGTAAAAATCCCGACTAGTCACCGATTAGTCTCCGATTAATCACTAATCGGAGGTTCACCGATTAATGGCCGATTAATAGCTAGGCAGTCAATGGCGGTCCTATTCTGGCTAGATGCCGGCCAAATATTGACCAAACCATATAAATTCCTTTCAATTACTTACAAAAATGGGTTAGTGAGGGGTTAAAACATGTCTACTATAAAAAACTACATATAAAAATGTGTGTGTACATATGTAACTAAAAATTACATATAAAAGTCTCAATCCGATTAATTCCGATTAATCCCTATTAATCCCGATTAATCGCTAGTCGGTACCCCACCGCCCGACTAGCGCCTAGCGATTCTTACAACACTAGTCCTAGCCCTAGTTTTCTAGTGAGTCCATTAAATATACTCTTGCAATTTTTACCAAAAATTCACCAAGCATGTAACTTAATAAGTTCGTTTTTCACATGAAAATACTTGGTAATTTTTATAGTTTTCGACTTTCCGGATTCTTGTTTTTGACCACTTAGTTCTGCGTTCGCTTTAGTGTCTAAAAATATGTTATTTTTAGACTCGACATTGTAGTAACTTGTTTACGATGTCGATACGCCCAAATTGTCGTCATCAAGTGTTATGTATTTCCATTTCAGCCATTTTATTTAATTGTCCGATTTTACTAGCATTTCTTGGACCATGTAGGAACATGTATGTGTATTTATTTTGGTCACCCTTTAGATATCTAACACGTACACATATATAGCACACATTGCAAGCACTTAGCAAGTTTCCAAAAATATATAATTTTTCTTACCAAAAATTACATTTACACATTGTTATATTTTTACCCATTTATTTTTGTAAAAATATAAGTTTAAGTTTATAAGAACTTCTTTAATATTTAAACCTTAAATATTCCCATCAAAGTTTCCATAATGACGTTTAGGACCACTAATCGCGTTTAACCTTGTTAATCACCCTTTAATCCCCTCTTTAATCGCGATTAGATTTTTAGAAAAATTCGCCATAGTTTCCCCTAAACTATGACGTTTCCCACGTTACAAAAACGCGTTTAAATCAATAATGAATTCCCAAATCACCATTTTCCCTCAAGTTTCTTCCAAACATGTATACTTAATAACATAATTCCATCTTTCATGAACTTACATACATACACATTTTATACTAAAAAAAATGAGACTTTTATGGGGACTTTTTATAATAACCAAGTCATTTAACATATCTTGTAAAATCAAAGTTTACTAAACCTTCAAGATTAAGTTTTAAACCCATTTAAACACTTGTCTCTTTATGTAATCTAATATTTATGTAATTAGTTCATGAAAGTGAGGATGATGATCTTTCAAGATTTAAACATATCCATGTTTAAATCATATATTTATGTTCACCATGCTAAGATAAACATAAATCTTGAGTACTACAAGAATATACCCACAAGATCATCATAAACATAAACTTTAACTCACTAATATTAACAAAAATCATCATAAATAACAAGATCACACAAACTAACTACACTAATCTACACATAACAACACATAATATAGTTAGATTTAGTGTTTATTAGCTTTGAGATTAGGGTTTTTGTTTATGTTTAACTTTAAATTCAAGATCATCAACTTGTACTTCTATGATTAACTAGTAAAATGAAACATAAATATTGTGTTTAGAAGACTCACAACTTTGCAAGTGTTAATCAAGAAGAAAAAGAAGGAAATAAGCTCCAAGATAAGCTCCTAGTAATGCTCCATGTTTAACCCATGTGTAGATGATCTTTTTAGGCTTTAAAGTGAGTGTAAAGTGGTGTTTAATGGTGGCTTAATGGTGGTGTTTTGGCTTCCCTTTTCAGCCGAGATCAAGAGAGGAGAGTTGAGAGAGTTGTGTGTGTTTTGTAAGGTGTAAAAATGATGGATGAAATGGTGTATAATGTCTTATAATCATGCTCATATTTCTTGTCATCAACAACTACTAGCTCCATACTTCTAATCCTCATTTTTCAAACAAATCAAGTGGGGTGGGACCCACTTGAATCCACCAACTTGAGATGGGGGGGGGGGGGAAAGTGTAACTTTTTATAAAAAGTTATAAAAATCTAGATATTTTGGTAATTTAACTAATTATAGTGATTAGGGATTTAAGTACATCATTAGTAGGGTAATTAGGGATTGGGACTTTATTTATCATTAACTAGTTCTCTAGACTAGTTAAAATAGTGTTTAACTAGTTTAGACGGTTCCCGGTTAAGCGCCGGTTCACCTACGATGCTTTTATGTCGTACCGACAAGGATTTTCCGTAAGTTGGTTTCTTGCATCCGAAGGTTGTATGAAGTGATTCCGAGTCCCAAATTAGTTTAACTAGCTCGCTAGATTCTTCGTTTGCTTGTTTCGTGACCAAAAATGTCGCCTACTAGTTCGTCGGTGCGCTAACGAATTATTTTAGCACACAGTGATGTAACGCCGGAAACTTGTGATTATGAACATTCCTTTGATATCATCTTATTGTTTTAGTATGTTTTTCGTCAATTGACATTATTTCAAAGTCCCGGAAATGCTTTGTTATAAGTTCGGACGCGTTAAAAATACTATATTTTAAGCCAAAACGACCATTTTTGCAATGAGGGCGTTATACCGGAAAGTCTTGTTTGTTTGCAAGATGTGTTTTCATAATAATGTTTTTGTATATAAATGGACCCAGTTATGTTATCCGAGTGTCGTTTTTCAGTGTTTCGTTCTCTTTTCACGGTTTTGCTGGCATGAATAGGGTAACCGTGAATAGTGCGCGCAACACTTTTTACCAACACTTTTAGGACATTGTTTGCTTAGTTTCGCAATACGGCGAAAACCAACATATGTTTTAGCATTGTTTTCCTTGTCCTAACTCTGTTATCTAGTTTATGACACTGTTGCGTAATCAAATTACGTTAAATGCATGAGATTATGTAAATAAAATAGTGATTAGATTGTACATAATTACCATTTATTTGCCAGTTGTCACATGAAGCCTTCCGTTTCTTGCCTCGGTTTTTCTTGGTGGATGAGGAGGGTTCAATAGCGGGTTCAATGGTGGCTTGATGGGCGGTATTCAGTGAGGCTTTTGTGGCATTTCTACGCATGACGTGGTTGCTATCCAAACGGGCGGCCAAACGAAAGGTTTCCTCAATAGTTGCTGGGCAAGCAGCCTCTACGAGGTTCATGAACGAATCGGGTAAATAATGGATGTATTTGTTGATGGCTTTTTTAGGTGTATCAACTTGGCTAGGACACAGGATGCTAAGTTGTTTGAAACTGAGGGTTAAACCATCATTGTCGTCATCCACTTGCTTAAGGTGCCAAAATTCACTTTCCAGTTTTCTCAGCTCGTGCGGCGGACAAAATTCCTCCTTCATAATCTTCTTCAATTCAGCCCATGGCAAAGTGTGGGCGGCGTCCTCACCTCTTGTGCTCCGTTCAGAGGTCCACCAATCAAGCGCCCTTAATCGGAACACCCCTGTAGCATTTTGGGTGCGCAATTCATCAGGATAACCACTCTGACGAAAAGTGATATCCATGGCGTAGAACCAAGTTAGTAGTGCGGTAGCACCGTCCTTTCCAGTGAATTCCAATGGTTTGCAAGCCATGAATTGCTTGAAGAGAAAAGGTGTCCTTGGTTTTTCCACCTTGGAGTCCACAGAGCCAAGAGGTGAATCTGGGTTGGTTTGAATGAGGCTAACGATGTCGGGGATAACTCGAGCCATTTGATCGGCCATTTGTTCAGCAATGAGGCCTACGAGTTCCTTTTTGGAGATGGAACCTGAGCAAGAACCCTTCTTGGACTTGGGCTTCTCGGAGGAACATGAAGAAGGCATCTAGAAGTTGAAAGAAAAGAAAAGGATGAGACTTGATCATAAATTTTAAAATAAGTTTGCATGTAAAAGCATGTAAGTGTTCAAGTGTCACGTATAATTCACATAAGCATAAGGTTACAACATGTAATCACAAGTATAATCACGTAAGAATGCGTAAAAGGGAGTATAAATTTAGTTTGTTCACGAGAATTATTATCGTTTTTTATTGCACGGGACGTGCGAATTGTGTAACCGTTTTGAAATGAACGAGGTAACAAGTATAAAATTCACATATAAATTGAATCACATAAAAGAGAGGCTCATAAAACATATGATTGTTTCGAGTAGAGAAACGTCGACTATTCCAAAGTGAATCGAAAGTCCTTTCAAATTAGAGAAACGTGCTTTGGCCTATACAAGCTAATGACTAAAGTATCACCCAAGTATAAGCATCAAAGTATAACAACATAGCATTCATGTATAAGGATTGTTTTTGTGCATTGAATAAAGACTAAGTTTAAGTGTGATTTAATAATTTAACATGTTACACCCCAAAAGTGGTAAACATAAAAAGGGGGTTTACGAGTATCCTCACGGTTTTGCAAGTCTTCTACTTGTGAATCCGTTAGTGAGTTGTTGTTGATTAGGAGGGAGGAACACCAAGTCCTTCTACGCAAAGAAACAAAGTGTATGAGTAACGGAGATTAACGGTAGATTAAGGATTTAGGAAATTAAAACACAAGAACGTAGGTATACGAAAGTAATCATCCTTTAACACAAAGTACTTGTTTTTGACATGATGAAACCTCAAGTGTTAATGTTTTCATGAGTAGTATACTCATTAGAATCATAACAAGTCTTATGTCTTAGATGATGATATTCTAACACTTTGACGAATGAACACAAGTTCATCATCAAGGTTCGAATGTGAATAGTATATATATATATATATATATATATATGTATTATTTAGGTTATATAGTATTATGTTCAATAGTCAAGCATGAGGTAGAAGATTGAATCTTCATTTAGGTACCTCTAAGTTTCATGGAAATCATGTAGGAGGTAGGAAGAGTAGTCTTCCATTTAGGTACCTCTAAGTGTTCACTACTACACTTGATGTAAAAACATACAAGAGGGTTATGAACTATGAATAATACAAGAATATAAACAACTACACTACAAGAAATCATCAAGCAATGTGGGGATTTTATGTTGGACAACCCAAGTTAGTCCATAATCACACCTACATTAAGTCTTGGACTTAAACGTTACTTGTGGGTTAAATGTTGGACAACCCAAGTTAGTCCATAATCACACATACATTAAGTCTTGGACTTAAACATTACTTGTGGGTTAAAAACCCTAAACAAAACAGAATGTATGTGAGGTTTAACCTCTAATTTTGAAAGTCTCAACCTTGTTTTTAAGCCTAACTAACCATAGAAGTGGTTATAAGCATAAGGACATAGGTTTGAGATGAGTTAGACTCAAGTTTGAACAAGTTTAGTAAAGGTTTAATCAAAACAGAAACAATCAGTGAACTTTGGAGCCTTTTTGGCGACGTTCCAGGAACTTATTTACTGTGAAAAACCCATGGAATCGAAGCTAAGGTCAATCCAAGCACATAGGAAAAAAAATTAGGCATAACGGATATGAAACAAAGAAGTTATGCTCACTTTAGTGAAGAGGTAGTAATCTGCTCGAATCTGGAAACTCAGTTGCGTTTTAGATTATTTGGGAGTGATTTGGATGAGTTTGCAAAGTGATTTAAGCTTGGGAATGGCTTGGTATTTATAGGGAAGGATTAGGGTTTAAGTGGGTTGGGCTTTGAATGGGTTTTAGTGGTTTGAAAAAAAAAGACTTGTATGGGGTGCTGAATTTCTGATCGGACTTGGGGCTGTTTGTAAACTTTTTATTATTTTTTTTTCATAATAGATAGTATAATCATGTTTTATTAATTAACTACAACATAAATTAACAATTCTAAACAAGTGTAATTTCCTATGGCTTGTGGGAGGTTATAATTAAAACAATTCAAAGACAACTAAAGGTTGTTTTATTCGCTACTGTCCATAGTCCCATCTCTTTATATATTTTTTTTAATAGTAACAATCAACAACATCAACGTAAAAGTTGATGTTCATTTTATTATTTTCATTATATTATTATTATTGTTATTATTATTATTATTATTATTATTATTATTATTAACAGAATTTAACCACGTATTTAATAGTTAACAAGTACGTATAAGTCATGAGTACCAATATGTCGGGTATCGGTTATGCGTATGCATTCAAGATTGGTAACGTATAACCCGAGTATTGCAACACGTACAAGCATGTATATAAAAAATAGAATTTAATTACGATCGAAGTCTCGGATTTACAATGGTTTGAAACGAAATACGAAATACAAAAGGAACAAGCTTCCAAAAATAGAAACACGAACAAGACTTGCTAATTATGGAAAGTACAAAAGAGCAGGGCATTACAGTCTCCCTTCCTTTAGGAAATTTCGTCCCAAAATTTAGGAAGAAGTAACGAAAAGATATGGATACTTTGTCTTCATTTCACTCTTGAGTTCCCAAGTAAATCCAGCGCCACGTTTTCCTTCCCATCGAACCTTAACTATAGGAATTTTACTGTGCCTCAATAACTTGACTCCTTGATCCATGATTTCGACGGGTTTTTCCACAAAATGCAAGGTCTCGTTGACTTGGAGGTCCTCGAGTGGAACTTGAAGTCCTTCGTCAGCTAGACACTTCTTTAGATTGGATACGTGAAACACAGGGTGTACATTGTTGAGTTCTTCAGGCAGGTCCAGTCTATACGCAACCTTGCCAATCCTTTCGAGGATCTTGAAAGGACCAACGTAGCGAGGTGCGAGTTTCCCTTTCTTGCCAAATCAAACCACGCCCTTCCAAGGGGATACCTTGAGAAGTACATAGTCACCTGTCTCGAATTCCAAAGGTTTGCGACGCTTGTCGGCGTAACTCTTTTGTCGGCTTCTGGCTTTTAGTAAGTTGTCTCGAACCTGTAAAATCTTGTCCGTTGCTTCCTGTATAAGCTCGGGACCAGTGAATTGAGATTCACCAACCTCGTGCCAACAAATAGGCGAACGACACTTGCGACCATACAATGCTTCGAAAGGTGCCATTTGAATACTCGCATGATAACTGTTGTTGTACGAGAATTCGATCAAAGGCAAGTGTGAATCCCAGTTGCCACCAAAATATATTACGCATGAAGGAAGCATATCCTCTAATGTTTGGATAGTGCGCTCGGTTTGAACGTCTGACTGAGGATGAAAAGCGGTGCTAAGGTTAAGAAAAGTACCCACAGCAGATTGAAAAGTTTGCCAAAGACAGGACGTAAAATGAGCATCACGATCGAAAATGATGTCAATGGGGATACCAAGACAACAGATGATCTCATCAGTGTAAATTCTAGCCAATTTCTCGACTTTGAAATCCTCACGAATGGGAAGAAAATGACCTGATTTGGTCAATCGATCAACGATCACCCAAATACTGTCATGACCAGAAGAGGTACGAGGGAGCTTAGAGATAAAATCCATGGCAATGCTCTCCCATTTCCAGACAGGAATCTCTGGTTGTTCGAGTAAGCCAGAGGGACGTTGATGTTCAGCTTTTACCTTGGAACAAGTGAGACATTTCGCAACGTAAGAGGTGATATGCCTCTTCATTCCAGGCCACCAGTAAGACGTACGCATATCTTGGTACATCTTGTCAGCGCCAGGATGAACGGAATACTTCGATTTGTGTGCCTCCTTCATCAGAAAGTCTTGAAGGATTTCGCGATTAGGGATTCAGATACGATTGTGATAGTAGAGAATTGTAGGATCGTCGTGCGACCTTAACGAGTCGATCAGAAGAGTTCTTAGACTAAATCAGAGGCAGAATTCATTGATTCAGTCTTCGTTCAGCTTGTATTGCACTAGAATATCATTAATCTGTCTTGTTTATTGATCTGTTAACAATTTACAGGCTAGAGACACTTCGAAAGCACTTCGGCGTCGGAATCAAGAAGCATACAAACGAAATGACGAAACAGGTATTTATAGGCGGCTGATTTCGTACGAAATAGACACATTCTATTTCGTGCGAAATGAACATTGTTCATTTCGTACGAAATAGCCTAATCTATTTCGTGCGAAATGACTAGATTTACCTAAATATCCTATTTACTCGTACAGTGCGTCTGTTAGTCCCGAAAAACCCGTGATATCACTCAACGGTTCGATCGAACGCGGAATATAAAGATCAAACTAACAAGAACAAAAAGAAATATTTTATTGAAGAACTCAGTGCTGCTGCTTAGATCGCACACAGTCTCAAGGACTGTCTTGTACGATCTTCAAGAACCTTGCACACAATCCCTAGGATTGTCTGGTACAAGGTTCTCTATTTGGGGCTACACGATTACAAATGTGGGCGAGCTCTTATACCAATATTCTAATCAAGACTATTTATAGGAGCCTCTACCCCATTGGCCCACATGGCCTAGCCCAAGCCCAAGTGCTAATCTAAAACCAAATAAACATAAATAAAAGTAATAAAGATAAGCGTAAAACTCTGGACCTAACAATCTCCCCCTAGTTTTATGCTCTCTTTATTACGGTTTAGACGATCTCCAACCTTGGGTCTTCTTCTTTAGTGGCCCAGCAGTAAACGAGCCCATCAACATATCTATTTCAAACAAGCATGTAAATGCAAACGGAGGCCACACAAATGGTGGCCCAATCATATGGTCTAAATATAATGAAAGACCCAACTAAATGCAATCATGGCCTAAATAAAGATGGATTATAGAAGTTATCATGTCAGTGGGTTCCAAGAATAAACCTTCCAAACATTAGGAACATCATGGATAAGGATGAGTTATCAATTGTGGAGCCCATTTGTGTGAACGGTCCATGGGTGGCTTGAAACCACTAGTCGCACAAACTGCTGATGTGTAGGAGGGCCAATGAGAAAAAGAATAATCCAATCAACCATTTCTTTGCCGTCATACAACATGATTTTGCAATAATCAATGGGGCCAAGGAATAAAACACTCTCATTTTGCAATCATTGAGCTCGCCAATCCAAGCCCATGCACATTTGCAAACCCTAGCTAAAACAACATTTTCCAGCCGACAAAAACTTTCAGCCGACAACATCATGTGCTCCAATCATGACCGTCGATCAGCTCCATCATCCAACGATGTAGCTTTTCTAGGGTTTTTGACAATTTTGATGAAACATCATGTGCAGCCGCCATAGAAGGTTCCACCTGACGTCAGCATTATGAAATCCACCGTTCAACTGTCCTCCGCCATCTTTCTTCACTACCGGCCAACACTGTAACTCCGTTTACCTCCGCCACTGTGTACTCCGTCGACCTTTCACCTCCGCCACACCAGTACACCGTTCCGGTTTAGATCATCCTTTCCGACGACCACCACCTTCAAAATCTTTTTTCATCGCCTCCATCATAACATCTCAGACCACCGTCATTGTTTCACATCACGGTTATCATCTTCTTCGCCATACATCAGTCATCTTCTTTGTCGGACCTCACATAACCAGCCACCACATCACAACCGTCTTTTCCGATAAACGGTTACGTTCATCACGTCGGTTATCACCTCGTGCCACCAACTTCAGCCGCTACCCTCATCTGTTCACCGCCACTGACGAGTTGAATAACAGCCTCTCGTATTCCTCGGATCCTTCAAAAATCCACCTTCTTCACGTCATGTTCACCGGAGACATCAGAATCCAACTGATACGGCGGCTCCGGGATACGGCTTTGTCTAAAATGACGACTTGAAACTTTCCATCTTTCTCTCTACAACACACACTCAGCTGAGTGTAGATGAATGAACAAAAACCTCAGCAGATCTTATATCTTCAGATCTGTGGATGAATATCAAACTTTATGAGCCGAGGATCTCTCCTTTTCGAACAAAATTCCCCGACACTTGTGCAAAGCTTCTTCTTGTTCTTCAAGCGATACCAAAAACCGAGCCTTTGAAAGACTTCAATGGCTCTGATACCACTTGTTAGTCCCAAAAAACCCGTGATATCACTCAATGGTTCAATCGAACGCGGAATATAAGATCAAACCGAAAAGAACAAAAAGAAATATTTTATTAAAGAACTCAGTGCCGCTGCTTAGATCGCACACAGTCTCAAGGACTGTCTGGTACGATCTTCGAGAACCTTGCACACAATCCCTAGGATTGTCTGGTACAAGGTTCTCTATTTGGGGCTACACGATTACAAATGTGGGCGAGCTCTTCTACCAATATTCTAATCAAGACTATTTATAGGAGCTTCTACCCCATTGGCCCACATGGCCTAGCCCAAGCCCAAGTGCTAAGCTAAAACCAAATAAACATAAATAAAAGTAATAAAGATAAGCGTAAAACTCTGGACCTAACAGCGTCATTTCTAAATACAAGACTCGATAGAAGACGAAGTCGACAGACATATGCACCAATAGTCTCCCCCTTGGATGTTGACGGAGTCTTCGGTACGAGTCTTGAGCATGTCGAGTCTTCTGTCTTGATCGGTCTTCTCAACTACAGGAACTTCTCCTAGCTTTCCGTAGCAACGGGATCAGGAACCTGGCTTCTTTGTCTTCAGACTCCCCCTTTCACTCAGCTGGGATCACAGTCTGGAATTCTTTAACTGTAGCTTAGAATCGAAAACCTGGAATTAGTCATCAGGAATTGAAACCTAGCTCTTTCAACATTTCCTGCACAGATTTTCTCACAAACACATTAATTTTCATCAATCAAAATAGTTACATCAAGTTCAAATTAATGACCTTGATTAACTAAACATACTATCTTTCTCAAAATAAATTTCTTCATTTAAACACACACTCCCAACCCTATTCGTCCTGTTTAGCATTCGGAATTTTGAAAATCAGCTCTCCAACATCAGTTGTCGAAAATCTTTTTGTATTTTCAAAACACTAAACTAAAACACAATATTTTTGGATTTTTGATTTAAAAAAATGCAGTAAAGAGATATTTACAGACACATCACTAGCACCGTTGAGCTTTAAACACTTTAAGTTTTAAACAATTCACTTAGATTGACGTTATAGTTGTCCTCTTAAGCTCAATCTAAAAACTTTCGAAATGCTTACCGATACGTTAAGGTATATTTATATTGCACTAAATTCTTATGGACGCCACGATCTCAGCATATCCCCTCATCATGCAATACACTGACTCAAGTAATGCCTTTAAACTTTCATCAACTGTGATATGTGCAAAAGTAACGCAGAATGTTTAAACATTAACAATCAGGTCGATACTTCCGTATACGCAGAGAAAGTCCGATGTTTAAACAAAATAAGATATAAAAACAAGTTGAAATTGTTTAGGCTTTAACCACCAGTTTGATACTCCCGTATACGCAGAGGTGATCCAAAGTTTAAACGAAACACCAAAGAAAATAAAGCAGAACGTTTAGGCACTAACATCCAGTTCGATACTCACGTATACGCAGAGGATGTCCAATGCTTAAACAAAATAAAGAAATCAAACAAGTTTAAATCTTTGCAAAATGAAATGCACAATCACAGTGATTTTTCCAGCAAGTTGTGAAAGCTCACAAACTTAACCGGTTTTATGTCTATCGACAATCAGCAATTACCGAGCAGACACACAGTCAAGAAGGACAAAACTAAGTACTATGCATTTGACCGTGTTTTCCACAAGAACTAGGCTTTTTCATTTAAGTTTGTATCGTTATCGCAAATCTACTAGTCTAGCTGAGCCTATCGTCACATCATTAGTGAGACCGTTTATCACATTTGACTTTCCAATTCTTTAGCATGCTGTGATAGTCCACTGATTTACTATCATTTCCTCTTATTCACAACAAAACTCATTTTTGTTTTTTTTAATGTTTTTGACATTTTCAAATTTTCTAATTTTTTTTTCTCCCCCTAAAATCAAAATAGGTTTCAATTTTGATTTTCTGGGAAAATTTGAAAACAAACTGTACAAGAAACGCGACAACATGATATCGAATCGCTTCAATTCTCCATCCACTTGGCATAAACAATCAGAACTCCCCCTGACAACAAACTATTTTCCCATTATGATTTCAAAACACTTAAGTTTGTTTTAATCAAAATGGTTTTTCCGAAAAATAAGTTTTGTGTGTGATTTTTACAAATATGGGGATTCATCACCTTGTTTTCTTCAACCACATGTAGGAATTTAACATTTCCCGATTTTCACAACACAATCACTTGTAGAAAAGATAAATCAAGTATAACTAAATGTCCCTGATAAATCTTTTGAAGGTCGAAATATCACAAACGTGAATTTCTCAAGAAAGATGCCGATACCTGCTCCACGCTTACCAACCTGGGAGTTCCGGCAAGTCAGGTTTTTCATTTAAAGAGATCCACCCAAGCCTGACGGTCCTTGGGTGTTTTGAGTTTCTGTTTAACAATGGTGGAAAATTTGCATCATCCATTGTTAGAACAGAATTACCATTTGTTACCTCAACTTGTGGCTCCTCTGATTTTGACGAATCAGATTCATTGCCTGATCGTGGCTTGTCTGACTTTGATGAGTCAGATTCATCGCCAAAACGTGGCTCTTTTGTTTCCGAAGAAACAAACTCATCGCCAGAAAGTGAAAATTTCACTTTCTTTGGTTTGTTAATCACTTGATTAACCACTTTTCTTTCTTTAATATCCCTTTCGTCCTCAGATTTGTATCTAATGAATTCGTTTTACTTGACTGATCAGTCTTTGGAGAGCAAAACGATTTATCAGAACTGTTATCTGCTTTTACGGCTGTATCCGAGGACAAAATCTTTTTGAGATACTCCCTCGCTTTCTTCCTTTTCTTCCTCGGTCTGTCTTTCTGCCCTTGTGAAAGCTTTATTTTCTTTTCTAGAACCTTCTGTTCTTTGGGCTTTTCTTCAACTTTGACTGGTTTCTTTGCCATTTTCTGAGATTCAGCCCTCAATCTTCCCTTTGATCTCATTGGGCAATCTCTGGCAATATGTCCTTTGATTTGACATTCAAAACATCTTCTTGTTTCAAAACTCCGACTCTGGCAGTTAACAGCAATGTGTCCTCTAACACCACATTTGTAGCACATCCTGTTATCATACCATTCACCACTCTCAAACCAAACACTTAGATCATGACATTGTTTAGCCTTGTGGTAATCATTTCTTCTCTTGTATCCTTGATTTGTCGATTGAGCACTGTGGTCAAACCTGCACCACTTATTACCAAGTGTTTTTGAGTTTTGATTTTCAAATTTTTGTGATTTTTTATCACGATTGGATGATTGAACTAATGAACTTTTATTGTTGTTTTGAGGATTTTTCAAAATTTTACCTTTTTGTTTTTGTTCCACATTCTTTTTCAAAGGTTTTTGCGTTGAGCATTCGCCTTTTTCAGTAGACTGTGGAACAGTTTCTTGAAATTTTTCTTTTAATTTCAAAAATATTTTTCTTTTTTCATTTTCATCATCAGTTTTATCATCACAATCTTCAATTATGACTTTGTCATAATTTGTGACATCGTCACTTATTGGAACTGAATTGATCGGTTTTGAACATATTTGATCTAGAACAACTGATGAAGTCTCAAAACCTTTCAATTTCTTTTCTAACTCATCAATTTTATTTTTAGCATTTTCAAACTCATTCTCAAGACGAATGATTTTCTGAATTTGAGAATTTATTGCAATTTGTTTTTCAATATTATTTGTACTGAAAATAGATTTTTCATTTTCTAAAACCTTTATTTGACTTTGAAAATCTTTTTCAATTTTTAATTTTTCATTTTCAAAACTTTTTATCTTATTTTCAAAATCTTTTTCATTTTCTTTTAAAATTTTATTTTCAAATGTCAAACTCTCCACATCCTTCAAGAGTTTGACATTATTTGCTCTAGATTGATCACATTTTGAGCATATCTCCAGAATCTGTTTATCATCAGCTTTCTTTTCAACCTTGAAAGCTGGAATTTGTTCAACCTGCTTCTTCTCAACTTGAACACTCTCATCATCACTTTCTTCATCAGATGAATGATCAAAGATAGGTGCATTTGCTGCAATCTCTTTCTTTGATACTGGTTCAGAATTCGAAGATCCAAGCTTCTCAGATTCTTCATTCTTTGGAATTTGCTTTGTTTCTGTCTTGTATGTGCTTGCACAAAAAATTTTAACAAAATCAAGAGGATTCATATTTTCATCAATATAACATCCCCTCTTCATGTCATATTTCATGACATTTTTTGCTGCAAGACACACATATACTCCTTTTCTCATTTCAACCATCACATCCAAACTTATGTTTTCTAAATTCTTTTCTATATCATTCATCAAAACCTTCTTTTTCTTATCATTTTCATACTCGTGTGTTTTAAGCTCATTAATAAATTCTCTTGGATAAAGATTTGAAAATCCAGAATCCTTTTTCAGATTTGTCAAAAACTCATCCCATTCTGCAGGCAACGCATCTGCAAACTTTGAAATCTTTTCAGTATTTGTCATTCTTATTTCATACCCTTTTAAATGATCAAGTAAAGTTTCAAAACGTTTTTCCAACTCTTTCAACTTTTCATCTTTCTTACATAAAAAACATTCAAATCTTTTAACCCAACCTTCCTTTATCACATCTCTATAACTACTACTCAAATACCCTCGATACCAATTGTTTAAATTTTCAAGATCATGGTTTTCCTCTTCATCGAACATTTTAGTCATACCTCAAAACAAACTGATGTGATTGTTTACACAAACCGTACAACTTGAAATACTTTTCAAGCGAAAAGACAAGTTTCACACGAAATGAAACTTTCAAACGAAATGAACAGTTTGATGCGAAATAGTAACTTCAAACGAAATGACCACTTCAAACGGAATGAATCCTGTAATTTGATTTCATGCGAAATCAAATATATGCTTCACACGAAATGAAATTTTCAAACGGAATCACACTTTGGTGCGAAATGAATGTTGGTTTCGTGTGAAATAAAGTGATTTCGTATGAAATAAATGGTTTTGTGCGAAATGAAATGCAATTTCACAAGAAATGAGCTATTTCATGCGAAATGAAACCAAATTAATTCTATTCCGTGCAAAATGAAGATCTGATTCACACGAAATGGACTATTTCGTACGAAATACTGCTGATGTCACCTGTTCGATCGGTTTTTGATAAAAATTGATCAAGTTCTAGGTCGATTTTAGATCCGATTCTTTCAAGGATTGATTAAAACACTGTTTCGCTTGTTATGTGTAAAAATCAGTTCATTTTAACCGTGAAAACGTGATTAATTTTGAAAAAGAAGGTGTAGAAATCAGAATTTTCCAGCGAAAACAAGCTAAAAGGTAAGAACTCTTCCTCCTGAGCTCTGATACCACTTGTAGGATCGTCGTGCGACCTTAACGAGTCGATCAGAAGAGTTCTTAGACTAAATCAGAGGCGGAATTCATTGATTCAGTCTTCGTTCAGCTTGTATTGCACTAGAATATCATTAATCTGTCTTGTTTATTGATCTGTTAACAATTTACAGGCAAGAGACACTTCGACAGCACTTCGGCGTCGGAATCAAGAAGCATACAAACGAAATGACGAAACAGGTATTTATAGGCGGCTGATTTCGTATGAAATAGACACATGCTATTTCGTGCGAAATGAACATTGTTCATTTCGTACGAAATAGCCTAATCTATTTCGTGCGAAATGACTAGATTTACCTAAATATCGGCTATTTCGTACGAAATGACTAGATTTACCTAAATATCCTATTTACTCGTACAGTGCATCATTTCTAAATACAAGACTCGATAGAAGACAAAGTCGACAGACATATGCACCAACAAGAATACCATCGGATTTAGACACGAGATCTTGCTCCATAGTGCCTCGTATCTCGACAGTGAGATTGCCTTCGTTAACAGAGGCATATTGGGCTTCACGAATACGGTTCTGAAGGTTGTTAACGAGTTGGAAAATACGGATACTCTTGACATGAGTTTTACGACTAAGAGAGTCGGCTACTACATTTGCTTTACCTGGATGGTATTTGTTTTCGCAGTCGTAGTCGTTTAACAGTTCCACCCAACGACGTTGACGCATGTTCAGTTCCTTTTGATTGAAGATATGTTGAAGGCTCTTATGGTCGGTAAAGACCACACACTTAGTACCATAAAGGTAGTGTCGCCAAAATTTTAATGCAAAAACAACTGCGCCAAGTTCAAGGTCGTGAGTAGTATAGTTCTTTTCATGTATTTTGAGTTGTCTCGACGCATAAGCGATGACCTTGTCTCGTTGCATAAGCACACAACCAAGTCCAAGGTTTAAAGCATCGCAATATACGACGAAGTCATCGTTACCATCAGGAAGCGCGAGAATAGTAGCATTACAAAGCATCTCTTTGAGTGTTTGAAAAGATTCCTCTTGTTCGGGACCCCAAACAAAAGGTTTCTCTTTTTGAGTCAAAGAAGTTAAAGGAACAACGATCTTCGAGAAGTTAGAGATAAAGCGACGATAATAACCAGCAAGACCAAGAAAATAACGAATTTCAGGCGGAGATTTAGGTGCGATCCAGTTCTTCACAGCTTTGATTTTAGCGGGGTCAACATGGATACCAAGTTCGTTGACAGTATGACCAAGGAATTGAACTTCTTTTAACCAAAATTCGCACTTGGAGAATTTGGCGTATAGACATTAATTACGAAGAAGTTGAAGGATAAGACGCAAGTGTTGCTCATGCTCTCCTTGTGTCTTGGAATAGATAAGAATATCGTCGATGGAGACGATCACGAAACGGTCCAAGTACGCTTTGCACACGCGGTTCATCAAATCCATGAAAACAACAGGTGCGTTGGTCAACCCAAAGGGCATGACCACGAACTCGTAATGACCATAACGCGTCCGAAATGCGGTTTTAGGTACATCTTCTTCAAGGACTCGAAGTTGATGGTACCCAGAACGAAGATCGATTTTTGAAAAGTAGGTCGCGCCTTGCAATTGATCGAAGAGGTCATCGATGCGAGGAAGAGGGTATCGGTTCTTGACAGTAAGCTTGTTGAGCTCACGATAGTCAATACACATTCAGAATGACCCATCTTTCTTTTTGACGAACAAAACGGGAGTGCCCCAAGGAGAAGTACTAGGGCGTATAAAGCCTTTATCAAGAAGCTCTTGAAGTTGACTCGAGAGCTCTTGCATCTTAGAGGGTGCTAAACGATAGGGAGACTTAGCGACAGGCGTAGCACCAGGCACTAAATCGATGCGAAAATCAACAGAACGAGCAGGAGGTGGACCAGGAAGATCGTCGGGAAGCACATCGGGAAAGTCACGTACGACGGGAATGTCGCTTATGCTTGGGCCTTTGTCCTTCTTTTCTACAATATGGGCGAGAAAGGCGAAGGTACCCTTGCGTAAGCATTTGTTCGCTTGGATACACGACATAAGCTTGAGACCTTGAGAAGGTTTCTCACCATACACGTGTAGAGAATCACCATTTGGAAGAGGTAGGCGGATGAACTTTTCAGAACAAACAACTTCAGCACGAACTCGCCTAAGCCAGTCCATGCCTACTATGATGTCAAAGCTACCCATTTGCATAGGTGTAAGATCGATTGAGAACGTATAAGATCGATTGAGAACGGAGGGTTAAACCATCTTTGTCGTCATCCACTTCCTTAAGGTGCCAAAATTCACTTTCTAGTTTTCTCAGCTCGTGTGGCGGACAAAATTCCTCCTTCATAATCTTCTTCAATTCAGCCCATGGCAAAGCGTGGGCGGCGTCCTCACCTCTTGTGCTCTGTTCAGAGGTCCACCAATCAAGCGCCCTTAATCGGAACACCCCTGTAGCAGTTTGGGTGTGCGATTCATCAGGACAACCACTCTGACAAAAAGTGATCTCCATAGCGTCGAACCAAGTGAGTAGTGCAGTAGCACCATCCTTTCCAGTGAATTCCAATGGTTTGCAAGCCATGAATTGCTTGAAGAGAAAAGGTGTCCTTAGTTTCTCCACCTTGGAGTCCACAGAGCCATGAGGTGAATCGGGGTTGGTTTGAATGCGGCTAACGATGTCGGGGATAACTCGAGCCATTTGATCGGCCATTTGTTCAGCAATGAAGCCTACGAGTTCCTTTTTGGAGATGGAACCTGAGCGAGAACCCTTCTTGGACTTGGGCTTCTCGGAGGAACATGAAGAAGGCATCTAAAAGTTAAAAGAAAAGAAAAGGATGAGACTTGATCATAAATTTTAAAATAAGTTTGCATGTAAAAGCATGTAAGTGTTCAAGTGTCACGTATAATTCACATAAGCATAAGGTTACAACATGTAATCACAAGTATAATCACGTAAGAATGCTTAAAAGGGAGTATAAATTTAGTTTGTTCACGAGAATTATTATCGTTTTTGATTGCATGGGACGTGCGAATTGTGTAACGGTTTTGAAATGAACGAGGTAACAAGTATAAACTTCACATATAAATTGAATCACATAAAAGAGAGGCTCATAAAACATATGATTGTTTCGGGGAGAGAAACGTCGACTATTCCAAAGTGAATCGAAAGTCCTTTCAAATTAAAGAAACGTGCTTTGGCCTATAGGTAAGATACTCTCGTCGAGAAGCGGTTAACGGTATCTTACCCTTCCAGTTACTACACGTCTCTAATTGATCGAAACGATCGAAACTTTGGCGAGATTGAAAATCGAGGAATGGGACTTAATCGACAAGGTGCGGGTTTCACCCCTAACTTGACGATTTCGTACCCTAATGTGGTTAGTACTCGTCGGGTCAAAATATAATTTCAACACTTTGACGATGGTCCACTAGAGTTTAAATTGGAAATTTACCATTAAGATGTGGATTTCACTCCTAGCTTAATGACGAAATTTCGTGCAAAAATAAGAATAAGCGGAATGAGAGTCGTTCACCAAATTGTGGGTTTCACGTCTATTTTGGTAAACTCGTCTCTTTTGTAATAAGAGTGTCTTCAAATCTTCAAGTGTATTGTGTAAAATGTCTTAGGAAAGACATCATGTAAGCATTAAGACCAAGAAGAAGCAAAGTGGGAAGAATAATATTTTAAGCAAGAATCAAGAATAGTAAAAAATATGGTTCCTACTATAGACTAGGTCGAACATGGAAATTCTACCTAATTCCCTATAGTTATGGCTCTGATACCAATCTGTCACACCACAACCAATGGCGGAATCATCGGAGTGGGACTTGTTCGAGATTGTAAGAGACTTCATAACACTATTTGTGACAATATTTAATTCAACCAGTTTCATTCATAACCAAATTGTCAAATATTACAAGGAAAATTCAAATAACAACATTGTTCATAACATAAACATAACAAAATTTGATACAACACTTTAAACCCAAACGTCTAAGTGAGTATCTAGGCATCATTGCTAATCCATTTCATAGCATCATCAATCCTCAACCTGCAACATGTTTAAAATACAATTCAATGCAAAAGCAAAGGCGAGTATACAAGTTTAAGAATAAGTATAAGTATAAGTTTCAAAGTTTAAAAACGAATCCACATGGCAACTTAGTTTATACAAGAGCATCATAGAAGGCATGCAATATTTCTAGTCAACCCTCTGTTTACGCAAAATGATATAATTCAACATGACCTCTAGTTCACGGGTGGTGTGTTACTCCTATAGCGTTAAACATGTTAAATGGAGGCTCATACAAGCTAATGACTAAAGTATCACATAAGTATCACCCAAGTATAAGCATCAAAGTATAACAATATAGCCTTCATGTATAAGGATTGTTTTCGTGCATTGAATAAAGACTAAGTTTAAATGTGATTTAATAATTTAACATGTTACACCCCAAAAGTGGTAAACATAAAAAGAGGGTTTACGAGTATACTCACGGTTTTGCAAGTCTTCTACTTGTGAATCCGCGAGTGAGTTGTTGTTGATTAGGAGGTTGGAACACCAAGTCCTTCTACGCGAAGAAACAAAGTGTATAAGTAACGGAGATTAACGGTAGATTAAGGATTTAGGAAATTAAAACACAAGAACATATGTATACGAAAGTAATCATCCTTTAACACAAAGTACTGGTTATTGACACTATGAAACCTCAAGGGTTAATGTTTTCATGAGTCGTATACTCATTAGAATCATAACAAGTCTTATGTCTTAGATGATGTTATTCTAACACTTTGACGAATGAACACAAGTTCATCATCAAGGTTCAAATGTGAATAGTATATATATATGTATTATTTAGGTTATATAGTATTATGTCCAATAGTCAAGCATGAGGTAGAAGATTGAATCTTCATTTAGGTACCTCTAAGTTTCATAGAAATCATGTAGGAGGTAGGAAGAGTAGTCTTCCATTTAGGTACCTCTAAGTGTTCACCACTACACTTGATGTAAAAACACACAAGGAGGGTCATGAACTATGAATAATACAAGAATATAAACAACTACACTACAAGAAATCATCAAGCAATGTGGGGATTTTATGTTGGACAACCCAAGTTAGTCCATAATCACACCTACATTAAGTCTTGGACTTAAACATTACTTGTGGGTTAAATGTTGGACAACCCAAGTTAGTCCATAAACACACCTACATTAAGTCTTGGACTTAAACATTACTTGTGGGTTAAAAACCCTAAACAAAACAGAATGTATGTGAGGTTTAAGCTCTGATTTTGAATGTCTCAACCTTGTTTTTAAGCCTAACTAACCATAGAAGTGGTTATAAGCATAAGGACATAGGTTTGAGATGAGTTAGACTCAAGTTTGAACAAGTTTAGTAAAGGTTTAATCAAAACAGAAACAATCAGTGAACTTTGGAGCCTTTTTGGCGACGTTCCAGGGACTTATTTACTGTGAAAAACACATGGAATCGAAGCTAAGGTCAATCCAAGCTCATAGGAAAAAGAATGAGGCAAAACGGATAAGAAACAAAGAAATTATGCTCACTTTAGTGAAGAGGTAGCAATCTGCTCGAATCTGGAAACTCAGTTGCGTTTTAGATGATTTGAGAGTGATTTGGATGAGTTTGCAAAGTGATTTAAGCTTGGGAATGGCTTGGTATTTATAGGGAAGGATTAGGGTTTAAGTGGGTTGGGCTTTGAATGGGTTTTAGTGGTTTGAAAAATAAAAAAAAGACTTGTATGGGCTGCTGAATTTCTGATCGGACTTGGGGCTGTTTGTAAACTTTTTATTATTTTTTTTTCATAATAGATAGTATAATCATGTTTTATTAATTAACTACAACATAAGTTAACAATTCTAAACAAGTGTAATTTCCTATGGCTAGTGAGAGGTTATAATTAAAACAATTCAAAGACAGCTAAAGCCTGTTTTATTCGCTACTGTCCATAGTCCAATCTCTTTCTATTTTTTTTTAATAGTAACAATCAACAACATCAACGTAAAAGTTGATGTTCATTTTATTATTTTCATTATATTATTATTATTATTATTATTATTATTATTATTATTATTATTATTATTATTATTATTATTATTATTATTATTAACAGAATTTAATCACGTATTTAATAGTTAACAAGTACGTATAAGTCATGAGTACCAGTATGTCGGGTATTGGTTATGCGTATGCATTCAAGATTGGTAACGTATAACCCGAGTATTGCAACACGTACAAACATGTATATAAAAAAAATAGAATTTCATTACGATCGAAGTCTCGGATTTACAATGGTTTGAAACGAAATACGAAATACAAAAGGAACAAGCTTCCAAAAATAGAAACACGAACAAGACTTGCTAATTATGGAAAGTACAAAGAGCAGGGCATTACAGTATGGCAATATATGTCTTGCATATATAGAGTTGAGGATCCTACTTTTGCTCGTTTACGACCAATTTATATAACCATAATTGTACATGTTCGTTCGATATCTTATTTGTTTCATGTGAGGTCTTAATTCGTTGAGGTCCTACCTAACCAAGAAGCTCCAAGTTCAATCGGACTCGGATGCCTCAACTGACACGCTTGGTTTTAAAAGACGCAATGTACAACCAAAAATAAGTATGTGTAAATAAACAAAAGTTGCATTCATATATTGCTTTACATCAGGTTGATTTATGGAATTATAGGACACAATATATACGAAAGAAAAAAAAATATTCCTAAACCTCAATTTAAGGAACTGCAAAAAATGGAGTGGAATTATAGGACACAATACATATCTTTCTTCAAAGCATATAACCTTTGAGTGGTGGAGAAGACGTTGGAGGAGGTGTCGGCTGGAGTGGAGGGGCGGCGGAGGTGGGTGTCGGCTGGAGTGGAGGGGCGACGGAGGTGGGTGTCGGGTGGGGGTGGAGGGCGACGAAGGTGGAAGGCCGGCGGAGGTGCAGGGCGGCGGAGGTGCAGGGCGGTGGAGGTGGGGGGGGGGGGTGGCGGAGGAGGTGAGGTGCGCTGTAGGGGAGATGGGTGCCAGGGCGGTGGAGGTGGAGGGGGTGGCGGAAGAGGTGAGGTGCGCTGGAGGGGAGATGGGCGCCTAGGGTTCAGTGTTTTGAAAGATGGAGGATTGGAGAAGTGGAATGAAGATGTTGAGACTTGTCTGCACGAGGAAGTGGTGGGGAAGAGGTTTTTTAACGAAACCTCTTCAAAAAACAAACAGGCTGCAGACCCCTACGTCTGCGCGTGGTCTGCGTGAAGAAGACACAGGAGATTATGAAATACTTTTTCTAAAAAACAAACACCACCTAACATACTCATTCTCATTTGTCACAACTATATAATTTTGGCATGTTAAAATCCCAAAACATGTTAGAAAAATGAAAAACGTAACTTAACCTAGTTTTGCTACATTAAGATCCCTATATGCATGTTTTGCGAAAACGTATTTAAAATAATGGCCCGTTATCTTTTAAATTTGTATAAACATGATGAAGTGATATATAATCTTATTTTGATGAATTTAAGAACTAACACGTCATTATTTTAAGTACTTTTTTATAAACTGTTCGACAAGTGTAAACACTTTAAGGGGGTGTTTGGCTAAGCTTTTCCAAACCTTTTTATAACTTATTGATTTTTACAAAAAAACTAATAAGGAGACCAAGGTGTTTGGCAAACCAAAAGAACTTTTTTAAAATGACTGAAGAAAAAGTTAGGGGCTGTTGTCAACATTAGAAAGGTTAAGTGCTGATTTAATAAGAGGTCTGAATCATTAAGTGATGAACAAGTAAGAGGTCTGAACTATAAAGAGCCTGTATAATGCTTAACTGTTCAGAGACAAATGTCTGACCAATTTAGATTAGAGGTCTTAACTATTCAGACTTTGTATAATGCTTAACCATTCAGAGACAAATGTCTGAACCATTCAGATATCTGCTCATGAAACAAATAGTCTAGTCTGAACCATTAAGTGCTGAACCAGTAAGAGGTTTGAACCGTTAAGAGCCTCATTAAGATGTAAACAAACAACCCCTCAGTTTTAAGAAGTCTGGAGGGTATAGGAGGATATTTTAACTTTTTTAGCTGTTTGTAACTTTTCAAAAACAAAAGAGTTAAATGCCTGGTTGGTCCCTGTGGTTTGCGAAAATTGCAGACTTGGTCCCAAGGGTTCACTAATTACACACTTGGTCCTAGTGGTTTTAATTTTTAAACTCGGGTGGTCGTTAACATTAACCTTTGTTAAATTTTCCAGTTAAGTCTTTGTGAAATGACTAAATTGTCCATGACAATTAAAAAAAAAAAAAAAAAAAAACAAAAAAGCACCCCTCATCTTCTTCTCTCAAGTTCTCTCTCTAACCCACCACCTCCACCTTCCGCACCACCACACCTGCCACCACCATTAGCAGACAAAGAACACGACAACGTCCCCAAATCCGTACGCCACTGCAACACCCCCAAATCTGTACGCCACTGCAACACCCCCAAATCCGCCGGTGACACAAGTTTCACCAAAAACTCACAAATCACAACCCTAATTCAACAATTTCCAGAAATTATAAGCAAAAATGAAGAATAGAGCAAATCCGAACAACCAGACCACCACATCCTAAAACCAACCGCCGCCGTCACCCGATGGCTTCACCACCATCCCATCACCCCTGAACCACTACCGTCATGACACCCCCGGAAAAACCCTAAACCGTCGCCGCTATTTGCCACAACCACCTCCACCGCTAACTGATCTGACTGTATTCGTTTATGGCTGCTCTGATGATGGTGGTGGTGTATGGTTGCAGGTGAGGAGGTGTTGTATAGTGGCGGACTGGTGGTGGTGTATGATGGTTATGGTGATTCTTGGTGGTTGTTTTCTTTATAGAGAGAGAGAGAGAGAAACTCAGAGTCTGTCTGAGTTTGTAAAAACTGGTGGTGTATGGTGGTGGTGGGTTACAGAAAGAACTTGGGAGAAGAAGATGAGGGGTGCTTTTTTGTTTTTTTTTTTTATTATTTAATTGTTCAGGGACAATTTAGTCATTTCACAAAGATTTAACTGGAAAATTTAATATAGGTTAGTGTTAAGGACCACCCAAGTTTAAAATTTGAAACCACTGGGACCAAGTGTGTAATTAGTGAACCCTTGGGACCAAGTCTGCAATTTTCGCAAACTACAGGGACCAACCAGACATTTAGGGTATGTTTGGCTAAGCTTTTCAAAACAACTTATTGACTTATTGGCTTTTTGGAAAATTTAGTATGGAGTGACTTATTGACTTATTGGCTTTTCCCCCTCACATACACCCTCATTGCCAAACATCATTTTGAAGCTTATGACTTTCCAAAAAGCCAATAAGTCAATAAGTTGTTTCAAAAAGCTTAGCCAAACAGGGCATGTTTGGCTAAGCTTTTTGAAACAACTTATTGACTTATTAGCTTTTTGGAAAAGTCAATATGGGGTGACTTATTGACTTATTGGCTTTTTCTCCTCACATAAACCCTCATTGCCAAACACCATTTTAGAATTCATGACTTTTCAAAAAGCCAATAACTCAATAAGTTGTTTCAAAAACTTAGCCAAACATGCCCTTTAACTCAAAACAAAAGTACCGAATTACCCACCCCTGTGGCCCTACACCACATATGAAATCGCTGCTGCTGCTGTTTCTTTTCTCCACAATCCAACGAGTTCTCCACAGACATCACTCCAGCGACTCCAGTTCCGACGACTCCGGTGACTCGAGTTCCGGTACAGGCAGTCTTGATTATTTTATTCGTTTAATTGCAACTACAATTGGGGAAATTTTCTTGGTTTAATTGCGTTTGTGCGGTTTCAAGTTGTTGATTTTAAGCAATTTGGTGCTTGATTGTAATTGGGTATGTTTGAAATTGTGTTGGTAGTATTTATTTGCAAGTGGGTATGTATGTATGTATGTTCAAAACTGATTGATTTCAAGAGTGTTGATTTTAAGGTTTTATAGCTAAATTGCAATTGGGTATTATGTTTAAAACTGATTTCGTTTAGCTCAAGAGAGTTGGGGTTTTGATTGGTTGAATTAAGTGCTAACTATGGTCAGATTGTATGTTTTAGATATAGTTTTACTTTGCCATTCTATGTAAATGACACTGCGGAGTTGAACATGACATCAGTTCAAAGGTACTTCTGGCGTTGACTTTGACCTCTTCAGTTAACTATGCTTTTATTTGTTGACTTATATTTTTCCAATTTTATGCAGCTTATGACTTCTGTTTATGTGTTCATTTATCTGTTTGTTAACACTGTTCATTAATGTGTATGTTCGTTTATCGTCTAATTGAGCGACCATTGGACAAACGATCTTATTTTCTAATGTGTTTGTGTTGGTTCATTTATTGGGTTTACTCAAGAATCACCTATTATGTTGTTTGTTTACAACTGCAGGGAATCCGTAGTGTGGTCAGAATTAGTGTACGACTTTCTTCGTAGTCAATTGGCTGGTTTGGAACCATTTATTGGTTTGTGCCCGTACCACTAGATCTTGCAAATTCATTGTGATCCATCTCGCACACCCTCTGTAAGTCAACTATAATTTCTTTCATTGTTATTTGTCTGGATGTTCAATATTATAAGATGCAATTTTATAATGGAAACTGAGACAAGTGACATTATCATATGAAACCTATTGCATTATTCTATTGGTTTAATGATGAATCATGTTACATACATACATGGGACCCTAGAGATGGTCAAAGTTTTATTCATAGATAAGAGGTAGCAATTTCACCCTGTTTACTTACTATGGTGGTATTATTTTGTATTTTGGTGTTTTTTCTTTTGTAAAAGACATATTTTTTTTATTTTGTAGGTTTTTTTTTTCTTAAATTAAACATTTATTTAGGAAGGGAAGAGAAACAAAAAAGCTAAGCCAAACACTTTTTAAAAAAAACTTATTGACTTATAAAAGAATGTCCCTTTTAGTCATTTTACATGAATAAACTAAGCTAAACACTTTTTAAAAAACAACTTATTGACTTTTTGGTTTTTCCCACCCCATAAGCTAATCCAAACACTTTTTTAAAAACTTTTTTTCAAAAAGTCATAAGTCAATAAGTTCTTTTAACAAAAAGTCCTTTTTGAGTTAGTTAAGCTTAGCCAAACAAGCCCTAAATAGTTAATTTGAGTTGAGTAGTTTTTTGAGTAAAGTTTATGGATGGTCCACGTGGTTTACCAAAATTTTGAATTTGATCCTTAACTTTCGAAAAGTACACGGATGGTCCCTTTGGCTTACACTTTGTAACGTAATTAGTCCTCAGCCCACAAATCTAAAGGTTTTAGCATCTTTAAGTTAGCGACTAAATGCGTTACAAAGTGCAAACCACAAGGACCATCCATGTACTTTTGGAAAAAAGTTGGGGACTAAATGCGTTACAAAGTGCAAACCATATAGACCATCTGTGCATTTTTTGAAAAGCTAGTACTTTACTCAAAGAAAATTTAACCTTTTTGAATTTGGTAAATCACAAAACCATGCGTGTTCTTTACTCAAAAAAAATTTAACCTTTCTAAAAATTACGTTTTTTAGTAAAAAAATATAATAAAAAGATATCTTATTTTTTAGAGTTAAATGCCATTTTAGTCCTGTGGTTTGGTCCATTTTGCCAGTTTAGTCCAAAGGTTTCATTTTTCGCCTGTGGGTCCAAAAAAGTTTCAACGTTGCCATTTTAGTCCACTGGGTTAACTTCATCCATTTTTTCTGTTAACGAGAAGGGCAATTGGGTCATTTTATATGGCTGAATTGCCCTTTTAGTTAAAATAATTACATATAAACTGACCGAATTGGCCTTCTCGTTAACAAAAAAAATGGATGAAGTTAACCCAGTGGACTAAAATGGCAACGCTGAAACCTTTTTGGACCCACAGGCAAAAAATAAAATCTTTGAACTAAACTGGCAAAATGGGCTAAACCACATGAACTAAAATGGCATTTAACTCTATTTTTTAAATGGTAAAATCAAAAGGTGTTTGGTCAAAGCATTAAGGAACGGTCTAAATCCCTAATCGACAGCGATACTTCTTCACTATTGAGGTAATCCATATTTCTGATGAAATAACTAATCCAATAGATGGAAAAATATGGTGAATATCAGTATAAATTCTGTCAATTGGTTGAACAAATTTTCCAACTGAAACTGTTAATTAATTTAAAACAGACTTTTACAGGGTATGATAATTTATTAGGTTTTTCTGGATTGCATTAAGGGGGAGCATGTGGGTTTTATTAAATATATATCTTTTTAATGTAAAGTTTGAATCTTGCAATGATTTCTGTGTTAGGTTATATTACTGTAGCACATGATTTAGAGTAGTTGATTTTTGGTTAAATTAGTACCTGATATGTAAGTAATTATAGATATTTAATATTCTATGAATTGTTTAAATATTGCTACTGTTATTTACAAAATTTATAGTTTTGCTATTGTTATCAAGATTAAGGAGAATGATGAATTTACACGAAAAGATTTGGATGGTATAGATGAAAAACTTGTTCTAGAAAGTACATGCAAAGGAATCTGGACGCCGTTTTCGGTTAATCATCAAACCTCATTATTAATATTTACTAACAGGTGATTATGATGTAAATGTGTTAATTACTTACCATTTAGTGTAGTGGAAGGAGTCGGGTGGAGGTTACTCTGGCTCGATATGCGTAATAAGACTTATTCCATCAATCTTGATGAGTCTGAAAGTAAGTTAATATGAATTGTGTTATGTGTTCATGTGAAAAGATATGGTGGGATCCTGAAGGGGATTGAGTTTATTTGAGAAAGATTAACGCCGTTTGGTATAATTAGGATAATGATTAGGCATCTCCGTACTCGTTCGAAAATATTGAAGAATTAAGGTATTTCTTGGATGGTGCCATTATTGGTGGTACGGAAATACTACATGTATAGACTGATGGTAGTTAGATACCATAGAGGTTTTGCTACCGTTTTTTTTTCTGATTACGAGTTTGGTAGGCTACAAGATTTGTGTTCGTAAATACATTCAGTAACTAATGTTAATTCTCAAATTGAAAATAAAAACAGTCATGCTTGAAGCAGCCCAAAAATTGATCACAGTTATTAGATTTGATTATTACAATTATTAGGTCACAATTATCAGATTTGAGTTTCTAGGTTAAGTGATTATGATTCTGGTATTTTTGATTATTTAGGGTCAAAAGTAATCGTATTTAGGGTCAAAGTGATTATGATTCTGGCATTTTGATCATTAAGTTGTAAAAATCAGTAAAGTGCGTAGCGTTCTATCGCAATTATTTCATATACGTTGGTAAGATTATGCAAGTATGACGGTATGTTACATTAAGTGGAAAAACCGAAAGTAATCGTTCTCCTTGTTGAAGTTGTTATAAACATCAAGAATGGCTTCATAATCTGCAATGAATTTCTGCATTTGACAAATTGCAGAATCGAGCATATCTAACTGGAATATTAGCAAGAGATTATTTATCATAACCGGTTAATAATGGAGGCAACAGTAAAAAAATATCAGCAGAAATTTAAAAAAGTGAAAGATGACATGGACCGATGGGATGATCTCCAGACTAGATTAATTTCACAGTTCAGAAACGCTTCTTCCATCATTGGACGGCTACAGGTTCTTCACATTCTGCAAAAATAAAAATTTATATATGTTTCAGAGTCTTGATTCTTTTCGATTTTATTTTATTTTGTATTTATCTATTATCAGTTGCTTGAAGATCCCAAAAACTATGGTTCCTTGAAAAATATAGATAACATAAAAGATTCAATCTTTGGAAAGCAGATGGAATCCCTACAGATGATCATGCTCTCAATGAATAAAACTTTGTAAGTTCGGTGTTCGATGGTTTAAAGATGCTACATTTGACGTTTTCATTTATTTTCAGGATCGAAGTAATTCTTTAAGCAAGTTTACCCTGCCTAGATTATTTTAAGAAAGTCCAATTTCTTTTAATAAAATATTTTAGTTGATTTTATGCCATTATAAATACAGTTTGGGTGAATTCTGACACGTTTTTACCCGTCACAATTTTAAAATTGTTTTTTTTTTGAGTAAAATGCCATTTTCGTCCCTGAGGTTTGGCCAGATGCAGACTTTCCCCCTAAGGTTTGTTTATCCGCATGTGGATCCAAAAGGTTTAAAATGTTGCCATTTTCATCCAGCTCGTTAACTCCATCCATTTTTCTCCGTTAAGCCAGGTGTATTTTCGTCTTTTTTGTCAACTTAAAGGGCAATTCGGTCTTTTTCACTTTATGTACAAACATTTAACATAATGTGCAAGTATTCCAAATACCCTTACTAAACAAAAAACAAAAACGAGTAGGTAAAAAGACTAAAATACCCCTGACTTAACAGAGGAAAATGGATGGAATTAACGAGCCGGATGAAATGGCAAGATTTCAAACCTTTTGGATCCGGATGCGGAAAAACAAACTCTTCGACGAAATTCGCTAAACTGGCAAAACCTCATGGATGAAAATGGCATTTTACTCTTTATATTTAGTGTGTCAAATCTGCTACAAACAAAATTTTAATATATCAAGAAAAATTCAAAATTTTTGAATAAAATGTTTTAGTTGATTTTATGTCATTATATATACAGTTCGGGTGAATTTTGACCCATTTTACCCATCACCTTTTAAGATTTTTTTTACTCGTTTGCCAACTCTAACTTCAACTAATTTTGATCTCATATTGTCTTTAGGGAGGAATTGAATAGTATTATTTTATCGCTTGCAAAAACGTATCGTGATGCTAAGCAGCAATTAAAAGGCGGTTCGATTCCGTTCTCAATGAAGCAATTAAATCAACGGATCGGCATAAAACCAAGTATTGCAGACTGCTTAGAAGGGCTTCGGCTTCTTCACGAGATGTATCAATCAGAGTACAAATTCATACACTTTTAACTAATTTTTTACATTTTCTTTTTGTCTACTTTAAAATTAACAAGTAAATCCCACCGTATTACAAAATGTTACTATCTGATTGGCAAGGAGGTGCAAGTTTAATTATTTTTAATATAATGTTCCAGGTACCTGCTTAAATCGTCAGTGATTTCTGCACTTGCTAGTCTTGCCCTAAAGCCGAGGTATGGTTCTTGAATTTCTGTCCTATATTTTAGTAGAGGTGGCAAAATGGGCGGGCCCGTTGGGTGGCGGGCCGAAACGGGCGGGCTGGGTTGACCCAAAACGTATTTTATCCGATTTTTTTTAAGAAAAATACTAACCATAACCCTTGGAGCTATAATCAAAACCTTTTTTACAAGACGGTTGATGATTGGTAGTTAAAGTTTACCAAATTAAGCATAACCATCTTGAAATGGTTGGTAATTTTTTTGGTGGTTGATGATTTTTAACTTCTTTATAGAGTAAAATGCCATTTTCGTCCCTGAGGTTTGGCCAGTTTTGTGACTTCCATCCAAAGGTTTGTTTTTCCGCATATGGATCCAAAAAGTTTGAAATCTTGCCATTTTCATCAGGCTCATTAACTTCATTCATTTTTTTTCCATTAAGTCAGGGTATTTCCGTCTTTTTTGTTAACTTAAAGGGCAATTCAGTCTTTTTCAAGGGTATTCGGTCTTTTTAAATAAAGTGAAAAAGACCGAATTGCCCTTTAAGTTAACAAAAAAATGGAATTACCTGACTTAACGGCATAGTTGTCAATAGCGGCTATAGCGACCGCTATAGCGCGCCATGTAGCGAAGCGACCAAGTGTCGCTATTTGGGTCATAGCCACCAATAGCGTGAATAGCGGCAATTAGTTTTTTTTTTTTTTATGTAAATAGCAATTAGATATAGCTATAAAATAGCTGGATTTATAGGTTTTTGTTAAATATACATGTAAAATAGCATATATACCAAGGTATTTTGATGTAATATACATATAAAAATTTTCAAAATTCTTTTTCTAGTGTGCGGTCGCTATTTGTCGCTATTCGCTACGTAGCATATAGGTCCCTTGTCGCCATTTGTCGCTATTAACAACTATGCTTAACGGAGAAAAATGGATGGAGTTAACGAGCTGGATGAAAATGGCGAGATTTCAAACCTTTTGGATCCAGATGCGGAAAAACAAACCTTTGGACGAAAGTCGCAAAACTGGCCAAACCTCAGGGACTAAAATGGCACTTCACTCTATTATTTAAAAGAAAGTAATGGTAGTTAACTTCTTAACCATAGCCAGAGCTATGGTAAGCAAAACCCAAATTCTAATCTTTTTTGGTTTTACCAGTTTGATCCGTTGATAAAACATAACCCGAGTCTACCCATCATAATAAGTAAAGAGTTAAATGCTTGGTTGGTCCCTGTGGTTTGCAAAAATTGCAGACTTGGTCCCAATGGTTTAATAATTACACGCGTGGTCCATGTGGTTTTCAAAAATGCACTCGGTTGGTCCCCAGCCCTAACATCAGTTAAATTTCTCAGTTAAGTCCATGTTAAATGACCAAAATACCCTTGCCTATTTACCCTCTTTATATACCCTTGCCTATTTACTCTCTCTCTCTCTCTCTAAAAATCATCTTCTCAAATCATTTCAATCATCAATGGATTTCATCAGTTCATCATCTACACAGAAACCCTAGAAATCATCTTCTCAAATCATTTCAATCATCAATGGATTTCATCATCAGTCATCGCAACTGAAGTCACCGGAGAAGAAGATAGATGATAGATCTAGGCTCTTTCTTCGACGAGATCGCTGCTGAACTCGAGGAACAGAGCTCGAACCCTCACCTTCCCCTCTGTGATGAAGATAAACAACCGGACACCGAACAGAGCCGGCGTATGGCGGCGGAACGACGGGGAGGCAAAATGATGGGGAGGAGAGAGAAAGCGGAGGAGCGACGGGGAGGCAAAATGATGGGGAGGAGAGAGAAAGCGGAGGAGCGAGAGAGGAGGACCGGCGGCGGTGGTTACCGCTCGTCTTCACCGGCGCCGTTTAACCGGTGACGAGACCTCCGACGACGTCAGACAGCCCCCCCCCCCCCTTTCTGACTAACAACGGATCACCACCACCACTGTTCAATGGTGGTGCGGCGACACGAAACAGAAGAGAGATAGTGGAAAGTTGAGGGTGAGAGAGGCTGCGACAGCAGCAGCCGCTGGCGTCGATGACGATGGTGGTGGTCGTACCTAATTTCTCCGGTAAGTGATTGGCCTGAAACCTTGTATTACGACTTAGATCAATTTCATTTCAGTTCTGTTTTGACTCACTTTCCGGTTCATATTTGGGTTTTAAGAGGTTGATTGGGTCGATTTGAAAGAGGGATGTGAGCTCAGAGACTTTGAGCAGGGTTCGATTGTTGATTTGGGGGTTATGAATCTTTGAAAGAGGGATGTGAGCTCGGAGACTTTGAGCAGGTTGATTGGGTCGATTTGAAAGAGGGATGTGAGCTCGGAGACTTTGAGCAGACTTTGAGCAGGGTTCGATTGTTGATTGTTGATTGAGCAGGGAAGGTGGTGGTGGTGGATGTTCAGTGGTGGTGAAGGTGAGATGGTGGTGGGTGTTCGGTGGTGGTGCAGGAGAGATGGTGGTGGTGGTTTAGGGTAGGAGGCAGGAGATATATTGTTCTAAGGGTAATATAGTCATTTCACACATAGTTAACTGAGAAATTTAACTGATGTTAGGGCTAGGGACCAACCGAGTGCATTTTTGAAAACCACAGGGACCACGCGTGTAATTAGTAAACCATTGGGACCAAGTCTGCAATTTTTGCAAACCACAGGGACCAACCAAGCATTTAACTCATAAGTAAATGGGTTGAAATTTATCATTCGGGTTGATAAATTCATATATAAGCTGAAAGTTGTAGTTTTTATGTATTTGTTAATATGGAGTATGCTTTTGATTAACTTATTGCAGTGTTAGTGATTTACATGCTTTTGAACGGCTTTTGGTGGATCAACCTAATATCCCCAAAGAAGAAGGTAAAAATATAGTGTTTGAAAGAATAATGTTGATTTACCGCTAATCGTTTGGGATTGCATTTTAAAACAAATTATCTGTTTATTGTGTTTTGTCACAACAATTAGTTGTTTTTGGGTGTTTTTGGAACTGCATATTAAAATCATTTGAGTAAAATAAGTTGTTATGAATAAGCATTTTGATGCATCTTATTCCAAACTGATTATTTCAAAAAGCAATAAACGGATATGACGTCATATTTACGTCTTTGATTTTTGTTCGTGCAGTGCAATCCATATATGACGTCATATTTGCTGAAGAAATCTGTTGATGGATCGAGTTATTACTTTTAGATGTCGGATGTCATATTTTATCATCTCTCTCATTTTTTAAATCCACAAACATGGTCGGATGTCACTCGTATAAGAATATATGTGTTACGCCAATGCGATGGCACCGTAAGTTCATCCAACTCTCAATCAGACAATACTATGATGACTGAAAATCCTAGAGAAGTGAAAAAAGTACTTCGGGTATTTTGAAGTTTTGAATCAAAAGTATTCAAATAAATGTTGAATCAAATTACGTTTATGTTTAATTTATTTGTTCGTGTTCTTGAATTGATCAAGTGTAAATTTTTGTAAGGAATTTTGAAATTCACCTAAGTTAGAAATTTTGTAATGCGTTTAACCTTATATATCCAAAGATTTAAATTATTATTGTGATGATATTCTTTATTTTCTTTCATGTCAACACATTAAGATTAGCAAATGCAGGTGAATCCAATTTGACTCGGTACATTTCAGCCTGACTGAACCCACACTGACCCTTTTCCTAGACCCGCCCATCTTGCCACCTCTCATGTCCATGAGCTAATACACCATGTATGTATCTGAACTTGTGACACTCACATGCATAACTTGTTGTTTGATGGGCTGATCGGGTAACGGGTCAAAACTAGTTTTTTTTGTTTGTTTGTTACTCTCTCCAAAAGGTATATTTTTCTTTATTAAATACTGGCATTACAAATATGGTTACAGGAATCTTTTATTTAAGCAATAATCTAATTGTTTAGTAAGAAAGTGATTATGAAGATAGATTCATTTTCAAACTTGAATTCGCTACGATTTCACAAGTTTTTTTGGTTACACATTACTAAAAATATAAATCAAAACCAACACATGATCAGTTATTGTCATCATACAAACTGCCACCAACTTCGATTAACGCCGCTATGACCGTGTGGGTGGTGCGGCCAACATTTCCAACAGCCATATGCATTACCATTTGTGTGTACTACCTTTTCTGATTCAACAGTTCCATCTCCTGCGTATATATAAACCATATTTTAGGAATACATACATATGTAAGCATTTCAGCAATTACAATGCCAAGATGTTACCTGTTTGTTTATGAATCTTGGGTTGGATTGTTGTTTGATGGGTCATTCTTCTGGCAGAAGAAACGATGACAAGTGTATAGAGAACCACCAACAACAAAGTAATTGGACCAATAGACTTCATTTTCTAATATGAGTTTTGATCTTGATGCTTCAGATACACATATGTATATATAGACTTCAAATGAAGTTGTAAGATAATATTACCTCCGACCCAAATGGGCAAAAGGCCAAACAACAAACAACACCCCGACCCAAACGGACAAAGGGCAGACAATTACAACATATACAACGGATATTTACACCAATCCACCCATTTAATATATTTACTAGACAATCTATTCTTAGCCCACCCAAAACCCCTCGATTTAACCTCCCCTAAAATATCATGAGGACTTCGTCTAATATGTTGGAACACCATTTCATTTCTTCCTTTCCAAATACACCAACACGTGATAAACACCAAACCTTGGATGAGAGTCTTAGCTTTCTTACTTAGTTGCGTGAACTTGTGAATCTCCATAATGTCTTTGAAATCGAAGGCATAAATCTGAAGCAAGTTACACCAAGCACTGAGTGCCGACCAAACCATATCCACCAACGAACAAGCAGTAAATAAATGCTCTATCGTTTCCTAAAACTCTTCGCAAAGAGGGCACATAACCAAAGTAATATTCACATTCCTTCTTCTTAAATTAACTCTCGTAGCAAGTCTATCCAAATTACCTCTCCACACCATAATATTGCATTTGAGAGGCACCCATTTACACCATTCGAAGTTAGGGGGATGGTCGTCATCTCTGTCCTCAATTAAAGCCAATTTGACAGCCTTCACCGAAAAACCTTCCTGATTGCCGTTTTTCCACTTCCATAAATCCTTATTATTATTAAGCGAAATCCTATTAAGGATCTCATGACATTCCTGCCACTCCTTAAGCTCCACTTCCGACTCCGGCTGTCTAGACCAATTCCACGTAAATCTGCCATTTCCTTGATTCACTAACCTTCTTTCCGCTACCCTGCATAATTTAGACAATTCCAAACCGAACAAATGTGGCCATCTTTCTACGAAAGGCGAATCGCCCGTCCAAGTGTCTAACCATAAACGAATATCCTCCCCGTTCCCAACCTTACCTAAGATCAGATTATTTAAACTCTTCCCGTTAAGTCTCAAGTTGGATATCGAATTCACAATATTTTTCCAACATCCCCTAATGTTACCATTTAGCGGAAGGAAACTCCTTTGATTGTTTTTACCATGGCAAGCTTCCACCACATTTCTCCATAAATTTTGATTATCAACCCTGTATCTCCATCCCCATTTAAAAAGAATAGCCAAATTAATCTCTTTAAGTCTGTTTATACCCAAGCCTCCTTTAGATTTAGGCCACGTTAGAATCTTGATAATTCCAACCGGGTCCTTATATAACGAAAAGTAATATACCGGGAGACTTTCCAACACGGAATTAATCAAAGTAAGTCTCCCCCCTATCGAAATAGTTTTAGCTTTCCAAACCGACAGTCTTTTATCAAACACCTCGATAAGCGGATTCCAATTATTGATTCTGTTCATATTAGCCCCCACCGTAATTCCCAAATAAGATAGCGGAATTTTATCAGAATTACACCCCACCGCCATAGCCATATCCCTTATCTCCCAATCTTCCACTCCCAACCCGAATATATAAGATTTATAGAGGTTAATTTTAAGACCCGAACACAGATAAAAAACTCTCAAACATCTCGCCACATTTAACACATTATCCCTATCCCACTCCCCCAATAGAAGAGCATCATCCGCATAAAACAGATGCGATATTTTCGGACCATTATTAGGCGTTTGAATTCCTTTGAATAATCCTTCGACCCCCGTTTTACAGAAAATGCTAGATAAAGCCTCCATAAACGGGTCTCCTTGTCTAACCCCTTTGGAACAACTAAATTCAAAAGTAGGAGACCCGTTCACAAGCACCGAGGACCTAGTAGAAACTAGCACCCCTTCGACCCATTTACACCATAACCCAGTAAAACCCATTTGTCCCATAATGTCTAAAAGAAACTTCCAATTAACGTTATCATATGCCTTTTCAAAATCAATTTTAAACAGGAAAGCTTTTTTATTCTCTTTTTTCATCTAAACTATAAGTTCGTTTAACATTAAAGGGAAATCGAGAATGTACCTTCCTTTAAGAAAAGTCGTATGTTTTCCGAAATGATGCCTCCAATCACCTTCTTTAACCGATTAGCTGAGATCTTGGATATATTTTTGCTAATCACCCCAATTAAGTTTATCGGTCTATAATCTTTTAGCACTACCGGATCCTTGCTTTTCGGTATAAGAGTAATGAAGGACGAAGTACTTCCCTTCGCGATCGACCCTTTTTTGTAAAAGGAAGCAAGAAGATCAGAAAAATCTTTCTCAAATAAGTGCCAATACCTTTTGATGAATTTGAAGTTGAAACCATCTGGCCCAGGAGCTTTATCCGAACCACACTCGAAAACAACAACCTTAATCTCTTCCTTTGTGAACGTAACCACCAAAGAATCCGCATCCTCCTCTGATAACCGCTTTATATTATGGCACTTAAGCTTCGGTCTATCCTTAATTTTTTCCCTGAAAGCCTCTTTGTAGAATCCCATAATCTCCTTTTTGGTTAAGGAAGGTTTTGTTGTCCAAACTCCATTTATCATAAGCCCCAGAATATTGTTAATAGCACGCCTACTATTGATATATCCATGAAAGAAAGCCGAGTTTTCATCTCCTTCCAAATCCCATCTTATCCTAGCTCTTTGTTTAAGGTCTTTAATTTTGAACCCTTCCAGCTCCTTTAACTCATTCAGACATTCCGATTTGATCCATTCCTCCTCTTCAGACAAATCTCTAACCTCTAAAATTCATCCAGACTTTCAAGATCAGCTCTTAGATTCCTTTCCATTTCCCCTTCCTTGGATAAAACCTCCTTTCTCCATTTTTTCAACACCTCCTTGATCACCTTAAATTTCTGCGTTAAAACAATGTCGGCCTCCCCACCACCATGAAAATTATCAATCGCCTTAATAACCACTTCATCAAAATCCCTTCTCTCCAACCAGGAGTTGAAAAGTCTAAAAGGTTTGGGCCCAAAATTTTTATCCGCACAAGTCAATACAATAGGACAATGGTCCGAATGAACCCTAGGCAAAGCCCGGAGGCACGCCACCGGCCACTCAGAGAAAAAATCTTGGCACACCAAAATCCTGTCAATTTTGCTTTGCTTGTTTCCGTTATCATTATGATACGTGAATTTCCTCCCTTTCATTTCGTATTCTCTCAAACCATTTTCAAAAATAAAACAATTAAAATTTGAAGCGCATTTTTTTTGTTGAAAAACGAGTTTCTTCTTTCCTCCAAATAACGAACCGCATTGAAGTCCCCCATAATCACCCACCACCCTAGAGAACTACCCACCCTCCCCCCCCCCCGATTTCATCCCAAAGAGCCTTTTTCTGGGGGACTTTGTGGGGCATACACATTAACAATGTTAACAGCTTTGTTACTCCCCTTTAAAATACCCATATACAATGAAAAATTGGAATGTTTAACAAAATTATGTACCTTGAAAATGCTAGGATCCCACATGCTAACTGTAACACCTGTGCCTTCCCGGCTGTCAAACAAATGTCAAACCAATGAAATATTGTATTTCATACTTGGGATTTGTAAAAATATGTGTATTGTTTACACATATCAACTCTTGTTCAATTTCAAGCTTTAAATCGCTTTCTGGAAGGTTATACGCGCACTGATGCGTAAATATAACCAGTTTAATGCAACGAACACTCCGAAATATTGAAATAGGCTTAACATACCTTAAATAACCTTTACATAACTTAGATATAAGTTTTGGAAGGTTTGGTGTGGTGAAATCAAAGTTTAATCGCTTACAGGGACTAAAGTTGACAAACTGCGAAAGTATGCCAATTTGAACTGTAACAGACATTCCGGAACATGACCATAAGTTAAACATACCATATATATCCTTTATATAGCTTAGAAATAGGCTTTGATGGGTTCGGTGTGCTAAAATAAACTTTTGTGTCATTCAGGGACTAAAAGTGTCAAAAAGTGCACAAGTTTGCATTTTCGCGCATAACTTACGTTCTGAATACATCTGGACATCCAAAAATTTATGAAAGCATGACTACATTATATTTTAGTGTTCGCCTTAAGAAAAATCCTTTCGTTGCGTCATTTGGATCGTTTTTCGCGCTTGTGCGCATTTCGTCGTAATTAAGCGAACATCGCGTTCGTACGGCCAAACGAACCAACATCAGACATATTTTTGAACATGTTTCATGTCCACAATGTTTAGGCAACATTTTAGGGCCTTAAAGTTGGCTTTACGGGCCTTAGAAGTGCCGGAAATGGGCTGAATACACAACAGGGACCAAAACTGTAATTATGCTGATCTGTGCAGGCCAGGCGGCCCGCCTCAGATTCTGTTAATTCCCACGCGGGCCGCGTCCGCCTTCTGGACCAGATTAACTGCATTAACAGCTGTTTGCAGCTGTTTTAACCACAACCACACACTCACCACTTGCCTAATCAGCTGATAAGGATGGTTTTTAGCCACCATGAGTTTCCGACAAGTGTACGCCTCGGATCATGGCACGTTTTCCATGAAACGATCTTAACGGTTACCCGAAAACTATAAATACCCCATCACCCCAACCTCATTTCTTACAAGAATTCTGATTTGAGAGCTCTAAGTTGAAACCATTGTTTCATACCTGAGTTCTTGGATCGGGATTAGCATTCGGGGACCCTTCGTAAGTATTCTTTCGTTCTTTTCCTTATTTTATTGCTTTTCGAGTCAGAAAGTCAAACTTTGTTTGACTTTCAGCGTTGACCAGTAATGGTCAATGCGAAGTTCGTTTGAACTTCGCAACGTGAGTGTAATCACGTTGGTTATAGTCCCTTGGGGCTATGCCTACTGATTACCACGTTGTCTAGGGTCGTAGGGTAAGCGATCTAATGAATCGCTTATACCTTCGAACCCGACCCATTTGGTCGATCATTAGGATCCGACCAAACACATTAGGTGACCATAGTAGGTAGGGAATAACCTTCCGAGGTTATACCTTATGGTCACATCGTTTGAGTAGTTGTATGATAAGTAGTTTATATGCCTTAGGTAAATTACCAGAATACCCTTTTCATGTATAATTGGTAATTAAGCATATGTAACCTAAACTTTTGTCACATAACTGATTATGTAACATGTTTAGGCATATAACACTTGTCATAGGACTAGTTAGGCGATCCAAACGCGTTTCACGCGCACGACGCGTTAAAGTAGCATAAGCTTCCTAAACGGGTCGTAATGGGTCATAAACACTTAGGTTAAGTTTCATTTAGTATATAGGCTTTGTTAAACCAAATGACACGAGTCTCTACACTCGTTTGGTTTACAAACCCTAATGCTACCCAATCTTCCGATCTAGGTCCGGTTAATTAACATAGTTACCTATATTAGGTGCCGTTTGATATCCGCGATCTCTAGCATTGTTTGGTTGTTACTCAAGGACTTCTGAGCAATCTCAAGTGAGTACATAGACCCCTCTTTTACTGTTTTCCAAACTGTTTTGGGGTGGAACACATGTGCCTACTTGTTACTTTCGTGCTTTCCTGTTTTCACATCATATACTTGCTATGTTCATTAGTACATTTATAGTACATGATTTCATGGTGTTATATGCTTTGTATGATGACTTTGCATACTTAGTACATTGTTTTACATGACTTTTCTACTTTGTATGATGACTTTGCATACTTAGTACATTGTTTTATACTGCATCTCTGTTGCATATGTTCCAGTAACATATGGACACATTGTTTTACAGCTCTACCCTGTATGTTTACTCTAGCATACTAGGTACATTATCTTCATAAAACATGCTTACATTTTGGTATGACATTTGGTTTGTTTAAACTATACTATACATTCATTAACACCGATCATGCCGTTCGTTAGTAGGTAGTGGTACCATAGGACTTGACAAATCCCGTTCCGGACATCCCAGGGAAAGGGGATGAAAGGAATGACCGAATCCGAATACATATTCTCTTGATAACTCACTTTTACATAGTTATCCGTCTGTCTCAAGGCTTGGATGTATGAATTTTCACAATACCGCATAAATGTTCATATTCAGTATAGCATGCATATATCTTACAAAACATAACTTTGATTTAAACCAAGTTTTACTTCAATACTTTGTTTTGTACATTTTTACTTATGGTTTAAGTAGTCTAAATTTTACTTACCATACATATCATTTTGGTTATACATTACTTGACTACTTTTGGACTATAGACATTTGACATGGATATTTGACATAGACATTTGACATGGATATTTGACATAGACATTTTGATATGATTTACATCTTGACATGAACACTTTGACATATTACCCAATACATTTGACAATTAATTTAAACATAGACTTCTTACATTGATTGGTTTGGTTTGATTAAGTGATTAAGTAACGATACGTGTGTAATATGATACAAGCATGGTGGATACGCCGCTGGTACTTCCTATATATAAGTGTTTGTATGGTATTACATATCATAGCGTTATTTGAATCATTTCAGTTTGAGACATAGAACATTTTATACAAATAACATACTTTTCACAAGACATTGATTTATAAACATCTTATCTTATGCAAACATATTTTACTTGGTTATTCATTTAACCTTACATTTATTTATACTTATCATCTGAACTCATTGTTTTTCAAATGATTTACAAAGCAAAGCAAACTAAAAGGTTCATGACTAAACATTTTCTCAAAACATAAGTCATGAAACCTATTTTCACAAAACCTATGTATCTCACAGGCATTTTTATGCTGACGTACCTATTTTCACATGTGTTTTTCAGGAGCTGTTGCATAAGATGATCAAGATACACATAGGCAGACTTGGGCTTTAGTGACAATAAAAGATACAAGACTAGTTAGTTATGTTGTATTTCTTTGTTTGTTAAGACATTGTAACACTTTTAATCAATAAAGCGAAACTTTAATTTCCATGGTTGTGAAACATTAATTCTGTTACAACACTCCCCGATGTTTCCGCCACGTTTTGTATGTTCTACGTGGTCGGGGTGTGACACTAACGACCCCTCCAGATCTACCGATTAACGGCACGTGATCCATCTCAAATTTACTAGCTCCACAAAATTTCTCAAATTCTATACCAAAAATGTCACTGAATTGAATTTCCTGCAAAGCCACAAAATCAATCCCATTATCTCTTTTAACTCCCTAATCCATCCTGCTTTATTTTTAACCCCCTCCCCAAGACCCCTAACGTTCAACGAGAGAAAATTCATTTTGACACTTTTTGAATCCCTTCATCCCTTATCGCCTTTCTGATCAATTGTTCGTGATATTGAAGATTAACTCCCACCACACCCCCATGAATATAGTAGCTTGTGTCTCTACAAAAATATTATCTTCTTCCTCACTTGGTTTTGTGTTTAAATCTTCTATCCCATTGTTTTTTCTCTCCCCCCACATCTCTATCTCAAAGACTCCATTATTCCCATTGAAATTTTCCTCGTTTACCTCATGTTCTTCGCTAGAGCTACCCTCGTCAATAATACCAATTGTTTCATTCAAGTCAAAAGGATCACTTTGTCTTGATCGTTTTCTGGCCCTTACGAACCCACTATCCTCTTCCACATAAACTTTGCCAACCTTAGGTTTCCTTATTATGATTATTATTGATGTATTGCAAAATACATCTTTTATTCGTGTACAGTTTGTATAGTTTTCGTTATATTTAGTTTTGTTTTTCGTTAGAATATGCATACTATTGATAAAAATCGTGTTTCGCAGGTCTTGATGTTTAAATATGCGAGAAACCGAGTAAAACGAGTTAAAATATCGAAAAGTCAAGTCTTGGAGCATGTTGGAAAGGTCGAGGAGTTGAAATAGAGTTAAAGAGCTGAAAAATCACTCTCTGGCACCCCACCACCCACTAAGCAAGTCTGTGGCACCCGTCGAGAGACTGAAGGTAGTACATGAGAAAAAAAACAAGGTGGCACCCCGCCAGAAGGCTGTAGCTGCCAATTTATGCGAATTTAAGAAGGGTTTGTTATGGAAAGTCATATATAATCATCTTAAACTTGGAAAAAACCCTAGTGTCGATTTGGGGACTTCTTGGGGCAATTGTTGAGCATTCTTGGAGCACTTTTGGAGTTCTCGAAGCATAGGAATCATCGATACGAGTTCGGGGAAGAAGACTTGAAGATTTAATCGGGTTTTCTAGTTCTTTATTCTTAACTTTTCTTACGAAACTTGTTATGATGAATTCTTGTTTAGACTTCTTTGGATTGTTTTCACGTTTTAGTATGCTTGGCTAAATTTATAAACCACCTAGACTTGATGAATGGATTAATATAAAGTTTTTACCGTTTTTGTTAATTGTATGATTATTATGGATTGATTGTGTTTAGTAAGAGGTTTGATTTAATGATTTGATGTATATGCATGCTTTGAGTTGGTTTATTCTTATTATTTGCTTCATATGATTCTTAGTGACGGTCTATATCACAACATAGAGTCATATTAGGGTTTAGGATTTCGGTGAGTGTCTATATCACATAAGAAAACCTTAACTCTTTAGGGAGAATTGCGCAATAACCCCTAGAAGTAATTGGTAATAATTTGCTAAGTCTTAGTGTTCTACTAGTCCTAATACCTGGAAAGTGAGGGGCTATTGGTAGGTCTTACCCGACGAATTGCTTTAGATAGTCCTTGGAAAAGGTCATGTCTTGGTTTACCTGTCGGTTTTATTAGTCTATCAAGTCAAATTAATTACTTCAAACTACCCTAGATCTATGATTGGAAAAGAGTAGGCCAACATTAGGGTACTTACACAATAATTAGACAACTGGAAAGGCGTCTAATAACCGGTAGGATTAACGGCCTAGGTAGTTCCACAAGTTTCTCCTTGAGAAGGGTCGAGGGGCTTAGTTGGTTCTTAATAGGTTTAGTACTTTAAGATCCCGGTTCCATAATTCATGCATTTAAGTTAATCGGTAATCTCTTAAAAACAATCCAGGATTCTTGTCTAGGTGGTCTCGTTCTCATATAAGGAAAGTCCTCAGTCTTCGTTCGTCTTTAATCTAGCTTTTGTCAACTTAGTAGTTTAATATAGATTTCCTTAGTTTTCCGTAACCCCCCCCACCAAAACAATTAAACAAGTTAAGTCGTGTCTGTCAGTGTCTATTAAAGTCTAGTTTACATGATTTATAGAGTCTCGTGGTTCGATATCCGGACTTCCTAGGGTTATACTACATTGATCGGTACACTTGCCGATTGTGTGGTTTTAGGTTGAGTCTAGAATTAAAGCTTTTTAGTGTCTAGCTTAGAAAGTCTAATATAGTTAATTTTTATAGTCTGTTTAGCACACATCAAGTTTTTGGCGCCGTTGCCGGGGACTCTTGGCAATCGCGTTCATTAGCTTTGATAGACTTCATTGACAAATACGTGCTACGTGTTTATTTTGTTTTGTGTCTTTAATTTTCATCTTGAGTCTTAGTAACTAGTGTCTGTTTGCTTTTCTTGTGTTCAGGTTTTTGCTTCTAGTGGATGCCACATCTGCGCTCGCACGGACCGCCACCACCAGTCAAGGAGTCATCATCTCAATTGGGCCAAGGCCCACAGGTTAGTTCTTCATCCTCTTCTCGTTTCCCCAATTTCGATTCCACCCCATTACCCACCCCACCTCCTACACCACCACCTTCGCCAAACCATTCACCTAAAACTTCACCTAAGGTTTCCCCACCCGATAGTCCTACTCTAGCACCTCTAGCGTCCCAGAAAACATAGAACAAATGGCCAATCCTAGGCAAACCGTCCATCAGCAAGCCACCTAGAATTTCACCGGTCTTGCTTCACCCATCACCGTTCCACCCATAGTTAATGAAAATTCATGGCAGATTCCATCTTATGCCATGCAGGCTATAACCAATAGTATCCAATTCCATGGCCGAGACGATGAGGACGCCCCGGCCCACATAAACCGTTTCTCTCGTATGCTAGCTACCTTTAGCCTTCACGATGCCCCTAACGATGCCACTTACTTACAGCTTTTCCCGTTTTCACTATCTGGCCGTGCGGCTACCTGGTTGGATTCTCAACCGGCCGGTACCTTTACCACTTGGGCGGGGCTTCGTCAAGCCTTTTTGAACAAGTATTTCCCGCACACTAAAGCCTCACGTCTTAGAGACCAAATCCACTCCTTTCGCATGGAGCCCGACGAGCCTTATTACCTTGCTTGGGAGCGTTTCCAAAACCTTTGTGCTCGTTGCTCCCAGCATGGTCTTTCCGATTGGGCTTTATGTGAGAAATTCTATAACGGTCTCACCCAAGAGACTCGTGATCGTTTCGATACTAATGCGGGGGGGCATATGATGGGTATTCTTACTGTTGCTGAGTGTTTAGAACGTTTTGAGGCATTTGCTCAGTCTCAATCCCAATCACGATCCGATCAGCGGTATCAAAGTGGTAATTCTAATACCACTACTAGTGCACCCGCCCGAGGGGTGAACCATGTCACCATGGATCCTAGTTTAGCCGCTGTCTTGGAAAACATGTCTAGGGAACTTAAAGAAATTAAGGCTAAGGTAGACAAATGTGAGTATTGTCGTGGGGGTCACGACACGAGTGCGTGTCCATTGCTTGTTGGTGAGGAACAGGTTGATTTTGTAGGGGGAGGGTTTGGTAGAGGTCAACCTAGCGGGTTTGGTAATAATAATAATTTTGGGTCGGGTTGGCGAAATAATAATAATAATAGTAACTTTAATAATAATAATAATAATAATAATAATAATAATAATAATAATTTTCGCTCAAATGAACCTCCTGGTTTTCAAATAGCTCAAAATTCAAATAGGGGTCAAGGTTCATTCTTTGGTGGGGGTTCAAATGGGGGGTCAAGTAGTTATGATCTAGGTGGTAGTCTAGAAAGAATGGAAGCAATGATGAGTCAATTAATTGTTAAGGACCAAACCACCCAAAAGAAACTTAGCGAACATGACCTTATGCTTAAGAATCACCAAGCTGCTTTCCAAAACCTTCAAAGGGTTGTAGGTGATATGTCTAGGAAGTTAGAGGAGAGATTACCCGGTCAGTTTGCGGGTAACACCCAACCTAACCCGAATGCTCATGTAAAGGCCATTACCACTCGTAGTGGCAAAATAGTAGGGGACCATAGTGTTGAAGAGAGAGTAGTCGATGAGGATGGGGATATTGTAGACAAAGAGATAGAGATGGAGGCTCCCGGCAAAGTGCAAAAGAGGCTAGTCCCAACAAGTACCGCACAGCCCGGTGAGTCTCAAAGTGAGAAGAAAGTTGAGAAAACGCCTATAGACGTTAGACCTTCACCTTTAGTAAACCATTCGTATATCCCGTTTCCCTCACGTCTTAAGAACCAAAAATACTCAAGGGAATACGGGTAATTTTTAGACATCTTCAAGCAATTGAAGATTAATCTTCCGTTTATCGAGGCACTCCAATCGATGCCTAAATACGCGAAATTCTTGAAAGATCTTCTTAGGAATAAAGAGAAGTTAGGAGAGTTGTCGAATGTCCCATTGCATGGAGGGTGTTCGGCCGTTGTGTTAAATAAGCTTCCTGAAAAACTTACCGATCCCGGTGTGTTCACTATTCCTTGTCTTTTCGGTAGTAACACCAATACTAAAGCCTTAGCTGACCTAGGTGCTAGCATCAATTTGATGCCCTTTTCTCTTTACGAGAAGCTAGACTTAGGTGAGCTTTCACCTACCCGAATGACATTGTCCTTAGCTGATAGGTACGTGAAACACCCGAGGGGCATAGTTGAGAATTTGCTTGTTAAGGTTGACAAGTTCGTTTTTTCGGCCGATTTCGTCATTCTCGATATGGAAGCCGATGAAAACGTACCATTAATTTTAGGACGCCCGTTCTTGAACATCGCTAAAGCTCTCATAGATGTCTTTTTAGGCACCATCACACTTAGAGCGGGCGAGGAATCGGTAGTTTTTAAGGTTATTAATTCGAGAGGGTCAAGTGATACAGTGGAGGCGGTATCGTTAGTAGGGGAGTGTGAGAAGGATGAGAGAGATGAGGAGAAGGTGGTGAGTGGTCCGAGTCTAGAAAAAGTAATAGGACTCAAGTGTGGGGACCCACCTGATAGGAGAGTGGAGGAATTAGAAGCGAGAATGGTGCGTTTAGAATCTAAGCTAGAGATACTAAGCAAAGCTCAGTTTGGGGGTAGATTTCGATATGACGAGTCTAGATTCAAACCGCCAGATGAGGAGTTGAGAGGTTATGAGAGAGATAAGGGTGTTTGGGTTGATTCGGGCAATAAGTATAATGGTACTACAGCCCGTGAGTGTATGTTTGGAGGTGAGCTGCACCTCTATGATCCCCCATAAGTATGTGAGAAGTTGTTACTCATTTGTAGAGTCTGTACCGTTTGTATCTTAGTTATTTATTTATTTATTTATTTTTTTCGTAATTTTTAGTAGCTAACGGTCGTTTTTGGGTAGTTTTTCGGTTCTTTGTTTGTGTTTTGCGTCATTTGCAGGAGTACATTACCGAGGATTTGCAGGAAATTGCGAGAGAAATTAAGGTTCCAGGATGTCAGGTGAAGGTTCCTCGTCAGGCACCAAACGCATGCGAGGTGCTTCCACGAGATCTCAGGGGGCTGCTTAGGAGTAGCCGGCTGATTTACCACTGAGAGTGGTCAGTTATCGTGGAGCAGGGTTTGAGATGAGGAGTAGATGGTGTGGTTTGAGGATGATGCAGCAGTGATTGAGCATATCTTTTTGTTATATTTTTCTTTTATGCTGTTTTCATCATATCTTGGTCTGTACTAATATTTTAAACAGGTTGGATGGGTTTTGGGGTTGGTTGATACACTTGTGGATGGTTGTTGAACGTGATATTACATATTATCTTTTGCTAGTGTTTGGTGTTTGCTTGATTAGGTTTGATTGTAGTAGCTGCTTTCGTTCGCGTGTCCGAGGTTAGGAGTTGTTTGCTGAGCGCGTATCGAATTGGAGGGCTTATGTGGAAACGACTGGCACTTTGACAGTCTCACATACTCAGCTAAGTCGTTTCCCTTTTTTGTTGTTGTATATTTTTATTTATTTCGTTTGCAGTTTTTTTTTAGGTAGTTGTTGAGTCGTATTTTCGTTCTTGCATTAGGGACAATGCAATCTCTAAGTGTGGGGATGGGATACTTGTAAATAATCGAGTCTTAAAAATTAAAAAATACAAAAAAATTAGAAATTTTGAAAAATCCAAAAAAATTGAAAAAATCAGAAAAATGTCTTTCGAATAAAAAAGAAGTTTGCAATTAAAGCAGAAAATGATAGAAAAGATGAATTTTTGCTCTGGTTGGAATAATAATAATATGAGATTATAATAAATCGAGCTTGCGTCTAGTTAGGGATATGTGGATAGACCCGGGTTTGGTTTTAAGTCCCTTTGAGTTAATATACCTTAATTGTCGGTCTGCTAGTGGGTTTTCATCTGGGAGATATGGGAAATTAAAACTGGCGATAATAGTATAAGGGGCACCGTTATAAGTTAAAACTGTTAGAGTTTGTGATCATGCGAAAAAAAAAAAAAAAAAAGTGAGCTAGAAACTAAATGAAAGTAATGCATTCCTATGTAGTCTGAGCTAGGGATAGCGACTCTACAGCAAGATTACCGCTAGGGTGTGTGAAATCGACCGTGCAAAGAAAAGAAAAAAAAAGTACAGAAGCCTAAGTAATCCGAGTTGGGGATAGCGACTCTACAGCCGGATTACCTCTTGGTTAGGGAAAGCATCGTCTACGCTCATGAAAGGAAAAAAAAAGCGAAAAAAATGGAAAAAGAAAAAATCTGATTGTAAACTCTCTTGGTTTTGATATAAGACGGTTGGGAATTGGTCCAGTGATCGTTCCTTTAGTCCTATAAGCCTGAGGCGGGAGTAGGTGGACTGTAGATTCTAGCGTTAGGCCCTAGGTAGATCGACCGCACTTAAATTAAAATCACATGATAAGGGCTTAGGACCGGACTTGGGTTTAAGGGGACAAGTATATTCGCAATCGCGGCTAACGCAAGTTTTGGTTTTAATAAAATATACATATGCTTTTGACCCGAGTGATTATTTGTCTCTGATTTCGTTGCATAATTCTTTTTCGGGGACGAAAAAAGAGTAAGTGTGGGGATGTTTGATGTATTGCAAAATACATCTTTTATTCGTGTACAGTTTGTATAGTTTTCGTTATATTTAGTTTTGTTTTTCGTTAGAATATGCATACTATTGATAAAAATCGTGTTTCGCAGGTCTTGATGTTTAAATATGCGAGAAACCGAGTAAAACGAGTTAAAATATCGAAAAGTCAAGTCTTGGAGCATGTTGGAAAGGTCGAGGAGTTGAAATAGAGTTAAAGAGCTGAAAAAATCACTCTCTGGCACCCCATCACCCACTAAGCAAGTCTGTGGCACCCGTCGAGAGACTGAAGGTAGTACATGAGAAAAAAAACAAGGTGGCACCCCGCCACCCATTCCTAAGTGGGTGGCGCCCCGCCAGAAGGCTGTAGCTGCCAATTTATGCGAATTTAAGAAGGGTTTGTTATGGAAAGTCATATATAATCATCTTAAACTTGGAAAAAAACCCTAGTGTCGATTTGGGGACTTCTTGGGGCAATTGTTGAGATTTAATCGGGTTTTCTAGTTCTTTATTCTTAACTTTTCTTACGAAACTTGTTATGATGAATTCTTGTTTAGACTTCTTTGGATTGTTTTCACGTTTTAGTATGCTTGGCTAAATTTATAAACCACCTAGACTTGATGAATGGATTAATATAAAGTTTTTACCGTTTTTGTTAATTGTATGATTATTATGGATTGATTGTGTTTAGTAAGAAGTTTGATTTAATGATTTGATGTATATGCATGCTTTGAGTTGGTTTATTGTTATTATTTGCTTCATATGATTCTTAGTGATGGTCTATATCACAACATAGAGTCATATTAGGGTTTAGGATTTCGGTGAGTGTCTATATCACATAAGAAAACCTTAACTCTTTAGGGAGAATTGCGCAATAACCCCTAGAAGTAATTGGTAATAATTTACTAAGTCTTAGTGTTCTACTAGTCCTAATACCTGGAAAGTGAGGGGCTATTGGTAGGTCTTACCCGGCGAATTGCTTTAGATAGTCCTTGGAAAAGGTCATGTCTTGGTTTACCTGTCGGTTTTATTAGTCTATCAAGTCAAATTAATTACTTCAAACTACCCTAGATCTATGATTGGAAAAGAGTAGGTCAACATTAGGGTACTTACACAATAATTAGACAACTGGAAAGGCGTCTAATAACCGGTAGGATTAACGGCCTAGGTAGTTCCACAGGTTTCTCCTTGAGAAGGGTCGAGGGGCTTAGTTGGTTCTTAATAGGTTTAGTACTTTAAGATCCCGGTTCCATAATTCATGCATTTAACTTAATTGGTAATCTCTTAAAAACAATCCAGGATTCTTGTCTAGGTGGTCTCGTTCTCATATAAGGAAAGTCCTCAGTCTTCGTTCGTCTTTAATCTAGCTTTTGTCAACTTAGTAGTTTAATATAGATTTCCTTAGTTTTCCGTAACCCCCCCCCCCCACCAAAACAATTAAACAAGTTAAGTCGTGTCTGTCAGTGTCTATTAAAGTCTAGTTTACGTGATTTATAGAGTCTCGTGGTTCGATATCCGGACTTCCTAGGGTTATATTACATTGATCGGTACACTTGCCGATTGTGTGGTTTTAGGTCGAGTCTAGAATTAAAGCTTTTTAGTGTCTAGCTTAGAGAGTCTAATATAGTTAATTTTTATAGTCTGTTTAGCACACATCAATTATTATTATTATTTTTTTTTACCGCAACGTGTCCCACCAGAACCCAAGTTCACTGAGAAATTCATCTTCTTTGCGGCTGGATCTAAGAAGTCAAAGGAACCCTCCAGATTAATTTTCCTAGCATCCACCTTATCCCCAAATAACCTATCCGAATTCATTGGGAAACAATCCACCAACTGCTCCTTTTCTTGACCACTTCCCAACGTCTGCTTCTTTTTTTGTCCACTCCCCATCAACTTTTTTGTTTAATACCTCCAACTCCCCATCAATATTAATTACATCTTCCTTTTCGAGGCCTGCGTTGTTTCCCAAAACCCCAAAGTCTCCGGCCGTCTGATTCGCACTGTGATTTTGACACTCCGCCGACTGATTCCGGTCGGATATAGGATTCTCCATTTCTGGCGATCCATAACACTCTCCTTCCTCTGGCGTTCCATCGTTGTTTCCCACATTCCCACCGGCGCCGACCGACGGATTCCCTCCGGAGTAGTGTGTCACTATATCCCGCGCCACAGGCGCCTCACCAACCTCCGTCGGGCCTCCTTTTCCGGCGATACCTGTGCCAACATCGGAGTCAACATCAGTTGCCTCCATGAAATCCCATCCGTCACCTTCCTCTGACATACTAGTCTGTTCCTCAACCGAATCGGGTACCCAATCTCCCCCGTTTACCTTCCTCAAGGATTGTGACAACTTCTTCGATCCTATTGACTGAATCCGTCAAGACACTAACACAATCGTAAATTAATAGGTTGTCTTTCGGTTGCCGATGTGATTCATGAATAACCTTACCGAAGCATCTTCCAACCGAATCAAATACTTCGTTACTGGAAAGATGGAGCGGGACACCGTGTATGTTCAACCACGCCAATCTCTCAAACGCCACCGCTTGACCTCTCCAAATTTCCACATTGGTAAACCACCCGCAACCTGCAGCAAAAGCTCTAAAAGTGTCTGCCTCAAACTCTGATTTGAATACCAGAAGAGTACTAAGTCCCCCAAGATACTTAATAGTTGATTCGACAAAACCCGTTTTCTTCATCAACACATTCAGCTTACGTAGAGTCCATAAATCCATAGCCTTTCCGATTATCGCTTTACCGTGAATATCGACGAAAGCTTTAGCAAACTCCGAGACCACAACCTCTTTTGTAATAATACCCATTTGACATTACCAGACACAATTTCAGCAAAAGATTTACCACCGAAACTGAAGGCATCATCTCTAACTCCCTGCTCCTTGAATGTATGTTTCTTGGGTTCCTGTTCCTTCACCTTCCCCATCAAGTTCCGGTTGTCCCTCGAATCTTCCTTCTCCATTACAAATGAACAACTTCTTGTAATTGTGGAAAGTCCAAAATAATCGGAGCTATCTTCAATGAGAGAATCTTACCAACTTTCAATAATTTTGGCATAAATTGGTTGTAACCCATTTGTTTACTGCATGTGGCTTTTTTTTAACGACAAATTTCTTTTATTCCTGTCGTCTGTGAGACTTGAACCCAAGACTCCTCTCCCAAGGTGTTTAAAGGCTTTGTCTTTGCCAATGGACCACCACCCAATTGGTTACAATCTAATTATATGTTGGTATATCAATTTTGCAAAGGATCATTTACAATAGAGTTAATTGAGAAGGGTTTTGGTATGATTTACTAATCTAAGGGCTGAGATTAAGTGGTCCACAAATGTAGAATTCATGTGACTAAAAACAAGGGAAAGAAGTGGGGACAGAGCAAAGTAAGAACATCCTATATATATATATATAGGGTCAGGATTTAGAGAAAATGGTGAAAAGTGTGAGAACAATAAGAATGGTTATGGATCGTCCGATCAAAACAATCTATGGACTAGATTGGCGCGGTGGCGTTTTCGTAAATAACACCAATTCTATTAAGTAGACGCGCTTCATTAAGGGTAAAAGGGTCTTTAGACTTCTCTACCCAAAACGCCAAACTCATGAATAAAACACCATTACGCGCCAAAACACATCCGATATAAACAATATCTCAGACATTCATTAAACACACCGAACCCCAAACGCCATATTTACTACTATATACCATTCATCTTAGAAACACCAAAAAACCCAAACATCAAACACACCAAAATCAAAACGCCATATTTTACTATATACTAATCATCTTAGAAAACGCCAAAAAACCCAAACATCAAAGATCCCAATCCACGTTTCTTTTAGATACACTATTTTCTCAGTCAAACGCCAAAAATGGCAAACATCATTTCTTGTATATTCAATATTGTTCTACGTGAAGTTTCGCAGAATGCATTCTTAGCTGAGGGGTGTGACTCAATAACATTTTGCTGCATGAGATGGACAAATCTTCAAGAAAAAGATGCTGATGTCAGACTTATGTCATTTTTTGTGCTTTGTTCTTGATGAATATTTGAGAAATTCATCTTCTTTGCGGCTGGATCTAAGAAGTCAATGGAACCCTCCCTATTAATTTTCCTAGCATCCACCTTATCCCCAAGTAACCTATCCAAATACTTTGGGAAACAATCCACCAACTGCTCCTTTTCTTGACCACTTTCCAACGTCTGCTTCTTTTTTTTTGTCCACTCCCATCAACTTTTTATTTAATACCTCCAACTCCCCATCAATATTAATTACATCTTCCTTTTCGAGACCTGCGTTGTTTCCCAAGACCCCAAAGTCTCCGGCCGTCTGATTCCCACTGTGATTTTGACACTCCGCCGACTGATTCCGGTCGGATATAGGATTCTCCATTTCTGGCGATCCGTAACACTCTCCTTCCTTTGGCGTTCCATCGTTGTTTCCGACATCACCACCGGCGCCGACCGACGGATTCCCTCCGGAGTAGTGTGTCACTTTATCCGGCGCCACAGGCGTCTCACCAACCTCCGTCGGGCCTCCTTCTCCGGTGATACATGTGCCAACATCGGAGTCAACATCAGCTGCCTCCATGAAATCCCGCCCGTCACCTTCCTCCGACATACTCGTCTGTTCCTCAACCGAATCGGGTACCCAATCTCCCATCTCTTCTTCTACCCAAATCCTGAACCGTTTACCTTCCTCAACGATTGTGACAACTTCTTCGATCCTATTGACCGAATCCGTCAAGACACAAACACAATCGTAAATAAATAGCTCCAACGTTGTGGACTTCTTCCACAGCTCCAACGTTTGTCTTCCAACTGTCTTGAGCGATTCTTCAGGAGGACCAAGCCCATACATCCGTTGGTACCTTGCAAACAAAGAAAATCGTTAGTTGGCGAGTAGGATACCCCCGTAGGATGTTACCAATATCCTGGTTCAATATCCTGGTCGCAGCATCAAACATATAATATCAGGATATGTCTTCGGGATGTAGGTTCGAAATTCCGTCGTCGTCGTCGTCATAATAATAATAATAATCATATCATAATCATAAAAATAAAAAAAAATGCATTATCCTTATAATAATAATATAATAATAAAAGACTATGCTTGAAAAGTTGGTATTGTAATTGAGAGTACATGATTGTTTGTAATTTGCTACGGATCATTAAAATAATAATAATAATAATAATAATAATAATAATAATAATAATAATAATAATAAGGGGAAAGAGAATATGAGGATGTTATACATGTAAGTTATATGTGAAACCATCAAAACCACGGAGTTTTGATTATACCCTCATTTATCTATATATATTAATAAATGAGATGATTTTGGCCATTTGTCTTTGAATGGTGGAGCCATTTTGCTTATGTGGCATCCATTGGTTTAATGAATGTTGATTTTGGGAGGGAATTTGTCTAATTCTCGATACACAAACCAGATTTCACAATACACAAACCAAAATATAAGCTTGGACGCGGGATCCGGATGTTGTCGGGTCGGATTAATGGATCGTTTATATTTCTTTTTTCTCATTCTTCTTTCTCACTACTCATCCACAAACCCTAAAAAACATAGTTGCAGCTCTCTCTCCCTCCTATCGCCACCCCCAAGATCCCTCATCAGTTCCACAAAATCTCACCTACCGACAATCATCTTCTATCACTTTAACATAATGGTGTTCTTGATTCTTAAAAGCATTCGATTGAAATTCTCGACCGAAACCCGCTCCGTCAATACAATGTTGGATCCTATATAACTATTATAACCTGTGTACCATTAGAACTTGGAACCCTAATTTCCAGGTTTTTCCCCTCTGTATTCTCCAAATAACGCTTATTCAGGATTCAATTTGATAGTTTTCCTCAACAAATCCTTAATCAGGTTTGATCAGATTTGATTTTTTAATTGTACGCAATTGATTTTATACAAATTTTGATTCATATTCGAAAACCCTAATTTCCAGATTGCTTTCTGCCGCCTAATTATCCACCCACTGATTTCAGATATGCGTGGAGGATTTGGTGAGTTCTGGTTATTTTATTTCATTAAACTTCCTTTCTCACACAACGATTTGATGTTAGTATTACAGTTTTATCATTTTGTTCAGATTAGGGTTTGTTTTGGTTCAAAATTGTTAAAATTAGAATAAGGTTTCATCTTGATGTAAGTGACAACATGTAATTCAATTATCAATTTAGATTAGGGTTTGTTGTGGTTCATAATTTTTCAGATTACGATTGGTTATTCAGATTTTTAACATTACTGCTTACAAATGATGCAAAACTTTTTAGAGAAAGCATATTATGGTTCCCCTATTACTAATCAATGATTTTTAGATCTCCTGTTGCTTTGTTTTTTTTTGTTCATTGATGCAGTTTGTATATAAGTATATAAGGCTATTGTTGTTCCTATCGTATTGCATCAGACGGACAAACAGACCAAGCTTGCCTGAGAAGAAAGAGCACATCTATTGCGTAGACGTGGATGTAATTTCTTAAATAGTGTTTAGTGAAGAGGAAGCGTGAGCGCAAAAAAGAGGTAAATTTGGTGCTTTTTTGTCTTTTCGTAATGGAATTTGATATTTTCTTAGATCTGAAAAACTTTGATGTTATTATTTTGTTGGTAAATCTATTTTAGTTATTGTTTTGATAATCATTATTATTTAGCTAAATCTACCATGGTTGGATTGCATCCAAATGGGAATCTAAAATTGACTGTTTTTTTCTTTTTAATTCTAGGGTTTTGATGACATCCCAAATTTGATCCATGACCCGGCTGCCAAAAAGGTATGCATTTTCCATTTCGGTTTTATATAAGTTTTTTTTTTAATTTCTACCTATTAAATATTTGATTAAGATTGGGGTGATGATCCTTATATCATCAAAACAAAATAAAAAATAGATAAAACCTTTAACAGTTGGACATTTACTCAAAATGGAAGATGCTTTCATCATTTGGTTTGATTAATTTGTCAATACATGTTCACGTGTGATATTTTGGTGTTGATGCGTTGTTTTGATTTTTGATTTTTTCTTTGTCAACTTAGTTTACAATGAAACCAGAATCATAAACTCTTTTGGCTTAATGGGCCTTGGTCTATCAACCTATGTATATATAAAAAAACAACAGTTGTAGAGTAAGTTAAGAACTTTTTATTCATTTTTTTAATTTCTAAACTTTTTATTGTTCTTTAGCATGATGAACCAAACCAATACTGTCCAAACAACTTCAGTAGTGATACAAGTATCCATTTTTATAGTTGGATCTTGGATTTCGATTTGTACTAACTACTAATTAAACAATGTTGTTTTTGTGATGTTTCTACCCAGCTTCAGAGCAAGTTTCACAGATCCCTCAATTGGTTGATCGAAATAGAGATGGAGACATGGCATGATCTTGCTATAGTTTATATGAAATTAACACAACGGGGTGATATTGGGGCGTGTGTTTTGAAAGCAGAGACTATTGATTACTACTCGGCTTCTCGATCGCATATCACCGGTTTGCTTTTCCTATTTTGGTTTTCTTTTAAAGTTATAGGAATTTCTTTAATGAAGATTGTTTGCTTTGGTTGATTAGAAATTAGTTAAAAAACAGAAACCATTGTTTATAACCTTTTTAAGTTTTGTGTTTTTTCTTTGGTTTGGGAAAATCTGTTGTTGGATTATAATTACGGTTTATAGTTTGATGTTGTAACTTCCATTATTTAGATATGCAAGCACAAAAGGCACCTCACCAAAGATGCTGCACCTGATGTTTGGGATGGATTCGAAGACTTCGCACGTTCACGGTCAAACATTTTTAGTCCAGGTTAGGTTTAACCACCAATGATTTTTTTTTTGTATTTTTATGAAGAAGTTAGTGTATTAAAGTTTTTAAAAGTTGCAATACTAAATTGGTTGATAGAAAGTTGTTATATGGTAATGTGATAAAACAAATTTTATGTTATATTCTAAATTTTGACTTTTTGAGACTTTACTCACCTGTCTTTTTTGGAAGATTTTCTAAAAGTATATTTTGACAATGACAGCCAATGAGCATGGTGTTGCCTGGTGTTGCTAGGTTCAAGTTATCATGAATACTGCGTGATGGTGTAACAACTACTGATTTGGTTTTGACTGTTACCCAAATGTTAAGAAAACATGGTGTTGTAGGTAAATTTGTTGAATTCCATGGTAGGTAAACTTTGTAGTTATTTGCAAGTGCAAGGTAAAAAAAATTAGTTACTGATGTGTCCTTTTGTTTTATTTAGTTAGGTGATGGTGTGGGTAAAATACCACTTGCTGACAGGGCTACTATTGCCAATATGTCGCTTGAGTATGGTGCAACAATGTGGTTCTTCCCAGTGGACGAAGTGATGATACAGTATGTTCATTTTCATTTGTATAGACATGTAAAACGGGTCAATTTGGGTTCCATCAATTGATAACGGACTTTATGAGTAAAAAAACTGGAAAATGATAGCTATCAAATGCTTAAAACCTCATAAAAAGTAAAGATGTTGAAATCATTGTGTTTTACTTCTTCATTCAGGATTAAACACCCCGTTGAGAATTCTCTGAGGGATGCAAAGTTATCTTTCATCGATGAAGTTGTCAATAGCTTAACCTGAAAAGAGACAAACTCTACAGTCAATCCATATGAAGTTATTGCTTTGGGAGCTGTAGTTCAGGTAAAACAATCATTAGCAATACGATTTTATGTTACAACATAAGTAATCTGGTGGTGTCGGATTTAATTATTTTGTTTTTTTAGGCTGGTGTTTTAGCTGGAGATGTGAGTGACATTGTTCTTCTAGACGTGACACCATTATCAATTGGTCTACAAACCCTCGGTGGTGTGAAGACAAAGATCATTCCAAGAAACACAGCTCTACCAACTTTGAAGCCTGAGAATTTCTCTACAGCTGCTGCTAATGGGTAAACAAGTGTTGAAATTATTGTTTTTCAGGGTGTTCGAGAGTTTAACACCTGATATACTAACTGGGTGTTAGTAGATATGCCAGTGTCTGATTCACCATATTTTAGCTTGATCGTTCAGTTCTGTTTTTTGACTTTTATTTTTTTTTCCTAATTTATTATAACTAGCATGATATTAGTACACAGTGACACATTGTATTTCCGAAGTAGCAAGCAAAGGGGAATTGTAAAATGCTTCACTAATATACTTTTTTTTTCAGATCGTGTACTCATTTGGACTCATTCATCAATACAATGCCACTGGTCCACTGATAGAAGATGAAATCGAGAGATGGCGCCCAAAGGTCGTGGGTTGAAGCCGATCGATCTTACCTTGCCACACCTCAATGTATGTATGATACTGTTTCTTTGAATATGTTCTCTATAAGTCTTTGGTTCCTCATATAGAGTTTGTTGTTCTCCCTCCCATGTTTATATAGATGGTCCAATGCCACTTATTGCGAACCATATAGACATTATAGTTTAAAACTGTTGTAATTGTTGCCACTATGTCAGTTGATCACATGTTGGTTGTCCATAGGATGGTGCATGTAACTAACCTTCTGATCAAACTTTTTTATATATTTACAAATATTTATTCCTATATCATAATGATCTATTCCATGGGTGATTAACTGTTTATACTGGTATCATGTAGAAGTTCTTTCCTACTATTGATGTTGCTGAAGGAAAATGCATTGTAGTTCAAGATTCGGACGAGAAAGATTGGCTTTCAATCTCAGAATCCGGCCAAATAATACCAGTAAGATGTACTTCCTGGAACGTTTTGAGCCTTATGTTCGATCAATGAAGTTGGCTGAAGGTGATACATGTAACTGAATTTTGTAAGATGTAGTTTCTATTCAACCGTATTTCAAGGCCCACATATTATTTTTATGTTTAGATTTTATATTTCTATCCTTATATCATAACCATATATACTATCTTCTTTCAGTAACTTTCTGTAAGTTGGAACCTGATCGAGGGGAGAAATGCTTTGAAGCACCCAAGGCACTAAAAAGACTTCAATGGCTTCTTTCGGGTTCATTGGGTCATCTTGCCACAATGAGTGTGCCCTCTAAGGACGAAAGGTCGGAGTGGTTAATCTTGGCCAAATGATGCGCATCGATGGGACGAAATAGATTGCAAGAGGTATCTTCTTGATTTTTTTTATTGCTTTCTAAATTTGTTAGAGGTGGGTTGTAATTTGAACGTTTTCTGATGCATGAGAGTTAAAATATTTGGATTTTTCCTTAAGTGGATTGGCTTAGTGTATGCACGCCAACTGTTTGTGTATTTGCTTAAGTGTTTTATATATGTAGTTCTTTGATGGATTCGATTACAACTTACACACCAACTGTTTAGTTGTTGAATAAAGCATGATTGTTGTGATTTTGGCCTTTCATGTATTGGATTATAACATGTACGCCAACTGTTTGTGTTTATGCATCAATGAAAATTTTGTTTTTTATTAAGCATTTAGTGTGTGTTGGATATACCAGTTCTTTAGCATTTCTTTCTGGGTTTTTGTTTTGATACCTGTTAGTTTCAGTTCAGACTCATTAAGGCCAAAAAAAGAGCTGAGGGAGGCTGTGTACATAAGACTTCTCATAAAACAAACATTGATGTTAAGTGCATTTATGGTGATTACACGTTGTGTACAACCTATGCATTTATCAAGTCATATTACACCTTGATTGGTTCTGGTCCTCTGAAATATGTTATGTGTTTGTTTTGTTGTTTATTTTAGTTGTATCGTTGTTGCTGTGTCAGTTTATTTGGTAAGTTTTCAGTTAGTTAGAACCTTAATAGGATTAGCATTTGTGTTATGTCGACCTCACAAAAAAGACTTAATGAACCAGTCCCTGCTTCTGATGCGTTTGCTTCAGGTGTTGAACGCCAGTCCTCTGCATTGCATCATACTTCTCATCATTGTTCCACTCTTCTCATTTTCAAGCAATGCTTTACCCAACACCCCCACCAGTGACTGGAATACGTTATACAACCTCTCCGGCAGCCACTCCGGTCAAGAAGTTGCTAGCATCTCTAAGCTGAAATCCTACCTTAATAAGTTCGGATACATCACTAACAATAACAATAACAGTAACAATCAGCCCACCAGCTACAACAAATTCAACGATTACTTTGATGACGCGCTTGAACATGCCATAAAAAATTACCAAAAAAACTTCAACTTAAACACCACAGGCATACTCGACAGCTCAACGGTTAACCAGATGGTTAAACCGAGATGCGAAGTGCCTGACATTGTTAATGGAACCACGCTCATATACGGGCATCCTTACGCAACGATTGATCCTGAAATTCCGGAAGCGAGAAATTTCACTTACGCTTTCGATCCGAAAAATAAACTTTCCAATGAGAGCAAGCGAGTTTTCGCTAACGTATTCAAGCAGGGTCGAAGTGGTCTCAGTTAAAGTTTATAGAATACAATACCTACTCCACTGCTGATACTAACCAACCCAGAAAAGAGCTGTGTGAATTGCAAGCCTAATCCAGCTACAGAACAATATTGAACGACGAAGTTATTCAAAAGAGTCATTTTGTCAAAGGTTAGCTGACTTCCTTTTCATTTTCTTTTATTTTCTCTAACATAAAAAGAGGCCAATGCATTATATATATTATATAGATTAATGAAGTTCGTTGATTATTGTGTTACATATGTAGGTATGGGGCGGCGTATGGGACGACGGAGAGTGGCGTTGGATGGCATCGATGGGAGTGATGAGGCTTGAGTTGGTAACGAAGTTGATTGCGCGAGTTGTTATAGCTAGAGCGTTGGGTATTTACCGTCTGATTTATTGTTATGATTCTTCATCGCTTGGTATTTATTTCTTTTAAATCCATATTCACACTTCATTCATTTCATCCTCTGATTGTATATGTTATTCTTTGATTGATCTATATTTTACAAAGATTTCACATATTTGCATGTTAGTTTTAACAGATTTTTCTCAATTTTGGGCATTATTGTTATATTAGAAACCCTAATGTATATGTTTGTGTATATATGTTCGAATGAATTCAACAGGTTTCGATGCTATTTGTTTCGTTGTGCAGAAGTTAGTGTACAAGATGACTATGTGCGTGACGAAAATGTTCATGATGCCTATGTCGAGCTGGTGTTCGTCTCTGGTTTGTGTAAAACCCTTATCATTAATTTAAATTTATTTGAGGCTGATTAATTTAATTGCAAATTCCAGGATTAAGTTATACCTTTGATGCTTAAATCCAATGATTTGTATGTTTGTTATTAGGGCTTATATTGACCATATAAGTAGAGGGCTATGAATATGAAGGAACTTGAGATCATTGAACACGTTGGGCTTGATTCCGTTGTATTCTTCAGGATTTATATCCATGTGTACCTTAATTCTTCTCTTTTTCATATGGGTTTGTATTTATTTGCTCAAATAAATCTCAGTTGATCTTATTGTTAATATTTTTGATTCTTTGGCCAAATATTCATGATTGGCTGTTAATTTGTTGAGCAAGATTGTGAATACTAACATTTTATTGTTCTTTTACTTGCTACAATTGAGAACTACCATTGAGCAAAGGTTTTGAAAGCTGGATTTTTAATTATTATTTTCTTTGATTTGACATGGGATTTTGTTAATTTGACTGAATATATTATTACTTGAGCTTTATTAATGTACAGTTAAAATTGGGGATTTTACCAATATACAACTTGATCACAAAGTTAATTAACAAATAAAGTTGAATAATTAAGTTAAGATCTAAGAGTTGGATCCAGATCAAGTGCAAAATTAGATACAGATATATGAAGGTAGTTATAGGATTAACGGATTGAAGAGATATAGATATATGAAGGTAAGAGATATAGATATATGAAGGTAGGTATAGGATTAACGGATTGAAGATTTGTTTGTTCATGAAAACACTAAATAGTTGAATCCAGATCGAGTTACATCCACCCGTAGAACCGTAATTTTTTAGCGGCTGTGACTTGGGTTATCGGATAAAGCATACAACTAAAATGTGGACAAAATGATTTATAACATTTATTAGTATATGTTAGCTTGGTTCTATTTGAAGTAGTGTGGATTAATACTTTAAAATTTAAGTGGTAGTTGCTTTTTGACACACACACATATAAATATATATATATATATTGCATCTTAGATTTAATCTTTGAAGTATTATATATTGCATACAACTAAAATGTGGACTAAATGTTGAGGTATATTCTAAATTAAAAAAAAAAATCATATTTATTTCGAAAGGTTTATTAAGAAATATGCGATTTTGGTTGATAGGTCGAAACGGGAGTATGCTCCATGAATGGTATTATTAGTAGTATGATGGATCATAGGTTAGGCTGGTTGGTTAATGGGTCAAAACGAGAGTGATGAACGGTCTTATTAGTAAGATGAGGGGTTTTTAAATGTAGTGAGATAAGCGGGTTGGTTAATGGGCTGAAACTAGAGCATAGTTTGATGAATGATATTATTAATTTTTAGACGTCGTGAGATGGGGGTGGGTGAGGCGGGTTTGCATACTAAGAAAGCCAAAAAAGAAAAAGAAATCCGCTTTATTAATGTACAGTTAAAATTGGGGATTTAACAATATACAACTTGATCACAAAGTTAATTAACAAATAAAGTTGAATAATTAAGTTAAGATCTAAGAGTTGGATCCAGATCAAGTGCAAAATTAGATACAGATATATGAAGGTAGTTATAGGATTAACGGATTGAAGAGATATAGATATATGAAGGTAGTTAAGGTAGTTATAGGATTAACGGATTCAAGAGATATAGATATAAGAAGGTAGTTATAGGATTAACGGATTGAAGATTTGTTTGTTCATGAAGACACTAAATACTTGAATCCAGATCGAGTTACATCCACCCGTAGAACCGTAATTTTTTAGCGGCTGTGACTTGGGTGATCGGATTAAGCATACAACTAAAATGTGGACTAAATTATTTAATACATTTGTTGGTATATGTTTGCTTGGTTCTATTTGAAGTTGTGTGGATTAATACTTTAAAATTTAAGTGGTATTTGATTTTTGCCCCCCCCCCCACACACACACATATATATAGAAAAAGTATATCGTACATTACGGCTTAACGTACTTCACGTACAACAACGTGCGTGATTTGTTCTATAAAATGCGTGATTAATGTTTTCAATATGCGTGATTATTGTGTTTCAACATGCGTGATTTTGGATTTTTGAGTTATAACGTGCGTGATTTTAAAATGAACGTGCGTAATTACCTGTCGTACGTGATGTACGTTAAGCCGTAATGTACGTTAACCTTCATGCGTGAATAGCGGGGAGGAAAGAAAGGGCGGTAGATGATAATGAGAAAAGGCGCCGCGTCTGGGCGGGCGGGCGGTATTGCATTTTAGATTTAATCTTTGAAGTATTATATATTGCATACAACTAAAATGTGGACTAAATGTTGAGGTATATTCTAAATTTAAAAAAGTTCATATTTTTTTTGAAAGATTTTTAAAGAAATATGTGATTTTGGTTGATAGGTCGAAACAGGAGTATGCTCCATGAATGGTATTATTAGTAGTATGATGGATGATAGGTTAGGCTGGTTGGTTAATGGGTCAAAAGGAGAGTGATGAATCGTCTTATTAGTAAGATGACGGGTTTTTAAATGTGGTGAGATGAGCGGGTTGGTTAATGGGCTGAAACTAGAGTATAGTTTGATGAATGATATTATTAGTTTTTATACGCCGTGAGCTGGGGGTGGCTGAGGCGGGTTTGCATACTCAAGAAAGCCAAAAAAGAAAAAGAAATCGGCTTTAATATGCATGTTTCATTGTCTTGTGCAAGATCATATCCACTCCGGAAGGTACATAATTTGAGTGGGTTTGAATGTGCGTTTAAGAATCAATTTGTAGAATTTGGATAACCTTCTTTTGTATTAGATTATACCATTAGTTCAGCTATTAGTATGATGAATTCTTTTTATTTTCAAATTCAAGGTAAATTCATTGAGATATTGTATAAATTCTTATCTCATGTTTCAATTGTTAGTAGTAATATAATTTACATAAGTAATGGAACGTTTTCTTTCATTTCAAAATTTATGTGTTTATGTCAACACTGTTAAATAATATATTTTACTTTGAGTACCATCAATTAAATTCCCACCTGCCGCAATACGCGGGTCACATTACTATGATTATGTTTTAGCGTTTAGCTTTTGGATATTTATGATATTTTGAAATCGGCACATCACCTATCCAGTGACTGATTCGATATTCTTCTTCATTGAGCCATTTCTTGGATTTTATAGGTATACTTTATATTTTATGGTTCATGAAGAATTCGCTTAATTATCCTTGGATTTTATAGCTGTATTTTATATGCTATGGTTCATGAAGAATTCGCTTAATTGTCCATAATAATAACAATAAAAATGTAATATTAAACTTTCAATAATTAGTACTTTTTTTAATAAATTAATATACTTATTTTGCCATGTATCATATATTTTAAATAAAAATTTACATTTTTTTGTTTACAAAATTCAAATAGTCATGCCGATGAAGTTCACATGTGATGTAATACTTCACTAATAGTTTTTTGTTCGTCCTCCAGAATTGCATATGTTAAGCAAAAAGTTGGAGTTCAAGTAATTTAAGATTCTTTTAATAATCTTATATTTGATAAAGTATTTTTAATTTTAAAGACGTTAACGTTTAATTAATATACCTTATTCGTCACACATTTTGCATTTTTTATAATATATATATATATATATATATATATATATATATATATATATATATATATATACACAATTGTGTTTAAAATTTAAATGTCCGACTCGTGAGTATTCACGGGTGATAACCTAGTTTTTTATATATTTATTAAAGATATCAAGTACTCTTCACAAAAAATCACGTACTGTTCCATTCCAAGATCCTCAATTTCTCAACCTTATTCCTGCGATTCCAACTTCCAAACGAAGATCTGCAACAAAGGTCGTTAATTGAATCAGTTTTGTATTCATTAGGTTCGTCCTATCTCCATAATTTTATTACATGTTTCCATGTATCGACCAATCTCCAATTCTTAATAATATTGAAGCTATACTTAATTTTCCTAATCAACCTGGCTTTTCTTGGTTCCTATGTTATGGCAGACGTATGATATTTTTTTATTTTTTAAACATCATCTTACTCTTCAATTTTTTTTTTTATTATAAGTTTAGTTGTGTGTGTGTGTGTGTTTTTTTTTTTTTGTGAAAAAAACATGTTTCCATCGAGAATTATGTCCCACTTTTTTTGACTTTTTCTTTGTATGTTGTTAATACTTTTGATATGTAATAAACGAATTAAATATCAAAATTCTTCTTTGTTGATAAAGGACACAACACGATGGATTTGGAAGTTCAGTTACAATAGGATGCTTCTGAAACAAATCAATTTCTTTTATATGAGTTATTGAGTTTATATTTTAGGGCCCATAATGATTCTCAGAGACAACCGTTTTTAGCTAGTTTAAGGTTTATCTTGTGAAAACACGTTTAGCTAAACACAATTTAAGGTTTATCTTGTAAAAACACGTTTAGCTAAACACGCTATATATGAATCAACCTGGCCAGTTCATAGGTTAACTCATCTAACCAGTTTACATTTTAATTAGAAAAGAACTATTATGCCACAACTTAACTTTACATAAGTATGCAATATCAGGTTTTATAGTTAAATTCAAGTATGCTATATACATTTTTATGGTACCCCTATATATAATCTAATATGATGAATGATTAACTATTTACTTAATTATTTGCGGTTTTTAGGATTTATAGTTTTAGACAACTGATGAAAATAACCAGGTTTAACAAATTGTATTCATGTCAACCCACAAGCTCTATCAGATTTGAATTTGTGTTTACACAACTTTCAGGTTCTTGTCGGGTTCAAGTTCATATCAAATTTTAAAATTTGTGTTGGTTTCAACCCGTCAACACCACGGATTTAACACCATCCACACCTTCACATACACAACCAAAATCGTTCACTAAGTCCAATTTCATACGTTAGCTAAAATTATAAGTCAAAAACAAAGTGACAACAAGCAAGGCACCTAGCAGTATATAATCTCATCACATATGTTGTATATGTCTGACGTGGATATTACTAAGCCCTACACAAACAATTTTTCTCTGACAATATTAGTTATAATACAAATAAGATGGTATAATCATGTGAAGGATGTAGCCACTGATGAGGTTCACTACAAGAAAAAACCCCTATAAAGGCGACACTTATAGAGAGGACATTGGTCGTCTCTATAGATCAACCTATAGAGACGACATGTTGTAACCAATCCTGAAAAAGCTAGGGCCCACAATGGCTGCATATTTGTCCCTTTTGCTCGTTGAAGCTCATTTGGTCCATTAAATTCAAAAGGAAGACAAAAACACATTTTTCCAACATTTGTACTAAAAAGGGTTAGTTTTATGCCTCATTTGATATAATTTTTATGTTACATTTTTAACACATCACCTTCATCACCAGGAGGCATGCGACGAGTATATTTGGTCACAAGGGGAGTGGCTTCGCTAGATTCTGCATCTGTTTCCACACCTTCCCCTCTTTGATGAAACACCACTCCAGGGAGAGTAGACGTTTGCACCTTTTTAGCAGCCCCCGACTTTGCAACACCTTCCGGACCCTTCCCCTTTTATATCCTCTAGGCGGATGGGGTCCCTAACAAGCGATTCACGAAATACAACAACGGGCGGTGATTCAGGGTTGGGATCGACGAAATATCCATAACACTAGGCTTTGAACAACGAGAGGTCGATCGCCGAGACCTCAAACCAGTTTCCTTCACAGACCCTGCATATGCAACCTCGGGTTACACTCGCACGAAAAAAAGAAGAAGGAGAAACACAGTAAGTAATTAACGAAGAGTAAATACCTTCTTTCCCCACAGACTCCTCGTACAAATCATCAAGAATGTTAGCAGATTTTTTCCTAAACACACACAAATCAACCTCAATCACAGATGGCGCCGGCCCCACAGGCAAACCCATCAACTTCCTCTTCTTCCCAAACACATCCAAGGCAGCTTAGGTGTCTAGTTTGCGCTTGGTGTCAGACAACAACTTCCTCTTTTTCAGGGCTCTCCGGCTCGTGAGTAGCAACCTCCAGATCCAAGGTCGCAAGATTGGGAGCAGCACTAGCTCCAGCACCCCTTATGGGTTGCACCTGTGGACCTGCACGCGTTGCGCGAGACCGGTGAATAAGACCATCGGAAGAAGCTGTAGATTCCTCACTCGAGAGAAGAATGGCCTCCCCTCGAGCAAGAGATCGTACGACATCGGGTCTCACTGAAGTAGAAGGATGCGTACTTGTAGGAGTGGCAACAAGGATGCTTAAACTTTCGGTAGTTGGGTGATGAAAGGAATCTCTTATTTGCTCCAAGCATGGATGCTCACCCTCAGGAAGTATCCTACCAACCATCTATCTTTGGGTCTAGAGCATTTATTAATCTATATGCTGCAAAAGAAATTCTAATAAATAATCTATCATACAACAAGGCTAATGTAAAAGACAGCAACCAGCAAGGCTTACCTTTGCCCTTGTACACGTAGATAGGCGTTGCCCTTGGGTTCTTTAGGGCCCACAACATGCTCATCCTGGCTGCCACCAAGGCCTGCTAATCCAACTGAAGCATTGATGTAGGGTTCCTAACAAGCGTCTGGTACCATTGCTCCTCCGCATATGGAACAATTGGTATTTTGGGAAGACCCTCGTCGGCAAGACAGTAATGCATATCAATAGGTATCACACCGCGGCGAATGTAGAAAAATTTGTGTTTCCAGTCATGTAGACTCTTAGGAGGATCCCTACCGCAAGGCAGAACATTGGCGGTTCGAGATTTGAAAGAACAGAAACCGCCAGTGCAAGAAACGTAATAAAATACGTTGAAGATATCCACCTAAGGGATTAAACGTTGAGCCCAGTAGATGAACTCGAAAAGAGTGATACGGGGCATACCAATGTGTAACACCCCGAAAATATTAGAAATTATATAAATGACCATATTAAATATGTTGGTCATAGTTAAGGATAAATTAACTAGGAAAAAAATTAACATAGTTAATTATGTGCCTTAAAACAATAAAGAAAAACTTGGTTAATAACCCTTTATAAAACTTGAATAGTTGAGGGGCTAAAGTTGACAAAAGTGAAAAAGGTTTTAATTTAATAAAAATAAAACACCAAAACACACACTGAGGTGTGTGTTTTCTGGTCGATTGAATACACAGACCAAAGATGGTTCTTCCCTTTAACCCTAAATCACTCAAAATCAACTAAATTCAAGCAAGAAATCAAGTGCAAATCGAAACCAAGCTAAGTTTAGTGATCACTCAGGTTAGAGGATCACAAGGTATGTCGAATTCCATTTTTTGGTGATGTTTTGAATTCATGGTGAATTATTATAAATAAATGAAATTATTGCTTGAATGTTTGATGTATGAGTGAAATTAGGATAAATCCATGTCTAGGAACAAACCCTAGTCAGAAATTTGATGAATTAATGATGAAAATTGTGAAATAGATAATTACCCATACATGTCTCAAGTGGGTATTATAACTAGATGATGAACACATGAAATTCAATGTTCAAATAACATAAAACTGATGTTATGATGAAAGCCTTGATATTGTGTGTGAATACTAGGCATAAGAGCTTGATTGTTATGAATAAAACTTGGTTAAAAGTTAATTACCGGCTAAATTGATGAAAGGACAAAAATCATGTCCACAAGGTGTTTGTTAGAATGTCTAAACGAACACTAATATGTTGAAATGTTGAAAGAAACGTATAATTGAATAATATGGCAAATTACGCGTAAAATGAAGTAATATGAGTTCTAAACACGTTGTTGGTTGAACTCTATAGGCAAGGCGATTGAATCTTCGAGCGCACAAGCCGGGGCGGAGGCACGCTTGAAGGAAAAGCTTTGAGGTACGTAACTTGTTGCGTTATATTGTTAGATATGCTAGTCGTAATTATGTTAATGTGTTATAGCATAATGTATGAGTTTGGTATGTCATTGAAGTGTTGAAGCTCACTCGACAACCAAACGGGTCAAAATAAATGGTTAGAACATGTTTGGTATGTCGTAGAAGTGATGGTTTTCATTCGACATCCAAATGGGTCAAAATGATGTTTAAATGATAGTGTTTTGATGTGGCTTGAAGGTCACTCGATAAATTGATATAAGGAGCGCGTAAGACGAGAAACGGACACGCCAAATTGATTTAGTGAACCCTTGGATTTGGGTTAAAAAAAAAACTTAGAAGCATTATTTCGTTTGTTTTGATTAATTTCATGCTTAAAGTTATAGACAATAAGCATGATGATAAGTTGTGCGCGAACCATGTATTGGGAGTGAAAACACTAACGTTGACAAGCCCGGGAATGGGTAAAAAGGGATTAGAAAAAATCATTGTTGATAAACATGTAATATGTAGATGAATGTAACGGGTCGAATAATGGCATGAAGGATTTATAAGCCATTTGCTTATAATTCAACTTTTGATGTGAATCAAAATGATAAACGGATTCGTAATTAAATTACGGACGCATAGAAACAAGAATTTCCCAAAACGGATAAGTAGAATGAAAGTTATGAGGTTTTTAAGTTAGATTTTGGTTAAATATTGTAGTTGGGCAAATGCAGCATCAAAAAGCCAAACAGTCTGTCGAAATCAAGGTGTCACGTCGCGTGACCAAACCTGGAAACGCAGTCGCATCACGCGACCTCAGTCGCAGCCTGCAACAAAGATGGCTCAACCTCTCGCGGCACGCGAGAGGCCTTGATGCTGGCGATTTTTGTTATTTTGTTTGTTTAACCTAGAGAACTTGTTATAATTTATTATTTAACTAACAAAACTAACTTTTAAGTTGGTTTTGATCATAGGTGAATGTCAAGGGTTCCCGGATGAAGATCAAGCGACGAACAAGGACCGAACACATGACATTTAAAGCTTCCGCGAAGATCTTATTTTGTTTTCATTAAAGTTGACTTTGTAAACACTTAAAAACTATATTTTGAATGTTATGAAATATGTATGAATGTTGGTAAGACAAAGTTTTTGTAAAGTCGCATTTTTTATATAAAATACGTATTTTAATGTTATAATCATGCTAAATTCAATCGGGTCTTACACAATGGGGCTAATATGAGAGATATGCATCCCATAACGAGTAAGAACCTCCCCTAGAAACTTGGTGATGGGGAGGCGAAAGTTACCTTACTTGAATAAAGAACTGTGTAGGGTAATGTAACCAGGGGGAGCGTCAAGGGTTGTGCTCCCTGGAGTTGGAAACTGAGCACCCCAGTTCACTGGTAACTGGAACGCCGGATAGATCTGTTGGAATTCGTCCTCCCTCCAATTAATGATAGCCCGGTCAGCCCTCAAATGGTCCTTGGGTTTAGATTTCTTGCCTTTACGAGAGGCTTCTGGTTTTACAAATTTCGACATGATTATGTAACTCAAGAACAACAAGAGATAAATGATGGAAAGGAAAGAAGGAAAGAGAGGAGAAGAAAAATTGCCAAAGAATGGAGAAGTTGGAAGAAGTAAGATTTCTCATCAAAGGTCCTCCGAGTATTTATACCCATCGCATTTAATGCGATGGGAAACTAGACCGACAAGTGAGGAAATTCCACCAATAGGGAGACGACATGTCAGGTGGGAGGAACTAAAACGATGCTTCTTATGGGCGCGTGGCCGCCACGCGCCTGACACCGCCGTAAAAAGCAACTGTTACCCTAACATGTCCCTGAAAAAGGTAACTGCTCCACTCTCTGACGCGACAACCACCTCAACCAGCAGAGCTACAGTGACAGGCGTCAGACGTCAATCTCACCAACCAAACAACTTGCGACTTAGCTGGAAAAACTTCCCCTCGAAGAAACCTTCACCAAAATCCACGTGCCATTTTGGCTCACTTCTGTACGCCAAAATCCATGTGTTTTTTGGCTCACTTCTGTACACCAAATCCAGGAACCATTTTGGCTCACTTTTATATGCCAAAATCCATGCGCTTTTTTGGCTCATTTTTGTACGCCAAAATCCATGCGCGTTTTTGGCTCACTTCTGTACGCCAAAATCCACGTGCCATTTTGGCTCACTTCTGTACGCCAAAATCCGTGCGCCATTTTTGCTCCCTTCCTTATGCCAAAATCCCTAGGTTTTCTCAGCTAACCCCTGAATTCTTATGAGTCCAGATTCACTAAATATAGTATGATGGCTTTGATATCACTTGAAATTCCGGTTTAGGACTGTTAACCATGATTAGTGAAAGATTAAGTTCATAAATGGAAGGTTAGAGATAGATAAACACTTTCTTGTATTGATTCGGACAACAAAACGTTACAAACCGAAAAATAATAAGCCATCCTATCATAAGAGCTTACATCGCAAAAAACTGCGAGAGACCAAGTGATGGTCTCTCCCCCAAATCTAACACCTTGGTTTGCAAGTGACACATAAACAAGTATATATGGGACTTGTAAATTCTAAACAACAGACAATGGTCAAACAACACCCCTTGTTGTTTGATTATGCTTGTCTTTTGGAAATTCCAAACAACATCCCCTTGTTGTTTGCAATCGTCAAACAAAAACCCTATGTTGTTTGACCATGCTTGTATCACCATACTTGTTTGACTTGCAAACACACAAACTCAAACGAAAAACCCTTTTGTTTGACAACTTCAAACAAATGGGTCTAACACATTCGTTCATTAACTATTACATAATCAGCTTAAAATGCCATCTAGTTTATTCGCATAGCAGCGGACACAAAAACTGCACTAACAATTTTGGTAGGTTCTAAGTTCTCACTATAATCATGCATGTAATGAGATCAAGACCAACTTATTATTCAACCAAGTTACTGCATTGTAAAGTGTTTTGGATTTGATTTGTGTATCCTTAGATCGAACCCTAATTCTTATTAACAATATTTATCATTAAGAAGTATATGTGATGCATGCATGTATCATGATCAAGGTCATTGGCTAGGCAAAAATACCATACACAGTTGGAAAATCTAGTTGTGAATACGAGGATGAGAGAAACAATGATAAATTGTAGTAATCCAAGAGCAAAGAGATCAACATAATATTTTCAAGGTTGCGTTTCTAATGATTTCTAATTGATAATTAGCAATTGAGCATGAAAACATGCCAGGTCTAAGAACTTCGAACCAAGTCACAGGTATCATTTGAGCAATTTAACAGCAGTGCTACGTACCACCAATATCAAGCACCAGATTTGTTATGTTTTATTCTATTAAGGTATCTAAGAATCTTTTGTAATACTTGCCGGTTAGCTTTCCGCAGATTATCCATAAATTTGATCACCATGCTTATGACGTGTGTAATATCTGGTTTAGTAGATACCGTATATAGAATACATGAAGCTACCAAAAACTCTTAGCATATGCAACACATGCTTTACCTCCACCTTATGTCTTGTGACAATGTTGACGAATGTCTGAAACGAGTTGCCGCTATCCGCGCGTTGCGGCAGAAAATGTAATGTTATTTAATGCATTGTGTTTCTGTTGTTAATGGAGTGTGACTTTCCCATATGGCGGAGACAGCGTCAATGCAGGAGGAATTGACTCCAACGGCAGTTGCTAATTGTGTATATCACCATGCAAAAATCTGGTTTATATATCAATAAAAGAAGCATAAATAAGATTAAGCAGGTCAAATTTATCCAAGTAATTCGACATGGGCCTGGTCTACGTAATAGCAAAACTTTCGTTGTCGCTTTCGCATAACCAAATTATCCATTTTAAGTAGTTCACTGTCACATACAGATCCATAATATGTAAGGAAAATAATTGAATGTTGAGAAAACAACGTGAAAATGAAAAAAAAATGTGGTGCAAAGGACATATGGAAAATTATGAGTGGTGAACCATAAGAATACTTAAAACTTTAACATGCATTTGCATATGTATTATTAGGACTATAAACAAAAAATCCACATACACATTCTAAATATTGTTTATGCATTACAAACAGGAAACCGACTGACGCTAAAAGAACCCAAGTAATCGAAACCGCAAGCGAACACTATTAATTGTTGGAATTTACTTGAATTTGGTTAGGGTTTTGACTGAATCTTCTTTGTTCATAAAATGAATTGATGAAAATCACTTCTGTGCGATACAGGAAATATACATATGAATACATAACTCGGCTATAACCGCCGTGACATAGGACTAAATAATAATAATAATAACATGTATTATATCTAGCTTATATGATTAAATATACTTGTCTAACACCCTCCCGTAAGCTAGATCATCGCAGCATCATGTGTAGTAAAGTCTTTAAACGTAGAAAATTCTTCGGTTGCAGTGCCTTGGTCATGATATCAGCCAATTGATCCTTGGTTGCACAGAAAAACACTGCTACATCTTCCCTTTTGATCAGATATCTGATGAAGTGATACTTGACCCGTATGTGTTTACTCTTTCCATGATATACAGGATCTCTTGCTAGACAGATGGTAGACTTGTTGTCACAGTATATAGGTATTGGATAATCATTATTTCCCTGCAATTCATCTAGGATCCCTTTTAACCATATTGCTTGACAGCCAGCTAGGGTTAGAGCCATATATTCTGCTTCTGTTGAAGATAGTGCTACTACCTTTTGTTTCTTTGATTGCCAAGATATGGGTCCAGATCCTAGGTGAAAAATATACCCGGATGTACTTTTGCTGTCATCTACATTTCCTGTATAGTCACTATCACTAAAACCCACTAGTTTCTGTTTTCCTCCTTTAGAATATGTGATTCCTTGATCCAGAGTGCCTTTGATGTATTTGAGTATGCGTTTAGCTGCCTCCCAGTGACTTCTTTTTGGGTTTTCCATAAATCTACTTATTTTACTCACTGCAAACATGATATCCGGTCTCGTGTTTGTCAAGTACATTAGACTACCTACAAGACTTCTATACACACCTTCGTCTACGAACTCTTCCGGTCATCCTTTGATAATTTGATCCCATATCCCATTGGAGTCGAGACTGTATTGCACTGAGTCATTCTATATTTTTCAAGTAAATTCCTCATGTACTTTCTTTGAGACAGGATTATATTACAATTCTCATATAATACTTCCATGCCGAGAAAATAATGTAATTTTCCCATATCAGTCATCTCAAATTCCCTTTTCATTTCATCCTTGAACTCAAAAATTAACTTCATGGAATTGCTAGCTATAATCAAATAATCTACATATAAACATATTACCAACTTTCCTTCCTTGGTGTCTTTAATGTATAAAGTATGCTCATATGTGCATTTCTTAAACTCGTGTTGTATGAAATATGTATCTATTCTGCTATACCAAGCTCTTGGTGCCTGTTTTAAACCGTATAGCACTCGTATGAGATGACATACCTTTGTTTCCTCTCCTTGTTTGATGTATCCTTGTGGTTGGTCTATATAAACTTGTTCCTTTAGTTTTCCATTTAAAAACGCAAGTTTTACATCCATCTGATGAAGATACCAGCCATTTTGAGCCGCAAGAGCCAATACTAAACGTACTGTCTCAAATCTGATCACCGGTGCAAATACTTCTTGATAATCTATTCCGAATTTTTGTTTATACCCTTTTACCACCAATCTTTCCTTGTATTTGTCTACATTTCCCTTTTCATCGTACTTTGTCTTGTAGATCCACTTGACCCCTATAGGTTTCTGGTTTCTTGGAGGATCAACCAGATCCCAAGTTTGATTTTTATAAATTGATTCCATTTCCTTGTCCATTACATCGATCCATTTCACATCTTTGCTGGCTTCCTCATAGGTAGTTGGATCAGCACTAGCATAAAGTACGAAATTAATTACCCGATTCTCATTATACTTTCGTAATACTTCTTCATCGGTTAGAGCCCTTGTGTCCATATAGACACTGTTAATACTTCTTGTATTGATCGTTTCATTTTCAGAGTCTGTGGAGGAGGTCTCATCATCACGTTGATTCTGCTGTTGATTTTGACTTGATGCTGAGCTTGATTCACCGTTGCTTTGGCTCTGCTGTGGCTGTTGAGGATGACTTAATTCAGGATTTACGTCTGCATCATCTGTCACATTTTCATTTGGAGTAGAATCCGATTCATGATGATCATCCGAAAGCTCCTGATCAGTTATACTTTGATCTGCATATTCTGCATTATCCTCTATTATCATGTATGGAACTTGGGTTGTCTCAGTGTTGATGACCCATCTTTTACTTTCATCGAAGATTACATCTCGGCTTATTGTAATCTTGTTGGTTAGTGGATTGTACAGCTTATATCCTTTGCTGTTTTCACTGTATCCAACAAATATCATCTTCTCCGTTTTGTCATCCAGCTTGTTCCACTGTTGTTTGGGTATGTGAACATAGGCTACGCTACCGAAAACTTTAAGATGCTCTACATTAGGTTTTCTCCCATTCCATGCTTCAAAAGGAGTTGTATTCGGTCTAGTCTTGGTGACCGTTCGATTCAGAATATATGTGGTACAAGCTATTGCCTCTGCCCAGTATTTATTTGGCAATTTCTTTATGCTTAACATACTTCTACTTAACTCCATTAGCGTTCTGTTTTTCCTTTCCGCTACCCCATTTTGTTGGGGTGTATAACTATTGGTGAGTTGATGATGGATCCCGTTTACCTTCAGGTATTCTTGAAATAATTTTCCACAATATTCTCCTCCACGATCAGTCCTTAAGGTTTTTATCATATGATCTGATTGCTTCTCAGTTAGTGCTTTGAATAATTTAAAATAATTCAAGGCCTCGAACTTAAGTTTAAGGAAATAAACCCAAGTCTTTCTTGAATAGTCGTCAATGAAGGTGATGAAGTATCTACAACCACCGATGGACTCCGTTCTCATCGGACCACATATATCCGAGTGAACAAGTTGTAGTGGTTTGGTTGCATGCCACTTGGTTTTATTCGGAAAAACTTTCCTTGCTTGTTTGCCTGATACACACCCTTCACATATACTAATATCTCTCGAAATCTTAGGCAACCCAAGTACTAGTTCTTTATTTCCCATATCTACTAGAGTATCTAGATTTACATGTCCATACCGTTTGTGCCAGAGTATAGAGGTATCCTTCGTTGTCATGGTCATTGCTAGAGTTAGATCTCTTTTGGGGTTGAGTGGAAATATCTTGTTGTTTGTCATTCTTATGATACCCAGAATTTCATTGCTGGTATCCTTGATTGTGCATTGTTCCTTTTGAAACTTGACCGTATAACCCTTTTTTATGAGTTGTCCCACGCTCAAAAGATTGTGTTTTAAACCTTTGACGTAGAACACATTCATTATTTTTTTACTTCGTCCCTGTATTGTAATCATGACTTCTCCACTGCCTAACACTTCCAACTTCTTGTCATCACCCGTTCGCACTTCCTTTTTTAAGGACTCGTCTAATTTTATGAACAAGTCTCTGTTTCCTGTCATGTGATTACTACAGCCACTATCTAAATACCCGTATTCGTCTTTGACTGTCTCTTCTACATTAAAAATCATGAACATGGTGTCATCCTTTCCTTCCGGTTCATATTCTTGATGAATTAATATATTATCGGAACTTCCATTCTCGACTTTCTTTTGACAAAACCTGGCTGTGTGACCAAGTTTCTGGCAATTATAACATCTAATGGAACTCAGATATCGGCCTTTATTTTTGCCGCGTCCTCTTCCTCCCGCATCGTTTCGATTTTGTCGAAACCTATCTTGACTTGCATTTTGATTTTGAAATGCATGATCAATCGGAGGATCTTCATATCTTTTCATTCGTAATTCATGGGATTGCAGAATTCCCATCAACTCTTCAGTGGAAACGTCCTCTAGATTCTTAGTTTCCTCTACAGCGATCACAACAGACTCAAAGTTTCGAGTCAAACTACGTAGAACCTTTTCTACAATTCGTTGTTCGCTGACCTTTTCTTCATTCATCCTTAATTGATTCACTATTAGGGTTATTCTATTGAAATATTCTTCAACAGATTCCCCATCTTTCATATTTAAGGCATCAAATTCACATCTAAGAGTTTGAAGTTTTACAGTTTTTACCCGATTTTCTCCTCTGCACGATTTGTGCAGAATATTCCAAGCCTCCTTTGATGATTTGGCCATGGCGATCCTCTCGAAGACAGTATCGTTTACGGATTGAAATAAGATGTGCAGTGCACATTTATCCTTTTTAATTGAATCTCGATACACTGCAGTGGCTTCATCTGTGGGATTGTTTCCCAATTCTTGATATCCGTCTTCAACAATACTCCATAATTCTTGTGATTCGAGTAGCACTTTCATTTGAATGTGCCAATGATAATAATTCTGTCTAGTAAGTTTGAGAATTTGGGTTTGAATCCCTTGCGTTTGATTCATTTTCGTTTGAATCCGTGTGAAAAAACAGTTGTTCGTGTTGAAACAATTTCCGATCGCGATCGCTGTGGCTCTGATACCACTATGTTGGAATTTACTTGAATTTGGTTAGGGTTTTGACTAAATCTTCTTTGTTCATAAAATGAATTGATGAAAATCACTTCTGTGCGATACAGGAAATATACATATGAATACATAACTCGGCTATAACCGCCGTGACATAGGACTAAATAATAATAATAATATGTATTATATCTTAAATATACTTGTCTAACATTAATAACATTTTCAACCAAAAACCATAAGAATATTTGTAGATTAACATGAATATTTTGTATTCTTCAAACTCTACAGACAAAATGCCCACATACAAATTGTAAAAGTTGCTTGTAACATACAAACATGGAATTGACTAAGGAATAACAAAACGAAGTAGTTGACATCGGAAAAATCGCACTGTTAATAACAATTGCAACAAACAAAAGTTTAGATACAAGTTGTAAACATGGAAAAGCATGTGTTGTTTATAGCATGCAAACATAGAACTGATTGTAAAAAAGATAAAATACATTTGTAAAATCTGCAAGTGTATTCTTCAAACAATAATCCAAGAACTAAAAACGTAAAAGCACATTGGTAATAACAATTGTTGGACTACTACCATGAAATCATAGAACGATGGAAAGGAAACATACCAGAATCGAAATTCAGATTAACTAACTCAAATTTTGGAAGAACAGGAGTGAATGTCAATCGGAGAAAAGGGTAGAAAGAAGGGGATTGAGAATCCAGAAAAAGAGAGCATAAGAAAACGGTTGATTTATGTTAAAGGAACGGTTACTGCCGGACGTATGTGACGGTGTTGAAACGGTTCGGTGGGTTGCCTATGTAAGATTAAATATATTATGTATTAATATTTAATCTATAGCCATTATAATCATTTACATAATATAGATCAAAATATATAACAATCCTATTAAATAATTAGTTGGTAATTGTTGATGGACCATATTACCCTTATTAACTAATTAGGGTTTCCTTCTGGGTGCTTATATAAGGAGAATTATGTGGAGGTTAAGGGGTTAGACAGTTACACATTAGACACAACCCTAATGACACATAACATCATAATTTCGACCTCCATCTCCATACCCGAATCCCCTATTCGGTTTCTTAGCCACCATCATCAGTTAGCACCCTAAGGAGGAACCAGATCAAGCTGACAACCATGTCAAACATTATTGCTGCGTCTTAACTGGATTCTCTGCTGGTTTATGTTGATGCAATCAAAGGTATGTTTTTCATGTTTTCCTTTATGTTCAATACAGAACTGAACCAACATGTGGTATCAGAGCATATGTTGATTAGTCAGTTCTGTTTTCGTATCCATAATTCTGGGATTAAAACTTGGAAAACGGAATTTTTTCTTTGAATAATCTTATGAACAGCCGATTTTGGGTCTTAGACCGAAATCATTATTTTCGAAATCTGAATTAATTATATGCTTTATGTTTTAACCGAAATCTGGGTTAAAATTCATCTGGGTTATGTTTTAACCGAAATCTGTTTAGAAAAAACTATTAAAATTCAGGTTTCGGGTTCCAGAATTTATGTTTTATGTTTTTAGGGTTCATAATGTTCTTAGTTAAAATTCGAATTTCCCTTATGTTTTGGAATGTTTTAGGATCAATGAATGTTTTTCCATGTTTGATCCAATTTTAACTTTTAAGTTTATTTCGAAAACTGTTAAGAGATATACAGTTATAATATTTCGAAATATTTTGATAATATTGGATCATCTTAAAACAGGAAACATATCTCATAATCCCTTAATTTTCGAATTTTAGTTAAGTTATCACAACAAACAGCTATTAAACAGAGGATTCGAAATCATTATTGTACAAATCGCACAAGTCCCTTAAGATTCGCACAAGATCAGATCTAGAAAAAAAAAAAGGATCTGATCGCACAAGGCATAATGGATCGCACAAGGCATAATGGATCGCACAAGGCCTTATGGATCGCACAAGTTTACTTGGGCCTTATAGATCGCACAAGCTTATTTGGGCCTTATGGATCGCACAAGATTATTTGGGCCTTATTGATCGCATAAGACTTGGGCATTACTGATCGCACAAGACTCGAAACCTCACTGATCGCATTACTGATCCTTATTGATCGCACAAGACGCGCTAATAGGTGGTTTGCTATTAAATAATTGGTTTTGTAATTACTTAGCTAATTAATAAGGATCAAATAATGTTTTACAAAACCAAAATAGCTTAACTTGAATGAGCTTCTGATATATCATTTCTGGCCAAAGCTGACTTGATACATCTACTTATCATTCAAGTATTACGAAAGCTATGTTGTGTATGCATCATAAGCATGAATGTCTTAATTTCTGGCCAAAGCTGATTTAATTCATTCATAGATGGCATACTCAACAAGTGCATAACTAAAGTGATTGTTTCAATTCTGGCCAAAGCTGATTTGTTACAACTACTTTGCACATATGCTTAAATGATTACACTTCTGGCCAAAGCTGTTTTGTCTTCATTTAAGTAGAATTTTTTAGCTAAGTCTATTATTTTGATGTTAGTAATAGACATATCACAATTTCTTCACATAATGATCCTTAGATTAATGATCCTTAATTAAGTTTTTATGATCATTTCGTCTGCCTTATTCTTAGTACCCATAATTTTACTCACTGTAATTTTTCTTCTGTTAATCTATATCTCATCCACTCTCATTTTTTAAACCTAAAATGTTTGCTTTATTTACAGTTTCTATTAGAATTAGCTCTTAAATTAAATCCTTGATTATTTCCTAAGACACGATAATCCTATTGCTCTCTTCTGATAAAGATTATAAAGAAGAAAGTTAGAGCATGATGAATAGGACAAATCGACCATGATGTCTATTATGATAATCAAGAACTCTCTAACGTAAATGCTATCACTAAAGTTATTCCAGAGTAAGTCTTTCCTAAGACTAATCTATAATTATGGAATAATCACTAGAACTCCTAAGATGCATGCCTTAATTTGAAACTCTAAACTATAAAGTTAAGTGGTATATGTGAATACATTATAATGTACAAAACCATGACCCATAACATTAAGGACTTACGCATGGAAATAAGTACATCTTTCCAGTACATTACATACTAAGATTTTCACTTGTACAATTTGATGCATTATAAAATCAACTACAACACTCAAAATACCAAAGTATAACGAGTGTGTTGATAAGCAACATATGTACAAAGAAATATATGTTTGAAACTGGAAAATAAGATGTTATTCACCTTACAACCACTAATAGTTTAAAAGAGGATTGTTTTAAGGTCCATAGACAAATTACAAGTGCTAATTCCAACATTAAGGTTCTTCAAGGGAAAATCTCACTGCATAATTATGTCATTAGACTAGACATAAGCAACGAGACTATCCATTATTCTAAAGAACAGTTGGGTAAATTAATTAGATAGTCTTTAAGTCGGGTAATTTCAATATTCCAATTAACACATGATTAGTTGACTCTAGTTCCATACGTTTCCTTCCCAGAACTTGACAAATAACTAATATGAGAGTTAGTGACAAAATTAATTGTTAACGCTATAAGAACCATACTAAGCAGTCTTCTAACAAAGCTTTTCGATACATTACATGTTCTGATTATTAATCAGAGTACAGTATCATTACTTAGGCTATGTCATGAAGGTTGTGAGGTTTGCATAGTCAACATAAAGTCACACTTATCTTAAACTCTCATCTTATTTGTTCTAAATATCTGGATAGAAACATTATTAAAATGAAACTAGATGATACCTTACATTTTCACAACTTTTGTCATCATGATAATGAGAATTTGACAAAAGGAAAATGAGACTTATACGTTTCATCCATTATAACCGAAATTCATGAGAAATTATGACATGGTTAATGAGGATGATTATTCATCTAATCTCATTCTAAGTGATTTCAAATCATGACGTTAAAGCCCTAAAATATTACTTGGCTTAAGGAATAAGTATGGGTCCATCATAAGTCATTCATTGACATTCGTGGAACTTATTCAAAATGGAATATTCAGACATAATTCATTTATCATTTAAAAGACTATCAACTTGTATCTAAATTTTGTCGCATATGGCCCACAGTCTTAGAAGAAATCTATTCATATGTATACTTAATAAGATTTCTATTAGATATGTCCCTAAAGTTTCTTATGATATATGGACATTAAAGAAATCAAATAAAGTCTAACGTATATATGATAGGTTCCCACGTCACGTAGCTCATTGAAACTTCTCTTGTAGCATTCTAGAGATATTAAAGATCAGTGGGAGCATTAAGTGTCTTAATAATAACTTGCAATAGTTGCAAGAGGTGGGGGAGTGAAAATTTTACATTACCTAAATTTGCACCTCTTGTACAAGACACCGCTCCATCACGACACTGTTCTATCAAAACTTATCTCCTTAAATCTAATGCTCCTCTTACAAAAGTTTCATTGTTGCTTAATTGTGGGCACACTTAGATTTCTTACATAAACTAATATAATCCTCAACAAGAGAAATCACGACTGACGTCATTAATTTGTTTTCTCTATTAGAATTTTGTTGGTCATTAAGTATTGACCCTAAGCATGCTGAGTTCCTAAAGATTTCTAAGGTCAGTGGGAGCAGTCAACGTCCTTATTATGACTTATAAGGAATACAAGAGGCGGGGGGAAGAGTGTCATTAAATTTCACTCCAAATTTAACTCCGATTACACCTCTTGTACACCATACTGCACCAACTCTTATAAACTTAGAATGAAAATGATAGCAACCTAACCAAGAGCTAATCCATAAAATAGTTTTCTAATGAACCCAATAATTAACTCAGGAGGTCATCTAGGTTTAAAAGCCTACTAACTTTGATGATTACATAACCTCCCTAACTGAAGTTGAAATGGATTTTGGAAATGTTTACTGATCCTATCTCTTCAAATTAAGCCATTAGTGTCAATCAATATTCTTAATGGAATAAAACAGTTTTATAGTAAAACTGATTTTATGTGTTCGTATAACGTTTGGGATTTGATTGAATTACCTAAGAGTGTTCATAAGAAAACCAAATCCTAATATAAACGTTAAGACACAAAGGAGCATGATTGATTGTCAAAGGTTACACTCAGAAAGAGATGAATTATCAAAGAGTCTTTCTTACCTATCTTACACAAGATTTCTTTAAGGATCATCATTGTTCTAGTAGCTTATAATAGTTTAAAGCTACATTAGATGAACATTATAAACAATTTTCCAAATGGCTGACACATTTACATGTTCATTAGATAACAACCTAAAGTTTCAAACTGAAGGTTAAAGAACACTTTATTTGTAAGCCAATAAAATCCATGTATGGGTTAATGCAAACATCATAATGTGATGAAAAGCTAACGTAATTACTTTCATCAACAACCAAGTGGATTAATGTACCTACCTCAAAATGAGTGGGAGCAACTAAATTAAACTTGTCTATATAGATGATATTCTTTTGACAAGTATATGTTACAAAAGTCAAAGCATTGTTAACACAAACTTTGATATAATAAATCTCAGAGATATCTCTTACGTGATTGATATCATAACATACTGAGATAGACCAAATGGGATATTAGTTCCGTTCCATAAGTTTAACATTAAATGGGTTCTTACATGTGTAACAAACAATACTGCTCTCCTTTAGAGGATAATATGATAAATGAGATTATTTACGCTTCATTAATTAGAAGCCTTATGTAAAGTCTATACTCGTTTAGATATTACTCAAATTGCAACACATTAGATATGTCTAGATTAATGTGTAGCATCTAATGGAGTATTACAATATCTTTAAAAGAAACGAGAGGCTACAATTTGAAGAAGAAGTGAGATTTAAAACCGGTTTATTACTCTAACTTTGTGATATTCAAAGATGATAAAATGTAATTTCGGGTATATCCTTATGTCAGCAGACAAAACATATCTCATGGAGGAGTCATAATGCACTGATATTAACAACCTAAGTTATAACGACATAATATAGTCACTAAATGTTGTTGGAAATATATCAGTAGACTCATAAGTTTATTAACTCCATATAATTAATGTTTTGAAGACTTAGTGTGATAAAGTCAGTTACCATAACTCCTTGAACAGTAACAGTTCAAGAGGTGCTGCATTAAGTTTCGATACGCAATTAATTATTCTTTTATGAACGAATTGAGGAAACTAAGTTTGTATCGAATACATTCATGATATGCTTAAGGATCCTATAACTGAATGGCTATTACCCATAAGTCTTATTAAGAGAGCTCATAGACGGGTATTAGTTTATGGCCATGCGAAATTGCATATCGTACTATGAATGACTAAGTATTAGTTAATTTTTCCTCATCAGTTTGATTTTGTACGTCTCTAAGAATATGTCAAGTCGACATAATGGCATATAAGACAAATAAAGTTACAAATCAAACAAAGGGCTTATGCGTATTTTGATCATGACGATTAGGTTTTAAATTAAGGCTATAGTATGATTAATGGGGGTCCTAAGTCGCATAATGATTCAACGGCTGTATTTCTCTGCTATAGTACTTGTTTAAGGCTAAAATGAGTGTTAACTCCTGATCAGGCTTATCTAATACTCATAGTAAATGATTACTCGGCTAAGTGGGAGAATGTAAGATTAAATATATTACGTATTAATATTTAATCTATAGCCATTATAATCATTTACATAATATAGATCAAAATATATAACAATCCTATTAAATAATTAGTTGGTAATTGTTGATGGACCATATTACCCTTATTAACTAATTAGGGTTTCCTTCTGGGTGCTTATATAAGGAGAATTATGTGGAGGTTAAGGGGTTAGACAGTTACACATTAGACACAACCCTAATGACACATAACATCATAATTTCGACCTCCATCTCCATACCCGAATCCCCTATTCGGTTTCTTAGCCACCATCATCAGTTAGCACCCTAAGGAGGAACCAGATCAAGCTGACAACCATGTCAAACATTATTGCTGCGTCTTAACTGGATTCTCTGCTGGTTTATGTTGATGCAATCAAAGGTATGTTTTTCATGTTTTCCTTTATGTTCAATACAGAACTGAACCAACAGCCTACGGTAGGTTTGATGTGGGTATGGCGTTTCATTGGTGCCCAATGTTACATTTTGTAGGGTTATATAATGTGCAACAAGTGTAGTGGTACTGGTTTGGAGTTGACAATGCCCAAGCGTTTTTCTTACGTATATCTTCTCTGATAGATGCAGCCTCTTGCGCGTCTATCTTTTGTAATCGTCATTCACCATATCTTCTTAGACACTCCAAAATCTTTCATCTTCAACTCACTTCCAGTGATATTTATATAATTGATCTCTAACATATACTTTGAAGCAAACAACATATAATCCACATATACCAACAAATAGACGTAAGCTTCTTGTACCTATCTCTAACATATTATTTGAAGCAACAATGTACATCATACTACTAATTGTTCAGGTTTAACAGACTATCTAGAAGCTTCTTGTACCTATCTCTAACATATTATTTGAAGCAACAATGTACATCATAGGCTTGACAGACTATCTAGAAGCTTCTTGTACCTATCTCTAACATATTATTTGAAGCAACAATGTACATCATATTACTAATTGTTCAGGTTTGACCAATGTTTGTAACGCAGACCCGTAGCTCGATCTGCCTTACCCTTATATTTATCGTCTCACGCACATGTGATTTTAATATAAAATTTTGTACAGAAAATAAGGTAACCCGACTTCAAAAGTTTGCATTCATTACCATAAAGATTTTCATATCATAAATTTTATCTGCATAAAAACAATAGATCTTAAAAACTTTGAACTCACCAAAACAGCTCTACCTGATGTATTTGATTTAAGTTAATTAACATATCTGAACAACAAACTTAACTCATGATCTATTGAAAGGTGAATTAATTAGAGTATGACCAGCTTCACACCCGGAGACTTCATTGGTACAATTCTTTTCAGCTGGCGCTTAGCAGAAGATCTTGCAGCATCCGCGCTAAACCAGTCCTTGTTATTATTCATAATGATCCCATGCTGACAACGTGGATCAATCACAATTTTCTGGAGTGCAACGGCGTGTTCTATCACGTATGCAGCAAGTTCAAGATCGCTAATTCGACCATAATACCCCAAAATTTTGAAAAGCTTGAGATTTTCAAGGCAATGATCGTTAGCAACATGCCTTACTTTCCTTCTCCTTTTGGTTGGGGAACACCAAAGTAGCTGCAATGACCCATGGTAAGTTTCTAAGTTAACAAAATCTTAACATTAATTGTGATTAATCAAATCGAGAGATATACCTTAAATATAAAAGTCTCTAAAACTGGAAATGCCTTAGCAACGGAAGCAAACTCTAGAAGACAATCATCTTCATAAGCTCCGGTTGTTAGCATTAGTTTTTTGAGATTTGGTAGCTGAGGCATTGAACCAACATTTGGTAGTAATTTCTGCCAAAGTATCAGAAAAAAACAGACTCAAGTTCCATTGATGGTTGATTCTATATAAGTAATTAGAGTTGAACTTCTCCGTACTAACCTCTGGACGACGGAAAGTGATGCAAAGAGCCTGCAGGGACGAAGCACAAGAAGAAACCTGATTGAAAACCTTATTGTCTAACCCCGGCAGTGCTTGAGAAAGATTAACTTCTTTAAGTTTTGGAAGATTAGAGAGACATATATCTACCGGTCGACCCTTGTATATGAATGATACAAGGTCAAAATCAGATAAATAAAGGGATTGAAGATCACGACAGTGCACTATTTCAAAGTGTTTTACGTTAAGATGCCGTCCAGCAACACGGATATGAGTCATGTATGTCGAGTCATGGATAGATATTGACTCAATTTGTGGAGATCTTGTTAATAAATCCTCAAGAACTGCGGCTCTCAGCTTAACATTATTCAAGTAAAGTTTTTTTAATGACACAAACTCTACATACCTAGAATTGGGTAATATTAAAGGGAAGTCATAGTTTAAATCCAGTTCAAGTATCTCAACCTTTTTGTTTACTGCAAACTGGAGCCATTCATCAACAACTCTCTGATTAAGATCACTAAAATATAAATTAATCCGGAATCTATGAACCACTGGGTGGTTGTAATTTCGGATGACACTGTTCACCTGCTCGATGAATTTAGATCGCTCTAACCTATACAGCGACGTATTGTCGAAGAAAATCTTCATCGCATCAAAGTTCAAGTGGGTTAAACCATGCCACAAAAACCTCCATTTTTTTGTGACACTGCTGGTGACCACGGCGTCTTTTACAGGCAAAAGTGACAGTATGAAAATGAGAATTTCGTATGGCATGTCGGTGATGCTCAAATCATCTGAATTCGATCCATCACAACCCAGCTCCTTCACAAAATATATATAAGTCATCAATAAGTATTACATGAAGCCATAAACAAACTACAGATTATGTAATTTTGTTGGGAATAATCTTGATTGATCGGGTCAGAGTCGGTTTAACGGGTACATGTCGATGGATAGTGGCATGTTGTGCATGAGTGAATAAAGAAGTAGTCCAAGTTGACCGGGTTTTAATGAAGAATTAGTAGGTTGGAGTAGTGGCTAGAGTAAATGGTTTTTACCCACATGTTTTAATAAGAGCCAGTAGCTTTTAGACTTGTTAGTTGTTTGACTCCACATTTTATGGTGGACTTTTATATCCGTTGGTTCTTGGGTGTATGTAGGCTATTTATAGCTGGTTTTGTTATTGAATAAAGTAAGCAAATCCTCTGCACATTTTCTTCACATTTATATACATACGAGTGTGTGTGATAGGGGCCTGTAACCAACATTTGGTATCAGAGCAAGGTGAGTTTGGAGGGCCGTTTTGAGAGTCGGTGGCGGCGGGAAGAGTAGCAGCCCGTAGGTTGCAGGGCTGAAGACGAGGAAGACCGTCGTCATCGCCGGAGAAAGAAGACCGTAGCCGGAATGAGATACCGGTGTAAGAAAGACCGCTACCGGAAAGTGAATTCCGGTGGGAGACATAGAGAAAGCCAACAACCGTAAGAAAGAAAGAAAGAAAGAACCGGTGTCGATGTAGAAAGAAAGCCGACAACCGTAAGCAAGAATGAAGAATGGCTGATTGAAATCAGCGAAGAAAGAAAGAAGAGACGCCACAAGAAAGAAGAAAGTACGAAAGAGGCCGGCGTCCCTTAGCAAGAAAGAAAGGCCTCGAAAGAAAGAAAGAAACCGGTGCAGAAAGAAAGAAAGAGAAAGCATCGGCTAGAAAGAAGAAAGTATGAGTGTCGATTTGAAAGAAAGAAAGAATCGACAGCTCGAAGAAAGAAAGAAAGCAGTGTCGGCATTTCAGGTTCCGTTCTGGACCGAAACGGTGACAACAATTAAAGATCGTAGGTGTAACCATGTCCGAAGGTTCGCACCAAGATAGACCGAGAAAGATCGTAGACCGAAAGAAGCTTTTATCGAAAGAAAGCTTAGACCGAATGACCGAAAGAAAGACCGAAATTGTGAACAAAGACCGAGAGTTCACATTAGACCGAAATCGTGGACGAGAGACCGAAAGAGTTCACGTTAGAAAGAAAGAGAAGACCGAAACTAGAGCGAACCTACGAGGTTTGTGTAGCAAGTATATCATGTGTGGCTCGTAGCAAGAGAGGACGAGTTCGAATCAAGCAAGAAAACCGATTCCGATTTTAGCATGGAAAGCAAGAACGAATGCAAGCAAGTAGCAAGAACCGACATCAAGATTATGGGGGTGAATGTTGGGAATAATATTGATTGATCGGGTCAGAGTCGGTTTAACGGGTACATGTCGATGGATAGTGGCATGTTGTGCATGAGTGAATAAAGAAGTAGTCCAAGTTGACCGGGTTTTAATGAAGAATTAGTAGGTTGGAGTAGTGGCTAGAGTAAATGGTTTTTACCCACATGTTTTAATAAGAGTCAGTAGCTTTTAGACTTGTTAGTTGTTTGACTCCACATTTTATGGTGGACTTTTATATCCGTTGGTTCTTGGGTGTATGTAGGCTATTTATAGCTGGTTTTGTTATTGAATAAAGTAAGCAAATCCTCTGCACATTTTCTTCACATTTATATACATACGAGTGTGTGTGATAGGGGCCTGTAACCAACAAATTTAAACAATCCAATAGATGAATCCAAGAAATAACAAAGATGAACAGACTGAAATAATCTATATATATTCGATCCTTCATAAAATGCAAGTCATCATTAACCTCAACAACAAACAATTGAAGCAGTAAATATTATCCAATAGACGAATATATACCCTAAGTTTAAGATATAATAAGAACTAATACAAGAAACAAGAATTTCAGCTGCAAAATATCGTTGCTAACTGCATCTGGGATTTTGAGATTTACCATTAATTACCTTAGAAAGAAATCTAATGAATTGTAGGAAACATACAACAAGCAATTGGATGGACAGAAACAACAAAAGTTAAATCGAGCAAAATTCTATCGGATGGACTGAAACAACAAAATTTAATCGACATGAATAGATCGATCACCTTTTTTAGAGCAGTTCGACGCCTTTGGGACCTCATTAGACGAACAAGAAAATTACGAAAGCAGCAAAAGCACAAGTCAAAGTTGACGGAACATTGATTTTAAGCGGTGGTTTTGATTTTTTAATAAAGTTTCTGCTAGGGCCTCCTCTTCAATTGAAATTGGGCCTTGTTTGGGTCCATCAACTTCGATCATTGTATTATTACAACAAATTGCAGATTCATCTAGTGCCATGAAATACGAAAAGCACATGAACTTTGTTCCCTTTAAAGCGACCAAGCCACTTGTTAATTAGTAGATAAAACTTAAAAAGAATTAAATTTCGAAGAGAATCGAACGTTGAAATTTGATTCAACGTATTGAATGACATTATCATCCTTCCTCCGTATCACCAACTAATTTCCAACTGCTTGGGTGACTACTCATACTCTCAATTTTTAATGAAGCCAACCACTCCGTTACCGTCTACAAATAATTTTTCTTATGTCAGGGTAGTTGGTTTGGTTCAGACCAAACCAACATTTGGTATCAGAGCGGAGATCGAGTGAAACTGGGCTGAATTTTGATCACCAAAAGGAGTTATCGAAGGTGTTAAGGCTGCAGTGATCACAAGTTACCGGTGTGCAGTGCTCGGAGGTGACAGATCAGCATTGATCGGAGAGAACTAGGTGATCGCAGGTCGGCGGGTTCGATCGTTTATGTTCTAGGGGATCAAGAGGGTAGCGGAGACGAGTCGTGATTAAGGCCAAATCAGCGAGCTTGTTAACCCAGTTGTTGACCGAAGAACGAAGGAGAGATTAAGTGACCAGAAAGTAATAATCAAGGGTGTAAAACAGCAGGAGAAAGGTAGCAAAAGGCGTTTGTAGGTAAAACTTTCAGCAGTGTTTTAGTTGATTATTAATCTTTGTTAGAGCAGGATTTTACAACTATGGCTAATATGAAGAATCAAGCTTTGGTCCCCGTTAAGGAGAACAACACCCTTTTCTCTTCAATGCTCGGTGTTGTCATCCACGAATTATACAGTATTGGCCATGAAGATGCGGGTTATCTTCAATGTTCACGGGGTGTGAGAGCAAATCGAATCGGGAACCAACGTGGATGCGAAGAAGAATCATGTTGCAATCGCTCTTTTGTTTCAATCTATTCCCGAGGAACAAATTGGGAAATCTCAAAACAGCTAAGGAGATGTGGGGTGTTATCAAAACCCGTCATTTGGGTGCGGAACGGATTCGAGAAGCAAGACTTCACACTCTTGTGGGAGAGTTTGATAATCTGAAAATAAAGGATCAAGAAGTTATTGATGACTTTGCTGATAGGTTGCCGGGATATTGTCACACCTCGACCGCGTCAAAACAACGAAACCACGGCGGAAACGTCGGGGAGTGGAGCAACAGAATTATTGTTTCACAACCATGGATTCAAAAAGTTTTGTTTTTTTGATTCATTAGGTAATTTACATTGTCTTAAACAAAACAAACAACTAAACATCGTCTATAATTGTTATTATGTCACTAAGGCCTCGTCCAGATCCTATGTGAGCATGCATCATAGCAATCAACATCATTCAACAACACCTGAAACATATGTAAAAACAAAGTCAGCAAAGAAATGCTGGCGAGCACATAGGTTTTATGAGAGTATCGGATTCATGACTCGTTTACATGTTGCAATACCTCATTAAAAACCTTGTTTTGAAAAGTATATAATATTGCAACATAATTAACCAACTCAAATCAAATTGGTTATAACTTATAAAATCTCGTAGCCATGATTCTTAACCCAAAACATTTGTTTAATTAAATCGAATTGTAAATCACCTCGTTAATAAAACTCGTATGGTTTATATTATTTAGAAAACATCGTTGTGTGACCTTGTTTCAAAATCATTTATCCAAGTGAACTAAATAATGCCACGGTATGTAATATGATGAAAACACTTATATAGAAGAAGTACCAGCGGCGTATCTACCATGTTTTCATCACATTACACCCGTCCCGTTATCTAAACACTAACCAAAAACCAATCGTTTGTTCAATTCGTTTAACTCGTTTAAATCGTTCTAAAATCATTCTCGTTTTAATTGTGAAAACTACTTTTGGTCGCCTCGCTAATAACATCCAAACCTTCGCAACTCGTCCATCGCCAATTCTCGCATTAATAAACCACCAAAGGGTAAATTAACAATCACAGATTCAGTCGTTACCCACATAACCCCCACATATAACCATGGGTGCAGTTTGATAACGGGATTTGTCAGATCCTATGGTACCATAACCTAATACTGGTCGGCTTGATCAATGTTAATGAATGTCATTTGTTATGTAACTACGCCCAACAAGTTTGTTCACATTATCGAAATCGCTATTAGTTTTATATAAACCATATTTATCATTTCGAAAACCATCGTTAAAAACCTCGAAAACAGTTAACACATATGAATCACCCCAAAACAATTGGAAACAGTAAAATAGGGGAACTATGTACTCACATTGAACTGCAAGTATCCTTGATCTAAAGAACTCAACGAAACTCAGGCAAACCAAGGAAATCAAGTAGCACCTATTAATTGGATCGCCTAGTCAATAAATCGACACCTAAATCGGAAGATAGGATAGAATGAGGTCTCATAAACCAAATGAGTATTGGAACTCATGTGATATGGTTTAACGAAGCCTACATTCTAAAACGGAACCTAACCTAAGTGCTTTCGACCCGATACGACCCATTAACCTAAGTGCTTTCGACCCGATACGACCCATTAAGGTAGCTTACGCTACTTTAACGCGTCGTGCATGCATAAGCGCATTCGAGACGCCTAACTAGTCCTATAACAAGTATTATATGCCTAAACATGTTACATAATTAGTTTAAGTGACAAAAGTTAAGTTACATATGCTTAATTACCAATTATGCATGAAAAGGGCATTTTGGTCATTTACTTAAGGCATATATACTACTTATCATACAACTAATTAAACTAAGTAACCATAAGGTATAACCTCGGAAGGTTATTCCCTATACAACTATGGTCACTAAACATGCTTGGTCGGATCCTAAAGATCGACCAAACGGGTCGGGTTCGAAAGTCTAAGCGGTTGTTAAGACCGCTTATCTTACGACCCTAGACAAGCACTAAACTAAAAGTGACGAGTTAAACATGTTAAAACATGTTTAACTAAGTTAGAAAACATGTTTGATATCAAAACAAACGGTTTTGATACCCAAGAATAGTTTGGTTGCAAAATACGCATAAATATGCATTTTGGCCGAAACTATGACTCGTCACTACACCTAATCAACGTGGTAATCAGTAGGTTATTCACAAGGGACTATAACCATCGTGATTACGCTCACATTGCAAAGTTCAAACGAACTTTGTGTTGACCAAAGACTGGTCAAAGCAGAAAGTCAAACACTGTTTGACTTTTGCTTGAAAAACGCATAAAAGCACGAAAGAATACTTACAAAGGGTCCAAGCTAGGAAGATCTTGATTCAAGTTGCTCAGGTATGAAGTGTTAGACCCCAACTTAGAGCAATTGAATCAGATTTGTGAGGAATGAATGAAACTTAGGTGGGTATTTATAGAAAACCCACAACCGTTAGGATCGTTCCTCGCAATTCATGCTTCGATCTTAACCCTCCATGTGGTCACATGGTTTTAGAATACATTGGGACACTAAAAACCATCAAAATCCATTAAATAGTATTGAAAAACCATGGACAAAACCATCAAAAACAGGCAGGAAAGCCAAATTCAATGTTTCTGATCTGGGATGCTGATGCGGGCCGCGTAAGAAAAGGACTGGGCTTACGCGCCCCTCCTAAGAACTTTGGCAGATTTACACTTTTAGCCCCTGCAAGCCCAAAACTTGGTTTTCGATGCATTTTTGACACGTTTAAGCCCCGTTAACCCCATTTCAAGGGTCTAAAATGAAGTTAAAGTATAGGGAACTTAAAATATGCTCAAAAACATCTCCAATGTCGATTCGTTTGGTCGTACGGTTGCGTTAGTCGGTTAATTACAACGGAAGTCGCAACGAACGCAAAAACGATCCAAATTGCGCGACAAATGGAATTTTTGCATTCCAATCACTAAAATAAGATATTTCAATGATTACAAAAATTTTTGGATGTCCGGATATATTCAGAACGTAAGATATGCGCGAAAATGCAAACTTATGCACCTTTTGACACTTTTAGTCCCTATTGATCAAATAAGTTTATTTTTGCGCATCAAACACCTCAAAGCCTATTTCTAAGCTATGTAAAGGATTTTTAGGGCATGTTTAACTTATGATCAAGTTCCGGAATGTTCGATATCACACGAATCGGCATACTTTCGCAGTTTGACACAAATAGTCCCTGCGATCGAATAGACTTGTTTTCAACACACCAAACCATCCAAAACTTATTTCTAAGTTATGTAAAGGTTATTTAAGGTATGTTAAGCCTATGTCACTATTCTGGAGTGTTTTTTGCGTTAAACTAACTGCGTTTACGCACCAGTTTGCGTATAACTTTCTAGAAAGCGATTTTAAAGCTTGAAACCGAATTTGAATTAAAACGTAAAATCATCAAACACAATGTTATGGGTGAAATTCTGAGCCCATATCCTGGAAAATATCTTGATTTGTATCTTGGTTGTATGATACATGTTCATGTCCGGGGTGTTCATTCAGGATATTGGTAACATCCTGAATGGTATCCTGAGGATTACTGACGGATTTTGTGCAGGAGTACGAGTCCAAGTTCCCAACGTTCACGAAGACCCTTTCTCCAGAAGACTCGGTCCAGGTCGTTCAAATGAAGACGTTGAAGCCGCTATACCTGGTCTACAATGTTAATAATGGAATATTCGGGAGCATCCCATATTTATAGGAATTTTAGTTTGTATTTCGTAACTATAAATAGGTGGATAAATCAGATCGAATAGGACATCACAACGACACTCACTACTCACTCACACTTGTTCTCTCGCAACTTTCACTTTCACAGAAAGCATTGTAACACTTAGCGATCTGATCAATATCCTGCACTGTATCCTGACGTTTGAAGCAATAAGAAGAACTAGGCAGCTGTGATTGTCAGCTCCCGAGGTTTTATGCCGGCGATCTAGATTGATCAAGGGCTTTCCTCGTACATCTCGTGTCATTCCCTTTACTTTTTGCTCATAGTTTGATCGTAGATACAGCTCGATATCCTGAGCCGTATCCTGAAAACTGTTTTTACAAACAACTTAACCAGCATATTTCCAACACACTTTTTAGCACACTACCTCACTTAACTAATTTGATCACTTAATTGCTTCGGTAATTTTTGACCAAAACAATTTGGCGCCCACCGTGGGGCAAGTGGTGCTATCTTTACTAAAAATCTTTGTGAAATCGTTAATTGGTTTTCTGTTTTCAGAACTTTTTGCCACATTATTTACAATGGCCTCAAGATCAAACATGAGCTCATCCACTGTGTCTGCTACAACTTCTGCTACTACTGGTTCGGTGCTTCCACCACCTCCTCCAAGGATGCCAGCTTCTTCACAACCTCAGGATATTATCCCTACTCGGAGTGTTCAGGGATCCGCTCCCGTTTTAGCCTCTAATGATGAAATTCTAACCTTATTTGGAAGTGTGCAGGAACAAATGAGGCAGCAACAGGAAACAAACCAAATGCTGTTAAGAGAAATACAACTCTTAAAATCTAGCTCGAGCAGATCTGCTGAGGACATTGTCACTCCTTTACAACCCAGAACTTTGAACTTCAGTTCGGCTGTGTATACTGAGGATAATAGGGGGAATATTGTGCCTAGCCATTCCCAAAATCATACTCCTGAAATACCCTCCTCGATCAGGATGTCAACTGTGAGGAGCTCAGGATATGCTTTAGGATATGGCCAGAATCCTCAGACTGGTAATGTGTCAAATAATAATATTCATGCTACTAACAATGGTGGGTCTTTGCAGGATGCAGGTATGACGTCAAAATTTACTAGGGAACTTCAGAAATTGAAGGACATGATATCCAGTGTACCTGGAGTGGTCCAGCCAATTCCGGAAGTGTCCCAAGACAGCCACAGGATATCTCGTTTCGCATATCCTATCTGTGATGCTGAGATCCCAAAGAGATTTCAAACCCCCAACATGAAGCTCTATGATGGGACTACTTATCCTGAAGAGCATATTGCCCAGTATAGGGAAAGAATGGAGATTAATCCTATCCCTCTGGAGCTCAAGGAAGCGTGCCTATGCAAGGGCTTTGGTTCTACCTTAACAGGATCGGCCCTGAAATGGCTCTTAAATGTTCCTCCGCATTCGATTACATCATTTGCTCACTTAGTGAATTTATTTAATAGTCAATTTTCTTGTAGCCGGAGTTTTGAAAAACTAACAAGTGATCTTTACAGGATAACTCAAGGACCTCAGGAATCCCTAAGGGATTATGTGAACAAATTCAGCAGGGAATCCTTGGATATCCCACACCTTGATGTTGCTACAGCGGTCCAGGCATTCAAGATGGGACTACAAAAGGATTCCCAGTTTTATCAAGATCTTGTGATGAATCCTTGCAGGAACTTGGACGAAGCTCGAAACAGGGCCTTGAGATATATCAGGCTGGAAGATGATAAGAAAATGCAAGAGAGGATGAACTCATCCACCACCTATGAGTCAACTAATAGGAAGTCAGAATCCTCATTTAAACCGTATCGCTCTAAGCCGTATGGTAGAAATGAAAACAAGAAAGTGAATGCTGTTGAAGACGAGGATCCTGAAGAATATCCTAAATTATCCGAATATTGCTTTTCTGTTAACATTCCTGAATTAATGTATGCTATGCAAGGTTTGGGAGACAAAGCTAGGTGGCCTCGAAAGAATCAACGAAAAGCTGATTGGAAGGATAAATCGAAATGGTGTGCCTTCCACGAAGATTTTGGACATGTAACTGAGGATTGCATTGCTCTAAGAAAAGAAATAAGCTATCTTCTTAGCAAGGGATATCTGAAGGATCTCTTAGGAAGAAAGAAGAATAAGGGTCAGGATACTGAGAAGGATCCTGAACGAGCAGCATCACCTCCTGCGGATGCCAAGATAATCAACTTTATTTCGGGAGGATCCGACATTTGTGGGACTTCGTATTCTGCGGCCAAGGGGCATGCAAAAGAGGCCAAGACCGAAAGGGGAGACAAACCAGCCAGGATGACTACCCTCACAACTGATAAAGTGATCACTTTCGATAGTGATGACAGGGATACTGTCCAGGATCCTCACCATGATGCTCTTGTAATAACATTATATGTGGCTAACCATTTTGTACGCAGGATATTGGTGGATAATGGCAGCTCCGTCAACATAATCCAACTAGAGACTTTGAAAAGAATGAATGTATCTCCAATTGATATCACTTCGAAATCCACCGTGCTTGTTGGGTTCAGTGGAGAGGCCAGGAACACAGTGGGAGAAATAAAGTTACCAGTATATGTTGAAGCGGTTAACTCGATACAACGATTCTGCGTGATGGACTCCCTATCCTGCTATAACATCATACTAGGCAGACCATGGATCCATGATATGAAGGCTGTGCCATCAACTTATCATCAATGTGTCAAGATCCCTACCCCTTGGGGGGTTATCAAGGTTGATAGTGATCAGCAGGAAGCGAAAGAATGTTACTCATCCTCAATGAAATCCTCAACCAAGCCTAGTACAGCATAGCAATTAAAGATGCGGGCCCAGGATATCGCGGAGGCTTCGGAGCAGGATATGAAGAAAGTTATCTTGGATCAGGATAATCCGGATATCTCGGTGCTCGTAGGAACCAATATCCCTCGGGATATTGAAGAACAATTAACTAACTTTTTGAAGTGCAGGATGTCAACATTTGCATGGAAGCATGAGGATATGACAGGTATATCCAAAGACATTATCACTCACAAGCTTGGAATTGACAGGTCATTCAAGCCTGTACAGCAAAAGCGAAGGAAGTTCGCCCCTGAGCGAAATACAATTATCCAAGAGGAAGTTGAAAGATTGTTAAAGTCCAAAATGATCAGGGAGGTCAAGTTTCCAAGATGGCTAGCAAATGTAGTCGTAGTACAGAAGAAAAATGGGAAATTGAGAGTCTGTGTAGATTACACAGACTTGAATAAGGCTTGTCCTAAAGACCCATTTCCTCTTCCTCATATTGATGCAATGGTGGATGCTACTACCGGGCATGAGATGCTAACCTTCATGGACGCTGTTAGGGGAGGATTTTCCAATGATCAGTGATCCTCAATTACTGTTGGGCCTAGTGATCCTCACTTCTGTTTGAATTAGTGATCCTCAGAAGTATTGCAGGATCAGGATCATGGATCATCGTAAGGATCCTTATACTAACGATTGTCTGCTTTGAATATGATGTTGTTTTGCAGGAGTACGAGCTTGGACTTGGTCTTGGCGATATTCCTGGAGCATATTCCATATTTATTCCGCACGTGCATGGCTGAAATGGATGTTATGGAGGTCGTGGAGGACTTGCACCAAATGCGGAATGTTTGTTAGCTTAGATATTTTCCATTTTTAAAAGGGATAGCGAGCTAAATAGAAAACACTTGGCTATTTTTAGCTTAACACACACACTCGCAACTGCTCTCACCAGCTCTTGACAATTCACTTGGCGATTACACACTTTTTTGCACATTACACTATAGTGATCCTTGTAATTAGCTCGCTATCATCCGAAGTTGTAATACATTTCTTGTTTAATCTAAGTTGGTGATCGGTAGTTTCCATCACCCGAGGTTTTTTATGCCGGAGATCATTCATTGATCAAGGGCTTTTTCCTCTTATAAATCTTTGTGTCACTTATTCATTTCATTTCTGAGTGATCCTTAGTGTTGTTCATTGATTCAAGCATCATACCTCACAACAGAAAGTTTGGTTGCATTATCATTGCTTGATTTTTGACCAAAACAGTTTGGCGCCCACCGTGGGGCAATTGGTGCTTCATTCCTAAGAAGATTCATACTTTTGTGGTCATTTCGGTCCATTACAACCAAGCAGATGGCTTCCTCAACAAAGAATACATCAAGTTCTATGCCGGAAATTAGTTCTTCACAAGGCGTTCCACCTTTGCCTCCACCACCTTCTAGATCCCAGAAGAATGCTGAGAATGCCGCGAAGAGACAAACCCCCATTTTCACAAAACCATCAACTTCTTCTGTTTCCTCTAATCCTACCACTAATGACCTTTTTACTCTGATTTTGCAGATGAGAGATCGCATGCAAGAGCAGGACAAAACCAATGAAAGGATCCTCCAAGAGATTGGTGATATCAAGAAACAGAAGAAATCAGTGGAGGATCACTCTCCTCTGATGCCAAGGTCCTTGAATTTTGACACTCCGGTTGTAACTACCTTACAATTGGCAGATCCGGGCATCCAGTATCAAAGTGGTCCATCAGAAAGGCATTATGGAACAGCAACTATGAGTCAGGCATTTGGCTCTCACTTCCAGCCTCAAGGATCCTCCTTTCAACCATCGGGATCCTCTTTTCAGCATCAAGGATACTTCACGTCAGGAGGATGTTTGGGAATGCATGCAGTTCAAGGATCCTCCCAGGGTCAAGGATCCTCCCAGGTTCAAGGATCCTCTACGGCTCCAGGATCCTCCCAGGTCCAAGGATCCTCCATGGCTCAAGGATCCTTCCAGCTTCAAGGATCCTCTATGATTCCAGGATCCTCCCAGTTTCCAGGATCCTCTATGCCCCAAGGATCCTTTCAGGTTCAAGGATTATCTCAGCTTCAAGGATCCAACATCTTTCAGGATTAGGGATTCTTAAGAAGTATGCAACCTCCGAGCACCGATGTTCATCAAGGAGACTTCATACCAATGCAGACCATTGCTTCATCTGGTCCTTCGATCATACCAGAGTCCCGTCAATATGGATTCACATATGGAATTCCAAACATGAACCCTTCGGGAGGTAACACTTTTAATAATTCATATAACACTAACCATGGCTCAATGCAGGATACAGGTATCAATCAGGCTATGGCTAGGGAATTACAGAAACTTAAGGATATGATATCCAGTGTACCAGGAGTGGTTAAACCCATTCCTGAAATTGCAGATGGTAGCCATAGGATATCTCATTTTGCACCACCCTTATGTGATGCTGAGATACCCAAAAGGTTCCAGATACCATCTATGAAGCTGTACGATGGTTCAACAGATCCAGAAGAGCATGTAGCTCAGTATAGGGAGAGGATGGAGATCAATCCAATTCCTGAGAGGTTAAAGGAAGCATGTCTATGCAAGGGATTTGGATCCACACTCACAGGATCTGCTTTTAAATGGCTGCTAAGTCTTCCCCCTTACTCTATTACTTCGTTTGCTAATCTAGTTAATTTGTTTAATAGTCAATTCTCTTGTAGTAGAAAATTTGAACGATTAACTAGTGATCTATATAGGGTAACACAAGGTCAAAATGAATCACTTAGAGATTATATCACTAAGTTTAGTAAAGAATCCTTAGATATTCCTAATTTGGATATTGCTACGGCTATAGAAGCCTTTAAAATGGGATTGCTTAGGGATTCATTATTCTATGATGATCTTGTTATGACACCTTGCAGGAATCTTGATGAAGTAAGAACCAGGGCCCTTAGGTTCATCCGCCTAGAGGATGACAAAAGGATCCAGGATAGATTGACAGGATCCTCAAAACAGGAGAAACAAGGATCCTACTTCAGGAACAACAAATCCAAGTCCTACAATAAGTCTGATAACCAGAACGTGCATGCGGTGGAACAAGAAGAGGATGATGAGGATTATCCTCCTATTTCTGAATACTGTTTTTCTGTTGATAACAATGAACTAATCCTTGCAATGCAGAATCTAGGTGAGAAAGCTAGGTGGCCGAGAAAAAGTGATAAACCAGCTGCTACAAAGGATAAGTCCAAGTGGTGTGCATATCATGAGGATTTCGGGCATCTCACTGAAGAGTGTATTGCACTAAGAAAGGAAATTGGTTACTTGCTGAGCAAGGGGCATTTGAAGGAACTTTTGGGACGGAAGAAGTCAAGGATCCAGGATCCTGAAAGGATCCCGGAAAGGGCTCCTGCTCCTCCAGCAGATGCACAAGTTATAAACTTCATATCCGGTGGATCAGACATTTGTGGTACTTCCTTCTCAGCAGCCAAGAGACATGCTAAGGAAACCAACATGGATAACGGGGATAGACCCATCCGGACCTCCACCGTCACCAAGGATAAGATCATAACTTTTGATGAGGATGATCGTGTTGATGTCCAGGATCCTCATCATGATGGTCTTGTAATTACATTGTTTATTTCTAACCACTTTGTTCGCAGGATCCTAATCGATGGAGGAAGCTCTGTGAACATCATTCAGCTTGATGTCCTCAAGAAAATGAATATCCCGGAGTCCGATATTGTCCCAAGATCCTCAGTCCTTGTGGGATTTAGTGGGGAAACCAAAAACACATTGGGGGACATCAAACTCCCTATTTATATTGAAGGACTCCATTCTTATCAGAAATTTTGTGTTATAGATTGCTTATCTTGTTGTAATGTTATCCTTGGCAGGCCATGGATACATGATATGAAGGCAGTCCCATCCACCTATCATCAGTGTGTTAAGTTTCCAAGTCCATGGGGAGTGGTGAAAATTGAGAGTGATCAACAAGAGGCTAAGAATTGTTATACATCATCAATGAAGCCAGCCTCAAGACCAAGGGAGCAATAGCAATTAAAGTATCCTTCAAGAGATGTCTTGGAGGCAAGAGAACAGGATTTGAAAGAAATCCTCATGGATCCTGATGATCCTGAATCCAAGGTGCTGTTTGTTTTTTCTGCGGGAAAAGGTCTGCAGTCTGCGGACCACATCTGCAGGCATCTGCAGGAGAAGAGGTGGACCAAATGTCTGCAGTCTGCAAGGAGAAGAGGGTTTGTTTTTTTATATATAAAACCTCTTCTCACATTAAACACACACCTCCTCCACCGAACATCAAAACCCTAAAAGAGCCGTCTCCTCTCTCTCACTTGAGACAATCTTCAAGTTTCATTCATTCAATGATCTAAAAACACCCAATTTACCATGGATACTCTACCTGCTCAAAAACCAAAACCCCACCATAATTTCACAGTTGATTCTTGTGTCGAACAACAATCAGGTCGAATCAGAGGATCTAGATCAGTCAAAATCATTAATTTCTAGGGTGAATGAACACGAACCCCAAAAGGGTTTTCATCATAATAGTAAGATGATGGTGGTGTAACGGAGCTATTGGCGGCAACTACAACTAGCCGAAGGCAGAGGTGAAACGGAGGAGGAGACGGTGGGCTAACCGGTGAGCGGAGACGGTGGTGAGGAAACGGTGATTGGTAAAGATGAAAGACAGTGGGGTGTTAGGGTGACCGGAGATGGATGGTCGTACGGCGGAGGAGACGGTGTAGCAGTGGCGGGTGTAGTGGTGAAGTGGTGGTGGACGGTTTTGAGAGGTGTACAGTGATTTTGGACGGTGCAGGTGAACGGTGGATTTACGGCGGTGATGCCGTTGGAGGTTGTTGTTTGGGTTTAGGGTAGTGTTGGGGGTGGAGGTGGTGGCGGAGCAGGGGTGGGCGGGTCTGTGTTTTGGCAGAGAGAAGAAATTGGAAGAGGTTGGGACATGTCTGCTTGGGGAAGAGGTGGGGAAGACCTTTTTGGTGAGAAGTGCTTCCGGAAAACAAACAAGCTGCAGACATCAAACGTCTGCACGTGTCTGCATGACACAGACATAAGTGGCCAGAAGCACTTCTGGCCAAAAAACAAACCGCACCCAAGATCTTCATAGGATCAGGGATCCTTAGCGACATTGAACAGGAGCTAATATCCTTCCTTAAAAGAAGAAAAACTACCTTTGCCTGGAAACATGAGGATATGACAGGTATATCTAAAGATATAATTACTCACAAACTTGGCATTGACGGGTCATTCAAGCCAATTCATCAAAAGAGGAGGAAGTTTGCACCCGAAAGGAATGCTATTATCCAGGAAGAGGTAGATAAACTACTTCGGGCAGGTATGATAAGAGAGGTTAAGTATCCAAGATGGTTAGCCAATGTGGTTGTTGTTCAAAAGAAAAATGGAAAGTGGAGGGTATGTGTCGATTTTACTGATTTAAACAAGGCATGTCCCAAGGATCCTTTCCCATTACCCCACATTGACTCCATGGTGGATGCTACCGCAGGTCATGAGTTGTTGACTTTTATGGATGCTTCATCTGGATTTCAACAAATTCAGATGGAACCATCTGATCAAGAGGATACAGCCTTTATGACCCCAACTGGTATATATTGTTATATTGCTATGCCATTTGGACTAAGGAATGCAGGTGCTACTTATCAAAGGCTAGTCAATATGATGTTCAAGGAACAAATTGGACACACTATGGAAGTGTATATAGATGACATGGTGGTTAAGTCCAAGAAAGCTGAGGATCACCTTAAAGACTTGGAGGAAGCATTCAATATCCTTGATAAATTTAATATGAAACTAAATCCTTCCAAGTGTCATTTTGGTGTTAAGGCAGGTAAATTCTTAGGCTATATGGTGACAAAGAGGGGCATTGAAGCAAGTCCAGAGCAAATCAAGGCTATTGTGAATATCAAATCTCCTGCCAATGCTAAGGATGTGCAAAGATTGACAGGCAGGATCGCAGCCTTGAACAGGTTCATATCCAAATCCTCAGAAAAGTGCAAGGAATTCTAGGACATCCTGAGGAAGAACAAGAAATTTGAATGGACTGAGAAGCATGAAAGTGCCCTCAAAGCTCTTAAGGATTACCTATCCTCAGCCCCGGCCCTGATGAAACCAGAAAAAGGGGATATATTATCCTTATACTTAGCAGTATCCTCAAAAGCAGTAAGTGCGGTCCTTGTTAAGGATCACCAAGGTACACAACATCCTGTTTATTATGTAAGTAAGAGTTTACTTGATGCTGAATCCAGGTATTCACACTTAGAGAAACTTATCCTTGCATTAATAATGGCATCTACTAAATTAAGACATTATTTTGAGATTCATGCCATTATTGTTAAGACTAATTTTCCAATTAAGAATGTTCTCAGGAAACCTGAAATGTCAGGAAGGATGGCTAAGTGGGCAGTGAAGCTTAGTGCATATGATATAAGATATGAACCAAGGACTGCCATCAAATCCCAAGCCTTAGCTGACTTTGTGGCAGATTTTAGTAGTGATTTGCAAAAGGAGGCTGAGTTAGAAGTCCAACAGCTTGAAGAAACTAAGGATCCTTGGATACTATTCACTGATGGAGCCTCCAATGTAAAAGGAACAGGGCTGGGAACTAAAATCGCCACAGGGGGACATAATACCCCACTCCATAGCTTGTGAATTTCAAACTACCAACAATGAGGCTGAGTATGAAGCCTTGATAGCTGGTTTGCAAATTGCTAAGCATATGAGGATCAGGTATCTTGAGGTACATGTAGATTCATTATTAATCACTAATCACTTTAATGGATCCTATGCTGTTAAAGGTGAAAAGCTAATCAAATATTTAGAGATAGTCAAAGAATTGGCACTCTCTTTTGTCTCCTTTAGTTTGACACAGGTACCAAGGGAAAAGAATGCAGAGGCTGATGCATTAGCCAATCTAGGATCATCCTTGAAGATCCCGGAGGATATAAGGATCCCTATTATCCATATCCTGACCCCTGCTATCGAGGATCATGTAGCTATGGAGATAGGAGAAGATTCTGCAATCATCCCTAGTGATGATACTCAATCTCATTCAGGATCATGGATCCTCCCAATCATGAGATACATACAATATGGAGAGATTCATACAGGAGAAAACCCTAGGGCTTTCAAAATTAAGGTATCTCAATTTACAATATTGAATAATATGTTGTATAAACGATCTCTTGCAGGACCATATCTAAGATGCATTAAGGATCCTGAAATCCAAGAAGTCCTAAAGGATTTCCATGAAGGAGATTGTGGAAACCACACTGGGGGCAGGGCATTATTCTCAAGGATCCTGAGGACAGGATACTATTGGCCAACTATGAAGAAGGATGCTGTGGAATATGCCAAGAAGTGTGATCCTTGTCAGAGACATAGTAATATCCTTCACCAACCAGCAGAACTTTTGCATCCTATATCCTCTTCTTGGCCATTTATGAGATGGGGAATGGATATAGTTGGTAAGCTTCCTAAAGCACCTGGTGGAAAAGTATTCATGCTTGCTATGACTGATTACTTCTCCAAGTGGATAGAGGCTGAAGCCTTTGCTCAAGTCAGAGAAAAGGAAGTTATATACTTTATTAAAAGAAACATTATTACTAGATTTGGTATCCCTTCTGAAATTGTTTGTGACAATGGATCCCAATTTATTGGGAATAGAACTACTAACTTTTGTGACAGCTGGGGGATTAAAATGATAACATCAACACCAGTCCACCCACAAGCTAATGGTCAGGCAGAATCATCCAACAAGATTATCATCAACAATTTGAAGAAGAAGCTTGGATCCAAGAAAGGAAAATGGGCAGAAGAACTACCTTATGCGCTTTGGGCCGATAGGACAACTCCCAAGAATGCTACTGGCCGAACTCCATTTTCTTTGGTATTTGGGGCAGAATCAGTGATCCCTACAGAGATGGTGGTTCCAACTGCAAGAACAAGCATTCGTGATCCTGAAGAAAATGCTGAAAAATTGGTTCAAGACTTGGATACTATAGAAGAAATCAGGAATTTGGCAAGGATAAGGAAGGCTAGTTATCAACAAAGGATGGCTGGAGCCTACAACAAAAATGTCAGGATCAGGAAGTTCCAAGTTGGTGATATGGTATTGAGGAAGGTATTTCAGAATACCACAAATCCTGCTGATGGAAAGTTGGCACCAAAATGGGAAGGCCCTTATTTGATTGAAGCTGAGGCAGGAAAGGGGGCATATCGATTGCTAACAATGGAAGGTGATTTGCTGCCAAGAGCTTGGAATGCTGTCCACTTGAAGAAATACTTCATGTGATAAGGATCCATGATCCTAACATGACAAGTATCCTTGAAGGATCCTTACAAGACAGATGATTCTCATTTTGGTAATGATCTAATCCCAAACTATTTCATTTTTTTAATTATCCTATATAAGGGTAAGGATCCTGTATCCTTTATCCTCCTTTCACTTGATTCTGAGTTTTGAAGGTTTAGGTATCCTTAACAAAGGACTGATTATCCAAAGAAGTATCCAGTTATTTGGGCTTGACCCCAGTTATTTGGTCTTGACCCCAGTTATTTGGGCTTGACCCCAGTTTGGGCCTGTCCCCAGTTTCGCCAGTAGCTCACGATGATCCTGGTATAGTTCATGGCAATGGGACCAGTACTCGCTTTAGGGGCTGACAATTTCATTGTACTGGCTATATTCAGGATCCTACGTATAATGGTAGACGTACCATACATCCGTTCCTAAGGTTTCTAACGTTTTCACGTTAGCTAAGGTTTTGACATTTTCATGTCACTAAGTTTGGATAGTCGCCAGTGAGGGCCATACTCCAGTTTACACACGATCCTTTGGGCTTGTCCCCAGTTATCCTTTGGGCTTATCCCCAGTTATCCTTTGGGCGTGTCCCCAGAATTGTTGGGCGTGTCCCCAGTTACTAACTCTTATCTTATATTGGCTTAGTCCCAAGTTGTATCCTATTTCAGGTTTTTGGAGATAAATGACCAAGGATCCTTGATCCTTACCTTATACTAAGGTTTGTCTTTTGGTTATCTTAATTATAAGTGTTAAAGGTTAGGATCCTAACTTGGATTCTCAGGTATGATCCTTAACTATTTTGTTTTTATTCATTATTCATTGAATGACCCATATCCTTTGACAACTGAACTTATGATCCTTAAAATATATTACTTTTCGGAACTTGTCGACTATAGGATATGTGATCCTTGATCATATCCTAAACTTTTTGAGCATATTTATTAATTTTTTTCTTTACTTGATAAGTTTAGACAAAATGAATATCACAACAATTGAAAAGTAAAGTACTAACAAGGATAGCAACACGGGAGATAGCCAAAAAGTTAAAGTTATTTTATTCACAAAACGTTAAACCCTTTAAGGTTGTCAAAATTGCCAACCCACGTTTCTACCAGCAAAACGTGGCCCGTCCACATGGGTTGGCAAAGGGTGTCCATTGTTTATGGGTCTTTGTAGTGCAGGAAATAAAAGACGGAAGGATAACAAGTGGCTTCATCCCCCAAACAGAGGATCCATCCACCACCCATTATCCTGCCTATTGTTCAAGGATCCATGATCCTTCACCCTAGAAACTATTGTCTAAAGTTATTACAACCCATCATTGTTCAACAAAAACATCATAACCAAACAACCAAACTTAAAAAAATGGGCTCTGGCTATGTCTAGAAATGTCCTTCATCGCCCATTCCTGCAGCTTACACCTTTGCTGCATCACCATCTCCTCCAGCTCCAGCATCCTTCACATGATCCTTGCCACTGCCACCAGCCTCGATTGCCAGAACCTCATCAGCCTATTCTTCGTCCTCCAACTCAGCCAGCCTAGCCTTCCAGCCCTCCATGTCCCAGTTGCTCCTGTCAAAATTAGGATCCTGAGCTTCTTGGGCCATCTGCAACTTGGTCTTGTACATGGCAATGGCAGCAGAGACTTTAGCATCCTCCATGATCTCGTGCTTCTCATAGTCAGCATTGATCTGAGCTGCAACCGCCTGAGTTTTGGCATCATTGAGGTCCTTTTCGAGGGAGGCAATCTTGTGATCCTTGAGCACCGTCACTTTTTGGAGGTCAGAGTATTTCTCCTCAATCTCTTCGACGTTCCCAACATAGTCCTCGATTTCAGCAAATTTCTGCAAAGAAGACAATGCAAAGTTTAGGATCACATGATTCTCGAGTGGGCAGGATAACTAAGCTAAGTCAGTGATCCTTACCTCAGCAAAGTACTCAAGGAACTGATGACGGATCAGAGGCAAGCCTTCTAGGTTATCAGCCTCAGAGGTCTTTCTTTTCTTGCCACCCTTGCCCTTAGAAGTGGTTGCCTTGGGGATCGTGACAGCTGGACTGGCAGCAAGCTTCCTCTTTGAGGATCGGACAGTGTCAAGATCAGTTACACTGAATTTGGAGGCAGATCTTGAAGATTTTCCAGCACCTACACATCCAAAACAGATAAGTATCCTTATCCCATTTCTATTTAACTATTTATTTAAACATTTAATTATGCAAAAAACAGGATACTTACTCGACATAGTGACAGAACCTGAGGATACTTCTTGAGAATCCTGGGTATTTGTTTTAAATGATCTTCTTGCAGGATCAAGTCTCCGGAAAGCGGCAAGCCTTTCCTGTGTTGCAGGTGTTGTGATGAGGTGTGCGACAATAATAGCTGCAAAATAGAAACAAAAGGACGTTAGTGATCCTTAAACAGAAACAAGCTTATTCGGTGATCCTTCTAAGGATCCTCTATCCTACCATGGGTGGTCCACTTCCTTGGCAGATCCTTTCCATCAGGGATAGAATCCCTTCTGACAAAGAAGAATCGCCGTTTCCAGTTGGTGTCATTCTTAGTGGCTTTGAAGATGGGGTGTTCTTCACCAGGTTTATGTTTGAGTAGATACCGATGAGATCCATGGCTTACGAGGTCATACATCTCTGCAAACTCCGACATTCCTAGATCAATTCCTTCATGTTCAATGATCCTTTCAAGGGTATATAAGACCCTCCAGATCATTGGCATCGCTTGAATGTAGGAGATGCCGGTGAGAGAGAAGAAAGACTGGGTGAATTCAGGGAAAGGATACGAGTATCCTATTATAAATGGTGTGACCGGAAAGGCTACACAGGTTTCAGAAATATAATCACTTAGAACGGTGGGATCAAATGGTTTGAAATCGGTGTTTGCCGGAAAACAATGGCGGATTCTGTCTATCTGTGGATCAGTGAAGCAGCATCGTTCTTTTGAAGAATCTTTTATGATCCCTTGGCTTTTCAAGGGGATGTCCTTCTTGTGATCCTTAGCCGGTGAGGATCTTAGCATCATCTCGATTATGACGGTGGTGAAGAAGAAGAAACAGAGTGAGAAGATGAAGAGAGAAAGGAAAGAGAAATACCTGATCAAGTCTTCGAATGAGGATTTAAAGAGGAAACGCACGAATTTAAATGCTCTCTAACCCTTATCTCTAACTTCAATTTATAATGATGATCTTGCAGGGTAGTCACTTCAGTGACGTCAGGATGGTAACGGCTAGTCCGACTACAACGGCTAGTTATCCGTTGATTCGTTACGGATAAGAACATAAAATATAACTCGTTTATTTACAAATTACTCCTTATATTTTGGGGGCAATTGTTAGGGGAGGATTTTCCAATGATCAGTGATCCTCAATTACTGTTGGGCCTAGTGATCCTCACTTCTGTTTGAATTAGTGATCCTCATAAGTATTGCAGGATCAGGATCATGGATCATCGTAAGGATCCTTATACTAACGATTGTCTGCTTTGAATATGATGTTGTTTTGCAGGAGTACGAGCTTGGACTTGGTCTTGGCGATATTCCTGGAGCATATTCCATATTTATTCCGCACGTGCATGGCTGAAATGGATGTTATGGAGGTCGTGGAGGACTTGCACCAAATGCGGAATGTTTGTTAGCTTAGATATTTTCCATTTTTAAAAGGGATAGCGAGCTAAATAGAAAACACTTGGCTATTTTTAGCTTAACACACACACTCGCAACTGCTCTCACCAGCTCTTGACAATTCACTTGGCGATTACACACTTTTTTGCACATTACACTATAGTGATCCTTGTAATTAGCTCGCTATCATCCGAAGTTGTAATACATTTCTTGTTTAATCTAAGTTGGTGATCGGTAGTTTCCATCACCCGAGGTTTTTTATGCCGGAGATCATTCATTGATCAAGGGCTTTTTCCTCGTATAAATCTTTGTGTCACTTATTCATTTCATTTCTGAGTGATCCTTAGTGTTGTTCATTGATTCAAGCATCATACCTCACAACAGAAAGTTTGGTTGCATTATCATTGCTTGATTTTTGACCAAAACAGTTTGGCGCCCACCGTGGGGCAATTGGTGCTTCATTCCTAAGAAGATTCATACTTTTGTGGTCATTTTGGTCCATTACAACCAAGCAGATGGCTTCCTCAACAAAGAATACATCAAGTTCTATGCCGGAAATTAGTTCTTCACAAGGCGTTCCACCTTTGCCTCCACCACCTTCTGGATCCCAGAAGAATGCTGAGAATGCCGCGAAGAGACAAACCCCCATTTTCACAAAACCATCAACTTCTTCTGTTTCCTCTAATCCTACCACTAATGACCTTTTTACTCTGATTTTGCAGATGAGAGATCGCATGCAAGAGCAGGACAAAACCAATGAAAGGATCCTCCAAGAGATTGGTGATATCAAGAAACAGAAGAAATAAGTGGAGGATCACTCTCCTCTGATGCCAAGGTCCTTGAATTTTGACACTCCGGTTGTAACTACCTTACAATTGGCAGATCCGGGCATCCAGTATCAAAGTGGTCCATCAGAAAGGCATTATGGAACAGCAACTATGAGTCAGGCATTTGGCTCTCACTTCCAGCCTCAAGGATCCTCCTTTCAACCATCGGGATCCTCTTTTCAGCATCAAGGATACTTCACGTCAGGAGGATGTTTGGGAATGCATGCAGTTCAAGGATCCTCCCAGGGTCAAGGATCCTCCCAGGTTCAAGGATCCTCTACGGCTCCAGGGTCCTCCCAGGTCCAAGGATCCTCCATGGCTCAAGGATCCTTCCAGCTTCAAGGATCCTCTATGATTCCAGGATCCTCCCAGTTTCCAGGATCCTCTATGCCCCAAGGATCCTTTCAGGTTCAAGGATTATCTCAGCTTCAAGGATCCAACATCTTTCAGGATCAGGGATTCTTAAGAAGTATGCAACCTCCGAGCACCGATGTTCATCAAGGAGACTTCATACCAATGCAGACCATTGCTTCATCTGGTCCTTCGATCATACCAGAGTCCCGTCAATATGGATTCACATATGGAATTCCAAACATGAACCCTTCGGGAGGTAACACTTTTAATAATTCATATAACACTAACCATGGCTCAATGCAGGATACAGGTATCAATCAGGCTATGGCTAGGGAATTACAGAAACTTAAGGATATGATATCCAGTGTACCAGGAGTGGTTAAACCCATTCCTGAAATTGCAGATGGTAGCCATAGGATATCTCATTTTGCACCACCCTTATGTGATGCTGAGATACCCAAAAGGTTCCAGATACCATCTATGAAGCTGTACGATGGTTCAACAGATCCAGAAGAGCATGTAGCTCAGTATAGGGAGAGGATGGAGATCAATCCAATTCCTGAGAGGTTAAAGGAAGCATGTCTATGCAAGGGATTTGGATCCACACTCACAGGATCTGCTTTTAAATGGCTGCTAAGTCTTCCCCCTTACTCTATTACTTCGTTTGCTAATCTAGTTAATTTGTTTAATAGTCAATTCTCTTGTAGTAGAAAATTTGAACGATTAACTAGTGATCTATATAGGGTAACACAAGGTCAAAATGAATCACTTAGAGATTATATCACTAAGTTTAGTAAAGAATCCTTAGATATTCCTAATTTGGATATTGCTACGGCTATAGAAGCCTTTAAAATGGGATTGCTTAGGGATTCATTATTCTATGATGATCTTGTTATGACACCTTGCAGGAATCTTGATGAAGTAAGAACCAGGGCCCTTAGGTTCATCCGCCTAGAGGATGACAAAAGGATCCAGGATAGATTGACAGGATCCTCAAAACAGGAGAAACAAGGATCCTACTTCAGGAACAACAAATCCAAGTCCTACAATAAGTCTGATAACCAGAACGTGCATGCGGTGGAACAAGAAGAGGATGATGAGGATTATCCTCCTATTTCTGAATACTGTTTTTCTGTTGATAACAATGAACTAATCCTTGCAATGCAGAATCTAGGTGAGAAAGCTAGGTGGCCGAGAAAAAGTGATAAACCAGCTGCTACAAAGGATAAGTCCAAGTGGTGTGCATATCATGAGGATTTCGGGCATCTCACTGAAGAGTGTATTGCACTAAGAAAGGAAATTGGTTACTTGCTGAGCAAGGGGCATTTGAAGGAACTTTTGGGACGGAAGAAGTCAAGGATCCAGGATCCTGAAAGGATCCCGGAAAGGGCTCCTGCTCCTCCAGCAGATGCACAAGTTATAAACTTCATATCCGGTGGATCAGACATTTGTGGTACTTCCTTCTCAGCAGCCAAGAGACATGCTAAGGAAACCAACATGGATAACGGGGATAGACCCATCCGGACCTCCACCGTCACCAAGGATAAGATCATAACTTTTGATGAGGATGATCGTGTTGATGTCCAGGATCCTCATCATGATGGTCTTGTAATTACATTGTTTATTTCTAACCACTTTGTTCGCAGGATCCTAATCGATGGAGGAAGCTCTGTGAACATCATTCAGCTTGATGTCCTCAAGAAAATGAATATCCCGGAGTCCGATATTGTCCCAAGATCCTCAGTCCTTGTGGGATTTAGTGGGGAAACCAAAAACACATTGGGGGACATCAAACTCCCTATTTATATTGAAGGACTCCATTCTTATCAGAAATTTTGTGTTATAGATTGCTTATCTTGTTGTAATGTTATCCTTGGCAGGCCATGGATACATGATATGAAGGCAGTCCCATCCACCTATCATCAGTGTGTTAAGTTTCCAAGTCCATGGGGAGTGGTGAAAATTGAGAGTGATCAACAAGAGGCTAAGAATTGTTATACATCATCAATGAAGCCAGCCTCAAGACCAAGGGAGCAATAGCAATTAAAGTATCCTTCAAGAGATGTCTTGGAGGCAAGAGAACAGGATTTGAAAGAAATCCTCATGGATCCTGATGATCCTGAATCCAAGGTGCTGTTTGTTTTTTCTGCGGGAAAAGGTCTGCAGTCTGCGGACCACATCTGCAGGCATCTGCAGGAGAAGAGGTGGACCAAATGTCTGCAGTCTGCAAGGAGAAGAGGGTTTGTTTTTTTATATATAAAACCTCTTCTCACATTAAACACACACCTCCTCCACCGAACATCAAAACCCTAAAAGAGCCGTCTCCTCTCTCTCACTTGAGACAATCTTCAAGTTTCATTCATTCAATGATCTAAAAACACCCAATTTACCATGGATACTCTACCTGCTCAAAAACCAAAACCCCACCATAATTTCACAGTTGATTCTTGTGTCGAACAACAATCAGGTCGAATCAGAGGATCTAGATCAGTCAAAATCATTAATTTCTAGGGTGAATGAACACGAACCCCAAAAGGGTTTTCATCATAATAGTAAGATGATGGTGGTGTAACGGAGCTATTGGCGGCAACTACAACTAGCCGAAGGCAGAGGTGAAACGGAGGAGGAGACGGTGGGCTAACCGGTGAGCGGAGACGGTGGTGAGGAAACGGTGATTGGTAAAGATGAAAGACAGTGGGGTGTTAGGGTGACCGGAGATGGATGGTCGTACGGCGGAGGAGACGGTGTAGCAGTGGCGGGTGTAGTGGTGAAGTGGTGAAGTGGTGGTGGACGGTTTTGAGAGGTGTACAGTGATTTTGGACGGTGCAGGTGAACGGTGGATTTACGGCGGTGATGCCGTTGGAGGTTGTTGTTTGGGTTTAGGGTAGTGTTGGGGGTGGAGGTGGTGGCGGAGCAGGGGTGGGCGGGTCTGTGTTTTGGCAGAGAGAAGAAATTGGAAGAGGTTGGGACATGTCTGCTTGGGGAAGAGGTGGGGAAGACCTTTTTGGTGAGAAGTGCTTCCGGAAAACAAACAAGCTGCAGACATCAAACGTCTGCACGTGTCTGCATGACACAGACATAAGTGGCCAGAAGCACTTCTGGCCAAAAAACAAACCGCACCCAAGATCTTCATAGGATCAGGGATCCTTAGCGACATTGAACAGGAGCTAATATCCTTCCTTAAAAGAAGAAAAACTACCTTTGCCTGGAAACATGAGGATATGACAGGTATATCTAAAGATATAATTACTCACAAACTTGGCATTGACGGGTCATTCAAGCCAATTCATCAAAAGAGGAGGAAGTTTGCACCCGAAAGGAATGCTATTATCCAGGAAGAGGTAGATAAACTACTTCGGGCAGGTATGATAAGAGAGGTTAAGTATCCAAGATGGTTAGCCAATGTGGTTGTTGTTCAAAAGAAAAATGGAAAGTGGAGGGTATGTGTCGATTTTACTGATTTAAACAAGGCATGTCCCAAGGATCCTTTCCCATTACCCCACATTGACTCCATGGTGGATGCTACCGCAGGTCATGAGTTGTTGACTTTTATGGATGCTTCATCTAGATTTCAACAAATTCAGATGGAACCATCTGATCAAGAGGATACAGCCTTTATGACCCCAACTGGTATATATTGTTATATTGCTATGCCATTTGGACTAAGGAATGCAGGTGCTACTTATCAAAGGCTAGTCAATATGATGTTCAAGGAACAAATTGGACACACTATGGAAGTGTATATAGATGACATGGTGGTTAAGTCCAAGAAAGCTGAGGATCACCTTAAAGACTTGGAGGAAGCATTCAATATCCTTGATAAATTTAATATGAAACTAAATCCTTCCAAGTGTCATTTTGGTGTTAAGGCAGGTAAATTCTTAGGCTATATGGTGACAAAGAGGGGCATTGAAGCAAGTCCAGAGCAAATCAAGGCTATTGTGAATATCAAATCTCCTGCCAATGCTAAGGATGTGCAAAGATTGACAGGCAGGATCGCAGCCTTGAACAGGTTCATATCCAAATCCTCAGAAAAGTGCAAGGAATTCTAGGACATCCTGAGGAAGAACAAGAAATTTGAATGGACTGAGAAGCATGAAAGTGCCCTCAAAGCTCTTAAGGATTACCTATCCTCAGCCCCGGCCCTGATGAAACCAGAAAAAGGGGATATATTATCCTTATACTTAGCAGTATCCTCAAAAGCAGTAAGTGCGGTCCTTGTTAAGGATCACCAAGGTACACAACATCCTGTTTATTATGTAAGTAAGAGTTTACTTGATGCTGAATCCAGGTATTCACACTTAGAGAAACTTATCCTTGCATTAATAATGGCATCTACTAAATTAAGACATTATTTTGAGATTCATGCCATTATTGTTAAGACTAATTTTCCAATTAAGAATGTTCTCAGGAAACCTGAAATGTCAGGAAGGATGGCTAAGTGGGCAGTGAAGCTTAGTGCATATGATATAAGATATGAACCAAGGACTGCCATCAAATCCCAAGCCTTAGCTGACTTTGTGGCAGATTTTAGTAGTGATTTGCAAAAGGAGGCTGAGTTAGAAGTCCAACAGCTTGAAGAAACTAAGGATCCTTGGATACTATTCACTGATGGAGCCTCCAATGTAAAAGGAACAGGGCTGGGAACTAAAATCGCCACAGGGGGACATAATACCCCACTCCATAGCTTGTGAATTTCAAACTACCAACAATGAGGCTGAGTATGAAGCCTTGATAGCTGGTTTGCAAATTGCTAAGCATATGAGGATCAGGTATCTTGAGGTACATGTAGATTCATTATTAATCACTAATCACTTTAATGGATCCTATGCTGTTAAAGGTGAAAAGCTAATCAAATATTTAGAGATAGTCAAAGAATTGGCACTCTCTTTTGTCTCCTTTAGTTTGACACAGGTACCAAGGGAAAAGAATGCAGAGGCTGATGCATTAGCCAATCTAGGATCATCCTTGAAGATCCCGGAGGATATAAGGATCCCTATTATCCATATCCTGACCCCTGCTATCGAGGATCATGTAGCTATGGAGATAGGAGAAGATTCTGCAATCATCCCTAGTGATGATACTCAATCTCATTCAGGATCATGGATCCTCCCAATCATGAGATACATACAATATGGAGAGATTCATACAGGAGAAAACCCTAGGGCTTTCAAAATTAAGGTATCTCAATTTACAATATTGAATAATATGTTGTATAAACGATCTCTTGCAGGACCATATCTAAGATGCATTAAGGATCCTGAAATCCAAGAAGTCCTAAAGGATTTCCATGAAGGAGATTGTGGAAACCACACTGGGGGCAGGGCATTATTCTCAAGGATCCTGAGGACAGGATACTATTGGCCAACTATGAAGAAGGATGCTGTGGAATATGCCAAGAAGTGTGATCCTTGTCAGAGACATAGTAATATCCTTCACCAACCAGCAGAACTTTTGCATCCTATATCCTCTTCTTGGCCATTTATGAGATGGGGAATGGATATAGTTGGTAAGCTTCCTAAAGCACCTGGTGGAAAAGTATTCATGCTTGCTATGACTGATTACTTCTCCAAGTGGATAGAGGCTGAAGCCTTTGCTCAAGTCAGAGAAAAGGAAGTTATATACTTTATTAAAAGAAACATTATTACTAGATTTGGTATCCCTTCTGAAATTGTTTGTAACAATGGATCCCAATTTATTGGGAATAGAACTACTAACTTTTGTGACAGCTGGGGGATTAAAATGATAACATCAACACCAGTCCACCCACAAGCTAATGGTCAGGCAGAATCATCCAACAAGATTATCATCAACAATTTGAAGAAGAAGCTTGGATCCAAGAAAGGAAAATGGGCAGAAGAACTACCTTATGCGCTTTGGGCCGATAGGACAACTCCCAAGAATGCTACTGGCCGAACTCCATTTTCTTTGGTATTTGGGGCAGAATCAGTGATCCCTACAGAGATGGTGGTTCCAACTGCAAGAACAAGCATTCGTGATCCTGAAGAAAATGCTGAAAAATTGGTTCAAGACTTGGATACTATAGAAGAAATCAGGAATTTGGCAAGGATAAGGAAGGCTAGTTATCAACAAAGGATGGCTGGAGCCTACAACAAAAATGTCAGGATCAGGAAGTTCCAAGTTGGTGATATGGTATTGAGGAAGGTATTTCAGAATACCACAAATCCTGCTGATGGAAAGTTGGCACCAAAATGGGAAGGCCCTTATTTGATTGAAGCTGAGGCAGGAAAGGGGGCATATCGATTGCTAACAATGGAAGGTGATTTGCTGCCAAGAGCTTGGAATGCTGTCCACTTGAAGAAATACTTCATGTGATAAGGATCCATGATCCTAACATGACAAGTATCCTTGAAGGATCCTTACAAGACAGATGATTCTCATTTTGGTAATGATCTAATCCCAAACTATTTCATTTTTTTAATTATCCTATATAAGGGTAAGGATCCTGTATCCTTTATCCTCCTTTCACTTGATTCTGAGTTTTGAAGGTTTAGGTATCCTTAACAAAGGACTGATTATCCAAAGAAGTATCCAGTTATTTGGGCTTGACCCCAGTTATTTGGTCTTGACCCCAGTTATTTGGGCTTGACCCCAGTTTGGGCCTGTCCCCAGTTTCGCCAGTAGCTCACGATGATCCTGGTATAGTTCATGGCAATGGGACCAGTACTCGCTTTAGGGGCTGACAATTTCATTGTACTGGCTATATTCAGGATCCTACGTATAATGGTAGACGTACCATACATCCGTTCCTAAGGTTTCTAACGTTTTCACGTTAGCTAAGGTTTTGACATTTTCATGTCACTAAGTTTGGATAGTCGCCAGTGAGGGCCATACTCCAGTTTACACACGATCCTTTGGGCTTGTCCCCAGTTATCCTTTGGGCTTATCCCCAGTTATCCTTTGGGCGTGTCCCCAGAATTGTTGGGCGTGTCCCCAGTTACTAACTCTTATCTTATATTGGCTTAGTCCCAAGTTGTATCCTATTTCAGGTTTTTGGAGATAAATGACCAAGGATCCTTGATCCTTACCTTATACTAAGGTTTGTCTTTTGGTTATCTTAATTATAAGTGTTAAAGGTTAGGATCCTAACTTGGATTCTCAGGTATGATCCTTAACTATTTTGTTTTTATTCATTATTCATTGAATGACCCATATCCTTTGACAACTGAACTTATGATCCTTAAAATATATTACTTTTCGGAACTTGTCGACTATAGGATATGTGATCCTTGATCATATCCTAAACTTTTTGAGCATATTTATTAATTTTTTTCTTTACTTGATAAGTTTAGACAAAATGAATATCACAACAATTGAAAAGTAAAGTACTAACAAGGATAGCAACACGGGAGATAGCCAAAAAGTTAAAGTTATTTTATTCACAAAACGTTAAACCCTTTAAGGTTGTCAAAATTGCCAACCCACGTTTCTACCAGCAAAACGTGGCCCGTCCACATGGGTTGGCAAAGGGTGTCCATTGTTTATGGGTCTTTGTAGTGCAGGAAATAAAAGACGGAAGGATAACAAGTGGCTTCATCCCCCAAACAGAGGATCCATCCACCACCCATTATCCTGCCTATTGTTCAAGGATCCATGATCCTTCACCCTAGAAACTATTGTCTAAAGTTATTACAACCCATCATTGTTCAACAAAAACATCATAACCAAACAACCAAACTTAAAAAAATGGGCTCTGGCTATGTCTAGAAATGTCCTTCATCGCCCATTCCTGCAGCTTACACCTTTGCTGCATCACCATCTCCTCCAGCTCCAGCATCCTTCACATGATCCTTGCCACTGCCACCAGCCTCGATTGCCAGAACCTCATCAGCCTATTCTTCGTCCTCCAACTCAGCCAGCCTAGCCTTCCAGCCCTCCATGTCCCAGTTGCTCCTGTCAAAATTAGGATCCTGAGCTTCTTGGGCCATCTGCAACTTGGTCTTGTACATGGCAATGGCAGCAGAGACTTTAGCATCCTCCATGATCTCGTGCTTCTCATAGTCAGCATTGATCTGAGCTGCAACCGCCTGAGTTTTGGCATCATTGAGGTCCTTTTCGAGGGAGGCAATCTTGTGATCCTTGAGCACCGTCACTTTTTGGAGGTCAGAGTATTTCTCCTCAATCTCTTCGACGTTCCCAACATAGTCCTCGATTTCAGCAAATTTCTGCAAAGAAGACAATGCAAAGTTTAGGATCACATGATTCTCGAGTGGGCAGGATAACTAAGCTAAGTCAGTGATCCTTACCTCAGCAAAGTACTCAAGGAACTGATGACGGATCAGAGGCAAGCCTTCTAGGTTATCAGCCTCAGAGGTCTTTCTTTTCTTGCCACCCTTGCCCTTAGAAGTGGTTGCCTTGGGGATCGTGACAGCTGGACTGGCAGCAAGCTTCCTCTTTGAGGATCGGACAGTGTCAAGATCAGTTACACTGAATTTGGAGGCAGATCTTGAAGATTTTCCAGCACCTACACATCCAAAACAGATAAGTATCCTTATCCCATTTCTATTTAACTATTTATTTAAACATTTAATTATGCAAAAAACAGGATACTTACTCGACATAGTGACAGAACCTGAGGATACTTCTTGAGAATCCTGGGTATTTGTTTTAAATGATCTTCTTGCAGGATCAAGTCTCCGGAAAGCGGCAAGCCTTTCCTGTGTTGCAGGTGTTGTGATGAGGTGTGCGACAATAATAGCTGCAAAATAGAAACAAAAGGACGTTAGTGATCCTTAAACAGAAACAAGCTTATTCGGTGATCCTTCTAAGGATCCTCTATCCTACCATGGGTGGTCCACTTCCTTGGCAGATCCTTTCCATCAGGGATAGAATCCCTTCTGACAAAGAAGAATCGCCGTTTCCAGTTGGTGTCATTCTTAGTGGCTTTGAAGATGGGGTGTTCTTCACCAGGTTTATGTTTGAGTAGATACCGATGAGATCCATGGCTTACGAGGTCATACATCTCTGCAAACTCCGACATTCCTAGATCAATTCCTTCATGTTCAATGATCCTTTCAAGGGTATATAAGACCCTCCAGATCATTGGCATCGCTTGAATGTAGGAGATGCCGGTGAGAGAGAAGAAAGACTGGGTGAATTCAGGGAAAGGATACGAGTATCCTATTATAAATGGTGTGACCGGAAAGGCTACACAGGTTTCAGAAATATAATCACTTAGAACGGTGGGATCAAATGGTTTGAAATCGGTGTTTGCCGGAAAACAATGGCGGATTCTGTCTATCTGTGGATCAGTGAAGCAGCATCGTTCTTTTGAAGAATCTTTTATGATCCCTTGGCTTTTCAAGGGGATGTCCTTCTTGTGATCCTTAGCCGGTGAGGATCTTAGCATCATCTCGATTATGACGGTGGTGAAGAAGAAGAAACAGAGTGAGAAGATGAAGAGAGAAAGGAAAGAGAAATACCTGATCAAGTCTTCGAATGAGGATTTAAAGAGGAAACGCACGAATTTAAATGCTCTCTAACCCTTATCTCTAACTTCAATTTATAATGATGATCTTGCAGGGTAGTCACTTCAGTGACGTCAGGATGGTAACGGCTAGTCCGACTACAACGGCTAGTTATCCGTTGATTCGTTACGGATAAGAACATAAAATATAACTCGTTTATTTACAAATTACTCCTTATATTTTGGGGGCAATTGTTAGGGGAGGATTTTCCAATGATCAGTGATCCTCAATTACTGTTGGGCCTAGTGATCCTCACTTCTGTTTGAATTAGTGATCCTCATAAGTATTGCAGGATCAGGATCATGGATCATCGTAAGGATCCTTATACTAACGATTGTCTGCTTTGAATATGATGTTGTTTTGCAGGAGTACGAGCTTGGACTTGGTCTTGGCGATATTCCTGGAGCATATTCCATATTTATTCCGCACGTGCATGGCTGAAATGGATGTTATGGAGGTCGTGGAGGACTTGCACCAAATGCGGAATGTTTGTTAGCTTAGATATTTTCCATTTTTAAAAGGGATAGCGAGCTAAATAGAAAACACTTGGCTATTTTTAGCTTAACACACACACTCGCAACTGCTCTCACCAGCTCTTGACAATTCACTTGGCGATTACACACTTTTTTGCACATTACACTATAGTGATCCTTGTAATTAGCTCGCTATCATCCGAAGTTGTAATACATTTCTTGTTTAATCTAAGTTGGTGATCGGTAGTTTCCATCACCCGAGGTTTTTTATGCCGGAGATCATTCATTGATCAAGGGCTTTTTCCTCGTATAAATCTTTGTGTCACTTATTCATTTCATTTCTGAGTGATCCTTAGTGTTGTTCATTGATTCAAGCATCATACCTCACAACAGAAAGTTTGGTTGCATTATCATTGCTTGATTTTTGACCAAAACAGTTTGGCGCCCACCGTGGGGCAATTGGTGCTTCATTCCTAAGAAGATTCATACTTTTGTGGTCATTTTGGTCCATTACAACCAAGCAGATGGCTTCCTCAACAAAGAATACATCAAGTTCTATGCCGGAAATTAGTTCTTCACAAGGCGTTCCACCTTTGCCTCCACCACCTTCTGGATCCCAGAAGAATGCTGAGAATGCCGCGAAGAGACAAACCCCCATTTTCACAAAACCATCAACTTCTTCTGTTTCTTCTAATCCTACCACTAATGACTTAGTGTATGAACCTAGGAATGCCATAAAATCCCAGGCTCTAGCCAACTTTGTGGCTGATTTCAGTAGTGACATTCAGGATGAGGTAGACCTAGAAGTCCAACAATTAGGAGAATCCTCAGGATCCTGGACATTGTACACTGATGGAGCATCTAATGTTAGAGGAGTAGGATTGGGAATACTACTAAAATCGCCACAGGGGGACATATTACCCCAGGCTATTAGGTGTGAATTCCCTGCTACTAATAACGAAGCAGAGTATGAGGCTTTAATTGCAGGATTAGAACTAGCTAAAAATATGAATATCAAGAATTTGCAAGTATATGTTGACTCCTTGTTAATCACTAATCATTTTAATGGATCCTATGCAGTTAAGGGTGAGAAATTAATCGAATACCTCGATATTCTCAAAAAATTAGCAGGATATTTTGATGTTTTTACACTTGAACAGGTACCAAGGGAAGATAATGCTGAAGCAGATGTCTTAGCAAATCTGGGATCATCGGTCAGAATACCAGAAGGGACCCAAATACCAATACTGCATATCTTGTATCCTGCAACGAATCCTCAGGATAAAGAAGTAGTAAGTATCCAGGATCCTGCTGCTGAATATCCTGAGGAGGATCCTAAATCCTGGACGGCTCCAATCATAAGATATCTCAAGGAAGGACACATCCCTAGAGACGAAAATCCTAAGGCATTTAGGATGAAGGTATCACGATTCACCATTATAAATAATATTTTGTATAAGAAATCTCTTGCAGGACCATATCTAAGATGCTTGGAGGATCCCGAAACTAAAGGAGTGCTTCAGGATATACATGAAGGGGATTGTGGTAACCATACTGGGGGCAGGTCATTATTCTCAAAAATATTGAGAACAGGATACTTTTGGCCAACGATGAGGAAAGATGCTACAGAATATGCTCGAAGGTGTGATGCATGTCAAAGGCACAGTAACATACTACATCAACCAGCTGAACCACTATATCCTATAGCTTCCCCTTGGCCATTCATGAAATGGGGGATGGACATAGTAGGGAAATTGCCAAAAGCTCCAGGAGGAAAAGTCTTTATGCTGGCAATGACTGATTATTTATCTAAATGGGTGGAGGCTGAAGCATTTGTTCAAGTCAGAGACCAAGAAGTAGTATCCTTTATAAAGAGGAATATTCTGACCAGGTTTGGAGTACCAACTGAAATCATTTGTGACAATGGATCCCAGTTTATAAGCAAGAGGACTACTGACTTTTGCAAAAATTGGGGAATCAAAATGATCACATCTACCCCGGTACATCCTCAAGCAAATGGACAAGCTGAATCCTCAAACAAGATAATCATCAACAACTTGAAGAAGAGACTAGGAGCCAAGAAAGGAAGATGGGCAGAAGAACTACCCTTTGTTTTGTGGGCTGATAGAACAACGGTAAAGAATGCAACTGGCCAGACTCCGTTTTCCTTAGTATTTGGAGCAGAAGCAGTGATCCCAACAGAGATGGTGATACCTACTACAAGATCTATCCTCCGGGATCCTGAGCAGAATCCTGAAGCTTTGTGCCAAGATTTGGACACCATAGACGAAACGAGAGATGCAGCAAGGCTAAGGATGGCATCATATCAACAAAGGATATCCAGAGCATACAACAAGAATATAAGGACTAGAAGGTTCAAAGTTGGAGATTGGGCGTTCAGAAAGGCTTTTCAAAATACCACTAATCCTGCCGATGGAAAGCTGGCTCCGAAATGGGAAGGACCATATGAGGTTGAATCAGAATCAGGAAAAGGAGCATATCGGCTCAGGAGTATGGAGGGGGATATGCTACCAAGATCCTGGAATGCTATACACTTAAAGCTCAATTTCAAGTAAGAATAGAATTTAATTTCTATCTCAGAATGGTATGTATTCTATCTCTCTTAAATATATTTGAATTCGTTTATTATCTTGAACCCATTACTGACTTAGGCATCGGAGGGGTGTTAGCTAAGCTAACACCCACCCTAGTTTAAGGTTGTTTTGCAGAATATGTCTCAGGATATAGCTCCAGGATACACGCTCAGGATATCTCAAAGGATTAGAGGATTGGCCCCCTCTCTCACGGATAAGGGATCCTGATCCCTTCAAAGGTTTAAAGGTATTCACCTTTCTCTCGAATTGGGTTTGAACACCCCGCCTGGAGCGCAAGTCATCTAGGGATAGTTCAAGGTAACGGGACCAGTTCATGTAAAAGTGGCTGACAATTTCGTTACTATTGGCTATATCCTGGATCCTGAAGGTATATGAGGATTGATCACCCTCTCTCATGAAAGGGTATTTTCATACCCTCTAAGGTTTAAAGGTTTTCACCTTTCAAAGTTTTGGAGTTTATACACTCTCGCCTGTAGCGCATAGATATCAGGGTTTGTCCCCAGGATGTTAAGGGTTTATCCCCAGGATATTAGGGTTTATCCCCAGGATATCAGGGTTTATCCCCAGGATATCAAGGTTCATCCCAGGATATTAAGGGTTTACCCCAGGATATTCAAGGTTTATGCAGTTAAACTAAAGTATGACCATGTTAAACACAGGGGACATACATCATACAATTTAAAGGATGGATTTAAATTTATGCACTGGGGACATTCCTGTGATTGAAGGATGGAATTGACTCTCTGGGAGTATTTGGTATGATCTCTCCTTTTTATAACTTAAGTTTTATAAGTTACGAGGCGGTATCCTGAGTAGGATATCTCTCAGGATATTCTTGCAATATGTTCCCAAGATTGTCCAAATTTAACTATTTTCATAAGTAAAGTTTAAACACTAAGATAGTAACAACAGAAATAAAGGCAAAAGGAAGTTATATTATTAACATATCAAAAGTTGTGCTTTTGGTTTCACCTCAAACCAAGGACCATCCGCCAAAAGCACAATTAGTCCCATACCATATTTACTAAACAGTTGAAGATTTTGCCTCAAACCAAGGCCTATCCACCTCCAACTGTTATATTGTTCAAAAGAAAGGACATATTAACGTTGATGACCAAGGGCTTCGTCCTGAAACTCAGGATCCCTCCACCTTTGGCCATCATATTGTTCTAATGCAGGAAACTTAAAATGCAAGAAAAGTAAATTGTTTTGGGGTTACAAACCAATGATCAAATTTAAAAAAAGTGGGCTCCGGCCTTGGCACATACATCCATCATCGCCCACTTGGATGCTCTCACACAGCAGCATCTTCACCAGCCTTCTCTGCCTTCTCGGCTTCAGCATCAGTTCCAGCATCCTGAGCAGCATCCTCACCAGCATCCTTCTTGTCTCCAGCCTTGTCGATCTACTACCTCTGCCGACTTAGAGGATTTACCAGCTTCAGCAGGAAAGGGCACAGCCTTGCCTCCAAGCTCCTTCAGCTTTGCAACCCAGGATTCGACCGGCCAGGATGGGCACACAAGGCCTGTCTCCTTGGCCTCATAAGCCATCTTGATGCGGGCTTGTAGCAGAGAGACTATAGCTGAGGCCTTGATTCCTTCCCAGAAAGAGACCATGGCCTGTTCATGCTCCATTTGGACGGTGGCAAGTTTGAGCTCAGCATCCTGGGTGGCCCTCTTCAACTTGTCCTCATAATGTCGGGTCTTCACCTCGGCAATGGCCCCTTGGTCAGCAACAGTGGTCTCGAGCTATTTGATCCTGGCTTCTTGGAACACGTTCATGCTGCAAGCATCAGTGTAAAGCTGGAGCAGATGCTGGAGGCCCTACACGTCAAAATTCAGGTATAAGTCAAAATATATTAACCAGGATATCCTGTTAGGATATCCTATCAGGATATATGTGCAGGATATATGTGCGGGATATTACCTTGTTAAGGAAGGATGTCATTGGCTCTAAGGAGTCAGAAAAGCTGAGTTCTTCATAGGAGAACCCTTCAGAGCCTGGGGCACTAACTTCGGAACCTTTCCTCTTTTTTTGTGGTGGAAGCACGAGTCCTCGGATTACCCTTAGGAGCCGGGAGCGGCTTGGAGCTGGTGGCAGCAGGGGTCTCTTTTTTTACCATGACTGGAGTGGGGTAACTGTCAAGCTCGTCAAGATCAAGGAGGATTGGGACTTTGCTGGAGTCTGCATACAGGGAGTAGAATTCTTTCCTAAATATGCCAAATAAAAACATGTATGCAGGATATTGTGCAGTATCCTTACCAGACATGTTTGCACTAGAAAAAGGGCTTGGAGATGGTGGAGACGGATTAAAACTTCTTTCAGCCTCTGGAAGGAGTCTGATAGCGTCGATCCTCTTCTGTGAATCAGCAAGGGGATGTGCAAGCTTCCTAAAATCAGCTGTGTACAAAACAGTAAAAAGAAAGTTGATCAACTCAGTATATGAAACAGGATAAAAGGCAGGATCATCCTTGAACCCTAAATCCTACCCTTTCTCAACCACTTCACCGGATATTCCGTTCCACCAGGGATTGAGTCTCTTTTTACAAAGAAGAACTTAGATTGCCATTTCTCCTCGTTCCTGGTGGCACAAAGTATCAGCGGATCGCCGGAGGTGGAATAAAACAAAAATCTACAGGATCAGTGGCATCTAAGCCGATATGCTAAAGGGAGGTCATGAATGGAAAGATCAGGAATGTGATTCTTCTTGATCTGGTCAAGAACGGACAAGACTCGCCAAAGCATCGGCATTGTTTGGCTAAAAGAGATTTTTGTAATATTGAAAAACTCAGTGATAAAGTCCGGAAAGGGGAACCGTAGTCTTAAGGTGAAAGGAAAGGCACTAAAACACAACCACTCGTCGGAAACCATGTCCGACCGGATTTCCCGGTCAAACGGCCGAAATACTGTCCCTTCCGGGAAGATACCGGAGGATTTGAGAGCCGACAAGTGGGAACTATCAAAGGAGCATATCTCCTTCTCCGGTTCTTGGAGAAGATTCTGCTGGATAAATGAGGGGGCGGAGTCATCGGAGCTTGATCTTGTTTGCCTTGTCATATTCTCGCCGGAATGCTGAACAGAATGAGAGAAGAAGATGGAATAGAGAGAGAAGTTTTTACCTTTTTCTCTTCGGTAAATATTAAATAGGATAAGTATGAGAAGATATAGGGAGTAATGAGTAAATATAGGCTGCGTGGTTACAAACGGTCACATCATGGGTCTAATCTCTTAATTGCCTCGTTCTTCGTAAAAAATATAACCGTTAGTGCCAGGATACTAAACGGTAACATTTTTTGGGGACAATTGTTATGGGTGAAATTCGGAGCCCGTATCCTGGAAAATATCTTGATTTATATCTTGGTTGTATGATACATGTTCATGTCCGGGGTGTTCAATCAGGATATTGGTAACATCCTAAATGGTATCCTGAGGATTACTGACGGATTTTGTGCAGGAGTATGAGTCCAAGTTCCCAACGTTCACGAAGACCCTTTCTCCGAAAGACTCGGTCCAGGTCGTTCAAATGAAGACGTTGAAGCCGCTATACCCGGTCTACAACGTTAATAATGGAATATTCGGGAGCATCCCATATTTATAGGAATTTTAGTTTGTATTTCGTAACTATAAATAGGTGGATAAATCAGATCGAATAGGACATCACAACGACACTCACTACTCACTCACACTTGTTCTCTCGCAACTTTCACTTTCACAGAAAGCATTGTAACACTTAGCGATCTGATCAATATCCTGCACTGTATCCTGACGTTTGAAGCAATAAGAAGAACTAGGCAGCTGCGATTGTCAGCTCCCGAGGTTTTATGCCGGCGATCTAGATTGATCAAGGGCTTTCCTCGTATATCTCGTGTCATTCCCTTTACTTTTTGCTCATAGTTTGATCGTAGATACAGCTCGATATTGTCACACCCCTTTCTGCGGCGGAAGCACGAGGTCTGATCATGAAAGGTTCTCATTGCATACGAAAGGTAAACATGCTACATGCTTGTAAAACTAACATCAAATACCATAATTTGAAAACATAAGTTTAGCGTTTACATCGCTAAGTCGCATAAAACATTGTCTTAAAAAGTTTACAACTTTATTTAAAGATAAACATAAGCGACATCCACGAGCATAAGCAAGACCGCGCGCACTTCCATCCTAGTTACCTGAAATACATGTGAGTTTTGGAAAAACGTCAATATAATGTTGGTGTGAATTCATGCAGTTTTTGTGTTTCACGTTTGTATACTTTGTATGAAAACATAGTTTGTGTCATGTATAAATCAAGTTTTCATATATAAATCAAGTATTCATATGTACACCACGTACTCATGTATAATTCAAGTTTTTCTTGAGTACCCCACGTACTCAAGTATAATTCCCGTCTTCTTGAGTACCCCACGTACTTCAAGTATAATTCAAGTTTTTCTTGAGTACCCCACGTACTCAAGTATTAATCAAGTTTTAGTATGGTATGAATTTTATGTAAATAAAGTATTCCTGTAAGTATCAGGATTGTTAATGGGTTGCAAAGCCATTAACATGTGACACGACATAGGAAGTCACCAAACCTTAGGCATTTAGTTGGCATATTCTGAGACACAAAGCACTACTCGATACTCGCCCTCACCGAGAGTGTGGCTGCCCGGCACCCGTTAGATCTAACCTTTTGTTCTGCGGTCTAGGTATATTGTTGATTAATGGTGCTTATGTACCCTATTCGTGACACGATTTCTCGTATCATTTCTCATAACGCATCATACTTGGTACTCATCCTCACCAAGTGCGCTTCTTACATTCTTATATCTCATCACACTTGGTACTCGTCCTCACCAAGTGCGCTTCTTATATTCTTATATATCATCACACTTGGTACTCGTCCTCACCAAGTGTGCCTCTTGTATTCTTATATCTTGTCACACTTGGTACTCGGCCTCACCAAGTGTGCTTCTTATTATCATACCATTTGTAAACATAGTAATATTTATACATGTATTTCACCCCCGAAGTTATAAAACTGAAAACAGCTAAAGAAAAGGGGGAGCATGAACTCACAACTTTGTGTTCCTCTGCGTCGTAAACTTCACCGGATTTGCTTAATTAACGTCGTAACCTATACGCGTTTTCTTAACGTTAGTCACTAGACTTGCGTCGCACATGCACAGTCACTCTCTTTTGTGTATATTTTCTTGTGTTAAAAATATTTTATATTTTTAACTAAGTGTCTTACTTATATTATTTTCTCAAAAATAAATATAAGCTTTTTGTATTTTGCACCTTGCACCCGAATTATGTATCTTGTATGTTGTATATGTATTTTTGTGTTTATACTTCTCATGAGTATTCAGTGTATTTTTAAGTCTTAATACACTAGCACGTATAACACATACTATATACACTTAGCACAAAAGTTGGTGATCAAATAATATATATATTTTTCTCAAAAATATATACATACTTAATATCCATTTTAATCTTGAAGAAATCATCATTTCTTATCACCAAAAATTAGGGAAACCTTGGTAATATTTTTAAATACATTTTTAGGGAATAAGTTTCTCAAAAACTTATATTTTTCTAAGTGTCAAAATTTATAAAAATTTTGACAGAGTTTCTGTTGGGTTTTTCACATGTTTATCAAAGTATTTTATCCTTATAAAATAAAAACGCAGCGGAAAATATTATTTAAAACATGTTACTTACAAGATACAAAAACCATTTTATATGTAAAACCCAATCCCCGGATCCATATACGAACATGCATGCTATCAAAATTAAAACACAACCATAGAGTGTTTAGAATACTACCTTCCAAGGAGTAAAGGATATGAAGAAGATGATGCTTCTTGAACGGTTGCCTTCAAGTGTAGAAGACCTCAAGCTTGTATACCCCAAGCCTTCCAACAAACACCTTGAGATTAGCTAGGATTTAACACACTTGTGATAAAAAAACGAACACTTGAAAACCCCTATGATGGCCGATTTTTAGAGAGCAAGAACAACTCTCTTCCCAGTTCATCTTTTGCCATCTTAATCCTTTTAAACCCATGAGAGATGTGCACCTCCCTTTTGGCCAATAACTTTTCTTCTTCCACATGCAAGTGCATGAGAGCTTATTGGACCAAAATGGTCTTGAGAAGACCACCCAATCAAGACCCTTCTAACCATGCAAATTGCATGTAATGTGATTGGACAAAAAATTTAGGGAAGAACACCAAAGGGGGGGGGGGCGGCCCACCCTTTATTTAAAAAAATTAATTTCTTTTATAAAATTAATTTAAGTCTTGACTAATTTTATAACTTTTATAAAATTATAACATCATATGTTATATGACTTTATACAACGTTTATTAAGTTATTTAACTCATTAAATAACAAAATAAAATTCTCTCTCAAAATAAATTATCCATATAATTTATTAGTTTGTCAAGTGTAATTATTTAGAAAACCAATTTCTAAATATTGTAAGTGTTAATATTTATTTGTTTGATCATATCACAAATAAATAATATAAGTGTTTGTCTAGCTTGTATTTGGGTATGACTCGACTTGGATCATAACGTACTAGCCACATCAATTTAATATGTGTCTTGGGCATACAGAGTCCAACAATCTCCCACTTGCACAAGATACATAGAAGATTGATGCAAGCAGTAAATGACGCCTAACTACGGTTTACTACCCCCAATACGTATGACTATATGTCCCATTCAATAACATCATCCCCTTCAAGTCCCTTACTTGAAAATGATTTAGGTGAATCTATCATTTATCCTTTCGTTACAGATGTCATGTCAAATCCAGAGACACAGAGTGATCACTCTCTGTTGATTTAACTTTAGCAGGCCTTAGACATCTTACTCTCAACGAATAAGAGGAACAAATCCCATCTTAACTACATACGTCTCTCACAATCACCTTGTACCACACCTGAGCTTAGCCTTATGTACTGTCATATTACTGACAGCGAAGAAATAAGTCAAGGTACAATATTTGGTGAATATCAAGACCCAATATGTATCTCAGGTCTGAGGATACTATGATATTCTCCTTTACTCAAATTTACTTATGATCAATCACAGATGATTCCATGCAGTAATATTTGAGAGTGAGTCAGTCCAATATTTGTATCCCACAAATATCTATGAACTTTCGCAGCAACACTTTGCTCTATATTCATACATAATGAATATCCACCAATCCAAGTTCATAATAGTCTTACATTCATATTTGTTCCCGCAAGTATGATCGACTACGGACATTTAGAATAAGTAACTTATTCATGGATTTAAACATGCTAAAATTGGAACATAACTCAAAATACCATAAAGAGTTATAATAACAGTTGTTCCAATATCCAAATACAAAATAGATCAAATCCAATCACTAGAATATCGAAGTCCTAAGGCACAAGTATGACCCTTCATGCTTTGCCCGTTTAAGGAGCTTCGTGAGTGGATCCGCAATATTTTGATCAGTGTGAACTTTGCGAATACATATCTTTCCCTTTTCAACTTCATCCCGTATGTAGTTGAAACTCCGCTTAATGTGTTTAGTCTTTTGATGTACACGAGGTTCCTTGATTTGATCAATCACACCATCGTTATCACAAAGATCTCTTGGGGCCTTAATGGCAGGGACTACCCCTAGATCGTCAATAATTCAAGTGGCAGATCCATGTGAATTATCTCAATCAATGAAGCGGCGATGTATTCTGATTCTGTAGTGGACAATGCTACCCTGGTTGTGATCGAGAACCATCTCGATTAGTTTGGAAACTCGTATCCATGTAACCCTTTACAACGATTTCCGAAACTTGCATCCCTGTAACCTTTTACAACGAGTTCCTTTCACCAGATCCATATATTAGAAATATATTCTTAGTCCTTCTAACGCATTTCAATATATATTTTAACAGTCACCCAATGACCGTTATTCGCTGGTATCTACTCGTCATGCTTAAAGCGCATAACTTGTCCAGTCTAGTGCATATCATTACATACATAATGAATCCTATAGCTGACGCATATGGGATTCCTTTCATTCTTTCCTGCTCATCCTTTGAGCTTGGACATTGAAACGCATTCAATATTGTCCTTTTTGAATAGGCACAAAACCTTTCATAGAGTTCTCCATCTTGAACCTTTTCAAGACTTTGTCAATGTATGAACTTTAGTTTAAACCTATCAAGCGCCTTGATCTATCCCTATAGATCTTTATTCCAAAATATAGGCGACTTCACTAAAATCCTTAATGGAAAAACAACTTCCAAGCCAGGCATTTACACCTTCCATAGTTTTGGAATGTTATTTCCAAATAGTGATCGACACATCATACTAAGAAAGTAATGATGCTCCCACTAGCCATCTTATACACACAAGCTTCATCGACATTCTTGATGAATCTATATTCCCTAACCTCTTCATCAAAATGGTGATTCCAACTTTTAGATGCTTGTTTCAATCCATAGATTGATTTCCTTAACTTGCATACTTTGTCAGGATGTTTTGGATCGACAAAACTTTCAGGCTGAACCATATAGACATCTTCCTCAAGATATCCATTTAGGAAAGCCGTTTTGACATCCAATTGCCAAATATATTATGCAGGTATGGCAAATAATATTCTAATTGACTTTAGCATCGCTGCAGGCGAGAAGGTCTCATCATAATCAACCCTTTGAGTTTGAGTGAAACCTTTTGCTACAAGTCTCGCTTTACAAGTATCCAAGTTACCATGCATATCGGTTTCCTTCCTGAAAACCCACTTACTTCCAACTACTTTGGAGTTAAGAGTTGCTACAACCAATTCCCATACTTGGTTGTCATACATGGATTGCATCTCTGCGTTCATGGCTTCAAGCCATTTGTCATAATCTGATTTTGACATTGCATCATGGTATGTGGTATGTTCACCCGAATCTACCACGTAGCATCCATCTATGAAAAATCCATATCTTTCAGGTGGACTACTAATTCTACCAGATCTGCGAACGCATTGTGTGTGTTGATCAACCACTTGATCGTTTTTCAACAACCTTTTGTTGAGTGCTAGTTTTAACCAAACGTGTATCGGCTTGTGGTTCTTGATCCTTATCAAGTTCCACTTGTTCTAATAATTCCTTCCACAAGGAACATAGCTTCCAAGAACTCAGCCTTTCGAGCAACAAATACCTTTTGCTCTGTTGGATCGTAGAAATAATATCCTATACCATCTTTAGGATATCCTACAAAGATACACTTAGTGGATTGTACTTTTATTTTGGGTGTATTGCTTCACAGAAGCTTCACACCCCATACCTTTAAATAGGATAATGATGGAACCCTTCCATGCCATATTTCAAAAGGTGTCTTATCCACTTTCTTGGTTGGACCATACGGGCCACGGAGAGCAAAGCGTAACCCCAAAGTGATAGAGATAAGGCGCTCCTAGCCATCATAGATCGAACCATATCTAATAGAGTTCGACTCCTCCACAATAGAAATGAAGAACTTTAAAAGAGTTGATTTTGTACTTCACTTTTTGAAGATTCTGAACGTTTCAAAACTTCTTCTTTGTGTCAAGTACACATAACCATAACTACTATAGTTGTCGGTAAAAGTAATGAAGTATCTTTCACCATTCCTAGTCATTGGCTTAAAAGAATCACATACATTCGAATGTATGATACCTAATAAATCTTTTGCCCTTTCCCACTAAGGGATTACTTGGTCATTTTACCTTGTAAATAAGATTCGCATGTATCAAATGAACCAATTTCATTTGTTTCCAAAAGACAATTCTTTCGATGTGTTTACATGCGACATCTGTTTATATGACCAAGGCGATAATGCCAAAGATAGATCTTACTCAAATCCATTTTGAGTTTCTTGGTGATTGCTTGGTACATTAAACTATCAAATGATGTATTATTATGAACCGATTCATAAATATCATTTGAAGGCATAGGTTTAAAGTAAAACATGTCATTCATCGAAATATAAATGTCATTGTTTACAAACATCAAATCAAAACCATACTGTCTTATAAGGGAAACTTGAAATAATGTTCCTAGTCAAACTAGGAGCATTCAAAACATTTTTAAAACAATTTCCAAACCATTTGGAAGTTTCAAAACATAGTCTCCTTTCTTGTAATGTTTATTTCTTTTGAACCTTTTGTAACGAATTGCAAACATGAGTTCCACATCCGGTATCTAATACCCATGTGTTAGAAGAAATAACATTAAGGTCAATATGTATCATTTAGATTGTACCTGAGGTTTGCCTAGCATCCCTCTTGTTTTTCAACTCTTTGAGATAGGTTGGACAATTCCTATTTAAATGCCCTATCTCACCATACTCAAAGCATGGATCGTTCATGGCAACCTTTGCCTTCTTCTCTTTTGGTTTCGGTGGTTTCGCTTTAGTCTTTCTAATTATTTCCCTTTGAATTACCCGTTTCCATTTTCAACATTTGCTTTGGTGTCGGGGTGATGCCCTTTCTAGTTCCCACCCTCATTGATCGTTAGAATGGATAAAAGCCCTTTTACCCATATTGAGCCTTTCGAGGTGATCAATGTGGCTTTTTATCTTAAAGACATAAGATGAGACAGATTGGGTTTCCTCCATTCAACATGCATGTAGCGCTCGAAGCGTTCTACCCTTGCATATTGTAGGAACATTTCCTTCAATTGGGTAATCATGTCGTATGCTCATGATGTTCAAAAACCTTTTGAATCTCGGGAATCATAATTCCTAACATGAGGCAAGAGGCTGCGTAGTATCCTCGAAATACTTAATCCAATCGTTATAGGCATCCTCATCTTCCATAAGATGTTCATTGGGATTAGGATCTTTCAACACATAGGATATCTTTTCTTACTTGAGAACGATTCTTAAGTTTCGATATTAATCCATGAAGTGTTATGATTGAGACGATCCTTGTCAAGGATTGTTTTTAGTGATAGGTTACGGACGGTTTGGGTAATATTGTTAGCGGCCATCTACAAAATTTAACAATGTTCAATTTTAGTATTTTCGATATTATTATATTTTAATCATTAATACCCTTTTGTGTCTCATAGACAATTAATAATTAAAATCTAGAATCCAACGTTACATTTAAATATTGGTTAGGTGACCTTTATCCCATTATTTAAATTAACAAGGTAGTCAACGTTTGACGATTGCAACCCTTTGCAACTTCTAGCCAAATGGGATTGGTTAAACATCTTTATGTTTAGTTGGCATGTTTAATCCCATCAACACCTTTTGTTCCCCATGCTTCGGTGACCCTAAGTTCATGGTTTCCAAATCAAGTCGTCCAACTTACACACACGTGTGAGTTTATACACATAAGTGGTTAGGTGACCTTTATCCCACAAACATGGTAAACCCACCTCGAACATACAAGTTCCCTCAAATGTGGTTAGGTGACCTTTATCCCACAATAAGAGTTCCCAAGTGATTCGAGTGTTGTATAAAAGGATGGTGTTTGACTTGTTTTTATAAAAGGGATTTTGAGTTTTCAAAAATTCTAGTTTAGAAAACATTATGTACCATGCATTTGCATGCATTCAAATTAATGGTACTTTAGTGAAAACAAATTTTCAAGGTTCTTTTTAATAAAACCCATTTTATTATAAAATCATCAATTTTTAATAAAACCTTTATTAACCATTTTAATGATTTTGTTAAGAACCAATTTTACGCTTGTCGTTGATTATTAGTTTGTTAAGTCATGCATATCAACATATCATCCAAACAACATAAATAAACAACCACACAAGCACAACACATATATCAATAGGTGCATAACCATAGCCAACTATTTTGACCACACTTGTTAGCCGAAACAAGTGTGCCAAAAGGTCCTTCCTAAGGGGTGAATATTGGCACAAATAATGTGTCGTTGAACTCCCACTTGATCCCGCATCCAAATGCTTCAAGTCTCCCTTTTGTGTTGTGATTTCTCCACTTTCTTTGAGCTTCCAAAATGTACTTTAATTCAGCTCCAAACTCCTTTGGGCTCCGAAAATGTGTTTTGGTTTTTGGGCTAAAATCCCGTTAAGAACTATGAAGTCCTTTAGGCCCGAAATTGGCCAAAACCAAAACCGCATTTTTATGTGCATCTTCTTTTACAAAAAAATATCCTAATACATTTTTTTCTAGTAAAAATAAAATGCACCTAATCTATTTATTTTACATACCAAATGAAAATAAATAAATTACATATTTTTACACATGGAAGAACAAAAATAATTATTATTACAACCCTTTGAAATAATTAAATACAAATCATAAACACAAATATTCAACATATTCACACAAGGTCATGGCTAGGTTATGAACACCAAAAATATATATATCCACATATATAAAATTCAAGAAGCAAAAATGGTTTCCTTTTTACAACCTACTTTTTGGTCAAGAATGAAAAAACCGAAAAAGTGGGTTTTTGTCCAAACAAACAAATCATCCAAATGACATAATTTTTCAAGATACTTTTATGCATGTATTAAAATAATCTTGAAAAACAAAAGGATAACCATATATAAAATTTCGGCCATAGGGTTTTAACCAAACCCGAAAATTTCATATCCTATGAAGCATGCATTCATATAAGCGGCTCTGATACCACTGTTGGGTTTTTCACATGTTTATCAAAGTATTTTATCCTTATAAAATAAAAACGCAGCGGAAAATATTATTTAAAACATGTTACTTACAAGATACAAAAACCATTTTATATGTAAAACCCAATCCCCGGATCCATATACGAACATGCATGCTATCAAAATTAAAACACAACCATAGAGTGTTTAGAATACTACCTTCCAAGGAGTAAAGGATATGAAGAAGATGATGCTTCTTGAACGGTTGCCTTCAAGTGTAGAAGACCCCAAGCTTGTATACCCCAAGCCTTCCAACAAACACCTTGAGATTAGCTAGGATTTAACACACTTGTGATAAAAAAACGAACACTTGAAAACCCCTATGATGGCCAATTTTTAGAGAGCAAGAACAACTCTCTTCCCAGTTCATCTTTTGCCATCTTAATCCTTTTAAACCCATGAGAGATGTGCACCTCCCTTTTGGCCAATAACTTTTCTTCTTCCACATGCAAGTGCATGAGAGCTTATTGGACCAAAATGGTCTTGAGAAGACCACCCAATCAAGACCCTTCTAACCATGCAAATTGCATGTAATGTGATTGGACAAAAAATTTAGGGAAGAACACCAAGGGGGGGGGGGGGGGCGGCCCACCCTTTATTTTAAAAAAAAATTAATTTCTTTTATAAAATTAATTTAAGTCTTGACTAATTTTATAACTTTTATAAAATTATAACATCATATGTTATAAGACTTTATACAACTTTTATTAAGTTATTTAACCCATTAAATAACAAAATAAAATTCTCTCTCAAAATAAATTATCCATATAATTTATTAGTTTGTCAAGTGTAATTATTTAGAAAACCAATTTCTAAATATTATAAGTGTTAATATTTATTTGTTTGATCATATCACAAATAAATAATATAAGTGTTTGTCTAGCTTGTATTTGGGTATGACTCGACTTGGATCATAACGTACTAGCCACATCAATTTAATATGTGTCTTGGGCATACAGAGTCCAACAGTTTCCCCTAAAAATGGAGGTTTCCCATGTTTTCAAACATGTGTTTATTTTCTTTTAAATCATCAACAACAAATTTTCAACAACAATCAACAACAATATATACTAACTTCTCTATTTCATGAACTTGAGAATTTACAAAAGTGTGTAGTAACTTACTAGCACATTTAGTAAGTCTTGTTATCTTTAAAAAATAAGATTAGTTTCTTAAAAACTTTATTTTTAAAGAATATGTATTTTCACAACTTCTAGTCAAGATTTTCAAAAATACTTCTTTGTTAAATTTCTTGTTACACAAGTGTTTACATACTTGTTTATTTACTAAAAATGTTTCTAGTTCATAAAATATCCGGGTTTTAACATGACTTGCATCTTTCACTTGGTTCTTCCGAAGAACCACTTGTAGATCTTTAGATCTACTAGTTTAAAACTCTATTTTATAAGAAAAATTATATTTACACAAGTTCATGCTTATGTGTGGAAAGGGTTCATCATCTTATAACTTTTACACTTAACATATCACTAGTTCATGTTCCATGAACATGATCTAGCATGGTTAGATGACGGTCCGTTCCACTACTAGCAACTAACAACACAAAATAATCACATCTAAACAAGATTCACAAGTTTTACACCATTTGTTTCTCTTTATCCAACAAGTTCATCTTACTTTCAAGACTTTATGTTTTGATCTTTAGTGTTCTTAATTTTTACCCGTTAAATCTCTTATTAACCACTTTAAACATGAACAAGGAAGTGTTTAGAAGCACTTACTACTAGCTCAAGGCTAGGGAAGAAACAAGACGAAAACAAGGTGGATAAAAGCAATGTAGAGAGGTTCTTGAGGTTCCGAAAGCACCGAGCCTCCTTGTATGTCACCTTGCACACTTTTATGTATGTAAAATAGCTAGACAAGAATTGAATGGTGGGTGTATGATGGTGGGGGGTTTCGGCCGATCACAAGCAAGAGGGAAGGAGAGAGTAAAGTCTTGAGTTGGTGTTTTGTGAAATGAAGTTCTTATCCCTCATATCTACTTATAATCCAATACCCACTAAAGTCCATTGTGTAATGTGTTAGATAGATATTAGACAAGATAAATAAAATAATCAAGAAATGGGTGGGGTGTCCCTACCTTCGGGAACCGATCGGATGAGGGGGGGGGGGGTATATGGTTGGATTTCAATTCCAAGTTACACAATTTAGTTACAAGTTAAGCATTAGATTTAGGGGTTTGGGTATGTTAAGTAATATATAGTGCGTTAGAGTGTTCGGGGACCCTAACTAGCTTAGAAAAATAAAAACAATGCTTCTAGCATTATTTTGGTGTTCCGGGTAAAGTCCGGTTGTTCGGTTAGATACCGATTCGTTAAAGTGCTAAATTGCACCTTTTAGTGTCTTTTAAGTACCTTTCTTGTACCCTTTCAATTCCCAACACTTAGGGAAATATTCTGACAGAAAAATTATATTTTCTGCATAATATTCGTGTGCTAAAAGCTGAATTATTGCTGAATTATACAAAATTCTGCACTTAAAGTGCGTTTCGGGTGCTTTTTAGTGCTTATTTTTGCTTCCGGAGAGTATATATATTAAACCCTTGTATGTATTCTTGGGTTTTAATGTATTCTTGTTGTTGGACCTACACCTAGGCTCCAATTTTAATGTCTGACTGCTTTCTGCAGTTTTGTTAACACAGTGTGTCTTACCGGTGAGTTTACTTAGTATTTCTGACGCAACGCTCTCGTTTATGCATAAAGCAATATTTTGTAGTATACAACGTGCATGAATTCACTTGTTTAGTATGTGATCAGTCAATGTTGACATTTAAGCACATAATTGCAGTTATTAAGCAATAATTAAAGTGTACGGAAATTACCGGTTTGTGCCAGTTGTCACAGTCTCCCCCCGTTAAAAGAATTTCGTCCCGAAATTCAGGCTGAACTAACTCTCCCTGGAGTCTTCTTGAATAGGTGGGGATACTTTTCCTTGAACTGGTCTTCACATTCCCATGTGTACTCGGGTCCGTGCTTAGAGCTCCAACGTACTTTGACAAGTTTTACGCTGCTCCTCCTGGTCTTGTTGACTTTCCAGTCGGTAACCTCTACGGGTTGTTCTGTAAATCGGAGGGCGTCATCAATATGCACTTCATCCATCGGGATGATCACGTTTTCTTGTGTTGGACTCTTCTTCAGGTTGGATACATGAAACGTATCATGTACTCCATTAAGTTCTTCCGGTAATTCCAACCTGTATGCCACGGTACCAATTCTTTCCAGTATTCTGAATGGTCCGATGTATCGTGGATTCAGCTTTCCACGCTTTCCGAATCTGACTACGCCCTTCCAAGGTGAGACTTTTAACAACACTTTGTCTCCCACCTCGAATTCTACTGATTTTCTCTTCAGATCAGCGTAGCTCTTTTGTCGATCTCGAGCCGCCTTAATGCTCTCTCGGATCTGCGCAATCTTGTCGGTTGTCTCTTGCACAAGTTCAGGGCCAACCATACGTTTATCTCCAGCATCTGCCCAACATAAGGGCGATCGGCACTTGCGGCCATACAGAGCTTCGAACGGTGCGGCTTTTATGCTCGTATGATAACTGTTATTGTAGGAAAACTCAACTAAAGGTAGATGAGTATCCCAGCTGCCGCCAAAGTCCATGACACATGCGCGAAGCATATCTTCTAACGTTTGTATAGTCTGTTCGCTCTGGCCGTCTGTTTGTGGATGGAATGTCGTGCTTAGATCTAACTGAGATCCAAAGGCTTCCTGAAATGATTGCCAGATTCTTGAGACAAAGCGTCCATCTCTGTCTGAAATGATTGAGATTGGCACTCCATGACGTGCCACAATTTCCCGTAAGTATATCTCTGCAAGCTTTCCAGTGCTGTCTTTTTCTCGGATCGGTAGGAAGTGCGCAGACTTTGTTAACCGATCAACTATTACCCATATCATATCGTGCCCTCTCGGGGTCCTGGGTAATTTTGTTATGAAGTCCATCGAGATTTGTTCCCACTTCCACCGGGGAATCTCTGGTTGTTGTAGGAGGCCGGACGGTTTCTGATATTCAGCCTTAACCTTAGCACAGGTTAGGCATTTTCCAACATAGACTGCAACGTCGCTTTTGAGTCTCGGCCACCAATAGTACTCTTTCAAGTCTTGATACATCTTGTCCGATCCTGGATGGATCAAGGTATCTCGATTTATGCGCTTCATCAAGGATGACTTCTCGAATGCCGCCATAGAGTGGAACCCAAATACGCTTCTTAAGGTATAAGGCTCCCTCTTCATTTGGCACCATGTATTTCAGCATACCCCGGAGGTATTCAGCTTTACAGTTCTCTCCTTTAAGAGCTTCTTGTTGTGCATCACGAATGAGTGCAGTGAGGTTCGTTCGAATAGTCATTTCTAACGCCCGAACCCTTAGGGTTTTAACCCCTTCCTTTCAGCTTAGTGCATCTGCTACAACGTTTGTCTTTCCAGGATGGTACTTAATCTCACAGTCATAGTCATTCAGCAGCTCGGCCCATCGTCGTTGGCGCATATTCAATTCCTTCTGATCAAATATGTGTTGTAAACTTTTGTGATCTGTGAAGATTGTACATCGAGTACCATATAAATAGTGTCGCCAGATCTTCAAGGCAAATACCACTGCTCCCAGCTCCAGGTCATGAGTGGTATAGTTTCTTTCATGTATCTTCAGTTGTCTTGAGGCGTAAGCGATGACTTTTTGGCACTGCATGAGTACGCAACCCAAGCCTTGTCGTGAGGCGTCGCAGTATACCACGAAGTCTTCAGTGCCTTCGAGTAATGATAGTATCAGTGCATCGCATAGCTTGTTTTTAAGTAACTGGAAGGCTTCTTCTTGTTTGTGACCCCAGTCGTATTTCTTGTCTTTCTGTGTAAGGGTCGTTAGCGGTTGAGCTATTTTTGAGAAGTTCTCGATGAATCGCCGATAATAGCCCGCTAAGCCCAAAAATTGTCGAACTTCGGTTGGGGTTTTGGGAGCTTCCCAATTCTTTATTGCCTCAATCTTGGATGGGTCTACATGAATGCCCTTCTCATTCATAACGTGACCAAGAAATTGTACTTCGCGAATCCAGAATTCGCACTTTGAGAATTTTGCATAAAGCTCCTCTTTCTTCAGTAGTTCCAAGATGGTTCTGAGATGCTGCTCGTGCTCTTCTTTCGTTCGCGAGTAAATCAGGATATCATCGATAAATACAATCACGAATTTATCGAGATATGGTTTGCATACGCGGTTCATCAGATCCATAAAGACCGCTGGTGCATTCGTCAGCCCGAATGGCATCACAAGAAATTCGTAGTGCCCATATCGCGTTCTGAATGCAGTCTTTGGCACGCTTTCTTCTTGGATTCTTAACTGATGGTATCCAGATCGAAGGTCGATCTTGGAATAGTAGCTTGATCCTTGCAGTTGATCAAATAAGTCATCAATCCTCGGTAGCGGGTACCGATTCTTGATAGTAAGCTTGTTCAGTTCCCTGTAATCGATACACATCCGCAGTGTTCCATCCTTCTTCTTTACGAACAATACTGGAGCTCCCCAGGGTGAGAAGCTTGGCCTTATGAATCCTTTATCCAACAACTCCTGGAGTTGTGTAGATAACTCTTGCATTTCGGATGGCGCAAGTCGATAGGGAGCCTTGGCTACAGGAGCGGCTCCTGGAACCAAGTCTATACGGAATTCGACTTGTCGTTGCGGAGGTAGTCCTAGCAGATCTTCGGGAAAAACATCAGGAAATTCCTTCACCACAGGAATGTCTTCGAGTTTTGGCTCCATAGCCTTCTTGTCTATAACGTGTGCTAGGAAGGCAACACATCCTTTCCTTAAGCACTTCTGTTCCTTCATACAACTGATGATTCGAAGAGGTGCATCTCGTTTTTCTCCATGTACGATGAGAGTTTCACCATTCGCTAAAGGGATGCGAATGATTTTCTCATGACAAATAACTTCAGCTTTGTTCTTGGACAACCAGTCCATTCCGACTACTACATCGAAGCTACCCAATTGAATAGGTAAGAGGTCGATGCTAAAATTTCGTTCGCCAAGTTCTAGTGTGCAGCCTCTAACAACTTCGCTCGATTCAACAAGTTTACCATTGGCTAGTTCTATGGAATAAGGAATTTCTAATCTACTAGATTCTATTCTAAGCATGCGTTTAAATTCCACAGACATGAAGCTATAATCGGCGCCATTGTCAAATAATATGGATGCAAAGTGATTGTTAATGAGAAACGTACCGGTGACCACGTTAGGGTCCTCGCATGCGTTCTTTGCTCCAATCACAAATGCTCGAGCCTGAGCATTGTTTCCCTCTGGGCAGTCCTTCATGAAATGATCATTGCTTCCACACTTGAAGCATCCTTGGTTCCGCCCTTTACCGTTACCATTCTTGTTAACAGCACCATTTCCATTCCGGTTCTTTCCTTTTCCCCAACAGTCTTCTGCTTGATGACCCAGCTTACCACATTTGTCGCACCTTGGAATGCGACAAGCTCCTTCATGATGATACTTACATTTTTGGCATCTAGGCATGGAGCCTTGGTATGCTTTGGTTGCATGGGTTTTCGTCTCCTGAGGCGGGTTAGTGTCGCGCTTCGTGCTGAAACCCTTGTTGTTGCGAGTTGCTTGGTTCAAACTTGTATGCTTTCTCTTTTTGTCACCGGACGACTCAGCATGCGTCTCGGTCTTCTCAGTGGGGTTCAGTGATAACTTCTTCATACGAACACAATCTTCAGTAAGGCTGACAGCCAGAGTTACAGCCTCGGTGATCGTTTGAGGTTTGGCCGAAGTTACCATGCCACGAAACTCTGGGGCCAGTCACCAAATGTAGCGTTCAACGCACTTGAATTCGGGAGTCACCATGTAGGGAAGCACTCTAGACAGATCGTGGAACCTTCGAGTATAACCATTAATGTCTGCACCTACCATGGTTAAGTGCCAGAACTCAGTTTCCAACCTTTGGAGTTCAGCGCGAGAGCAATACTTCTCTCTCATTCTTTCCTTCAGTTCCTCCCAAGTTAGGCCATAAGCGGCATCATCGCCCAAAGTCTGGGCTTGCAGGTTCCACCAAGTCAGAGCTTTATCGACAAACAATCCTGTAGCAAAAGTGACTAGCTGATCCGCGGTACACTTGCTCATGCGGATAGTAGCTTCAGTCTTCTCCGTCCAACGTACAAAGGCTACTGCACCTCCTGTACCGTCATAGTTCATCGGTCTGCAGTCGAGGAACTGCTTGAAAGTGCAGCCTTGAACTGTGTTCCCTCCAGACGAATCTCCATCCCCGTTACGTCTAGCATTGCTTGGTCCTCCACTGTCTTGAGTACGGTTCGCCTCGTACTGGGCAATAGCAGCGGAGATCCTTTCTTCCAGTAGAGCATTCAGCTCTTCAGCAGTTCTTGGCAGTGGGGGAGGAGGAGGTTGATCATCATTGCGAGCATTCACAGCTTTCCTGGGTGCCATGTTCTGACAGAACATAACACAACAGGGTTAAAACACTTGTTTGATATTGTCATACTAGACAGCAGTAGTATATATATTCACAGGCATATACCACATAAGTGACATCAAACAATTATTACTCTAGCAGAGTACTTAGTAGGCTTGCACTGAGGGAATCTATACGTGACAAGACTTGCTGTGGTTTCTGTGCACTGAATTCCATAATTATGTATGCATCCATAATTACGTAACTCTTGCACAGTCAGCACGGTTCGTTTCATCCTCGTATTTCTTCCTTCAGATGGGCCATCGCTTTTAGATAAAGTCACGTATACTTTTGACATTCTACTTCTAATATATGCTAATTATCACACATAATTGCAAGTAATTTCTCAGTTAAGGACAAGTGCTACTCCTGTGCACCCTAAGTCTCGTAGTGTCCTTTCTAGACTCTTGTAAACAGTTTTAGGTAGTGGATGTCGCGGGACGTTTTATGCAATGAAAACTCTTTGAAAAATTGTTTTCGTGAAAGGATCCTAGAGATTGTAGACTAGACTCGATAAGGAATCCTGGTTCACTACTATCGCAGCTCTGATACCAATCTGTCACACCCCTTTCTGCGGCGGAAGCACGAGGTGTGATCATGAAAGGTTCTCATTGCATACGAAAGGTAAACATGCTACATGCTCGTAAAACTAACATCAAATACCATAATTTGAAAACATAAGTTTAGCGTTTACATCGCTAAGTCGCATAAAACATTGTCTTAAAAAGTTTACAACTTTATTTAAAGATAAACATAAGCGACATCCACGAGCATAAGCAAGACCGCGCGCACATCCATCCTAGTTACCTGAAATACATGTGAGTTTTGGAAAAACGTCAACATAATGTTGGTGTGAATTCATGCAGTTTTTGTGTTTCACGTTTGTATACTTTGTATGAAAACATAGTTTGTGTCATGTATAAATCAAGTTTTCATATATAAATCAAGTATTCATGTGTACACCACGTACTCATGTATAATTCAAGTTTTTCTTGAGTACCCAACGTACTCAAGTATAATTCCCGTCTTCTTGAGTACCCCACGTACTTCAAGTATAATTCAAGTTTTTCTTGAGTACCCCACGTACTCAAGTATTAATCAAGTTTTAGTATGGTATGAATTTTATGTAAATAAAGTATTCCTGTAAGTATCAGGATTGTTAATGGGTTGCAAAGCCATTAACATGTGACACGACATAGGAAGTCACCAAACCTTAGGCATTTAGTTGGCATATTCTGAGACACAAAAGCACTACTCGATACTCGCCCTCACCGAGAGTGTGGCTGCCCGGCACCCGTTAGATCTAACCTTTTGTTCTGCGGTCTAGGTATATTGTTGATTAATGGTGCTTATGTACCCTATTCGTGACACGATTTCTCGTATCATTTCTCATAACGCATCATACTTGGTACTCGTCCTCACCAAGTGCGCTTCTTACATTCTTATATCTCATCACACTTGGTACTCGTCCTCACCAAGTGCGCTTCTTATATTCTTATATATCATCACACTTGGTACTCGTCCTCACCAAGTGTGCCTCTTGTATTCTTATATCTTGTCACACTTGGTACTCGTCCTCACCAAGTGTGCTTCTTATTATCATACCATTTGTAAACATAGTAATATTTATACATGTATTTCACCCCCGAAGTTATAAAACTGAAAACAGTTAAAGAAAAGGGGGAGCATGAACTCACAACTTTGCGTTCCTCTGCGTCGTAAACTTCACCGAATTTGCTTAATTAACGTCGTAACCTATACGCGTTTTCTTAACGTTAGTCACTAGACTTGCGTCGCACAAGCACAGTCACTCTCTTTTGTGTATATTTTCTTGTGTTAAAATATTTTATATTTTTAACTAAGTGTCTTACTTATATTATTTTCTCAAAAATAAATATAAGCTTTTTGTATTTTGCACCTTGCACCCGAATTATGTATCTTGTATGTTGTATATGTATTTTTGTGTTTATACTTCTCATGAGTATTCAGTGTATTTTTAAGTCTTAATACACTAGCACGTATAACACATACTATATACACTTAGCACAAAAGTTGGTGATCAAATAATATATATATTTTTCTCAAAAATATATACATACTTAATATCCATTTTAATCTTGAAGAAATCATCATTTCTTATCACCAAAAATTAGGGAAACCTTGGTAATATTTTTAAATACATTTTTAGGGAATAAGTTTCCCAAAAACTTATATTTTTCTAAGTGTCAAAATTTATAAAAATTTTGACAGAGTTTCCCCTAAAAATGGAGATTTCCCATGTTTTCAAACATGGGTTTATTTTCTTTTAAATCATCAACAACAATCAACAACAATATATACTAACTTCTTTATTTCATGAACTTGAGAATTTACAAAAGTGTGTAGTAACTTACTAGCACATTTAATAAGTCTTGTTATCTTTAAAAAATAAGATTAGTTTCTTAAAAACTTTATTTTTAAAGAATATGTATTTTCACAACTTCTAGTCAAGATTTTCAAAAATACTTCTTTGTTAAATTTCTTGTTACACAAATGTTTACATACTTGTTTATTTACTAAAAATGTTTCTAGTTCATAAAATATCCGGGTTTTAACATGACTTGCATCTTTCACTTGGTTCTTCCGAAGAACCACTTGTAGGTCTTTAGATCTACTAGTTTAAAACTCTATTTTACAAGAAAAATTATATTTACACAAGTTCATGCTTATGTGTGGAAAGGGTTCATCATCTTATAACTTTTACACTTAACATATCACTAGTTCATGTTCCATGAACATGATCTAGCATGGTTAGATGACGGTCCGTTCCACTACTAGCAACTAACAACACAAAATAATCACATCTAAACAAGATTCACAAGTTTTACACCATTTGTTTCTCTTTATCCAACAAGTTCATCTTACTTTCAAGACTTTATGTTTTGATCTTTAGTGTTCTTAATTTTTACCCGTTAAATCTCTAATTAACCACTTTAAACATGAACAAGGAAGTGTTTAGAAGCACTTACTACTAGCTCAAGGCTAGGGAAGAAACAAGACGAAAACAAGGTGGATAAAAGCAATGTAGAGAGGTTCTTGAGGTTCCGAAAGCACCGAGCCTCCTTGTATGTCACCTTGCACACTTGTATGTATGTAAAATAGCTAGACAAGAATTGAATGGTGGGTGTATGATGGTGGGGGGTTTCGGCCGATCACAAGCAAGAGGGAAGGAGAGAGTAAAGTCTTGAGTTGGTGTTTTGTGAAATGAAGTTCTTATCCCTCATATCTACTTATAATCCAATACCCACTAAAGTCCATTGTGTAATGTGTTAGATAGATATTAGACAAGATAAATAAAATAATCAAGAAATGGGTGGGGTGTCCCTACCTTCGGGAACCGATCGGATGAGGGGGGGGGGGGGGGTATATGGTTGGATTTCAATTCCAAGTTACACAATTTAGTTACAAGTTAAGCATTAGATTTAGGGGTTTGGGTATGTTAAGTAATATATAGTGCGTTAGAGTGTTCGGGGACCCTAACTAGCTTAGAAAAATAAAAACAATGCTTCTAGCATTATTTTGGTGTTCCGGGTAAAGTCCGGTTGTTCGGTTAGATACCGATTCGTTAAAGTGCTAAATTGCACCTTTTAGTGTCTTTTAAGTACCTTTCTTGTACCCTTTCAATTCCCAACACTTAGGGAAATATTCTGACAGAAAAATTATATTTTCTGCATAATATTCGTGTGCTAAAAGCTGAATTATTGCTGAATTATACAAAATTCTGCACTTAAAGTGCGTTTCGGGTGCTTTTTAGTGCTTATTTTTGCTTCCGGAGAGTATATATATTAAACCCTTGTATGTATTCTTGGGTTTTAATGTATTCTTGTTGTTGGACCTACACCTAGGCTCCAATTTTAATGTCTGACTGCTTTCTGCAGTTTTGTTAACACAGTGTGTCTTACCGGTGAGTTTACTTAGTATTTCTGACGCAACGCTCTCGTTTATGCATAAAGCAATATTTTGTAGTATACAACGTGCATGAATTCACTTGTTTAGTATGTGATCAGTCAATGTTGACATTTAAGCACATAATTTCAATTATTAAGCAATAATTAAAGTGTACGGTAATTACCGGTTTGTGCCAGTTGTCACAGATATCCTGAGCCGTATCCTGAAAACTGTTTTTGTAAACAACTTAACCAGCATATTTCCAACACACTTTTTAGCACACTACCTCACTTAACTAATTGGATCACTTAATTGCTTCGGTAATTTTTGACCAAAACACACAAATACACATATAATAACACCGAAACACATTGTTTTATTAATAATTGATATTGTTTTACATTGTACATCGATTACAGAGCAAAATTGTCACATATATGCTTCGCGACCCGCCGCACTCGGCCCGGAAATAGAAGAAACAAAGTTGGTGAAGAGATTTCTTATGGGGTTACCTAAATGGTTCATTCATATGGTGGCGTCTATAGAGAAACTTGTAAACTTAAAGACCATTGGCTTTGATGATGTTGTGGGTCGGCTAAAGGCTTATAAGGAACAGGTCAAGGATGTGGAGACTCAAGCCGAGCATCAAAACCAACTCTTGTTTGCAAGTTCGTAAGAGAAGGCAAAAGAAAAGGAGCACAAGTGTGAGCATTGTGGTTGTAGTAAATCAAACCGCGAAGACTATGGGTGTGGCCGAGGCGGAGGTCGGGAGTCCCGGAGAGGTCGAGGTGATGGTCGATTACAACAGGACAAGAGCCGTGTTAAGTGCTACAAGTGCAACCAATTCGGGCATAACATATCGGAGTGTCCAATGTGGGAGAAAAAGGAGGAGCTCAGCTTGAACCAATGTGAAAATGATGAACAGACGTTTTTGTGAAGAAAGCGGTACGAACAAATACCGATTAAGGGGGTGATTGTTGGTTTTACTCGGGTTTGTTTGTGGGTTGCGAGTCACAGTTCGTTAGTAGTTCGTTCGAAGTGCATGGAATAATATTGGTTCAAGACTTCACGTACATGTTGCATGAAGTTCAAGACTAAAAAGCACATGGCAATTATTATATTGTGTTTTATTTAATAGTTTTAATAAGTTAAAGAGTTGGTAACTTGGTTTGACCAAGTATGTGGAGATGACCGTTGGGTTTTATGCACGTTTGGTTGAACAAGTCATGGTTTACCAAATCTTTAGTAGAGCATCTTTTATATTCTGTTTTTATTCGTATCATGTGGCAGGTCATTGTAAGGCTATAAAAGCCAAGGTCTTTGTTTAATGAGAAGTGCAGCTTTTCCATTCAACTTTATTACTTACTGCGAATCACCACTTTCATTTTTCGTTGTTGACTTACATATAGAGATGCAGCAAGTATATATACTTCTAGCAAGTATATATACTTCTATACGTGAGTTTTGTGTGTAGTTTTTAGTCTGAACCAAACCAACAAGGGCATGTATTAGTTAAATACATGAGGCTTCCAACCAAACTCCTAAATATGCTAGCATTTACCTCCTCCTCTTGATCATTTTTTGACAGTTTTAGGCCATATTCCATAGGAGTGGACACATCTTTACATTTTTCCATGTTGAAACACTTCAATAAATTCTCAGCGTATCTTTGTTGAGAAAGATTAACACTTCCCCGATCATATGAAATTTCCATACCTAGGAAATAATGTAACTTTCCTAGATCTGTCATATCAAATTCATACTTCATGGAATTCTTAAAGCTTTCAATCTTTTCAAGTGAGTCACTTGCAATAATCAGGTCATACACATATAAGTATATCAACAAACGACTAAATATTTCATGCTTGACACATAATGTATGTTCAAAGGTGCACTTTGTAAACCCATTATCAATAAAGTATGTATCAATTCTGATATACCATGCCCTTGGTGCTTAGTTAAGACCTTAAAGAGCCTTCTTTAGTCGACTAACTTTGTGTTCATTTCCTTTTGCAACATAACAATCTTGTAGATCAATGTATACTTGTTTAGTCATCCACACATTCAAGAAAGCAAACTTAACATCCATTTAAATGCAAGTGCCAACTGAAATAAGTAGCAAGTGCTAGTACAAGTCGTATGGTTTCTACCCTTATCATTGGTGCGAAGACTTCTTGATAATCTATCCCATGCTTTTGTTTGTAACCTTTTACAGCTAGTCTGGCTTTATACTTGTCAACTTTGCATTGTTCATCATATTTCCTCTTGTAAATCCATTTTATTCTGATAGGCTTATGGAAGATCTACAAGCTCCCATGTATCATTTTTTACAATGGATTCTTTTCACTGTCCATTTGATGTAGCATGTGAAATGGTAACGAAGGATTGAACACGTTGATTCTGAGAATACCCGTAACAATCTTCCCCAAACCCCCCATATTCGTCCCAAAGGACAGAGAATTTGAAATGAAAGGATGTTCTTATTGCAAGATGGCGTAAATATCGGAGTGAGACGAAACATGATTGCTTGAGACTTCATAACTTGCTAAATTTGACAATAATTTAAATAAGAGTATTTCATTTCATACTAAATGGAAAATACATTGTCTTGAAAAGGAAAAGTACAACATTGCAACTTGAACATAACAAGGCAAATAAATACACAACATGAAAATTGGGTGTGTTTCTAGTTCACTCTAACCAATTTCTTCGAATCATCGAGGCTAATTTCCAGCAACATGTATTAAAATAATTTGTCAACACATAATGGTCAGTAAGCATACAAGTTTGGTTTACATAGCATATAATAAAAAGTCTCAAATCCAACATGGCAAGTGTACACTAAGTTTAGGGTTGTTTTAGTCGGTTCTTTCATTGTTTTTAAGAAAATATATAATATAATACAATTTATTGTATTTTAAAATAATAAATCAATAACATTTTTATTCATAATATTCAAAGTAATTATTATTATTATTATTATTATTATTATTATTATTATTATTATTATTATTATTGTTATTATTATTTTTTGGAGTTAAATGCCATTTTAGTACTTGTGATTTGGGCCATTTTGCCAATTTAGTCCAAAGGTTTGAAACATTGTCATTTTAGTCCAAATAGTCTCAAGCATTGCCATTTTAGTCCACTGGGTTAACTCCGTGCATTGTTTTTGTTAGCTAGAAGGGTAATTCAATCATTTTATATGGTTGAATTGCCCTTCTATTTAACATAATTACATATAAAATGACCGAAATGCCCTTCTAGTTAACAAAATAAAGGGATAGAGTTAACCCAGTGGACTAAAATGGCAACGTTTGCAACTATTTGGATTAAAATGACAACGTTTCAAAGCTTTGGACTAAAGTGGCAAAATGGCCGAATCCACATGGATTAAAATGGCATTTAACTCTTTTTTTTCCGGTTCAAATTTATTGTCACCGGTGAGTTTCCCTCTGCGCTTCGCGGCGGGAATTCTTTGTTATCTGTTTGAATTGTTACGGTACGGTCATTCACTATAATAATAGAAAGAGAAAAACTTATATCGATAAAAAACAATAAAAACGAATATAATGTTGTTTAGTTGATATCAGTTAGTTAGTTAGTTTGTTTGTTTGTTTGTTTGTGTTCTATGTTTATTTTTTACAACATTGCAATATAAATCCTATTGCTAACGAATATTGTACCACTATCATACAAAACCTAACTGAAATCGACAGATGTATCATTTTCGTTATTTGTTTTTATTGCTTTTGCTTTTGATAAACTTACACCATATAAGTGAGATTCCCTCGTGCTTCGCGGCGGGTGGTACTATCGTATCAAACCAAACCGAAATCGACTGAACAACATATGTGTCGGTATGTGTACTTAAAATTTTTGTTCTTGCTATCGATAAACAAACATTTTATCGCTACCTTACCATACCATACCGGACAACATCAGCACGGAATGTATTCACTTTTATGGTTTTCTATTTGATAACGGATACAGTGTCGCTACCATAGTGAACTAATCGAACAACATTGGTTTCGGTAATACTATTTTTTATTCTTTTCTTTCCATAAACTGACACCATATTGCTACCGTATCGTATCGTACGGAATAGCATCAGAAATGGTACTTGTATTTATTTTTATGGTTATCGATATAAAAAATCGTTTACACAACTCTGTTTGCAATGATAAATGAATATCGGAAACCGTACCGTGACAATCTGAACCGATCGATACCGTTCGAACATCAGTGTCGGTGCCAGTGTTCGATTTTATCATTTTCGATCAATATAAATCACGTGTTGATTTCTATACCGAGTGCATGTATTGTATTGGTATTGTAACTAACTGAATCGATACCGATCTAATGCCCGTCGTAACATACCGTCACAACGTGCGACCAGATAACTTAGAATGATAAAAATAAATGTTACGGATTTAGATTTTTAAAAAAGTTAACGAATGCAAGTTATTATTAAAAATAAAATATAATAATAAATAATAACGTCAAAAAAACAAATACTTGAATATGATAAGTTATCATTTATTATTAAAAATCATGAAATACTATTCATCAAGAATTAATTTTATGGTTACTGATGTAAAAAAAATTCGTTTATACAACTCTGTTTGCAACGATGAATGAATATCGGAAACATTATCGTGACAATCTGAACCGATCGATACCGTTCGAACATCGGTGTCAGTGCCCTTGTTCGATTTTATTGTTTCCAGTCAATATAAATCACGTGTTGATTACTATACCAAGTGCATGTATTGTATCGGTTTTGTAACTAACCGAATCAATACCCATCCAATGCCTGACGTAATGTATCGTCACAACATGCGACCAAATAACCTAGAATGATAAAAAAAAATGTTATGGATTTAAATTTATAAAAGAGTTAGCGAATGCAAGTTATTACCGAAAATAAAATACAATGTTAGATAATAAAAGTTAAAAAAACAAATACTTTAATATGATCAATTATCATTTATTATTATTAAAATTAAAAATCAATAAAATGATAAATAAGTATTAAATAAAAGTAAATCCTTAAAAATGATGAAACACTATTCATCAATAGTTTAAATTAAAAATCATGAAATGCTATTCATCAAGAATTAATTTTATGGTTACCGATGTAAAAAAAATTCGTTTATACAACTCTGTTTGCAACGATGAATAAATATCGGAAACATTATCGTGACAATCTGAATCGATCAATACCGTTCGAACATCGGTGTCAGTGCCCTTGTTCGATTTTATTGTTTCCGGTCAATATAAATCACGTGTTGATTACTATACCGAGTGCATGTATTGTATCGGTTTTGTAACTAACCGAATCAATACTGTCGCAACCCCCGTCCCCTATCTGTCCCGGGAACGGGCGGCCACGAGACCAGTTTTGGTGGTATCGGTGTTTATCATTTTGGCAGCGGAAATTACATCAGGACCGTATTTAGGAAATATTTTTATCAGAGTAAAATACCACGCTTTTAATATATGAAACACATGGGAAAATCCCAAGTTTCATGTACACACATTTAGAGAAATAAACCCTATTTTATTTAATAAAAACATCTCTTTATTCAGGTAACTTTTATAGCCACTTTTTCCAAGCCCTCAGTGTTGTCCAGCTGGCTTCTATTTGGCTTTCACATTTTGTTACCTGAAACGCGTTTAAAAACATTTTGTCAGTGGGAAATACTGATGAGTGAATCCCGGTTTAATCAAGAAGAGTTTTATCCTTTAACAGTATTGAGAGCGATCACAATGTTTATTTCTACACAGTTACTCATTCAGTATTGTCAATCCTGACTAGTGGGTCATATTACACATTGGCTAACTCTTTGTCCAATGGTAACATGTTCCACATTTTGTATACAAAACCCCAACATACCGGCAGTAATTAAAGAATTACAAAGACTCAATCACTGCTAATCACATTGTAAAATATTTAAGGTTTTGTAAAAACAGTTACAAAAAGGAGATTACTCACAAAAATGTTTACACAAAAAGAAGGATTACTCACATTACTGTCTTAGGGTTTTCTTTAAGGATTCCGTGGTGACTATCTATTAATTACACAAATGCATACGTGTTAGTATAATAACCCAATATTTACATTAGTAATACCCTCCCCGAGACGGCATTCCAACGACTACGTCGGGCAGAACCACGACAGCCGTTATGGAACCCTGGATCAATCGGGCAACGTATCTAATACATAACCAGGGGTTATGATACTTACAACGTGGCAGAACTTGGTTATTTAGGGGGTATTTATGCCCGCTATAGTGCTTACACTACAGAAAATTGGGAGAGAAAGTTGTTTGTGGTGCGAGTTGGAACTGAAGGCCTGAGCTCCCATTATATAGGGTTGGTCGACCAGTTCCTCGCGGCCCACGAAGATTCAAAGGTCTTCTTACGCGGCCCGTGACATAGGTCTGTAGGGCCTAGCTATGACCGGTCATCACTCGTAGCCTCGACACACCACCCGACACGTGGCAGCACCGGGTGCAGCCTAATCTTCCAACTGTCGCGCCCCGCGTAGACCAAGGAGGGGTCTTACGCGGCTCGCGAGCGACACTATTTTCTGGTTTTTATTTTATTTTTAATTATATATGGGTATTCTAGGCTCAGTTTTCATATACGAGGTGTATTTTAGGACATATAGGGATACTTTAAATATTCTTAGGGTGTTGAAAAATTTAGGAGGGTTGTTATATCCTCCCCACCTTGTTTTAGAGCTCGTCCTCGAGGTCTACTGGAATAGGTGTGGGTATTTCCTTTGCATCTCTGATTCAAGCTCCCATGTGTATTCTGGTCCTCGTTTGGAATCCCATTTTACTTTGACCAGAACTAATCTCTTCTGCTTGAGATTCTTGACTTTCCTGTCTTCAATCTGAAGAGGTCTTTCTACAAATTTTAATTGTTCATTTACCTCTATATCCTTAAGAGGTACTACAAGTGATTCATCCGCTAAGCATTTCTTGAGATTAGATACATGAAATACATCATGTATTCCTGCCATTTCCTCTGGCAATTGTAGCTGATAGGCTACAGGTCCTATTCTTCTAATAATCTCAAAAGGTCCAATATACCTGGGGCTTAGCTTTCCCCTTTTGATGAAACTTACCACTCCTTTCCAAGGGGAGACTTTCAATAACACTTTGTCTCCTACCTGAAATTCCAATGGCTTTCGTCTGTTATCTGCATAGCTCTTTTGTCGATCACGTGCTGCTTTCAGTCGTTCCTTGACTTGAATGATTTTGTCTGTTGTTTCTTGTACTATCTCAGGTCCGGATAGTTGCTTTTCTCCAATTTTGTAACACCCCGAAAACGGGTTTGGTAATCAAACTCCGTTAAAACTAAAAGACGGGTAAAGTACCGCTAGTGGTAAAAATAACCCGGTAAATATTTGGATTTAAATAAGAAATCCTAATATTAAATACAAGCGAATCAAAGTTTTAAGGAATTGAGTTTATAAGAGCCCCCAGTTAACGGGACTTAAAATAAGACTAGTCATAAGTTCCCCGAACCCACTAAATTAACTAGGAATATTTAACTTAGTTAATTAGTGGGGATAATGTTAAGAACAATTAGGTGGGGATCTAGTTAAAAACAAACAAAATAGTAGATGGGGGGACCAAAGTTGTCAAGTTTGGAACTTAATATAGTTAAAACAATAAAATTAAAAACCAAACACACACTAGTGCGTGTGTCTGGTTCGATTTAAACACAGGGGCGACACCAGGTTTCTCCTCAAACCCTAAATTCAGCAAGATGATCAAAATTGAAGGCCAAATCGGGCTTGAATCAAAGGCACGAATACATAGAAACGATTACCAAGTCAAGGAGATCATAAGGTATGTGAAATTTGATAAAAACTCTCTACTTGAAATTCTCATGAATTTAGAGAATTCAAAATCTGTGGATGCATGAATGATATGTAGATGAAATAGGAACATTGTAGTGTTTAGGAGTAAACCCTAGACAAGTATATGTTGAAATCATGCTTAGCTCAAGTAAATTCAGATTTTTGTTGATGCTAATTCATGTATGAAATGTTTTTAGGGTTTTGATTGCTAAAAATAGTGTTATGATGTCAAGAACATGCTTAAATTGAAAGCTGAATTCAAACAGCTCCTGATCAGAATTTACAGCCGACTTGTATTGGCTATAACCTGAACAAAACATGACAAAAACATGTGTTTCTTGAGTCTAAAATGTAATTCCAGAAAATATCTTTAAAACCCCAGTGGAATCGCATTTTTTCGATGAAAATTGAGTGTTTTATTAATTTTTCCGTATCGAAAGTTCAAGCTGCGTTTTCTGGCAGAATTTGCAGCCTATTACGAATGTCATAACTCAATTTAGGAATTTAGTTATAATCTTAAATTTTTACTGTAGAAAGTTTTAAGCGATTAAAAGAATCTCCTATTTGAATTTCGTCAATCAGATAAATGAGGAATTTTTAATGAATTTTTCCATAAGCTGCAGTCAGAAGTGACGAATCTGATTGCAGCTTAGTAAATGAATTTTTACGAATTTTTAGTAAAGAGTTAGATCATGAAATTTTAACACAAGGCCTAACCCTCCGAGAGGTACGCCACATAAAAAAATCATAATTTTTGAAGACTTGTAAACAGGTTAAACAAGTCACAAAAAACAGCCCATTTTCAGTGATATGAAATGCCTAAATGAAATCGCGGTCTACTTGGTTTTGTGTAAAACGTGATTATATTAAGTGTTCGGATGAATGCATAGAAGTGTGTAAGGTGGAAGATCATATTAAATTATGGTTAATCTAACCACCTTGTGAACATTGGATAATAGTTTGGCACTTAACAAGCTAGGTGGAAGCTTGTGGATAAAGCGGGTCAAACAGAGCGAGTATGGAAAGAAAAGCGTGGCATGGATGCAAGGTAAGTGAATCTTACGCCTTTTATTTTATTACCAATTACTTGACTTCGAGTATTGAATCTGAATTATGTTGAGTAAATGAAATATGATGTTCCGGCACGACTTATGCACGAGTCGAAAAAGTGAGAAAAAAATACGAAACCATGAATTATGGTAAAAACGGTTAAATAGTAATCCGGACATGGACTAACGAATATATAAAGGAATTTGAAAGGACACCATTTGGCATAAGCCATAACGGGTCAAACAAAACAAGAACGATTCCTAAGTAAGATGAATTCAAAAATAAATAGGGATAGGTGAAAGGGGGATGAAATGGTAATTAAATACCATCTCGTAATGATAATTAGTCATTTCGACTAAACGGGTCAAATGGTGTTGTTAACACCATTTGTCAATAATATTTGATGATCGCTTGTCGAGTTTTGTGATTTCAGGAATTATCATATGGTTCGCATTGCTATTAACTAGAAACCTATAGCAAAAGGTATTTAAACGGGTCAATTTTATGACCCGAGCCAGGTACGCATGTTTAGAATTACAGCTAAAGGCGATATTTTGGTCAAATAATAGCGGAAGTCCTTCGTCGCATAAATGAAGGGCTAAATAATTGACAAAAATCCTTGAGGGGTGAATAGAGTAAACAACCTTTAAAGAGTTGTTTTGAATTAAGCGTCTTGTTAAATTTAGTCTTTGAATACGTATAAAGATGGTGATAGGATGTAGACCTATAAAAGCATGATTTAAGCCTAAAAATGTAAAATACTTGTAACGGGTCAAAACGGGTATATATATGCAAAACGGGTTAAGATTTCTTAAGGAAACCGTAAAGTTGAATCTTGAAAATTAGTAAACGGATATAACATGATGACCATGGTATTTTGGAAGAAAATAACAAGCTAGTTTGGTAAAAAAGCATGAATGGGTCAAAAGTGTCATAATTGAATTTCAAGTCGAGAGCTTGAAATCTAAGATTTTTGTGAATTCAGATGCAGGATTTTACTTCTTATGAATGAGAATCAAATTACGGTCATGTAGGAAAAAGAATCGAGTAAAACGGACTTGTATAGCAAAAGTTATGCAGGTTTTAAGTTGTTAAATGTTAATTTTCGTAGCTGGGCAAGTGCAGCAACAATGAAACAAACCTACTGTGAAAAACAGGTCGTCGCGCTACGCGACGGCATATTAACATTACGGTCACGCGACGCGACTATCGTCGCGGGCCGCGTAGGATGACTAGAGAACGGTCGCGGGGCGCGACCGCCTATTATTTCAGAAATTTTGTTTCTTTTCTATTGTTAGCCCTTAGAACTTGATTATACGTGATTAAACATGTCAAAACTAACAGTTTGTGTGGTTTTGGCAATAGGTGAATGCTCCCAAAATGTCCGGATGAAGATCAAGCGATTTACAAGAACCGAACACATTAGAATGAAGCTTCCGCACGACGTTTTGATGTCGTTGTAAATGACGAACTTATATATATAAATTATGTTGTAAACTTTTAATTTGTAAAAGTTTTAAATTACTCGAATTTCTAAGAATCCTTAATCGTAATTACATGTTAAATTTTTCGTTTTATATACGAAAACCTTTAAAATATCGGATTTACAAGATGAGTGTTACAAGTTGGTAATCAGAGCTCATGGTTGAAGGGTAAAGTGTTCGGTTCGAGGCTTGATCGCAGATCCGGTAAGTACAAGTATGTTAATGGTCTAGTATGATTAAAGTGTTGTGAACAACACATAGGGTATCGTGTAATACACGTTACACCAACGAAAATGATTAGTATAGTTAACGAAATCACGTGCAGTAAAAAGCCTTGTATTACAATACGTGCATTTATTAATGTTGAAATTACTAACTTTTGTAAATGTTTAATTGAAGGATACTCGCATCTGAAGATGACGAGAGTTGAACGAATTGTGGATATGTCGGTGGAACGGTCCGAGGTATGACAAGCATAGCATACTCATCAAGGACCTAAATCGCGTGGCGATAGTGAACAAGACTAATGGCTAGAGAATCCCGTTATGGCAAGCATTACCAGGTGCACATTTTAAACTTAGTTGCACAAATAGTAATATGCAACAAATACGTAGAGATTGAAAGTTGCATATGTAGATTAAAAACTTGGAAAAACCCGAATAGAAAATCTATTCGGGATATTGTTTCCAAGAGAAACAAATAGAGGCATTACTTACATGGGGTGTAATGTGAAAATTTTAAAAAGGTCATGTATACCAGGTACTGATCGCTTATTCTGGCCAAGTAAGTGGTGAGCACGTGGTACCATGAACTTTTTATGATGGACATGCTTACATCCGATGTAGTAAGGACGGGGGTGAGTGGGACAAAATTAAAAAGTACCCAAAAGAATCAAATGAGCAAAATATTTGACAATAATGTGAACGCACAGCCGGATGACGGAAGCGTATTACATTAGGATAATGAGCCCGAGTGAAGGGAAAAAGATGGATGTAAAATAATTTAGACATGTATTGGGAGGGGGTGTACTTACACTCGAACCCGAAGAATGCAAACATGTAAAATAATTTAGACATGTATTGGGAGGGGGTGTACTTACACTTGAACCCGAAGAATGCAAACATGTAAAATGAATAAGATATGCATTGGGAGGGGGTGTACTTACACTTGAACCCGGAAAATGCGAACATGTCTCTTAACGGCCGTTGTTGTAAAATGTCAAACTTGCGGACAAAGTCGGAATATAAAAGTGAAGCGAGGTCTTAATGCATACCGGGAGGGTTGCAATAATAACGACTTCGGTAAAACACCCGGTTGAAGGGTAGGAATTTAAACACATGTGTAAACCAAGAGACGTGAACGCGGGTTGAAAATCAAAAGGCTTGGATTATGACTTATGACTACAAAATTTCGTAAATAGAAATTTCGAATAAATATGTTCAACCATTTGAGGTCGAACGGGTTGAATAAAGAATAAAGTTTATTGTTTATAAGTGATGGATTTCTCACTAACAAGTCAAATAGGATGAATACACTATAATGCCGGATGGCACATATAGGCGCTAGCCCGATAAAGGTAGCGTAAAATGCAAAAGAATAATGAGCCCGGTAATGGGACATAACCAAATAAGAATATATGCAAACCAAATAACAGTGAGCATAAGACAAACTGATGTATAAATAACGTGAGAAGTCATAGAGTCGGGAGAATGATCCGAAATAAAACGATTATAGCCACAAACTACAGTCAAGGTTAACGGATCTTAAGCTTGAAACCAAAAGATTCTTCAAACAAAAACAGGGTGCCTTGACACCAAACGTATATTTTAAGAACAACATGAGTAAAGAATGATCTACGGGATCAACATAACCTTTGGGGTTATAAACAATGAAAAGGTCTACGAGACTAGAACGACCCACGGGTCATGACTAGAAAGAAATAGATTATAAGGACCTCGCCTTAAGAGGTGAAAGTCTAATAAAATAGCCCATAAGGCTAAGTGATAAAACCTACGGGTTAATTAGACCAAGCGAGGGAATCTGTTGAAAATCCTCGCATAGAACAAAGACTATAAAAGAATGAATTTTGGACTGTCAATATCCCGGTATGGATAATTGACAAAGGTTAAAGAGAAGATGCTAAACTAAAACTTCAGTTTTGATAAGAAATAATGTTTTACAAATATGAATTCTGATAGACATATAAATAGTAAGCATGAAAGATATATGTCTTGACACTGATAGATGCAAGACGATATATTCGAAAAGTGATATTTTGAAAATAAAAAGTTGATATAAAATTTGGCATGACGTGACATGATCACGGTCAAGAAGTGTAATGTGAAGTATAATCACAATAGAGCCGAGCGATGAATATTGCTAAGATTAACTAAACTAGTGAAAATAACGAGATTACGTTTTTTCAAGTTGCATTATGTCGTATGAGATACGTAGATGATTAGTAACCAAAAAGATATTATCATACTTTTCTGGTAATACAAACAATTGGTTAAAATATGAGCAATGCTCAATTGATTATCGAGATCAAATGCATGGAGTTAAACTCGATAAATTATGTAAGAAAAGGTTTCGAGGACGAAACCTCCTTAAGGGGGGTAGACTTGTAACACCCCGAAAACGGGTTTGGTAATCAAACTCCGTTAATACTAAAAGACGGGTAAAGTACCGCTAGTGGTAAAAATAACCCGGTAAATATTTGGATTTAAATAAGAAATCCTAATATTAAATACAAGTGAATCAAAGTTTTAAGGAATTGAGTTTATAAGAGCTCCCAGTTAACGGGACTTAAAATAAGACTAGTCATAAGTTCCCCGAACCCACTAAATTAACTAGGAATATTTAACTTAGTTAATTAGTGGGGATAATGTTAAGAACAATTAGGTGGGGATCTAGTTAAAAACAAACAAAATAATAGATGGGGGGACCAAAGTTGTCAAGTTTGGAACTTAATATTGTAGGATCGTTTTGAAACCCAAACGAGTCGATCAGAATAGTACTCAGACAGAATCAGAGGCGGAATTCATTGATTCTGTCTTTGTTTAGCTTGTATAACACTAGAATCACTATTAACTGTCTCTTGTATTGATTATAACACGTTACCGACTTGGAGACACTTCGACAGAGCTTCGCCGTCGGAAACAAGAGGATTACAATTGATCTCGCTTGAATTGGTATTTATAGGCATGTGATTCCGCTTGAACATGACTCAAGCGGAATTACATTTTCAAGCGGAATTACATTCAAACAGTATTAACACCCTCAAGCGGAATTAACCATTTGATTTCGTTTGAATGACCAACTTGATTTCGTTTGAAATGACTCTGTGTCATTTCAAACGGAATTACCTATAATCCCATTTCTCGTTTTTCGAGCTCTAATCTATCAGTTCTAATCTAAGACTCGAACGAAGATGAAGTCGACAGACAACTGCACCAACAGACTCCCCCTTGAATGTTGACGGAATCTTCAGTGAGAGTCTTCATCATAACGACTCTTCAATCTTGAACGGTCTCCTTTCTTTCTTAGCATGTACCAGGATCTTCTCTTTGGCTATAACCTCGTCAGACTCCCCCTTTCATCATGCTGAGATCGCTGTCTGGGATTAGTTATTACCTTGAGATCAAACCCTGGCTTTAACTCTGTTTAAGACCTCTACAGGTTCTGAAACATCTCCTGGCTCTTCGTAGCAACAAGATCAGAAACCTAGCTTCTTCAATATTTCCTGCACACATTTTCTTACCAGAACATAAGTTTTTACTTAAATCAATAAGAAAAACTTACTGGTAGAAATCATTCAATCATAATAGTTACATCAAGTTCAAATTAATGACCTTGATTAACTAATCTAACTTCTTTCTCAAATCAAAATTTTTCAATTCAGCACACACACTCCCAAACCAGTTCATCATGTTCAGCACTTGGAATTTTGAAAATCAATTCTTCAACATCAGTTGTCGAAAATCTTTTTGTATTTTTTTCTAAATTTTATGCTAAAACACACTGAAAAACTTTTTGGATTTTTGAATGAAATGAAATGCAATAAAGAATTATTTACAGACACTAATTTTTGTGAACTTGTGAAAGAGGATCATATCAGTTTTTGTGACCAATCACAAGCACCGTTAAGCTTTAAACATTTTCAGTTCTAAACGATTCACATAGATTGACAATATTGTTGTCCACTGAAACTCAATCTAAAAGCTTTCGAAATGCTTACCGATACGTTAAGGTATATTAATATTGCACTAAATTCTTATGGACCCCACGATCTCAGCATATCCCCTCATCATGCAATACACTGACTCAAGTAATGCCTTTAAACTTTTATCAACTGTGATTTGTGTGAAAACAACTCAGAATGTTTAAACATTAACAATCAGGTCGATACTTCCGTATACGCAGAGAAAGTCCAATGTTTAAACAAAATAAGAAAAATAAAACAAGTTGAAGTTGTTTAGGCTTTAACCACCAGGTCGATACTTCCGTATACGCAGAGGTAATCCAAAGCTTAAACGAAACACCAAAGAAAATAAAGCAGAACGTTTAGGCAATAACATCCAGGTCGATACTCACGTATACGCAGAGGATGTCCAATGCTTAAACAAAATAAAGAAATAAAACAAGTTTAAATCTTTGCAAAATAAAATGCACAATCACAGTGATTTTTCAGCAAAGTTGTGAAAGTTCACAAACTTAACCAGTTTTATGTCTTTCGACAATCAGCGATTATTGAGTAGGCACACAATCAAGAAGGACAAAAATAAGTACTATGCTTTCAACCACGTTTCCCACTAGAACTAGGCTTTTTACTTTATGTTTGTATCGTTATCGCAAATCTACTAGTCTAGCTGAGTCTACCGTCACATCTTTAGTGAGACCGTTTATCACATTTTAACTTTCCATTTCTTTAGCATGCTGTGACAATCCAACTGATCTACTATCATTTCCTCTTTTTTACAACAAAACTCATTTTTGCATTTTTCAATGTTTTTGACATTTTCAAATTTTCTAATTTTTTAATTTTTTTTTTTAATTTTTACTCCCCCTAAAATCAAAATATGTCTCAATTTTGATTTTCTGGGAAAATTTGAAAACAAACTGTACAAAGTAACGTGACAACATGATGAGAATTACTTCAATTCTCCATTCTCTTGGCTTAAACAATCAAAACTCCCCCTGACAACAAAACATTTTCCCATAGTGATTTCAAAACACTTAAGTTTGTTTTAATCAAAATGGTTTTTCCGGAAAATATTAGTTTTGTGAGTCATTTCTTAAACATGGGGATCATTCATCACCTTGTTTTCTTTAACCACTTGTAGGATTTAACATTTCCCGATTCAATCAATAACATCACTTGTAGAAAATCAAGTACAACTTAATGTCCCTGATTTATCACTTGTAAGTCGAAATCACTTTCGTGAATTTCTCAAGAAAGATGCCGATTCCTGCTCTGCTCTTACCAACCTGGGAGCTCCGGCAAGTCAGTTTTTTTTCAGTTAAACAGACTCACCCAAGCCTGACTAATCTTGGGTGTTTTTGAATTCTTATTCAACAATGGTGGAAATTTTACATCATCCATTGTTAGACCAGAATTCTCATTTTTTACCTCAACCGATGGCTCATCTGGCTTTACCACCCCAGATTCATCGCCTGAACGTGGCTTGTCTGACTTTAATGTATCAGATTCATCGCCAAAACGTGGCTCGTTTGTTTCCGAAGAAACAAATTCATCGCCAGAAAGTGAAGATTTCACTTTCTTTTGTTTGTTAATCTCTTGATTAACTCCTTTATCTCTCTTCATTACCTCTTTCGTCCTCAGATTTGTATCTGATGAATCTGTTTTGCTTGATTTTGTAATTTTTTGGCGAGCAAGACGATTTATCAGAACTGCTATCTGATTTTCCTGATGTATCCGAGGACAAAATCCTTTCGAGATATTCCATCGCTTTCTTCCTTTTCTTCCTCAGTCTGTCTTTCTGCCCTTGTGAAAGCTTTACTTTCTTTTCTAGAACTTTCTGTTCTTTGGGCTTTTCTTCAACTTTGACTGGTTTCTTTGCCATTTTCTGAGATTCAGCCCTCGATCTTCCCTTTGATCTCATTGGGCAATCTCTGGCAAGGTGACCTTTGATATGGCAATTATAGCATCTCCTCGTCTCAAACCACTGATGTTTGCAGTTAACAGCAATGTGTCCTTGAACACCACAATTGTAACACACTCTGTTATCGTACCATTCACCACTATCACACCAAACACTCATACCATAGCATTGTCTGGCTTTGTGGTAATCATCACTCCTCTTGAAAGCTGGATTTGGCTTTTGAGCACTGTGGTCAAACTTGCACCACTTATTACCAACAGTTTTTGAGTTTTGTTTTTCAACTTTTTGTGATTTTTTATCACGATTGGATGATTGAACTGATGAGCTTTTATTTTCTTTTTGAAAAATTTTCGGCTTTTTCTCCTTTTGTTTTTGTTCCACATTCTACTTTACAGGTTTTTGCGTTGAGCATTCACCTTTCTCAATAGAATGTAAAACAGTTTCTTGAAATTTTTCTTTTAATTTCAAAAACGTTTTCTTTCTTTCATTTTCATCATCAGATCTTTCATCACAATCTTCAATTTTGACTTTGTCAAAATTTGTGACATTGTCACTTATTGGAACATAATTGATCGGTTTTGGACAGATATAATCTGGTACTGATGAGTTCACAAAACCTTTCAATTTATTTTCAAGCTCATCAATTTTATTTCTTGCACTCTCGGCTTCTTTTTCAAGCTGAAAGATTTTCTCAAGATGAGACTTGATTACCTTTTCATTTTCAATTTTATTCTTTTCAAGAACATATTTTTCATTTTCAAAACTTTTTATTTGTTCTTGAAATTTTGTTTCATTTTCTTTCGGAATTTTATTTTCAAGTTTTATCCAAAAATCTTCATTTTCTGAAGATTTTATTTTATTTTCAAAAACTTTTTCTTTTTCTTTCAAAACTTTGTTTTCTAATGTCAAACTGTCTAAATCACTCAACAGTTTGACATTTTCAGATTTCAATTTCTCATAATATTTCTGCATTTCAAGAATCTGTTTATCAACAGCTTTCATCTCAACCTCCAAAGCTGGAATTTTTTCAACTTGTTTCTTATCAAACCGAACACTTTCATCCTTACTCCCATCATCTGATGAATGATCAAAGATAGGTGCATTTGCTTCAATCTTTTTCTTTGATACTGGTTCAAAATTCGAAGATTCAAGTTTCACAGATTCTTCATTCTTTGAGATTTCCTTTGTCTCTGTCCAGAATTTGCCTGCATAAAAAATTTTAACGAAATCAAGAGGATTCGCATTCTCATCAATATAACAACCCCTCTTGTTATCATATTTCATGACATTTTTTGCTGCACGACATACTTCAACTCTTTTGTTCATTTCATCAATCACATCCAAACTTATGTCCACAAGATGTTTTTCAAATTTATTTGTCAATTCTTTCTTTTTCTTATAATTTTCATACTCATGAGTTTTAAGTTTGCTGATAAATCATTTTAGAGATAACTTTGAAAAACTACAATCCTTTTTTAAGTTTTTCAAAAACTCATCCCATATTGCAGGTAATGCATCTGCAAACTTTTCTATCTTTTCAGCATCTGTCAAATATATCTCATGATTTTTTAACTGATCAAGTAAGACTACATATCGGTTTGCCAGATCATCCAAATTTTCATTTTTCAAACACGCTAAGTATTTAAACCTTTTCACCCAACCATCCTTTCTTACATTTCTATAACTATCATCCAAATACCCGTGATACCAATCATTAAATCTTTCAAAATAATAGTTATCTTTTTCATCAAACATTTTGTTCAAATTTTTCAAACAAATTTCACAATCTTCAAATTTCAAACGAAATTACTCTCCAAACGGAATTCCCTTCAAACGAAATTACCTTTTGAAACGAAATTTCCCACAAACCAGTTTCAAACGGAATACCCTACTCAAGCCGAATTACGATTTGAAGCGGAATCACTGATTTTGTGTGAAATTTTCAAACGAAAACACTTTTTCAAACGGAATATCAATTTTCAAGCGGAATTAAGTGCTATTTCAAACGGAATTAACCAAAGACCTGATTTCAAGCGAAATTAACCAAACTTTTCAAACGGAATTACCTTTTCAAACGGAATAAGTAATTTCGTTTGAAATTACATCAACTTTTCAAGCGGAATTAGTTATTTCAAGCGAAATAACATCAGATTTTCAAGCGAAATTAGTTGGCTCGTTCAAACGGAATCAGGTTTTTGGTCCATTTTTGTCACTTTTAGCTTGAATTTTGATCTGATTCTTTCAAGGGTTTGTTAAAACTGTGTTTTACACACAATATCAGAAAATCAGTCCATTTTGTCCGTTGAAACTTGATTAAATTTGAAAAGAAGGTGTAGAAATCAGAATTTTCCAGCGAAAACGAGCTAAACAGTAAGAACTCTTCCTCCTGTGCTCTGATACCACATGTAGGATCGTTTTGAAACCTAAACGAGTCGATCAGAAGAGTACTCAGACAGAATCAGAGTCAGAATTCATTGATTCTGTCTTTGTTTAGCTTGTATAACACTAGAATCACTATTAACTGTCTCTTGTATTGATTATAACACGTTTACCGACTTGGAGACACTTCAACAGAGCTTCGCCGTCGGAAACAAGAGGATTACAACTGATCTCGCTTGAATGGGTATTTATAGGCATGTGATTCCGCTTGAAAATGACTCAAGCGGAATTACATTCAAACGGTATTAACACCCTCAAGCGGAATTAACCGTTTGATTTCGTTTGAATGACCAACTTGATTTCGTTTGAAATGACTCTGTGTCATTTCAAACGGAATTACCTATAATCCCATTTCTCGTTTTTCGAGCTCTAATCTATCAGTTCTAATCTAAGACTCGAACGAAGATGAAGTCGACAGACAACTGCACCAACAAATATAATTAAAACAATAAAATAAAAAACCAAACACACACTAGTGTGTGTGTCTGGTTCGAATTAAACACAGGGGGGACACCATGTTTCTCCTCAAACCCTAAATTCAGCAAGATGATCAAAATTGAAGGCCAAATCGGGCTTGAATCAAAGGCACGAATACATCGAAACGATCACCAAGTCAAGGAGATCATAAGGTATGTGAAATTTGATAAAAACTCTCTACTTGAAATTCTCATGAATTTAGAGAATTCAAAATCTGTGGATGCATGAATGATATGTAGATGAAATAGGAACATTGTAGTGTTTAGGAGTAAACCCTAGACAAGTATATGTTGAAATCATGCTTAGCTCAAGTAAATTCAGATTTTTGTTGATGCTAAATTCATGTATGAGATGTTTTTAGGGTTTTGATTGCTAAAAATAGTGTTATGATGTCAAGAACATGCTTAAATTGAAAGTTGAATTCAAACAGCTCCTGATCAGAATTTACAGCCGACTTGTATTGGCTGTAACCTGAACAAAACGTGATAAAAACATGTGTTTCTTGAGTCTAAAATGTAATTCCAGAAAATATCTTTAAAACCCCACGGGAATCGCATTTTTCGATGAAAATTGAGTGTTTTATGAATTTTTCCGTATCGAAGGTTCAAGCTGCGTTTTCTGGCAGAATTTGCAGCCTATTACGAATGTCATAACTCAATTTAGGAATTTAGTTATAATCTCAAATTTTTACTGTAGATAGTTTTAAGCGATTAAAAGAATCTCCAATTGGAATTTCGTCAATCGGATAAACGAGGAATTTTTAATGAATTTTTCCATAAGCTGCAGTCAGAAGTAACGAATCTGATTGCAGCTTAGTAAATGAATTTTTACGATTTTTTGGTAAAGAGTTAGATCATGAAATTTTAACACAAGGCCTAACCCTCCGAGAGGTACGCCACATAAAAAGATCATAATTTTTGAAGACTTTTAAATAGGTTAAACAAGTCACCAAAACAGCCCATTTTCAGTGATATGAAATGCCTAAATGAAATCGCGGTCTACTTGGTTTTGTGTAAAACGTGATTATATTAAGTGTTCGGATGAATGCATAGACGTGTGTAAGGTGGAAGATCATATTAAATTATGGTTAATCTAACCAACTTGTGAACATTGGATAATAGTTTGGCGCTTAACAAGCTAGGTGGAAGCTTGTGGATGAAGCGGGTCAAACGGAGCGAGTATGGAAAGAAAAGCGTGGCATGGATGCAAGGTAAGTGAATCTTACGCCTTTTATTTTATTACCAATTACTTGACTTCGAGTATTGAATCTGAATTATGTTGAGTAAATGAAATATGATGTTCCGGCACGACTTATGCACGAGTCGAAAAAGTGAGAAAAAAATACGAAACCATGAATTATGGTAAAAACGTTTAAATAGTAATCCGGACATGGACTAACGAATATATAAAGGAATTTGAAAAGACACCATTTGGCATAAGCCATAACGGGTCAAATGGTGTTGTTAACACCATTTGTCAATAATATTTGATTATCGCTTGTCGAGTTTTGTGATTTCAGGAATTATCATATGGTTTGCATTGCTATTAACTAGAAACCTATAGCAAAAGGTATTTAAACGGGTCAATTTTATGACCCGAGCCAAGTACGCATGTTTAGAATTACAGCTAAAGGCGATAGTTTGATCAAATAATAGCGGAAGTCCTTCGTCGCATAAATGAAGGGCTAAATAATTGACAAAAATCCTTGAGGGGTGAATAGAGTAAACAACCTTTAAAGAGTTGTTTTGAATTAAGCATCTTGTTAAATTTAGTCTTTGAATACGTATAAAGATGGTGATAGGATGTAGACCTATAGAAGCATGATTTAAGCCTAAAAATGTAAAATACTCGTAACGGGTCAAAACGGGTATATATATGCAAAATGGGTTAAGATTACTTAAGGAACCCGTAAAGTTGAATCTTGAAAATTAGTAAACGGATATAACATGATGACCATGGTATTTTGGAAGAAAATAACAAGCTAGTTTGGTAAAAAAGCATGAATGGGTCAAAAGTGTCATAATTGAATTTCAAGTCGAGAGCTTGAAATCTAAGATTTTTGTGAATTCAGATGCAGGATTTTACTTCATATGAATGAGAATCAAATTACGGTCATGTAGGAAAAAGAATCGAGTAAAACGGACTTGTATAGCAAAAGTTATGCAGGTTTTAAGTTGTTAAATGTTAATTTTCGTAGCTGGGTAAGTGCAGCAACAATGAAACAAACCTGCTGTGAAAAACAGGCCGTCGCGCTACGCGACAGCATATTAACATTACGGTAGCGCGACGCGACCATTGTCGCGGGCCGCGTAGGATGACTAGAGAACGGTCGCATGGCGCGACCGCCTATTATTTCAGAAATTTTGTTTCTTTTCTATTGTTGGCCCTTAGAACTTGATTATACGTAATTAAACATGTCAAAACTAACAGTTTGTGTGGTTTTGGCAATAGGTGAATGCTCCCAAAATGTCCGGATGAAGATCAAGCGATTTACAAGAACCGAACACATCAGAATGAAGCTTCCGCGCGGCGTTTTGATGTCGTTGTAAATGACGAACTTATATATATAAATTATGTTGTAAACTTTTAATTTGTAAAAGTTTTAAATTACTCGAATTTCTAAGAATCCTTAATCGTAATTACAAGTTAAATTTTCGTTTTATATACGAAAACCTTTAAAATATCGGATTTACAAGATGAGTGTTACAAATTTCTGCCCAACAGACTGGCGTTCGGCACTTTCGTCCATAAACTGCTTCAAATGGTGCAGCATTGATACTCGTGTGATAACTGTTATTATAAGAAAATTCTATTAAAGGTAAGTGATCGTCCCAATTACCTCTGAAATCAATTACACAAGCTCTAAGCATATCCTCCATGGTTTGAATTGTCCTTTCGCTTTGTCCGTCCGTTTGAGGATGATAAGCGATGCTTAGATTTAACTTGGTTCCCGTTGCTTTTTGGAAACTTGTCCAAAAATGAGAGGTAAAACGGCTATCTCTGTCAGAAACAATTGATAAAGGAATTCCATGTAATGAAACTATTTCATTTACCTATAATTTAGCTAGTTGTTCCATACTGAAAGTTTCCTTCATTGGTAGAAAATGAGCTGATTTAGTTAGCCTATCTACAATCACCCAGATTGTATCATTACCTTTTCTTGTTTTGGGTAATTTGGTAACAAAATCCATTGTTATCAATTCCCATTTCCAAACTGGCATTTCTAACCGTTGTAACAATCCTGAGGGTTTCTAATGTTCAGCTTTGACTTGTGAACATGTTAAACACTTTGCAACATATGCTGCTATATCCTTTTTCATTCCTATGCACCAAAAATTCTTTCTTAAGTCCTGATACATCTTATCACTTCCAGGATGTATCGTATACTTAGACTTATGGGCTTCTTCTAATATACGGTGGCGTAGGTTTCCTAATTTAGGTATCCACATTCTTTTCTTATGGAATCTCCAAATTTCATCTGTTCCTTGTTCTAGTTCCTTAATCATTCCTTTTAATTTTTCAGTATCATCCTTGATTACTGATTCTTGTGCCTTTCTAATCTGTTCATTTAAATCTACTTGCAGATTTAGTTTAAGTGAACGTACTCGTTTTGGATTTTCATGATACTTTCGACTTAAAGCATCAGCTACTACGTTTGCCTTTCCTGCATGGTACTGGATATTGCAATCATAATCACTAAGTATCTCCATCCAGCGTCTTTGTCTCATATCCAACTCCTTTTGTCCGAAGACATACCTTAAACTCTTATGGTCGGTGAAAATGGTAAACTTACTACCATATAGGTAATGTCTCCAAATCTTAAGGGCAAAAATTATAGCTCCAAATTCTAGATCATGGGTTGAATAATTTTCTTCATGATTCTTAAGTTGTCTGGATGCATAAGCTATAACCTTTTGACGTTGCATTAACACACATCCATAGCCTAACCTAGAAGCGTCACAATAGACTATAAAGTCTTCAGTTCCTTCTAGTAACGTTAATATGGGTGCATTGGTTAGTCTTTGCTTAAGAATTCTAAAGACTTCTTCTTGTTTTGGTTCCCATTCAAACTTAACGGATTTACAGGTTAGCTTAGTTAAGGGAATGGCTATTCTAGAAAAATCTCGAATAAATCTTCTATAATAACCGGCCAATCCTAAGAAACTTCTAACCTCGGTTGGTGACTCAGGGATTTTCAATTTGGTAATCGCCTCGATCTATGTGGGATCCACATGAATTCCTTCATGATTGACTAAATGTCCAAGAAACTGTACTTGTTCTAACCAAAATTCACACTTCAAAAATTTTGCATAAAGCTTTTCTTTTCTTAATAGACTTAGAAGTGCGTGCAAATGCTTTGCATGCCCCTCTTTGCTTTTAGAATAAATAAGAATATCATCTGTAAAGACAATTATGAATTTATCCAAATATTTCTTACATATTCGGTTCATCATGTCCATAAATGCAGCTGGGCATTGGTTAGACCAAATGGCATGTGTAACCTTTCCATTTTTATCATATAAGAATTATAAGTTTGTTTAAATTTATTAACCACTAGTAACTAGTTTTATTTTTAATTTTTCGATCCATATAGTTTTAAAAACTATTATATATATATATAATTGGTTGGAATGTTATTCTAATTAATTGGTTTGTATATGTGTGACATTTCTATTTTCTATATTAAAATAAAGTATATAAAAACTTATATTATTAGACGGGTAGATTACGAGTAAGTTGAATATTAGAAATATGAAATACCTAGACGGGCTTAGGAACCGTTTAATAACTAAATTATAAAAATGCATTATATTTGAACCTAATCCGTTTTTAATAAAACTTGGTTCAAAATGTAGACACAAATATTCTCATTCTAATGACATATTCATTGTTTTATAAAATGTCATATTTTAGAAGTTATACGCGCCAAATAATTGAAGCAGCTGAATTAATTATAATAATAAATTAATAAAATCAAAACTTGTGAATTGAAAATGAGAATGCACGTAACAATTGACATTTATTGTATGTGTGTGTATGTGGCACCCTTGGCGTGCACTACAAGCAGCTGAATTAATTATAATAATAAATTAATAAAATCAAAACTTGTGAATTGAAAATGAGAATGCACGTAACAATTGACATTTATTGTATGTGTGTGTATGTGGCACCCTTGGCGTGCACTACACTTTCAAACTATAGTATAAATAGGAAGGTGCATTGCAACTTTTCCACTACACTTCCTTCCTTTCTTTCTGATCTCTCTCTTGACACTTTCTCAATTATTTTCATTTGTTTTTTTTTTCTTTAATAATAATAATAAAGCCCTGCCGCGTTTTAAGTGTTTTAACCCCTGATTACTGATACCCTGTCCGATTGATCTAAGGCCCTATAACGCATGTCAAGGCTATGTCCGACTAAGTTCGTTGGGGTTCTGTCTCGTGACGTAGAGATAAAGTTGAATTTGGGTTATTATATTTAACGCGAGTGCATTACATATTTTATTAAATAGCTCAGAAGTTCTAACCAAGATTATACCAAGAGACTTTTAGTTGAACCCTAAAGTTACAAAGTGAGTCATTCTTCTTTTTATCACATTTTTGTGATACAATTATGCTTTCCAAAATCCTAAATATTTATCAGTTATACTTACAGTGATTAAATTTTTGTATTCTACAATAGCCGCCGGTATGGAGGGTTTTTATACATTACTTGACACTCGTTGCTATTGGCCAAAGAGTTAGCCAATAGCAGCACAAATATGGTTTAATATGGTTTAGTGGAGGCATGAACATTCAATGCCATATATTAGTAATAATATATTTAAACCTTTGTTTATGATTTTGTTATAAAAAAATAGTATTATATTCAATGTTTACATATGATTTGAATATTATATTTAATACTAGTGGGACCCGTACGTTGCGGCGGAAACGACAACATGGGGCAGGAACACAATTCAAAACATAAAACGATAAAAAAAACATATATAAGTTGTGTGTGTATATAAAAGCACCCACGCTTCACGGCGGGGTAAGTTTAAATGATATCATGCCATGTTCTATATATATTTTGGCACAGCAAAATATTTAGAGAGGTCTTTAGTTTACACTTCACATAAACTTCACATAAACGTAAGAAGCGACAATTGTAATAAAAAACAAAAAGACGCATTCTCCCTTAATTTAGAAGGCTTCGTCAACAAACTAAACAGCAAAAGAGGTAGTCAAAGTATCTGTGGAAGTAAAAAGTGACTTAGAAAAAAGAACTTTCAAATTCTTAAATTTCCACCTGGCTATAGTTGCACTCACTTGGCGCTACCCTTGTTGTCATCAACAATCCTGAGCGGACGTTTCCTTTGCGGCCGACTCTTGATCTTGGAAAAGATTTAGAGGGGTATTTTAGACATTTGATCGATAGTCAAGTTTATTTATTTATTTTTCTATAATGTTGGTTTTAAATGGAGGGGTTAATAAAGAACTCACCTTTGATAAGTTGATCTCCCTTAGAGCAAACACCGCTAATGCTTTAAACAACACCCCCGGCCCTTCTTCTAATGTAAAGACAATGCTCGTCTTGAAAATAAAAAAGAAATAACTTTTGGCATTAATAACATGTTTGAAAAGATTAAAAAAAGTTAATTATTTTCTTTTTACCTTATGGGGTTTGTCCGTTCCCGGAATGATATATAGGTTCTCTTGGTACTTGGTAGTATTAGAAAACGGGTAATGTTATCTAAATCATCCTGGACAAAGCAATAAGAAATATTTATAAAAGGTGCCTTATTTTGACCCATTATGCAATCTATCAGACCCACCCATTTTGCCATCTCTAGTAATATGTTACATGTAGCACAAGGTAATAACTTAAATAAAAATGGAAGGCTATATGATCAAAAACTGATGGGAATGTATATTTAGGTGACACCTGGATCGTTTGAGCTAGAATATCAAGTCCATATATTTCTGCAGCTCTAACTTGCAACTACTCTGGTCGCTCGTATGCCTTCAGAAGCTACAACCTATACAAAAGATAAAATAAATATACAAAAAAAGAAAGAAATACAATATTTAGCGTATGTTATTTTGAAGTTACCTTTTTACTGGATACGTTTGTTTGTTTGTAAATTAAAAGTTACCTGAGCTGCAAGAGCAGTGTCTTCAGCATTAACTCTAACAACACCTAATTTGTTCAATGCAATCTCACATTGATCAAGTGCCTATATAATCATGCAGATCATATCATTCAATACCATATATATATATATATATATATATATATATATATATATATATATATTATTGATGATGGGTTAATAAGTAATTTCAGTTTTAAAGTAAACCTGAGGGTGGCTTAAAACGCGCTTTAGCTCCTCTTTTCTTACTCCGGGGACACCCAAGAGGCAGTGATTAACAATCAACTGCACTTCACCAACAATGTGCAGTCATTCAATGACAAAGGAGTAAATCGTAATTTCTATGAATAATTCATGCCATCATTTATCACTTAAGATAAATGAATTGGGTTATACAAAATCTGAAATTTTAAATCTAAACTCGAATTCAATTTGAAATAATATATTTCCACCTGGCTATAGTTGCACTCACTTGGCGCTACCCTTGTGGGTCGAACTTATAACCTCTAAGAAATTGCATCGATTAGCACACACCATTTTAGCATATTTCCGAGCAAGGGGAACCATTTTGATTAAACTTGATTCAGTCCTTAATGCCACAGTGTGCATTACTTTCACAGTTTTCAGTGGAAACCTATATATATCAACATGTAACCAGTAGTTAATGCAAATAATATGAATATAGAAATGATTAATAGAATAACTAACAACAATAAAATAATAACAATACTTACTTGCCATGGGCAGTTTTCTCCAGAAAGCATGATAGCATCAACACCTTGTCGTACGGCTATTGCAATGTCAGAAACTTCGGCTCTTGTTGCGATCGGGTGATCAATCATGCTTTCTAGCATGCTTTCTATAAATGTGTGCAGTTAATATTTGCTCCAGTTTCTTCTTCTTTTTTGTGAAGGCAAATATAAATAACACCACACCAAACATTACACCACCTATTGATAATGAAAATATGATGGTAGTCAATAAAAGCTAACCCCATCGGATGCAGCAAGTAAAAATGTACAAAATGAAGTTCAAAGTGGTCATGTGCACTGGATACATAATTTAATGATGATATTAAGGAATAAAAGAATGAAAAAGTGTCAATTATACCATGCAAAAAAATGACAAAAAGGGACACTAACAAGTAGGATATACTTACAAAGGGGTCAGGGGCATCATAATTAATTAAATCATACAAACTTTCATTTGTATTTTAGTAACTTCAAATTGATCACCTCTTTTATAACAACTGTCCTCATGGTTTTAATTTCACAACAAACTTTCATTTGTATTGTAAAGATGATACGGGTGCATGTACCACTCAAAGTTGATTCTCTACCGAATTCCTACAAATAGAAAATTGAGGAGAATCTCAGATATTATATATGTACACTACTCGAACATGCTTGACTCATATCAATCCATAGTGCAGTTGCTATGAATACAATAATGAAGGCACAAGCCGTAATCAAGCACTATGTATATGTTAATTTAACTTATAAATATGAATGCTTTCAGAAGAGGCAAGACTCCATTTTCATTATCAATAGGTGGTGTAATGTTGGGTGTGGTGTTATTCATATTTGCCTTCACAAAAAAAAAGAAGAAACTGGAGCAAATATTAACTGCACACATTTATCACCCATTCATAACTCGCTGCCATATCATACATCAAATACATACCCACATCAAGAACCCAAGTCTGAGCTGGATATTGATTTAAGTTCGGGTTTTCTGCTCAGATTCTTCACTGCATTTACAAAACAATAAATGAATGAGCATTTAACATACAATATACAAAAGAATAAGAATCGTCTGAAGTTCAATTTCCTATGCAGGTGGTACCGGGACATAGTAGTATTACTAATAGATAATTTACATAGATCTATCATTATCTATTATTATATAACATTTACTATGCAGTTGGTGAGTGAAAAAGTGAGTGTCGTGTCACTACCAAGTAGCCAATGGGGCTCTCACTAACTAACTCATTAAAGGTGTGTAATGGTTTAAATAAACCAAACAAAATAAAATAAGGTAAAAAGGAAATAAAAAACGAGTGTAATGTGTAATTATTTGATTGGCTAAATAAAACAAAGTTCACTCTCTCTCTCTCTCGCTCGTTAACAGGGCAATGGCCCCCTTCAATGGGGCCCCTCACTAACTACCACGTAATGGTGTGTGGTGCTCCCATGTGGTGACGCCCATTACACATAGTCTAAAGCAAAAGCATTAACGTGAATGTAAATTGTAAAAACTTTAAACATTTAGGGAGTGAGTGATTACGTTCTTTTTAGAGTTTATATCTTCATCATGATCATCTCCACCATCGTCTCCATTATCGGCTTTGTTGTCGTCATCAATATCATCATGTCATCATCATCGTCGCTGTCGCCGTCATTGGCATCCTAAGTTGATCTTGCAAACTCAGCATTGACATCCTGAGCTGGCACCGGTTTCTTGTGCTTCCCCACTTTCCTTATAAAGCTTTTGACCATTCATTCTTGCTGTCCTTTGTCTACAATATCATTCAAGTCAATTAACCAAATCTGAAGTTAAGGAATCAAATAGTTGCGTCCAAGTACATGCTTATTTTTTTTAAATGTCAGATAAATGCACATAACTTTTGGCTTCTTCTTCTCTCCTTTTCGTAACAATTTCTTTGCTGGGAGGATATTCTAGCAAACTTGAAGGATCACAAGCAAGTGGCTTTGTTGTAAAGAACTGCTGAAAGGAAAATTAAATGTTACGTAACTCATCTGACCACAAAAAAACCTCTACACATTATATTCAGTATTTAAAAATTGAGAATTACCTCACTCTTCAAAACTAGGGTTGCAGTTCCTCTTTCTTCAGGATCTATTGCAAGTAAAGTCTGCATAAGCCTAAAAGCAGCTCAAGGAAAACCTTTAAAGATTCCTAAAATGCGTCTTTATAAGGCTGGATGGGTTTGTACGCTGTTGAGTGAAGTAATTTTAACTTTATCCAGTAACTATCAGTTATGATGAACCACAAAGCTTAAATTCTATGCAGTTGCTCAACCTACAAGATACAGTTGAATGGGTAATTTAAAACTCTATCAAGAACAAGAAACAAGTCTAACAATTAAAGTATATAGAATCTCTTGTTTATTCTTCATGATTTTATTTTATCATAATATAAAAATAATCATGGTGTAGTGTAGTACAACTTTTTAACTGGATTGATAATCTAAAAAATGATAGTACCTTAGTCCAACCAAGCATGATAGACATGCCAGCATATAATTCTCCAAGGATACATCTTGCACCCCATAAGTCCACACCAAATCCATAATGAGTTGTTCCAAGTAGCAACTCTGGTGGTCGATTCTACAGAGTAACAACCCTTAAAAAATATGCATAACCAAAATCAAATGATGATAAGCAAACAAACCAAATCAAAATACAAAAAATATGGAGAAATCAATACTACAAAAATACAAACTTCTTCATAATTCATTTGTTTCAGAGAATCATTAGAAATTGTTGAGATCTTTAACACAATGAGCAGCTAAACTTGCTTCAAAATTAACCATAAAAGACCTAGACATACTATCAAACAGTTGGTATGCAGAATTTGATATTACTTAAACCATATTCTACCCTTTAAAAACATGACATCTGGAAATCAAATTAACCAATCAAATGAAAACCCAACAAAACCCCTAATTCAGATGATACAGATTTTAAGTTCATAACCACAATCAACCAAAAAAAAAAAAAAACCTCAGACATGAAGAGGAATAACTATACTCATTAAAAGATTATCAAAAATGTAAAATTACCTTGAAACTGCACCCCATAATCGAGTTTTAAGAGTTGAATCAAGGAACCAGTAATTTATGTCCTCCTTCGCTACATGATTTCTCTGCCGCCAGGAGCAATAGCTGGATTAGAGAGATTCTAAGAAGAAATTATAGAAACTGGATTGAAACATAAAACCCCAAATCGTGTGTGTACGGAGCCAAAATCAAGATTACATAATATGAGTGTCGAGAATTCATTGAACTGTTACCCTGTCAATGAAAAGACAAGGTATTTAAAAAAACATACTGTTACCCTGTCGCTGATGTTGTCGTGGTGATGGTGGCTATGCCGCCGTAGAACGGTCGTCGGAACCACCGACTGGATCCCTCATATTCTCCTGTTCTCCGTAGCTCCATCTCTCTCTCTCTCTCTCTCCAACTCTCTATTTTTCTCTATGTCTGTATAGTTATTATAGAGTAGAGGGGGCGATGGAAACCGCCGGAAGTTGTAGGGTTTTGGTGATTGATATCTGTTTGTTTTAGTTTTGCGGTTGTAGGGTTTTGGGAGGAAGATGAAACGCCGCGACGTAAATGCAGGTTTCCAAAAATTCGTCGACGAAATCCCTATATTAACCCTTTCGCGTCTTAAAATTTTGTAGAGTTTCCTAATATATTTCTTTAAAATGGCTTGTATTATTTGTACATTATGCTTCTAAATTTGTAGATATAGTAAAATTACATTTCAGTCCATGGGAAATGCTTTATAAAGGTTTATAGATTATAGATTTATAGATTTAATATAGTATATTATGAACTATAAACATTAATGTATACCATAATAAATTTTATGTTTATAGATTTTTAAGGGTATCACGGGAGCCAACATAATTTCTATAAAAATAGTGTTTAGAAAAATAGTATAACTAGGCTCTCACAAGAAAAAATCTTTTGTTTCCCATATTAGTTAATTTTTAAGAACTTATAGACATTGATCTTTAATACATATCTATATATACAACTTGTTGGTGTTGTAAAACTAGTATGAGAGGCAAAATTATATATATATATATATATATATATATATATATATATATATATATATATATATATATTGAAGTTGTGCTATGTTAGTTGTTTTGTTGTTAACTAATTGTTATATCTTATTGTAATACCACTAATATATATTACATGTTATAAATAACAAAACATTTATATAATAGTTATATTGTTTCTTCATTAAAAATACGTTTATAAAAGATTATATATATATATATATAATGCTTAGGATCATTAGATCTTATAAAGAAAAAAATATAGGAAATATGCAGGGTGTAGATATAACTTTTAATATACTAAGATATATATTAGGAATTATATTTTAAATCTTAGTCCCGTTAATATATTAAATAATTGTATCACAATTATTTAATTAATATATTATATTTGATAAAGTTATAGCTATTAATTTGACAGAAAATGATATATTTCATTTTCTGGGCTAATTGGTTTTATGCCATAGAAAATATATTTGAAAAAATAATGTCATGAGACACTACTAAATTCAGAGTCACTAGTTGAGAGAATGATCAACAGTGATATGACCAGAGTCACTAGTTGAGAGAATGATCAACAGTGATAGGACCAAAGTCACTAGTTGAGAGAACGATCAACAGTGATGCGACCACCGGCACTAGTTGAGAGAATGATCAACAGTGTTATGACCACAATCACTAGTTGAAAGAATGATCAACAGTGATATGGCCATCGTCACGGGAATCGCCTAGTGACAGATACTTTGAATAATAGTAAGATATAATAACTTGATAAATTCACTATTGGACGAAAGTGAGCCAATGAGTGATATGACCACTGTCACATCGGAACTGCCACCATGTGACAAATACTGATTGAGTTGGGTAAATATAAAAACCCTTAATGCTGTAAAGTATAACAATATATTTTTATAAAAATGGAATGAACTCGCCAGTATTTATTACTGATTAAATGTTTTCCAAACGTGTTTCAGGTAATTTGCTGTAAAGATAATATAAGTCAGCTATGGAGCACTGAAGGCTTAAATAAAGTGGCTATAAATACCTGAATAAAAAAAGAAATTTATGTTTTATTTATTTGGGTTTATCCCTATAAAAACATTTGAATGAAATATGGGTTTTTAGCCCATTTGTTTAATATTAAAAGTTTGGTGTTTTACAAAATCTGTTATTTCCTAACTACGATCCTGATGAAAAATTTTCCGCTGCGTAATTAATAAACACCGATACCATCTGGCTGGTTCACGGCTCTCGCTCCCATGGTGGGGTCTTGGGCTGTGACAGAAGGTGGCATCAAAGCCACTTGTTTAAGCTATTTAGGTGTTCTTTTAATACCTAAACTTAAACAATAAAGTTAGGAAATTAATACCAAGTAAGATATGTGTTATTTTTGTAGATTTAAATATATGTATACGTAATAATATATATATGCCCATATGATTCTTGAAAGTATTATTTTGTTTTAATTATTCTGTGATATTAATAATTGAAAATGTTTGCAATTCAGATGTTGAAGGAAGTATCACATAATCCATAAGTTCATGCTAATAAGGAAAATCCTTTGGATAAAAAATGCTATAGAAAATATAATAGCCCAAGGAATAGCTAATGTTATACCTTTAATAACTAAAGCTGTTAAAAACCACGTAGAACACACCAAAGCTATGAGTAGCAAGCATACTCGTAACGACAGTTTAATCCATAGTGTCAATGGAGACAACGATGATATTATCAAAACTTCATTTCCCAAGAAAATGAAGGCGATGTCTCTCGGGTGTACCTACAAAGAATTTCTAGCTTGTAAACCAACTGAGTTCGCCGGCAGTGAAGGAGCCAAGGCTGCTCTGCGATGGTTGGAAAAGACGGAAGCTGTTCTTAAAATCAGCAAATGTATCGAAGAAGATAAGGTGATGTATGCGTCCAACCTCTTTAAAGAAGAAGCCTTAGAATGGTGGAATACAATTCTTCAGGCAAAAGGAAGTTACATGGCTTATGACATGAATTGGGAAAAATTCAAGGAAATGACAGAAAGGAAATTTTGTCCTCCTTATGAAAAGGAACGAATGGTTAACGAGTTCCTAAATCATAAAATGATGGATGTGAATTGTCGTGAATATACGACAACGTTCTTCGAATACGCAAGAATGGTACCAACTCTGTCTTCACCAGAACCCGTACTAATTTCTCGTTATATTTGGGGATTAGTGAGCAAAATCCGAGACATGGTCAAGGCCGCTAGACCACAGACTATTGAAGAAATGGTTGAACTAGCTAACATCCTGACAGATGGACTAATCCGCACAAGAGAAGAAAACAACAAGAATGAGTTAGCCCAGAAAATTTCCCAAGAATTCAAGAAGAAATGAGCTGAACCGTCATTGGAGCAACCTACCTGCAGAAACTGTAATAAAAAGCATTCAGAAAATGTCGTTTTAGAAGAACACCCTACTGTAACTTCTGCAAGATGACCGGGCATATAGAGGAAGAGTACAGTTTGTTTCAATTGCGAAGAATCAGGACACATCAAACCATATTGCCCGAAACTGACTAAAGCACCTGGCAACAAGGCAAAAACAACAGACGGAGCTAAGAAGAACGCGCGAGCATTCATACTTACTACGCAAGAAGCATAAATGATTCCAGACGTAATCCCTTATATGTAATATCTAAGTTAAGTTATTATTTGACCCTAGTACAAATAAAAGTTTATAAATAAATGCATTCTGTCAAGTACTTCATCAATTCAAAACCATAACAGACTTGTTTGGTCTCCACTTTCATTGAATCATGTTTTTTATCACGACACCTTGTGGTGGCATTTTCTTTAACTTGAAGCTTGAGCTAATCTTATACTCACACCTGATGTACGGATTTATTTCTGTTGGTTCATTATCTTAAAATAATCTTAATACAATTATGTGTTAAGACGAGAGTACGCAAATTCGTATTATATTCTGGTGTACCTCTAAAGATTCTTTCATCATTGATCGAAAATTCTATAATATTCATTTGGTCTATTCATCATCAATTGAAAATCCTATTCGAAATGAATATCCAAATTTACTTCATTAAAGCTTTCAGTTGATTACAAACCCGGTGAAATTGTTCGGTCACCATAATTATTGATTTATTTCAATCATTACGACACCTTGCGGCGTTGATATAAACTTGTAGCTTGGGCTAATCATAATCATACGAATCATGCAAAACTACGTATGTCTTTCCTTTGATTCATCATTCAAAAGTAGTCTTGATACAATTATGTACTAAGACAATGATACACTGAACTCTATTGTATTTCGGTGTATCCTTGCAATTCAATAAATGTCAACACACTGATTTTTCTCTTGTTATGGTTCGATAGTTGACAAATCATTTTCGTGCTTTTATTTCATTTTGAGCTTGTTGATTCTGAGTCTTCCTCAGTTGACAGACAATCAGATTAAGTTTTCCTTTGACAATGAATTCTGTTGATTCTAAAAATCATCACAACCTGTAAACATTCGAGTTAGACATCTATTGATCATATATCTCTTTCTGCTTGAACCTAGTCACCTTGGAAATTATATCATTTCATCTCGTTCGTTTGACATCGATTTTTGGAAATAATTCAGTTGAACCATTGAGTCCTATTTATTGTAAAACTCGTATCCACAAAATTTGAACATGTTTTGATTATGTGTCATTTACCTTAATATTGTTCTTATTGATTAAGACGTGACTTTAAGAAGACATCGTAGCCCAAATCTCGAGGACGAGATTTAAAACAAGGTGGGGAGGATGTAACATTTCCATTTTTATCATATAAGAATTATAAGTTTGTTTAAATTTATTAACCACTAGTAACTAGTTTTATTTTTAATTTTTCGATCCATACAATTTTAAAAACTATTTTATATATATAATTGGTTGGAATGTTATTCTAATTAATTGGTTTGTATATGTGTGACATTTCTATTTTCTATATTAAAATAAAGTATATAAAAACTTATATTATTAGACGGGTAGATTACGAGTAAGTTGAATATTAGAAAAATATAAAATACCTAGATGGGCCTAGGAACCGTTTAATAACTAAATTATAAAAATACATTATATTTGAACCTACTCCGTTTTTAATAAAACTTGGTTCAATATGTAGACACAAATATTCTCGTTCTAATGACATATTCATTGTTTTATAAAACGTCATATTTTAGAAGTTATATGTGCCAAATAATTGAAGCAGCTAAATCTATACTATTATAAAAATGAGAAGTGATGTACACATATGTAATTTTACATGGCGTCCATCATTTTATGCAATATGTACAACTAAACAATGCTTATTTTATAAGGGTAAAATTGTAAAGAATACAAAATTTTTAAGACACTATACGGGTAATTAGGGGATTTCATTCTTTACATGAATGCTTCGGTTTCAGATGAGACTTCAATCGTCGCCCCCATTCAATTCAATCCAATCGATATCTCAACTGCTGCACTTGAAACCCTTTTCGGTAGCAACAACAATAGATAAAACTTCATGATTGACTCTCTTCCTCTTCCATATCTCTGGCTTCACAGTTCTAACCCTAATACCCAAATCCAGTTTCCTCTCATCTATACGACATCCTCCATCTCCAAACACCATCTCCACTTCGCCGGTCACCCACCCTCATCAAGCACCGGCCGTCGCCACCACTCACACGATCCATCTCCGTCGCCGGTCACCCACCACCGTACTCCTTCTCCACCCTGAACCCCAATCGCCGTCGGACACCTCTTCTGCCGCATACTAGAGTCTTAATTGAAGGCTGCAGCCGATTCATCTCATCTTATGAAACAAAGGTTTCTTGTTTGATTTTAATTCTTGAATGTTATAATCTACACTTTAAGTATGGATTGTTTGAAAAGATTAGAACTTTATTGTTGATCATGTTGGTTTATTGTTAGTTAGTTGTCTGGTTTTGATTCTTTGAGAAACAAAGAACTTTATTGTTGATCATGTTGGTTTATTTTTAGTTAATTGTCTGGTTTTGATTATTGAATGGTGTAATCTACACTTTAAGTATGGATTGTTAAAAAGATTAGAACTTTATTGTTAATCATTCTGATTTATCATTAGGTAGTTGTCTGATTTTGATTGTTGAATGTTATAATCTGCACTTTAAGTATAGATTGTTCAAAAAATTTAGAACTTTATTGTTAATCATGTTGATTTATCATCAATTGTCTGATTTTGATTCTTGTATGTTATAATCTGCACTTTAAGAACTAATATTTGCTTGATTGTTAATCTTGATATCTAATTTGAAGGTGTGTTTTCAGAACCAAAACACTTGCATTCTTTTGATCCGTTGTTTTTCATTTCTTTCACACATACAAGGTCTAAGTATAAGCATTTGAGATTCCCTTCAGTTTGGACGCTTACTTCACAATCATTAGGAAAAGATGGTGTCTCATTACGTCAGAAGCTGAGGCCTCAATTGTTCCCTTGGAAAAGATCAAGAAATTGGGTAAATTTGATGAATCTCTCAGCCTCTATATCCAGTAATAGCTCATTATCTCTATCAGGTATATCTGCACTTCTATCACTCGTTATCTAAATTGGCATTTCTGGTCTGTTTGATAAATAAAATAATTAGTGTATGATTTTATCTCTTTCAGTCGCAAGTTGCTGCTTTCAAGAAAGAGAGAGACGCTCTACACAAGGTCAAAGCATGGGTTTTCTCTTCGTATGTCCAAGTTATTAAGTGTTGGTGGTTCCAGTTTAAAATGGTCAAAATTAATAGAGAGGAACTAAAAAAGAACTAATGAGGTTTGTGTGGATGAAATTCTAGACGTGTATTACCGGTTATGATAAATTAGTTATGGTGGTTAATTAACTGTGAATCTGTGAATATACTCCCTTTATTTTAGGAAGCTACACTTGCAGTTGCAGCAGCTGAGAAGAAAAAAAGAGAACAACATGGTGTTGTTTCTGCTACGGCTGAAATAAAAAGCAGGAATAACATGTCAAATAAGTTGATTAATAGTGTATTTATGTTTGACTATCACATTCTAAATCTGTATTTATGTGCAGGAGTTCGGATATTTCGTATTGGGTCGGCCAGATACAAAATGGATCCTTCTAAGAGGACACTTCAAAGGATTTCAGGTGGTCAAGTCCTGGTTATTTTGTTGTTGATTATTATGATTATTCCCTAACTACATACTTACACACCAGCATTTCTCAAACTTTTCTACTAAGCACTGTTTTTCGCAAAGTTAACATTAACAATCCAACAAAGTTTTATACTACCATACTCTCTAATTTTGGAATTAGAGACTGTAGCACTTAGGGCTATTGTTCAAAACCATAAAACAGTTTTTTTGTAAGAAAATTACTTAACGAATTTACGGATGGTTTCTATATGAAAAACTACTGGATACCATCGGATGATTAATTAATAATCACCAACCATCTAATAGTGGTCTGCATACCAAACTGCAAAAGATAAGGGCGTGGAGTTGTTGAGCGACGGTGTGATCGAGGAATTCAGAAAGGCTTGGAAGGAAGACGCGAATGTAGAAAAGAGCGTTACGTATCCGGTTTATCTACGGACCGGGAAAGCTGGAGACGCGGTTAAACAGGCCATATAATTTGCATGTTAAATCTGTGATATGAACAATGATTAGTGAAGTATCTCATAGGTGGTATGATGTATTTTCGTAAGGGGTGATTGCCTTTTGTACTTACCATCTTCTTTTCATATAATTAATGATGAAATAAAACGGAATTTGTGTCCATAAAAAATGTAAGGTTTCTAAACGTGACAAATACATATTTCATTCAGCTCCGAATGCAAATATTTGGAAATTTTATAGTGTATTGAATCTAAGCATGGGGTACTATTAAATTCTGGTAGAGGCTTTTGCCTTTTGAGGGGAAACCTGGGTTCGATTTGTGACATGGGTAAATTAGGACTAATTTGGTACAACTTAGTAACATGAGTAAAGTAGGGTAAAATTTGTTGTTCAATAATAATAAGGGTGAGCAGAGTGGGTCGGTACCGTGCGGTAACACCGCCGCCGTACCGTGTTTACCGATTGGTAATGAAGTGGGGCGGTGAACCTTCACCGATTAGGTGAGAGGGAGGGAAGGGGGGGAGAGAGATGGGTGTGTGGTGGGGTCCATTCCTTCTCAACCAATCACACATTTTTCTTTTTTTTAAATAGTTTACCTAAACCCCATTAGGTAAACCACCGACAACGTTTTTGAGCAATAGGTAAACTAATTAGGTGAATTGACGTATGTAAACCACATACAAAGGACACTGGTCCAAGATTTGGCTAAGCCACCATCACGGGGATTCGGGGAGCGTATAATTCTTTCTAAAGTGTAATTCTTGTGTTGAATAATCAAAGATGACATATGAGTCAAAATCCTTATTTTTATGTTATTTTTTTTTCCAGATCTTTGGCCTGCTAATAGTAATATGGTTAATGGCAGCTTCTGATTGTATCTTTATGAGATGCTGCTATGAATTCGAACCTCAACGGCTAACCCTTTTAGAGAAGCTACATCAGCTATCCGTGGTTCTCGTGGGATTACTTCCACCCGAAACACTCGCCAACATTGGCGATGAGAAAGATGACACGTGGATGGCAGTCAAGAAGTGGCTCGATGGCCAACAAAAAGGTCAAGTGGTATATGTGGCATTAGGAAGTGAGTTTATGGTTAGCAAAAGCGAGCTGGTTGAGTTAGCTTTGGGTCTCGAGCTCTCCGGATTGTCATTCTTTTGGGCTCTTAGAAAACCCACAGGTTCCACTGAGTTTCACTTGGTGGAGTTGCCACATGGGTTCTTGGAACGAACTCGTGACCGTGGGATAGTGTGGACGAGTTGGGTACCACAGGTACAAATACCGAGCCATGAGTCAGTGGATGGTTTCTTGACTCACTGTGGTTGGAGTTCAATTGTGGAAGGGCTAATGTTCGGTCACCCGTTAATAGTGCTACCGATTTCAGGGGAGTAAGATCTGAATTCTCGAGTACTGGTGGAAAAATAGGTCAGAATCGAGGTACCAAGAAATAAGGAAGATGGCGTCTTCAACAAGGACTCGGTGGCCAGATCGCTGTGGACGGTTTTAGTCGATGATAAAGGAAGATCTACAAGGCAAATGCTATGGAGTGGAGTAAAACATTTGGCGACACTAAACTGCAAAAAAAGTATATTGACGATTTGATAGACTGTTTGGAAAATAAGAGGCGTGTGATCACATGATCAAATGCTATTTGGAATGTCTGAAATAACAGGTTTGTTAATTGTTATGTTGAAGTAGTGTTTTGTGATTTGTAGACTGATGTTCTTTTTGTGCATTGTAGACTCATGTTCATGTTATTTTTCTTATAAGCTATTAGTAATTGTTATAATGAACAGCAACATAGAATATTGTTTAAGAAGGAAGCTGTTGTGTATATTTTTTATAAACTAATATATTTGTATTTACTACCTATTTGAAAATTAATTTGATAAAAGTTTATTATCATCTCTAAAATGTTAGAAAACTTAAGTTATTAAGTACGATATTCATGTGATTTAAACTTTTTCATGCAATTTGGTTTGTTTTGTTACATTGGGCGTCGGTACCATACCAATACCGTAATAAACCGAACCGCTACCGAATGATCCCCGCCGCATCGCGCGGGTTTCCTACTTTTTATCTAATCTATAATTTGAACAAGAACATTTAGGAAGAAATGTGGAAGAGAAAGAAGTAAAGCGAATTGAACTTAAAGAAACGCATAAAGGTTTTGTTTTGTTTTCTCTATAAAGTTTCGGGCATGCTAATGTTTCGGCGCCGCAACGCGCGCGGGTTTCCACTAGTTAATTATAATAATAAATTAGTAAAATCCAAACTTGTGAATTCAAAATGAGAATGCACGTAACAATTGACATTTATTGTATGTGTGTGTATGTGGCACCCTTGGCGTGCACTAAACTATAGTATAAATAGGAAGGTGCATTGCAACTTTTCCACTGCACTTCCTTCCTTTCTTTCTGATCTCTCTCTCGACACTTTCTCAATTCTTTTCATATGTTTTTTTCTTTAATAATAATAATAAAGCCCTGCCCCGTTTTAAGTGTTTTAACCCCTGATTACTGATACCCTGTCTGATTGATCTAAGGCCCCGTAACACATGTCAAGGCTCTGTCCGACTAAGTTCGTTGGGGTTCTGTCTCGTGACGTAGGGATAAAGTTGAATTTGGGTTATTATATTTAACGCGAGTGCATTACATATTTTATTAAATAGCTCAGAAGTTCTACCCAAGATTATACCAGGAGACTTTTAGTTGAACCCTAAAGTTACAAAGTGAGTCATTTTTCTTGTTATCACCATTTTGTGATACAATTATGCTTTCCAAAATCCTAAATATTTATCAGTTATACTTACAGTGATTAAATTTTTGTATTCCACAATAGCCGCCGGTATGGGGGGTTTTTATACATTAATTGACACTCGTTGCTATTGGCCAAAGAGTTAGCCAATAGTAGCACAAATATTGTTTAATATGATTTAGTGGAGGCATGAACATTCAATGTCATATATTAGTAATAATATATTTAAACCTTTGTTAATGGTTTTGTTATAAAAAAATAGTATTATATTCAATGTTTAAATATGATTTGAATATTATATTTAATATTTAATATAGTATATTATGAACTATAAACATTAATGTATACCATAATAAATTTTATGTTTATAGATTTTTAAGGGTATCACGGGAGCCAACATAATTTCTATAAAAATAGTGTTTAGAAAAATAGTATAACTAGGCTCTCACAAGAAAAATTCTTTTGTTTCCCATATTAGTTAATTTTTAAGAACTTATAGACATTGATCTTTAATACATATCTATATATACAACTTGTTGGTGTTGTAAAACTAGTATTAAAGGCAAAATTATATATACCCTATATAGGGGAAGGTTCATTTGAGAAGAAAATTAAATTAAGAAGAAAAAGAACAAAGGGTACAAATGTAAAACATTAAATAGTTTTTCTCTCAATTCATTTATTATTATCTTTGACTAATTAATTAGTCATAAACACTATCATCCTCCACACTTAAATTTTTGCTTACACACACCATATTTAACCTACACGTTTTGAAATTTATCCGACACATATTGAAATTTATCCTACACGGCTCGTAATTCATCCTACACACCTCGTAATTTATGCTACACTCTAAATTATATACTTTTTTTCTTTTTTTGAAAAAATAATTTTGAAAATAAATTACAAATTTAATTTAGTTAGCTATTAAAAAGGAAGACTACCAATTAATGATCCATCTAAGTTTACCAATATACCCTTACACTAATATTAAATACAAAAATTAAATGAAGTAAAATGAAGCATTCTTATTGGTTGAAATTTGTTCTTTTTTATTCTTACAAAAAAAGTCTTCTCATTTGAACTCTCCACTATTAGTAAAATACTATTTATTTATAACTCTTGTCATTAATTTTTAACTCTTTAATTAATTAGTCAAACAAATCATTAATTATCCTACATATAATCTACAAAACCTACACATATCAAAATTTTCCCACATTTACCTACACATTATAGAATTTTATCCTACACAGTCGAAATTTATCCTACACGCCTCGAAATATATTCTACACAACTTGTAATTTATCCTACACAACTATTAATTTATTCTACACTTGAAATTAAGTTGTTTTTTTTAATTTGCAAAAAGTATATATTTTGAAAAGGAGTTACAAATTTAATTAAGTTAGTTATTAAAGTGAAAGAATACAAATTAATGAGTTTTGTAAGTTTACCAATATACCCTTATATTAAAATTAAATGCGAATATTAAATGAAGTGAAATGAAACATTCTTATTGGTTGAAACTTCTTCTTTTCTCTTCTTACAAAAAAATTCTTCTCATTTGAACCCTCCACTTTACTAATATGCCCTTTCTTCTTTTTCTTCTCACATTAAATTTCTTCTCAAATGAACCTTCCCCTCTATATATATATATATATATATATATATTGAAGTTGTGCTACGTTAGTTGTTTTGTTGTTAACTAATTGTTATATCTTATTGTAATACCACTAAAATATATTACATGTTATAAATAACAAAACATTTATATAATAGTTATATTGTTTCTTCATTGAAAATAAGTTTATAAAAGATTGTATATATATATAATGGTTAGGATCATTAGATCTTATAAAGAAAAAAATATAGGAAATATGGAGGGTGTAGATTTAACTTTTAATATACTAAGATATATATTAGGAATTATATTTTAAATCTTAGTCCCGTTAATATATTAAATAATTGTATCATAATTATTTAATTAATATATTATATTTGATAAAGTTATTGCTATTAATTTGACAGAAAATGATAGATTTCATTTTCTGGGCTAATTGGTTTTGTGCCATAGAAAATATATTTGAAAAAGTAATGTCATGGGACACTACTAAATTCCGAGTCACTAGTTGAGAGAATGATCAACAGTGATATGACCAGAGTCACTAGTTGAGAGAATGATCAACAGTGATAGGACTAAAGTCACTAGTTGAGAGAACGATCAACAGTGATACGACCACCGGCACTAGTTGAGAGAATGATCAACAGTGTTATGACCACAATCACTAGTTGAAAGAATGATCAACAGTGATATGGCCATCGTCACGGGAATCGCCTAGTGACAGATACTTTGAATAATAGTAAGATATAATTACTTGATAAATTCACTATTGGACAAAAGTGAGCCAATGAGTGATATGACCACTGTCACATCAGAACTGCCACCATGTGACAAATACTGATTGAGTTGGGTAAATATAAAAACCCTTAATGCTGTAAAGTATAACAATATATTTTTATAAAAATGGAATGAACTCGCCAGTATTTATTACTGATAAAATGTTTTCCAAACGTGTTTCAGGTAATTTGATGTAAAGATAATATAAGCCAGCTATGGAGCACTGAAGGCTTAAATAAAGTGGCTATAAATACCTGAATAAAAGAAGAAATTTATGTTTTATTTATTTGGGTTTATCCCTATAAAAACATTTGAATGGAATATGGGTTTTTAGCCCATTTGTTTAATATTAAAAGTTTGGTGGTTTACAAACTCTGTTATTTCCTAACTATGATCCTGTGAAAAATTTTCCGCTGGGTAATTAATAAACACCGATACCATCTGGCTGGTTCATGGCTCTCGCTCCCAGTGTGAGGTCGGTGGCTGTGACAGCATGACAGTAAATTCATAATGGCCATACCTTGTTCTAAAAGCGATCTTAGGAATGTCCTCTTCCTGTACCTTTAGTTGATGATATCCTGATCGTAAATCGATTTTAGAGAAAAATCGTGCTCCTTGCAACTGGCCGAACAGATTATCAATTCTCGGTAATGGATACCGATTTTTGATTGTGACTTTGTTCAATTCGCGGTAATCAATGAATATACGCATTGATCCGTCCTTCTTTTTGAGGAATAAGATCGGTGCTCCCCATGGCGATGAGCTTGGCTGTATAATCCTTTTTCCAACAATTCGTCTAGCTGTTTCTTCAGTTCCTGCATTTCTGCGGGTGCCAAACGGTAAGGTGCTTTGGCAATTGGTGCTGTTCCTGGTAGGTAGTCCTGGCAATTCTTCTGGAAACACATCTGGAAATTGAGATACTACAGGAATATCTCTTAATTCTTTTCCTTTAGTGTTAGTGATTATAGAAATCAAACACACTAATGTTCATTTTCTTATATAACTTGCTGTTTTCATCACAGAGATGAATTTTGTGGATCTAGACGGCTTATCTCCTTTAATCGTGATCTTTTCACTTCTTGGTGAATTTACTTGGATTAACTTTTGATCACATAAAATACTGGCTTTGTTGGCTATTAGCCAATTCATTCCTAATACGACATCAAATCCTGCCAGATTCATTGGGTGAAGGTTTGCAATAAATTTTTGATTTAGAAATTCTATTCTTGCTTCCTGCAAGATTTCAGAAATCTTAATGGTTTCTCCATTTGTTGTCTCAACTAGACATTCTTGTGGGAGTTTAGTTAATGGTTGATTGAGAAGTTTGCAAAATGAAGTATTAATAAAACTTTGGTTCGCACCAGAGTCAAATAATATTTTAGCAAAAATATCATTAACTAAAAACGTACCGGCGGTCACATCCGGGATCATCTTTGTTTCTTCTGTGGTCAGAACAAATGCTCTAGCATTTTTAGTATTCTTGGTGTTCGTGGCTGGAGCTAGTTTTGGACATTTTGGTTTGATATGACCTTGTTCTCCACAGTTGTAGCATATCCTGTTGTTAGGTTTCTTCCTGCAGTCTTCTTCCTTGTGTCAAGATATTTTGCAGAAATTGCAATATATAGAGCATCTTCCAGAATGCTTCCTTTTGCAATACTTGCAGTAGGGTGCAGAGGTAGAACCTACATTTTTCTCACGGTTGGAATTTCCATAACGAAATTCTTGGGTAAGCCTTTGAGCTAGGTTCCTCCTTTGGTCTTCTTCTCGGGTACGCACTAATTCATCAGTCAAGGTGTTTGCTAGTTCTACAGCTTCTTCTATGGTTTGAGGTCTAGCTGCCTTGACTAAATGTCTAATTTCACTGATTAATCCCCATATATAACGGGAGATTAATACTGGTTCAGGTGATGCAAGGGTGGGCATTATTCTAGCATATTCAAAGAATAAAGTAGTGTAACACTTACTATCTACTCCAGTCATCCTAATATTTAGGAACTTATTTGCTATCAGTTCTTTTTCATTTGGAGGGCAGAATTTTCTTTCTACCATATTTTTAAATTCCTCCCGTTCCATATTGTAAACTCTGTCACTTCCCCTAGACTGGAGGATAGTGTTCCACCATTCTAGTGCTGAATTCTTAAACAGATTCGAAGCAAACATTATCTTATCCTCTTCAGCACCCTTGCTAATTTTTAAGACTGCCTCAGTCTTTTCTATCCAGCGTAGAGCTGCAACGGCCCCTTCATTGCCCGAGAATTCCATTGGTTTACAAGACCAGAATTCTTTATAAGAACAACCATAAGACATTGTTCTTCTTCTTTTAGGAATGGGCACTTGAAGTATGGGTCCATTGTTTACGCTGTGTTCAGGTTCAGTTGGTCCCTTACTGCCATTGTTACTTTTATTATCTGCTTCCCTAACTGTTTTGATAATATATGGCATTGCGTCTATAATCCCTTGTGCCACTATGTGTTGAATGGCATTGTTATCCACTGGGTTTCCATTATTATCATTGTTCGGGTTATCGTTGTTATTCTGGTTTTCATTATTCTGGTTTTCCTGGTTCACTTCGTTGTCCATCTGAATTTTAAACATTTGCCACCTATTAATATCACAAGTTAATATTTAAGGCAAACAATCACACAACACACATATTGATAAAAATCGTCGAACATTGCGACTTACTCTTTCTTATATATTAGGCATCTAATACAAACTAGAACTGGAATTTAAAATTACAATACTAATATGCGTCACTAACCACGAGGTGGTCAATACTACAACATATATATTATCATTATATATATATATATATTCTTTTTTTTCTTTTTCATACACACATATTATATATATTTATTATTATTACTATTATCACCATTACTGATATGGGTTCATCCAGAACTCCATATTACGCTCGTCGTACTTCCAGACGAGTCGTTCTCCGATCTGCCGCATCCTGTCACTATTTTCTAAAATCTCCTCACCAAAGGTGCGGAGTTCTTGCACATTCTCTGCACTCATTGGGGGTGCAGGTGCTGATACTGGATCTGGGTACTGAGGCATGGGTTCTTCCTGAGGATATGGATTCTCTAGGATTTCCCTAATGTATTCATCATTATCATAATAGGGATCTAGAGGGTCCAGACCTGGGTAAGCAGCTAGGTTTGGCATGGGTTCCTCTGATATTGGGTAGCGTTGCTGATAATCCCTATGATCGTCAAACCACGGGTCGTAGTCTGGGTCTAAGGGATTGGGTGCGGGTACTCTAGGTATCTCAGTTGGGTCAAAGGCTGGTGCTGGGATTTGGTTTTCTGGATTGACTTCAATCTCCATTGGTTGTGTGGGAAACAAGGGTAATGGTTGGGGTGCTATGAGTTGCTCCAGGTTTGGATCGGCAGCTGTGGTTGCTAGAAAATGGAAGCTTGCTAAACTCCTATTAAGCATATCTTGGGTGTGAGCATATGTTTCTCTCTTAGCGGCTGCTAAGTTGTTGTAACTTTTTCATTCTCTTCCTACGCTCATGCGCTCCTTTACTGAACCATCCTCTCTTTTTAGGAGGGAATGGCTCTTCAGACTGAGCCTTAAACACGAATATCCCATCTTCATTGTCAGCTGAATACCCTGAGAGGGCAGGCTGTGAAGAGGTGCCTTCGCTCCTAGGTGAGCTGGACAACTGACGATAGGCGTCTGAGGGTCCTTGATCGCTCATACTGTAAACTAACAAATAGTCAAATAACACACAACAATAAAATACAGATATGTATGTCTTTTTGTAGATAATTTCCTAACATTTTAAATGATATCTTGGTGTCAGCAGAACACTTATGTGGCTGAATCAGAGGCTTAGCTCTGATACCACCTTCTGTCGCAACCCCCGTCCCCTATCTGTCCCGGGAACGGGTGGCCGCAAGACCAGTTTTGGTGGTATCGGTGTTTATCATTTTGGCAGCGGAAATTACATCAGGACCATAGTTAGGAAATATTTTTATCAGAGTAAAATACCACGCTTTTAATATATGAAACACATGGGAAAATCCCAAGTTTCATGTACACACATTTATAGAGATAAACCCTATTTTATTTAATAAAAACATCTCTTTATTCAGGTAACTTTTATAGCCACTTTTTTCAAGCCCTCGGTGCTGTCCAGCTGGCTTCTATTTGGCTTTCACATTTTGTTACCTGAAACACGTTTAAAAACATTTTGTCAGTGGGAAATACTTGTGAGTGAATCCCAGTTTAATCAAGAAGAGTTTTATCCTTTAACAGTATTGAGAGCGATCATAATGTTTATTTCTACACAATTACTCATTCAGTATTGTCAATCCTGACTGGTGAGTCATATTACACATTGGCTAACTCTTTGTCCAATGGTAACGTGTTCCACATTTTGTATACAAAACCCCAACATACCGGCAGTAATTGAAGAATTACAAAGACTCAATCACTGCTAATCACATTGTAAAATATTTAAGGTTTTGTAAAAACAGTTACAAAAAGTAGATTACTCACAAAAAGGTTTACACAAAAAGAAGGATTACTCACATTGCTGTCTTAGGGTTTTCTTTAAGGATTCCCTGGTGATTATCTATTAATTACACAAATGCATACGTGTTAGTATAATGACCCAATATATACATTAGTAATACCCTCCCCGAGACGGCATTCCAAGGACTACGTCGGGCAGGACCACGACAGCCATTACGGAACCCTGGATCAATCGGGCAGCGTATCTAATACGTAACCGGGGGTTATGATACTTACAACGACGCAAAACTTCGTTATTTAGGGGGTATTTATGCCCGCTATAGGGCTTACACTACAGAAAATTGAGAGAGAAAGTTGTTTGTGGCGCGAGTTGGAACTGAAGGCCTGAACTCCCATTATATATGGCTGGTCGACCAGTTCCTCGCGGCCCGCGAAGACTCAAAGGTCTTCTTACACGGCCTGCGACATTGGTCTGTAGGGCCTAGCTATGACCGGTCATCAATCGTAGCCTCGACACACCACCCGACACGTGGCAGCACCGGGTGCAACCTAATCTTCCAACTGTCGCGCCCCGCTTAGACCAAGGAGGGGTCTTACAAGGCCCGCGAGCGACACTGTTTTCTGGTTTTTATTTTATTTTTAATTATATAAGGGTATTCTGGGCTCGGTTTTCATATACGATGTTGGAAAAATAGGTGAAAATAGCATTTTTCACAAATATAGGAAAATGATTTTTTCCTATTTTGGACTAGAAATAAATATAATAAAATGAGCGGGTTTTATATATTTATTTGTGGGTTTGTGTTCTATGTTGGAAGACCTTCGCAACGAACTAAACCACGTCCAAAACCAAGCTAAGATGAATGAGATATCGATGCTCAAAGTTGGGTGTTTGGAACATTCAATGCTGAAACAAAAGGGAAAGTAGCACCTTGTCCCACATCGGATGAGAGATGGAACTTAAAGGGGTATTTAAGTGGGAACTCTCCATCCTTATTGTTTCATGGAAGCACACACTAGTGTCCTCGCGAAGGGTGCGGAGCACCCTAACTCGCACTCGCACACGCTCGCGCGCGCGTGGCGTGGGCGATGAGGCGCAATGTGGCGCTTTGATGGCGCACTTTGCACTTCGCACGCTCGCATCGCCGCTTGAGAGCCGCCTTTGTATTTTTGACCACGTGCGCGTGGTGGAGCACAAGGGTTGCAAGGACCAAGTGGTAGGTGATGCGGCGCATGACGTGGCAGTCATGCGCATGCGTGCGCGGGTGCACGCATGGTGCATGGGTCCTGCTGTGTCGTGCGCGGCGCACCAGAGTGAGCCAATACGGCGCGACTGTGTGGCGCGCTCGTATAGCCGCACAGGTGACGTGGCGCACGCGCGCATGGACTTGAGCCAAGAGGCCGCACCGCGCATGGGCGCGCGCGCCGCGCGCAGAAAGCTTCCAGCATTGAATAACAGAGCAGTTTCAGTCCAGCTTCGTAATTGACGAGTTAACTGGCTTTGACTGAGAATTAAATGACGTATTAAATTGCATTGAAGACGTTTAATGCAATTTAAACCTCTCTTTAATTCGTTTTGACTGTTTCGACTTAGGAGCTGTATAAATACAGCTCCATACCCAGCAGAAGAGATCACCAGCTACACAACAGCAACATCAACTTTCTCTCTACAAATTCTCTGATCTTTCTCTTGCAAGTTCAAGGTAACCTTCGGGTTGTAGGTGAATTCCGGCAGTACCACTGCTCCGGCTGTTGTACCCTGGGAAACAAAACGAGTTCTCTTGGGAGACTCGGAATTTGTTTTAAGGGAAGCGTGTTGAACACGTGACTCAGCCACTCTTCTTCTACATTTCTTGTATTTTGGTTTATTTCAGTTGTATTTGTACTAGTATTTTTAGCTTTCTCATTTCTGTATTGTAATCGTATTAATAAAATTTGTTTTATTTTATTTATTTATGCGAACGGTTCTTACATACGAGGTGTATTTTAGGACATATAGGGATACTTTAAATATTCTTAGGGTGTTGAAAAATTTAGGAGGGTTGTTATAAATACCAATCTAATGCCCGACGTAATGTATCGTCACAACATGCGACCAGATAAACTAGAATGATAAAAAAAATGTTATGGATTTAGATTTTTAAAAGAGTTAGTGAATGCACGTGATTACCAAAAAGAAAATACAATATTAGATGATAAAAGTTGAAAAAACCAAATCTATTATACTATATATAATACATCTCCTTAGGATTAAAATGTAATTTTACCCCTTAATTTTAAGATGGCAGATCAAGAGTCTTGCTTGTTCCCTGATCTTTCGTCCTTTTCTCTCAATTTTACCCTCAATTCAATGTCGGTCGCCCACAAATAAGTCTTGAGCCGATAAAAATGCTTAGATGATTCAAACCGTCAGCGCAATTACTAATTCAATCAATTAGGTTTCATGTGGTCATTGCCCTATTCAATGGTATTGAAGGTGATTGAATGTTGCAGTTGAGGCGTTCGTGCATTTCTATCCTACCCAACCAAGCTTCCTGCGAATTTTAGGTTATAACAGGTATTGAAGATGATTGAATGTTGTAATTGAGGTGTTCATGCGTCAAGCGCTGATTACGCTATTCTTCTGCCAACGGTAAGTTGTGTATTTAGGTTCTCTTTCACAAAACCTCATCAGAACCTTATTTTTCCTTCTCATCGAGGTTTATACTCTGGTAAAGTATTCATGATTCGAATTTAAGATATGTGTTAATTTTTGTTTTGTTTAGTGTAACCTAATTTGAACGATTTGTAGATGTCTCGTATAAATGTCGCTTGAAGTTTTTGTTGATATTACAATCACCCCATGACTCTATTTTGGTGTTCTGCAATTGCTTCATCTTTTCGTAAGATGATTCTCAGAAGATTTTTGTTGATATTGGTACGGGTCATTTCATTCAGGTTTGTTTTTTTTTTTTTTAACATTTTTGGTTTGTGTTGCTTTCATAAGTTAACTACATTTGTTTTTTTTAGAATTAGGGTTTGTATATGGTGGACAAAGAGGTTAATGTAAGTCTCCAGAGAACTAATTGGCATGTGGATAGGTCGAATAAAGGCTTAGATCATGGTTGTTCTCATTCTGTTTACTGCTTCTCCGATTGTAGGTTACTTGCTTGAAAAGCTAAAAAAGGAAGTAAGTCGTGAAGGTCATTTCTTTCTTTTTATTGTGAAGGGGGCAAATTGTCAAGAAATTTATAACGAGGTAAGGTTCTGAACATTCTTTTCCGGCGCTCACTACTTGTTAAATAAAGTTGTTTTTTTATTCAACGACATAACGAACAATTCATCATTAGATGTTAAGATTATGCTCGTTAGCAGCTTCTTTGTTGAGGAAGGTTGAGTGGATGTGGGACAAGTGACACTCACAACGAGACGGTACCTGTCGGGTCGAAACGATGAGAGATAGGTGGCGATGTTACAAGTTAGTGCGTTTCGGCGACGAACCAGGTCGATATGGTTTGAACGGTCAATTCGGAGGACTTCACAAGACACTATCCGTGTTTCTATTCTCAGGTCGAGTTAGTGAGTTTGATAGTGTTATTTAGTGTGTTTGGTTTAAACGTATGAGGTTGATAGCTATAAACTGGATATCCTTCATTAGTGATCATCAGAAGCCATTGAGGCATTGAAACTGGCCGAATTACCCAAGCCAAAAAAATCAACCGGTTTGAGGTTTACATGGTTTGGTTCAAGTTTGAAACTTGGAACTGTCATGTAAACTTAACCGGCTGTTTACCTTTTATTTCTCTTTATCTATTTGTTTTTGGAATATTTAGTTATGCATATTTATAGTATTCATGAACTATCTTTATTATAGTATGCTAGATTCACTCAGCTCGACTAAGTCGTTTTGACCCATTATTATAGATCTGAAGTTGGTAATAGACCAAATGGGATGGGTTTGGTGGCTAAATTACAACTTCTTGTAGAAATTTATAGTTTGTTGACTTTGGCAATCAGTCGAACTTACATACCAGTTACATACCTGATCAAGCCTTCTTCAGCTCGAGTCTGTCAAGCATAAACCCAATTCTCATATCTGGTATGCATTAGTTTGTTGTTACTTTCAACATATTATTTGAAATTAGTGTTTCTCAAGAAATTGATACATTTGCTTTGTTGAAAAGATTCTAATGTTAAAATCATATATCTGTTTGTCATTATTACAGGTACATAGATGGCTGAGTATAGCTAAAGGCTGAACTGCATGGGAAATCAAAGGTTACTGTCTTTCTTAAACGATGTTTTTGTTGAAGTCGTTGTTGATTCTTTTTGTTTTTTTACAAATGTAAATAGTGAAATTTGATTGTAGCTGCGTTGTTTTTGAGATAACTGTTGACCAATTTGTAAGACCATACCAGTTTGCATCCCGAGCAAACGTGTCAGCTATCGTCTATCGTTATTGTAACACTAAATCTTAAATTTTACTAATTCTTAATTTTTTTTCCTAAACCTCACCCGTTGAAGTCAAAACGCATGAACACTCGATAACTCCATACACAAGCCCAGCAAAACGGGTCAACTATTGTTATAACACAATTTCTTAAATTTTAGTAACTCTTAATTTTTCTAAACCTGACTCGTTCACAAAAAAACGCACAAACAGTCAACAAGTAGATAACTCCATACTCGAGACCATGTAACACCATACCAGTTTGCACAAAAGCACATGAATAGTCGAAAACAGGGCTGAATACAGGGCTGTTCGCAGGTTGATGCAGTGCGAATCCGAGGCGAATGCAAAAAATTATGTGCATATAGACCCGTTTGACCCGTACATATTGATTACGCAAATTACGGTTTACTCATACTTGTAACTAATTTAGCGCAAAGTCGCAAAAAACTTGACTGGTCATAATTGTTATTAACTTGTGGTTTTTTTATATTGATTTTCAGAAGTTTAAAGACGATGACGGGGACCAAAAGCAAAACATGCAAACATTACTCTAAAGATTTGCCTGCAGACCCGGTTAAAAATGGTATATAAGCGTTGTCTACCAGCCAAGGAAGCGGCCAAGTGTAAGAGTGTCTGCAACTGCAAGGACTGGTGTGCATTACTATCGACGCACACATTCGAAAGAGAACATGCTCCCGCTCGCTACTTCCATGTAATCAAAAAACATTGTTAACCAGTCTATTGATTCGTATACCATTCTCAACATGGGTGCAAGATATGCACTCTGATGCATCCACATTACGAAAGTCAGCGTTATAGCGTGAGGCTTCACGTATAGTCAACGAAGAAGGATTTCGCGCATTCTGGAAGGGGAATCTGGTCACGGTTGCTCACCGTCTGCCTTACTCGCCCTTTAGTTTCTGTGCATTTGAACACTACAAGAATGCTGGTACAAACGTCCTTTGCTGGTTGATCATTCTTGACTATATAAATTGCTTAAAAATATTAAATTTATAATATTCTTTTTTTTTTTGGAAATTTATAGTTTCTGCAACTGATAATGAGAGCCGAGAATGGTGAGTCGAATATAAGCACTGGCTTGTTTATACGACTAGCCGGTGGTGGATTGGCTGGGATAACTGCCGCTTCTGTTACATACCCGTTGGATCTTGTACGGACCCGCCTTTCAGCACAGGTAGGAAATTAGGAATAATCGATTATCATAAACTTAAAAACATGTGCTTAAAAAGCGCGTCGTAGCAATGCATCATGTACATCTCGCACGTTGGCTTTTAGGACCTAAACTCATCGTAGCGCCTCACGCCTTTTGTTGTATATAAAACTTTTCTTATATCTTGCAGAGAAATGTTATATATTACAGAGGTATATCGCATGCGTTACGCACCATCATCAGGGAAGAGGGCATCTTCGGCCTCTTTAAAGGACTCGGTGCTTGTTTATTGGTATCATTTCTATACGCTAATGGTTTTTTATATCTAAAATATCACTCAACTGACTGAATACTTTTTACAGGGTGTTGGTCCGAATCTAGCAACTAGCTTTTCGGTTTATGACACATCAGGGTTTCGTGGTATATATAGAGGAATTTTGCCTGAATACTATAAGGTGGTGCCCAGCATTGGAATTTTATTCATGTCTTGTGAGAAACTGAAGCAAGTATTCTCAAAATTAGACGCTTGCAGATGACTTGGCGCGCAGGCGGACAACGTTTCTTTTAGTCATACAGGTAACACGGGGTTAGGTTATGACATCACCCGATAAGGCGATAATCACGATTAAATTATAAATTTTGTTTCTATACACAAAGATATAGTTTGTCCCTTTGTTTGGGGATTATATCACTGGTTTTCACTAATTTTTTTTTCCTATTTTTACCAAACCAAGTGGGTTCATATGAACCCACAAAATAGGGTTGGATCCACCACTGCTTGCAAGTACTTCAAATATTTCTCATGACTAATGGTTCAAATGTATGTAGTCTTTATTGATATGGCATTCTTATCTTTTAACTTCAAATATGCTATATGTTTATACTTTTAGTTGTTTACTTATTTGTGTTAGAAAACAAAAACATATACTTATGTGAACTACATAATGCCAAACCAAAACAAAATGGAAAATATGACTTATTTATGCACCCAACTCCTTTCTTACTCTGGTAGTTCAGAATCTAGAATCTGTTTAGAAGGACCCATTTTAGTTCTTTTAATATGAAATGCTTTTTTTTCAAAAAAATTATGATTATGAATTTTACTCTTATAACTAATCATATTACGATTATTTGTACTTCTATAGTTACATTTATAATTTATATATACTATTAATTTAAAACATTGTTGTGCTTTAGTTGTTGTACAATCTGCTTTATATGTTGTTTCCATATTTGAAGCATTTATTTTCTTATTGGACAATATGGGCTGTGGATGACTTCATCCACACCTATAAAAACTCTAACTATAAATTATAAATTATTTGTATACTATTATTTTGCAACAAATTTGTGTATATATGAATTGTACATGTGCTTTAGTGGGTTTTTTTTTTTGTTCTAAATGAAGTTGTTCAAAATTTATATACTCTTAATTTGTAACACTATTAATTGGTAACATTGTTAGGTAGGGATGAGCATGGTACCTGTTCGGTACCGGTACTAAAAAACAAGAAAAGTGGGTACCGGTACCGAATACACCGGCCGTAACATGGAGCTCATGTATAATGTTTAGGGGCTGTTTGGTAACTTTTGAATGGTTAAGTGTTGAATCAGTAAGAGATCTGAACTATTAAATGCTTAAGCAGTATGAGGTCTGAACTATTAAGAGACAGTATAATGCTTAACCGTTCAGAGACAAATGTCTAACCAATTCAGATGAGAGGTCTTAACCATTGAGACTTAGTATAATAATTAATCATTCAGATGCAAATGTCTGAACCATTCAGATGCAAATGTATGAAACATTCAGACATTTACTCACGAAACAAACAGTACGAATCATTAAGTGTTGAACCAGTAAGAGGTCTGTCTGAACCATTCAGACGCTCATTAAGAGGTAAACGAACAACCCCTTAATTATTAACTAACCCATACCGGCTGAATTTGTAAGCCCCGGTCGCAACGCGGCGGGGTCTTACGTCTAGTTATATTATATATGTCATTGTTGTCATTAATAATCTTTTCTATATGTATCTTTAGTTTTATTATTTTTCGTTAACTTACTAATTGTTCTTGTTATTTTTTTTTAAATTAATCACAATTTCAGGTCGATGGAAACAAATTGCAAAAGCGGTGGGGGAGATGCAAAGAGGTGTAGACATCCAGAGAGTAACAAAAGGGGTTGTTGGTTGTAGATCCAGGGTTATGTTTTGGCTGGACTGGTGGATCGCTGAAGAACCCATTAGCTACCAGGTTCCCAACATTGTTTGAATTGGAGAGGCGAAACAGATGGGTACCGAGTAAAGTATTGATTTTGGCCTGTAGAGTGGAGCACGAGAGATTACCGACTTTTTGTTCTTTGGTAAGAAGAAATATGAACGTGGGTTCTGAACTATGTGTGGGGATGCACCTGAAATAACGGAGCATCTTTTCATTTTCGCACACTGTATGGCAAGTGTTCAATCGCTCAATGATGCAAACTATCGCCTATTTTTGCTTTCGGTATGCAAGACATGTTAAATCTTCATGATGGATCTGCAAAGGTTAAAAAGGCAATTCATGCCATATGTCTACAGAGAAGGTGATTGGTGACATAAAAAATGAGTTTTCTATGGATAAAGGCAAGGGCGAAACAAGTTGTGTTGAACTGGGAGATCTGGAATGGATTCTCCTTGCACAGATTAGGTTGGTAATGTGATAGTTGTGTGGTTGTTTTGTTTTTTGTTGCCTGGTGGATGCTGGTGTACGTTACGTCCCCGCTAACTTTTTGGTGTAATGAATAAATAAAAATACTAGCGTAGTAATTATTGGTATGTAACAAAGTTAGGAAGCACTAATGTTGCCATTTCTTGCATCTATCTTAAAACACAACCTGCTTCGTAATAATTATAATGTACTCGATTAAAATCTTCATAACCAATATATATGAGTTTCAAATTTTAAAAACTTGCGTCTACGACTTACACCCTACTACTAGGTTGTTGCTTCTTACTTCACCTCACCTCACCGTAACGAATAACCCACAAACGCCATACACACACACAACAAACCCCAATAACAATTATGAGATGACAAAACAAACGAACCCGCTGCAACGCGCGGGCATTCCCACTATACTTAAATATGATCAATTATCATTTATTATTATTAAAAATCAATAAAATGATAAATAAGTATTAAATACAAGTAAATCCTTAAAAATGATGAAGCACTATTCATCAATAGTTTAAATTAATATGTATAATAATATGTATAATAACTAGTTGATGCCCCGCCCGCATTGCGGGGCGATGGCCGAATAATGAGCGAGTGTTAGGCAGCTCATTGACACGAAAAACAATTAAATCGAGTCAAACAATTAAAATAAAACACTTTTATAGTTTTGATAAAAAAAAACTAAAACAATGTCAAGGTTGTAATTTTTAACTGAGGGAAAGTTGTATTTTTTTTATTGGGGTAAAATCGTAATTTTCCAAAAGCTAAAGTGATGGTAGTACTGTAAATTTGAACCAGGGGCAAAATTGTAAATTTTCACAGGGGCAAATTCGTAATTTTGAACTTGGGGTAACAACGTAATATAAATTTGAACTAAGGGCACAATCGTAATTTTAAGCTGGAGGCAAAATCACAATTTTATTTTGAATCGAGGGCAAAATTGTAATTTTGAGTTTGGGGCAAAAACATATTTTTTTAACTGGGGAAAAAACGTAATTTTAAACTGATGGTGAAATTATAATTTTTTTTAAACGGGGAAAAATTACATTTTTGAACAGAGAGCAAAATCGTAATTTTTAGCTAGGGGCAAAAACAAAATTTTATTTTGAACTGGGGCGAAAAGGTAATTCTGAGCTGAGGACAAAACCACAATTTTATTTTGAATGGAGAGAAATATCGTAATTTTGAGCTGGGGACAAAAGCGTAATTTTATTTTGAGCTGAGGGCATAACCGTAATTTTAAAGATGGGCAAAAACGAAATTTTAAAATTGATGGGGGAGTGCCAGACAAATCGTAAGGCTAAAGGGTGTGGGGGTCATGGTTGGGACATGATTCGTCACATAGGAACATGAATGGAAGGCTACACCACCCCCTTGCATGATCCACCATGGTTTGCATGGATTAAACCATGGCAACCATGGTCCTCCTTTCCATTTTTATAGAGATCATTTCCTTTTTCTTTAGAAAAGATAAATTAAATTAAATAAGGGGATAGTGGTTTAGGTCATGACCACACCCCTAGGGTTTTGGTTTTGGATGGTGGATTAGAGGTGGGTGACATGACACTGACGTGGAGGGTCATGGTGGTCATGAGGGTCATGACCACACCCTATAGCCTAATAGATATAAAATAATAAATTGTTTTGTCCAATAGGGAGACCTGGTACTATTCTCTCATTTGTTAAATGTATATGTATAGGAAATAGGAAATATGTATAATCATTACGAAGTGTTTAAAAAACCCTTGAGCTCCAGACTCGCATTAGTAGCTTTAGACGATAGTAAAAATCAAACAAAACCCTGAAAGCAATCACAAAGATCGTGGGGTTTTGAAGCAAGAAATCATCGTTCGAGTTGGTTACGGTTTAGGAACTCTGTATCGATTTTCAGGTAAATCTTGATTTCAAGTTGAAAGAGTTGATTTGCTGTTTATTTTTCAAGTTTATAGGGTTTAAAAACTTAAGTTAGTTAGTTTTAACTATATATAGATAGCTATAGCCATAAATCATTTGAAATGTGTTTGTCGGTGTGAATATTCTCACAAAATCGCGCCAATATGTATAAATAATAATGCAAGTTGGGTAAAAACAAATGGGTTTGGGTCAAGAAATAGGTTGTAAGAGGGGACCAACTGGCTTCTCTATTTTTTTTATAATAGTCTCTGGAATGTGGAAGTTTTGCTAGAGGATTCCAAATATTTCAAAAACGAAACTATACTTCTTGGAACTTTAGTTTCCTGTTTTTGGATAAATTGGCTCTAGGGAAAATATTTTGTTTTGTATGTTCGTGTGTGTGTGTGTGTGTATAATTATATATATTTGCGTCCAGTTCAGAGCCATGATAATGTTATGTTGAGATCAACCACATAACACGAGTGCATAGCGCTACAAAGAAAATCCTAAAGTTGAAAAAAGGTTCACTTCTCTCTCAAGTCGTTGGCTGGTTAAAAAAAAAACTACTAAAACGCGCACATATGCATTTACTGCATATGATGCATGTGCACTTATGACAAAAGACTATAAATACCATGTTTTCCAGAATAAATCTTAATTCATATTGAAATTTACATGTATTCTAATCAATATATATATATATATAGGGGCAAAAGATCAAATACAAATAATCTTAACATACTAAACATACACATTGAAGGAAAACCCAAAAAGACAAGGTGGCATTTTTGTAATTACCACCAACTATCAAAGTTACAACAAAAAATACCTAAAAAAACACAAATTTTTTTTTTTAACATTTTTTATCAAATTTTTTTTTTTTTTTTTTGCTGCTACTAAAAGTAGCGATTTTTTAATAAAAAATGTTAAAAAAATAAAATAAAATAATTTGTGTGTTTTTTTTTTATTTTTTTAGATTTTTTTAGGTTTTTTGGGGGTTTAGTTTTTAGCATTTTAGCTTGGGTGGGGGGGGGGGGGGGGGTTAGGTTTTTTTTAGGTTTTTGGGGGGTGGGGGGGGGGGGTTAGGTTTTTTTTAGGTTTTTGGGGGGGGGTGGGGGGGGGGGGGGTTAGGTTTTTTTAGGTTTTTGGGGGGTGGGGGGGGGGGGGGGTTAGGTTTTTTTAGGTTTTTGGGGGGTGGGGGGAGTGGTTAGGTTTTTTTAGGTATATTTGTAGAGTAACTTTGATAGTTATTGATAATTACAAAAATGCCACCTTGTCTTTTTGAGTTTTCCTTCAATTTGTATGTTTAGTATGTTAAGATTATTTGTACAAGAACTTTACCCTATATATAGGGAGAAATCCCATGTGAGTTGCAAAAACTCTGAAAATCTAATGGATGGACATAATGTTGCCAAGTGTTACACTTTTTCACTGCAACATTTTTACTGACACGTGCAACATTTTCTGACACTGACACAATTTTCGTGTAACATTGGAGAGAGGAGTGAGTGAGAATCTGTTACATTTTTTTAGTTGTTCACTTTTTTTGTAACTCATATGTAACACATTTTTATTGTGTTTTGACAACAGTTTTTTAGATAATATAAAGTGTACGGATCTTAGAACTTGTAATTTATAAAGTTTTTTTATTTTGTAATGTGTGTAAAATCATGTTACATTTTTTAGAGCAAGATTTGTATGTAACAATGCAGTTGTCACACACATATATATATAAATAGTACAAGGATTAAAATGGTTCTTGCAGTTCTCACAAAGAGAATGGTTTAGAAATGAATTAAAGTCATATAAGATGTATAGGAAGGAAATGCATATGCTTTGTCAAATAAAAAAGTTACACATGCTTGGAAGGGAAAATGAAGAAATGCAATAGAAAAAGAGTTTTCATTGTTTTTATTTAATCTCATGATTTTCTTTTGTTTTCTTTTTTAAATCGTACCATTGATTCCAGTGCGTCTAATCCCTTACAAGGCTCTGTCCAACTTTGGAGCTTTGATTTGTTGTGTAATGAATTTTGACGCACGTGTATATAATGGTGTGTCTGACTTGTTACTAACAGTTTATCCACTTTCGAGGTTTGATTTCTTGTTGTAGTGAATTTCGACACGTGGATAACAATGAGTTTTGATACACATATATACAATGATGCGTTCAACTTGGTAGTTTTAAATGTAGAAAGACGCATGGGTACGACACATGTCTTTTTGCACTTTTTAGCTGCAATGAATATGTGTCCATCTTATAAATGTGATATATGCAAAAACATGTGTTTGTTATGGAAGTTTTTAAAAGCAAAAGAAAGTGAAGATGAGTATCATGCATTAATTTAGGAAGCTAAACTAAGAAACCCTTTTTACATTAACCTCTCTCGCCCTAAATTGTTTCAGGAAGCTAGATTATGAAGATTAAATCAAACTTCTAATGCTTATAATGCAAAAGTACATGTCTTATTAACAGGTGATCACAATGGAGACGAATACTTCAGGAATGATTAATCTAAATGGTTCGAATTATCAACTGTGGAAAACTAGGATGGAGGATCTTCTTTATGTTAACGGATTTCATGAACCAGTTATCTGTTCTGAAAAACCTGATGGCAAGACGAATGACGAATGGGACTTGTTACACCGTCGAGTTTGTGGATATATTAGACAATGGGTAGATGACAGCCTGTTAAATCATGTTAGTGTGGAGATAAATGCCCGTACCTTGTGGAAGAAACTTGGACAGCTGTGTGCTCAAAAGACATGTCATAGTAAGTTGTTTCTGATCAAACAACTGATGAGTTTGAGGTACCATGATGAAACTCCAATGTCAGATCACTTGAATACCTTTCAAGGAATTGTCAAACGGCTTTCTGAAACGGGTATTAAAATTGATGAAGAGGTTCAAGGATTGTGGCTTCTTGGTACTCTACCAGATTCATGGGATGTGCTTAGAACTTCGTTATTAAACTCGACATCAGATGGTGTTATTTCAGTGGAATCGGCTAAAAGTAGCGTTCTGTATGAGGAGATGAAAAGGAAGTCACAAGGATCCACTTTATTTTCAAATATAAAAACTGTTGCAGCGGCACATCAATATACCATTATAAAGGTTACAACTTACAGTGACCCGTTTGAAAAATACTTAAATCTATATACGTCATTTATTCTTACCTGATTAATTAATGTGAATAGGTTGTTCGTGATGAGGATCTTTATGAACAAATAGGGAAAAATATATTTTTTGATTTAGTGGATCATGATAAAGTTTTTAGTTTCCGTATTCAAAAGCAAATGTCGTTTGCCCTTTTGAAGGTATTATGACTAGTTACTGACCCACTTTATAATTATACTTTAATATGAAAATGAAACTTATTCTAGTAGTACTCGAATGTTATTTTTTTTCAGGAGGAAGTAGCTAGAAAATTTGGGATACCTGTACAGTATCAACGTTTTTGGCTTTGGGCCGAGCGCAAAAATCGAACTTACCGCCTTGATAGACCTTTGACTCCACTAGAAGAAGCTCTGCCTGTATGTATTTATCATATTTTTATTTAATGATTTTAGTGATATTGTTGTGAAGTGCATTCTTGGGTCTCTGTGTGTGGGTGGGTGGATGGGGGGGGGGGGGGGGGGGGGGGGGGGTTCAAAGACCATTCAAACAAAAAAGGGGGGGTAGGAAATCTTCAAATGGATGTAACTAGCCATAAGCCTAACTACGTGAAAAGGTAACTGAAATTGATTTCATTTTATTTTGGGTACCATACTTTTGTAGCGCACACAAAAAAAGATTTGTAACTTTCAAACTATTAGATCTAAGGTAATCTTTTCTGAAGAGATATCTAAGGTAATCTGCAATGATGACGTGGCAGCTGACGTGTTTGTATCTTTGGCGATGTGGCTTTAGGAAACTATTTACATATAAGATTATTTATATGGTTTTTTGGCGATCATTAACGTGCTGAATCTAATGTGTTTTTTAGGTCGGACAGTTCCCTAAGGTACCAAATAAGGCTAACAATGCTGAATTTAGGTTGTTTCTGGAGGTAGAAATTGGACAGGTAACATTTCATTGATATGCATTCATATATATTCAACATTTCAACTCCTTATTATATATTTATATTAAAAGTAAAATATTATAAACATCATTGGTTCTTTTATTGATGTAGGATTCATGGCCAGTTCCCCTTCCTGTGAAAACTAATGATGAGATTCTACTTTTTTTCAAGCTCTATGATCCTTACACAGAGGCGCTTCGGTATCTTATCTCTCTTTGCACACACATCATATAGAGGATTTTCGTATAAGTGTGCTTACATCTTTAAATATTTATATTATTATTATTATTTTCATTTTTAACATTTTTTAACGTCCGACGGTCCGTGTCAAAGGTATGTCGGGCGACTCTTCGTGAAGCATGCAGGAAAGCCTAAAGAAATACTGACAAAGCTAAATGAGCTGGCTGGCTTTGCTCCTGGTCAAGAAATACAACTCTTTGAGGTCAGTCTTTTATTCCTTAATTATATTCTTATAAATTGTAATGTTATCATGAAGCGTTTAGTATGAATCCCGAGTAACCATTTTTCCATTCAGGAAATTAAGTTTGAACCCTGTGTTATGTGTGAATATGTCGATAAAGAGCTCACATTTCAGGCTAGTCGGGTATGTTTCCATATCATTATAACTGTTTCTTCTTTTAATCGAGTGTCACAAAAAGAACAGTTTTTTGTTTGCTTATGCTGGTTTATAGATTGAAGATGGGGACATCATTTGCTTTCAGAAACATATTCAGGCTGGAACGGTGACCTATCGTTATCCTGATGTTCCATCTTTTTTGGAACATGTTCATGATCGTCAGGTATTAATTTATCAACTTTCTTGTTAGTAAAAATTTCCTTTAATATCGCTACCAAAAAATTATAGCTACTTTTCTATACATCAGATAAGTGACCCGTTGCTAATTTGTCAGTTAGTAACTGTAAACAGTCATGTTGACTGTCCGATTGTCCGTAATGTTTTAGTCTGTAATCTTGGTAAAGTACTGCTGCTAAAACATGGTTTATCGGTTTTAGTCTTAAACATGTGATATCTTATATAAAGTAGGATTTATGTTTAACTTACCGTTATTCAAATAATATAATATTGTAAACATATTTGACACACTATCTAATATATTAGAAGAAAATTTATCTGTACAAACTGTACATGTTTTGACCCTCTACTCAACCCGCCTATTTTCCCACCCGTACGGCTTACTGAATGTTTTCCGACTGCCTATTGGTTTATGCAGAAGTTAGAATCTACAACTAACTACGATGGGACAGAGCGTTGATATTTTGAAGGATGTCCAAGGGCGTTTTGGGGACATGTTAACCAAATGAAAAAAAAAAAAACATAATTACCGTCTTTCAGGCATTTCATCAAACACTTTTAAGAATTTGTCCTTCGTTGGCTTGTAACTCCCCTGCTGCATTGTTTATTGCTTACTTTTGGTTTAGCTATTACTAAAATTAATATTACGTCCTCTTTTTTAAATGTCTGCACAGAAAATCTAACAAGTTGAGTTTTTTAATTCATGGTGGAGGAACGATCTTCAATGAATTCACGGTCTGGTTTGAACGGTTTAAGATATAAAATCGCAGCTGAACTGAAATGTTCGTTTTAACAGTCTTAAACACAAAAGCGGATAAGTATGTGGTTCAGTTAAACCCGACATTTCATCCAGATTTGAGGTGTTTGACAATTTAGTTTGTTAGTGAAATTGTTGCTAGGGTTGATTGATCCTTGTTAAGCTTGGCAAAATGGACCGACCAGGTGCGAGTGAAAATGAGCTTGGGTCAAAACGAGTTGTAAAAAGTATCACTTTGCTTGAGGTTAAAACCAGTCTGGACTATAACTAGCTTGGGTTGAATGGAGTCATTTCAGAAAGACAAAGTATCAAAATAAGTTCACAAGCGGCCGGTGGCGATGAGTATTAGAGTCAGCGGTAAAGAAGTCGGCAACGATGACGCTTATGGTGTGCTGACCACAACAGTGGTTTCGGCAGCGACAGTGTCATCAGTGTGGGCGGCGGCTGCAACGATGGTGGTTGTCGGCATTGGTATCGTTGGCGATGATAGTGATTGTGGTGGCGGGTAGCGAGTGGTGACAAAAAATGATCTTAGGTGTTGGTTGCCTGTCTCAGCCTATTTTAAGTTGGCAAGTGTTTTATGAGTTGCATATTAGAGCATACGTACTGGGGCCTTATATGGCGCCCAATTCAAAGATGGCGCCCCCATAGCGCCCCGCACACCGCGACGGGCGGCGTTATGGGGGAAAAAATGGGGGGCGGCGCGATACATATCGCGGCGTTATGGGTGTTTGGTTACTTCATTTGGCCAATCAAAAAATAGGATAGAGTTTTTATATTAATTAATAAAACTGAAAATTATTAAATAGGTAATGATGGGTAGGGGCTTTATGACTACGGGCTCTAGTGATATAACGCCCCATAAAGCCCCCGTGTGACGTGGCACGACACGTGTCGCATAACGCCCCACAAGGGGCTTTATGACTACGGATGGCCTTAGTGATATTAAAATTGCACTAAAAGTTTTTTTTTTTTTTCCTTTCTGTTTTTGCATAATACTTGTTTTTGTGATAATATTAGCAAAAAATATTTTCGCACATTGAGAAACCAACTTTGCATAGAACTTTGCACCCATGTAGATCTAATAAGCTAGTAAAATTCTCAGCGTTGCACGGCAAGAATTCGGTTAGTATGGTTTTGCTTCTTTACGGTTGGTATGCTTAACGGAGTTAAGTTTTTTTTGAATTACAAACCGATGTTTTAGGGCTTTTGATCAGAGCTAGGATACAAGTCGATTGATGTAAAATTTACCTCGAAATATTGCCTCAACCCACGAAAACAGTGCTTCAATTCGGGTGTTAAAACTTCCAATTAACAAAAATCAAGTCATTTTGAGCACAATTTCGAGGTAAGTTTTACATCAATCGACTCGTATCCTCGTTCTGATCAAAAGCCCTAAAACATCGGTTTGTAATTCGAAAACAAACTTAACTCCGTTAAGCTATTTTAACGGCGAACTATTTTACAAAAAAAATTGACCAGTTCGAATTATTATCGGCCAATAACTGACCCGGGATTATTATCGGCCAATAACTGACTCGGGATTATTATCGTTCAAATTGAGTTAGATGAAATTATTTATTTCCAATTTGCGTTTTTTTACGATAAAAATGTAAATAAGATAATAAATTCGGAACTTTTGAAACGAGAAAGTGACATAGTGAAGAGTCCCTAAATTAAAGTGACATAGTGGAAAGTCCCTAAATTAAGGGCATGTTTGGATAAGCTTTTCAAACCAACTTATTGGCTTAATCAAAAAGCCAATAAGTCATTTTATTGTTTGGCAAATGGAAAAGTGCTTTTTAAAATGACTTTTTGAGTTGAAGGAAAAGGAGTTTTCAAGGAGTTAGTATATTGTGACTTCTTAGTCAGCTTATAACTTTTCAAACTTCAAATTACCAATTTACCCCCTTATATCTTATATATGTGTGTTGTGTGTGCTCATTTTAGTCATTTTACATCAATAAGCTAAGCCAAACACTTTTTAAAAAACAACTTATTGACTTATTAGCTTTTCCTACCCCATAAGCTAATCCAAACACTTTTTTTAAAAACTCATTTTTAAAAAAATCCTTTTTAACTCTAATAAGCTTAGCCAAACATGCCCTACAAGACTCGCAAAATGTAGGAGTAGGAGGTGAAATTGAAAATGACTTTTTTTTTTTTTTTTCTTTTAATTATCATTACGAATGTTTAAAAAACCCTTGGGCTCCAGACTCACATTTTGTGGTAAAATCAAACAAAACCCCAGAAGCAATCACGAAGATCGTCAAGCAAGAAATCGTCGTTTGAGTTGGTTCCGGTTTAGGAACTCTGTATCGATTTCGAGGTAAATCTCCATTTCAGCTTGAAATCATTGTTGTATTACATATCAGAACTGGATTATGAGTCGATTTGCTCTTCATATTTCAAGTTTAGGGTTTATAAACTTATGTTAGGTCGTTTTAACTATAGTTATAGCCATAAATCATTTGAAATGTGTTTATTCTTTGAACAGAATCAAGCCAAACTATTATCATTTAGACTTTAAGTTGAAATTATCACTGTTTATTTTTGTAGTTTAGGGTTTATAATATTGACCATAATCAAAGCCATAAATCATTTGAAATGTGTTTATCGGTGTAATTATTCCAACAGAATCGAACCAACGTATGTTAAATAATGCAAGTAGGAACTCATTGAGACGTAAAACACTAATTAACAATTGGAACACTAATAGCCACAATAAGAAGAAGGAGTAATGGTAGAACTAAGAAGAAAAGTACTGATAGCGGGAATATTGGTGATATATCGGTCAATATGGCCGATAATATCGGTACCGGTATTTTGCACCGATATCTCCCAGGGGACCAATAATTGATATATCACCGATATATTGGTGGTGATATATTGGCGATATGAACTGCATAGTTTATAATAAAATTTCATAATAGTCCCTGGAATGTTGAAGTTTTGCTAAAGGATTCCATATTTTAAAAAAACAAAACTTTACTTCATGGAACTTTAGTTTCCTGTTCTTGGATACATTGCCCATAGGGAAAAAATTTGTTTTGTGTGGATACACACACACACACATATATATATGTTCGCGTTCAGTTCAGAGCCATGATAATGTTATGTTGAGAACAGCCGCATAACACGTGTTATTGATTTATCGTTATACTGTAGAGTAAGTTATTAGTGTTAAGTTGTATTCAAATGGTATGTTTATGTTCCATCATGGTATTTCTTTCTTGGCTCGGAAAGAGAGTGTTTGTTACAGTAAGCGTTTTTATTTCCATTGAGTGGGTTATTTGTTGCTAAATATTTTATTTTTACCAGTTTATTAACAGGTGATCACAAGTAAGAATGTTTATCTGACATTCAACTCTCTGGCTAGTGGTTAACAATGGAGACGAATACTTCAGGAATGATTTATCTAAATGGTTCTAATTATCAGCTGTGGAAAACTAGGATGGAGGATCTTCTTTATCTTAACGGGTTTCATGAACCAATTGTTTGTTCTGAAAGACCTCAAGACAAAACGAATGAAGAATGGAATTTGTTGCACCGTCGGGTTTGTGGGTATATTAGACAATGGGTTGATGACTGTCTGTTAAATCACGTTAGTGGAGAAATAGATGCACGTATCTTGTGGAATAAACTTGGACAGATGTGTGCTCAAAAAACATGTCATAGTAAGTTGTTTCTGATCAAACAACTGATGAGCCTAAGGTACCATGATAGAACTGCAATGTTAGATCACTTGAATATTTTCCAGGGAATTATTAACCGGCTTTCTGAAATGGGTATTAAAATCGATGATGAGGTTCAAGGATTGTGGCTTCTTGGTACTCTACCAGATTCATGGGATGTGCTTAGAACTCCATCGTTAAACTCGACACCCAATGGTATTATTTCAGTGGAGTTGGTTAAAAATAGTGTGTTGAATGAGGAGATGAGAAGGAAGTCACAAGGATCCACTTCAAAAACTTCAACTGTTGCGGCAGCACATCAATATACCGTTATAAAGGTTACAACTTACAATGACCGGTTTAAAAAATACTTAAATCTTTATACATCATTTTTTCCTTACCTGATGCATTAATGTGAGTAGGTTGCTCGTGATAAGGATCTTCATGAACAAATAGGGAAAAGTATTTTTTTTGATTTAGTGGATCATGATAAACTTTTTAGTTTCCGTATTCAAAAGCACATCCCATTTGCCCATTTCAAGGTATTATCACTACTTACTGACCCACTTTATAATTATACTTTTATATTAAAATGAAACTTATTCTAGTGACATTCAAATGCTTTTTTTTTTCAGGAGGAAGTCGCTACAAAATTTGGGATGCCTGTACAATATCAACGTTTTTGGCATTGGACAAAGCGCAAAAATCTAACTTACCGCCCTTATAAACCTTTGACTCCACAAGAAGAAGCTCAACCTGTATACATTTATGATTATTTTTAACTTTAATGATATTCTTGTGATGTGCATTCTTGGTGCAATGTGGGGTGGGTTGGATTGTTGGAAATTCTATACTGAAAGTCAAAGACTACTTAAACAAAAAAGGGAAGTGGGAAATCAATCTTAGAATGGACGTAAGTAACTAAGTATGTAACTAGCTAGTAACCACTACTTTTGTGTTTATAAAGGCTAATTACGTAAAAAGGGAACCAAAATAGATTTCATTATATTTTGGGTAACACACTTTTGTAGCGCACAACCGCGCACACAAAAAAAGATTAGTAACTTTCAAACTACTATATCTAAGGCTACGTAGTTAATATCGGTGATATCTCGGTTATCGGTCCCCATGTAAAATATTGATGTCAAATATCGGTCAAAATATGTTACTGATATTATCGATGATAATGACCGATATATCACCGATTTTCGATATCAGTACCTTTTTTTAGTTCTACCATTCGTCTTTCTTCTTATGGCGTCTATTAGTGTTTTAAGTTTTAATTGTTAGTGTTAAATGTTAGTGTTTTAACTTTTAAGTCTTAATGAGTTCTTACTTGCTACAATTGTTAGTGTTTTGCAAGTTGCGAAAGGTTAATTTATTAATGGTGGGAGGGTATACTGAATTGTTAGTGTTAAATTGCTATATATATAAATTCTGCATAAGTTAAAATTACCAATATCCCACAGCGATAACCTATATCTCAAATATCAGTCCTTGACCGATATCCGATTTTTTACTGCTTTAACTGCTTAGATTTAAAGTAATTTGACCGGGTCACATCAGTCAAAATGATTATGTGGCAGCTGACATGTTTGTATCTTTGTCAATGTGGCATTAGGAAGCTATTTACATGGAAGATTATTTTAGGAACCTTTTGTGGTTGATACCCAAAATAGAAATGGCCCAAAAGTTATCTTATTATTCAAGTTGCTCCTAAATGAATAAGAGGACCTATTGGTCTCAAAGTCTTATTCCACCTTTGAGACCAATAGGTCCTGGGTTCGCTTTCCACAAGGGGATTTTTCCCATATTTATTGGGTTTCCTCCTGAATTGGTGTATAGGCATTATGCCTAGTGGAGATGGATATGATCGGGTGGTTCCGCTGGTGGCACGATGATACTCCAGTGGTCTGTCCGTGATCCAAATTTGCCTTTCAAAAAAAAAAAAAAAAGAAAGAAAGAAAATCAAACCACTCATTTATAGTGAGATACTGAGATAAGACTCCACCTTATCAGCTGGACAACTCAAATGTCTCGGTTCAGTTACTTAACCGAGTCAATCAAGAGCAAAAGTTAAGGGCAGAATTAGTAGGAGGCTGAATGTTAGGGCAGTCAAAGTCAAAGTCAGAAAGCTTATTTTAGGGGCTGAAATATAGGGATAGTAACTCTTCTATTTTATATATAAGTATTCTATTTCCTGTTCTTATTTTTCATGTCTTGTTTGTTTTGATTAAGAGTCTTTTTGTATTGGAGACTAGCTAGCCCCTCTCGAATCGGTCCGGCTATCTTATCATTTATCAATTCAATAAATCAGCCCTTTCTTTGCTAGTATCTATCATAGTGTTTTGGTGATCATTAACTTGCCGAATCTAATGGGTTTATTTAGGTCGGACAATTGTGTGGGCCTGGGGTATCAAATAAAAAGGCTAAATATGCTGAACTTAAGTTGTTTCTTGAGGTAGAAATTGGACAGGTAACATTTCATTGATATGCATTAACATATATTCAACATTTCAACTCCTTATACGTATTAATATTCACAGTTAAATATTATAAACATCAGTGGTTCTTTAATTGATGTAGGATTCATGGCCAGTTCCCCCACCTGCCAAAACCAAGGATGAGATTCTACTTTTTTTCAAGCTCTATGATCCTAGAAAAGAGGAGCTTTGGTAACTATTCTCTCTCTGTATATCAACACACACACACATATAGATGTGTTGGAGTTGCCCGTTCATTTTTACAAAAATTTTGAAAATGTGTTTCATGTCATAAACTAAAAGGATTGTGTATTTTATACCAAAACCTAAAGATAAAAGAGAAATCACCATCAAATTTTTTGGTTTAAACAAAATTATTTTTACATACATTTGTATATTCAGTTGTAAACTTAAATTTTAGAGTATTAGTATGAAAATAAAATAGAAATTAATTCAAAATTCTGATTAAATTGGTCGTGTTCATGTCAATCTGTGAAAGGTATGTCATCCGCTTAAATAACTGTGGTTATATCTTAAATAATAATATGATAATTTTCATTTTAACATTTTTTTAACGCTTGTGTCAAAGTTATGTTGGGCGACTCTGGGTGAAGAGTAAAGGAAGGCCTAAAGAAATACTGACAAAGCTAAATGAACTGGCTGGCTTTGCTCCTGGTCAAGAAATAGAACTCTTTGAGGTCGGTCTTTTAATCTTTAATTATGTTCTTATAATGTTATCATGAATCATTTAGTATGAATCCTGAGTTACCATTTTCTCATTCAGGAAATTCAGTTTGAACCCTATGTTATGTGCGAGCGTGTTGATAAAGAGCTCACATTTCGGCGTAGTCTGGTATCTTTCCGTATCATTTTAACAATGCCTTTCGTTAACGGAGTGTCACAAAAATGACTTAAGTTATGCCGGTTTATAGATTGAAAATGGGGACATCATTTGCTTTCAGAAACATGCTCAGCCTGGAACGGTAACCTATCGTTATCCTGATGTTCCATCCTTTTTGAAACATGTTCATGATCTTCAGGTATTAATCCATCCTTCTTGTTAATAAAAGTTACCTTCAACATACCTACGGATTGCTACCAATTTATAGCTACTTTTTTATTACATCAGGTAAATGGCCCACCCATTGCCAATACGTCAGTCAGTAACTGCAAACAGCCATGTTAGTAATGTTTTAGTCTGTGATTTCGGTAATATACTGCTTTTAATACAAGGTTATCGGTTAAGCCTTAAAAGCTTTTGTCGAATATAGAAGAACCACAAATCCGTCACTAAATGGGGTTGTTAGTCACTAAATGGTATTTTAATCTTGTTGAACTTGTGATGTATCTTAGATAAAGTAGGATTTATGTTGGCTTGTTTAACTTACCATTATTTAAATAATGTAATTTTTGTAATCATATTTGACACACTATCTAGAAGAAAATGTATCTGTATAAATGCACATGTTTTGACCCGCTACTCAACCCGCCTATTTTCCCACCCGTACGGCTTACTATTTGTCTATTTTCCCACCCGTACGGCTTACTAAATGTTTTCTGACTACCTATTGGTTTATGCAGAACTGACACATTGCTAGAATCGACAACTAACTACGATGGGGCCAAGTGTTGACTCTAAAGGATGTCCAAGGGCGTTTTGGGTACATATTAACCAAATGAAAAAACATAATTATCGTCTTTCAGGCATTTCATCAAACACTCTTTAAGGATTTGTCCTTTGTTGGCCTTTACCTCTCCTGCCGCATTGTTTGTTGCTCACTTTTGGTTTTAGTTATTACTAAAATTAATATTATATCCTCTTTTTTAACTGTATGCACAGGAAAACTAACAAGTTGGTTATATTAATTCATGGTGGGAGGCACAATCTTAAATGAATTCACGGTCTGGTTTGAGTGGTTTAAGATATAAAATCTCAGCTAAACTGAAATGTTCGTTTTAACAGTCTTAAACACAAAGGCGAATAAGTATGTGGGTCAGCTAAACTGAAATGTTCGTTTTAACAGTCTTAAACACAAAGGCGAATAAGTATGTGGGTCAGCTAAACCGGACATACCATCCAGATCTGAGATGTTTGACAATGTAGTTAAGTGAATTTGTTGCTTAGGGCACAGGTTTGATGGTATTTCGTGAAGCAGTGTTTCTCACTTATACTGTGGCTAGGGTTGATGGATCACACTTCAATATTAGCTACATCATTGCTAAGCTTGGTAAAATGGATGGGTTAGGTGCGGTGAAAATGAGCTCAGGTCAAAACGGGTTGTTGTAAAAGGTATCACTTTAACCAGTTGGGACTATAACTAACTTGGGTTAAATGAAATCGTTCTAGAAAAAGAAAAGTATCAAAGTTAGTTCATATGCTCTCTCTACTTTTTTAACGGCTTGTGGTGACGGGTTTTAGAGGCAGTTGGTAAAGTAGGCGGCATGGTGGTAGTGACCATAGCAGTGGTTTTGGTGACGCAGTGTCAACAGTGGAGCCAGCACAATGGTGGTTGTGGTGTTGTAAGCGTTGGTGGTATTGGTGGTGATGTTAGTGATTGCGGTGGCGCTAGTTGAGGCGTCGATGAAGGTGGCGACGGTGACAACAGTGGTGGCGAGTGGCAACAAGCTACGGTCTTAGGTGTTGGTTATCTGTGTCAACTTATTTTAAGTTGGCAATTGTTTTATAACTAGTGGAATCCCTGCGCTAAACGGCGGGAATTCAGTCGTTATCGGTTTGGATCATAAGGGCATCGACACTCGCAATAACACCCGAAAGAGAAAGCTTAGAAAATAAAGTCAAATATCTACGCGTGTTTTACATCGATCGAAAACTGTAAAAACGAATACCGGTAGCGGTTCCGATTATACCTATACCGATATTGTTCGGACGAAATCGGTTTAATTCGTCACGGTACCAGTACAACACTCGTATAGGTTATGATACGAAAGATAATACTCTATATGAAATACAACTTTTTTTAACAAAATTTATAGCGGTATATGAAGGGAAAAACAGTTAAACACAACAGAAATCGCACAAATGCTGCAAAAAAAGTTTTTGTTAATCTACAAATTGATTATAAAAAAATTAATTTGTTGCAATGTTTCATCCTTAGCAAGAAGTAATCACTTCCTACGGCTACCCTTTATTAAAATACTGTGTTACTTTGTCAAACATATAATAATGCTAAAAGATGACAAGTGAGCACGTGGAACCTGCCTTCAAAGGCAAATCGTAGGCCCAAGTGAGAAGGCAAGAAAGTTAGTGGCTAAAGTAGATAAACATGAAATCTCCTAGCGCAAACATACGTTAGTAATTGATATATATATATATATATATATATATATATATATATATATATATATATATATATATATATATATATATATAATAATTTGCCTATTGTGATCTATCGTATAAAGTTCGTTCTTTAGTAGGTCTCATTTTCAATAAATTAATTATATATATTAATTTATAATATACCAATAGCCCCGCTTGCGGTCTGCTCATATAATGTAATATATGTGTGGGCGCTCGGGGGGGCAAAAGCAAAAGTGCACTAATTTTTAACGTTATTTTACTAATTTCGTGAAAATAACGTTAAAAAGAGGGGATCGTTAATCAGGCATCATGTGGTGGCGTTGATAGCCGAAAGACAAGGGGGTACATGCACCAATTGGCGTTTGTCTCAATTGCTGAGTGTTATGTGCCTTATGCCCAAGGCTTGATGCAAAACCACAATCGAGCCGGGGGTCTCATTGGAAGCAGCCTCTCTATTTCTACGGGGTAGAGGTAAGGCTGTCTACATCCCACCCTCCTCAGACCCTACCTTAGCTTTGCTATAGGTGGGATATACTGAGTACGATGATGATGATGATGATGAATTTATAATATACCAAGGAGTGGTGTCTATTTGGTCATTTATTGCCTTTAATTTTTGTTTTTTTGGTTTTGTTATTTTTACTTGACTTTTAGCATTGACACTTATAGTCCCTCAACTTTTCATAAACTTTGTAAAATGTCATTTTTACTCTCTAAAGTTTTACGTGCTTTCTTTTATATACACATCGGTATAAATACAAATTGATTTACGTTTTGACCTTAAATACGTCAGGTCAAATATAATGAAATTTTCGTCCTTATTTTTTTTATGTTTTCATTTGGTCACTTGGTGTTATAAATTCGTGTATTTGTTTTACGTTTTCCCCGGTTTGATCGTCATTCGGTTAGCATAGTTTTACGCCATCTCGACTCCACACTGGTAGCACGGTTTAAACCACCGACCTGCAACGTAGGGCTTAGGTATATATATATATATATATATATATATGGTTGAGTTCATTTCAGAACTCTAAATAACTATAGAACTTTCAGAACTCCTAATAAACAATCATTTTATATATAAGTTTTTGTATTTAGGATCTTTTTATCATCTATTATATGTATTTCTTTGATTACATACATGTTAAAAGTTGTTTACATATGTTTAATTGCCAAAATTATATATATGTGTCATAACTAATTACATATATGTAAAAAAACTAGTTTACATATATGTAATTATAAAATTACATATAAAAAATGATAAAATTACTCTTAACATGTATGTAATCGTAAAGATACACATAATAAATGATAAAATTATCCTAAACATAAAAATATATAAATAAAAAGATTGTTTATTAGGAGTTTTGCGAAATCTGTAAATATTTATGGTTCTGAAATGATAATGACCCTATATATATATATATATATATATATAGGGTAGGGTTCTAGAGTGAACAATTGTTTATTTGTGAACAAAGTGAACAAATCTTGACCCTTCATTTCCTAGATGATGAGATTTATTGCTAATGGCAATGTTGTAAATATGATGTAATATATAACAACTCAAAAGTCGTATAGGGTTAGTAATGTAATTTTGTACCTAGTATAATTTTGGGAACTGGGAAAATTGAAGAGGTTTTAAAGACTATTTCAAAGATTTTTCTCCCCTAATCATCGCATATTGTTTTTCTGGGTGGAGATTATAACAATCTCTTCAGAAAATAGAATTCATATCATTCCTTCTTCTTAAAACCTCCGGCGATTGGGTTCTGCATTCATTGATACATCCTGTGCGGCAAATCGGCGGCTTTAATCAACGGAATCCAAGCATCGGTAAGACAATAATCAGTACATCGTTTTCGTATGTGTATGTTTCCTAATTTCGTTTGATTTATATGAAATCAGAAGCTAGGGTTTCGTGCATCCTGTGTATAAAATTAGTTTGAAGTTGTAAAGTTTGTTCAATGTGGTTTGATGTTGTGTTTTGAGTAGCCTTTAATCGATTAAAACAGTACTAATTTTGAAGGTTAGGGTTAGTTGAATAAGAATTTTCGTTGTACTCTGTTTTGGGTAATGTGTTGTCACAATGACGATATGCACTTGTGTATATCGTTGTTAAGTATATCGTTGTTAAGAGTTACCAATCACTGGGTGTACACACGTGTATAGCAGTAATCTATGTGAATCCTCATACATTGCGTTGTGTAAATGTCTTTGAAAATGATTATTTATTGTATTTTTAGGGGTTTAGTTTGTTAGACAAATTCCTGATGCATATCGTTTATCTGTTTGTGTAAACAGGTGTTTGTGCTATTTTGTGTATCAAGGGTCTATACGTTGGTGTACAGAGTAATAGACATAGGGTTATGCAAATGTACACGTGTGTTGTTGTACTCTGTTTTGTGCATCAGGGGTCTTTTGGAAGAAGTACACAGGTGTACGTGTGGGTGTACATTTGTGTATTGAAGTGTGTATACATTGGTGTAATTAAAAAATACACAGGGTTACGCATGTTGGGTTTTGTAATGATAAAATTTTCTCTAGAAAAATCTCTTCATGTGTAAAATGTACACATGTGTATAATCAACCAATACACTTGTGCACATAAGCGATATTAACACCGTTCGGTCAATTAATTGTGCAGGGAAATGGTGTTCCTAACAGAGTCTGGAGTTGGTCTAATGTACTTTCAATTGAAAGATGTTGGATGGGAGATGCAATTATCAATTGCTTTGCTTCAGTGCTTAATTATGGAAAGGTTAATAGAAAAAAAAAAGCGAACAAGAACCGCGTCTTTTCTGCCAGACACTTTGTTTTGTAAGTATTATGTTTAATTTATTGAAAAATTTTATTAATAAATGGGTACAACAAAACATTAACATATATCTGGTTTCTTGTACATATAATATAGAATGAAGATGTGTTATGTAACACTGAGTATGATGATGCGGAACGGTTGTATAAGTTCACTAGTGCTCTGTTGATGGTGCTCGAAAAAGTCGTGTTTAACCCGATTAAGAAAGAAGTATGCTGTGAAGATTGTGTGCTCTCGTGCTAACACGCTCCGAGATCAAGTAATGGGTGAAACGGTTGCATACAATGTGGCGAATAGACTTAACGTTTAAAACGTTCTATGTAGACAATAATATGTTTATGAGTATGTGTGTTGATTTTCTGATATGTCGGTACGTGGTTTGGTTGGTGTTTTTTATGATGGAAACTGGAAATTTGGTTGTTTGGTTTAATGTTATTCTGGTGTTGGATTTTTTTTTTTTGACATAAATGTACAATGTATTTTTATCTTAATGTTCTGGGTAAGTTGTTGCATTTGTGTTAACACACAAATAAAAGTATTTTTTTGAGTTTACACAGGTTTATCTCTGAGTATACACTAGTGTACATGAATGTATACACAAATGTTTTCCCCAAAATACACACACAAGTGTGTTTGCTTGTTTTAATAAAAGTATTTTTTGAATTAATAATGAAGCCGGTTGGTAACATTACAAAGACAGTAAATGAAAAATGTAAACTATCTAATTTGCGAAGTAGTTAAAAAAAGTCACCAACGTAAGTGTTATAAAGACTAAAATAGAAAGCTCATGTCAAATAATGTATGTTTTCGACACATATTCTATATTTGGCTGCTGTTGTCTTCACTTTCCGATTCTTCAGATTCTGACTCTATGACTTCCTCATTTTCTTCTTCCTCTTCGTCTTTGTCAGTAGATGAATCATCCTTAGTTGTCTTGCCTTTTTTTATAGGGTAATTCCTTGTCTCATGCTTTCTAACCCTTTTCCCACAAAAAATACATTTCCTTCGTGGCTTCTTCATAGCTTTTGTTGCTTTTTTCACGTGGCTCACTCGGTCTTTTGTGCTTGCAGTTGGTATCTTCCTAAAACATTCTTACACATCAGTGAATCTATAAAAAACATGCTGGCAATACATAAAATTCAAGAATTGTATAAAAAACGACACAAAAATCAGATTTTATTCTACACATGAATAATACCTTCAGAACACAAGAAAATCACTGGTAACATACATGATCTAAACATAGGTTTTACATGCAGTTGGTATCTTAAAAAACATTGTTATACATCAGTGTATCATATAAAACAATAATGCTGGCAACACATAACATTCTACTATTCTATAAAACTGACACTACAAAACAGTTTTTTTTTTCCAGGTATCATCAAGATCATCATAAAGCTTCAATTTCAAAAATGAATTATTCACTAAAACTCTTCGAAAAAAATGATCTATCTAGCGAAAACAAACATTCAAAAATTGAAAACCTAGACGATTCATAGTTGTGTAGAAGACAAGATTGAATTCTGGACTATGTCTTGCGTCCTGGCTTTTTGATTCGATGCTATTAGAATCCTCGATAATCATGTTCGCAATTTAACAAAAAGAAGATGATATAAGCGAATTTCGAAAATGTCAACAGAATATATGATCGAATCTTGGATAAAATCAAAGGAAATCTTATTATTTCCAAAATTATAGGAGATGTAACTGGTGAATCATAAAAGAAAATTAATTAGAAAAAATAAATAAAGGTAAAATTACAATCCTATCCTTTACATCAAAAAAACAAATGAATGGTTGAGATTAGTTCACATTGTTCACAAATAAGGATGTTGTTCACTCATGATCCCTATCCTATATATATATAATACAGGGGCGGACTTAAAAGGATAGTAGGGGTAGCACGGGCTACCCCTCAACCCCGTCTCCGTAGTGTAAAAATACCTCTTAACTCCGTTTCCTTAGTGTAAAAATTCGTCTCCGTTATACAAAGGATACCCCTGGTCAAAAAAATAAAAAAATGGGATACCCCTAAATTTTTGGGCTAGTTCCGCCACTGTATATATATATATATATATATATATATATATATATATATATATATAACAATTATGAAAGGTCTTTTTTTATCTTTTATGTTTTAACATTGAATTCCCTATTCGGGGATCAGTGATGAAAGTGGTATTGAATTATACTATAACAATTTTGGTTCTTTCGTCTTTTGTGAACCTTAACCTCTTAATTTTCAACATTGTCACTTACACCTCATATATCTAAAACTTTGTAAAATGTCATCTTAGCCCATTGAGTTTTACGTGTTTATTTTATGTATATTTTCGGTTGGTTTACATTTTGTCATGAATTTTACTTTTATGTACGTCGTCGGTCAAATATAATATGTTTTCGTGTTTATTTTATGTATTATGTACGAGTCGGGTCAAATATAATACGTTTTCACTTGACACTGTAAATTTGAGTTACTTTATGCTTCAACGCAACCGCAATGGTACCATTCTTTAACTTAGAATAACTCTATTTTCTTACGTGTTTATTTTTAAGTACATTACGGTATAAATCCAATTTAACGCGTTGTATCATTCTTTACCTTAAAAAACATATTTTTTTCCTTCATAATGAGCCAGGGTAAATATAAAAAACACAGAGACGTATTATTAATACGTGTCTGTGTTTTTTCAGTTGGTCTACGTATTGACGTAAACTTTGTTCAGGAACGAGTCGGGTCAAATATTTGGCGGTACAGATCCATGTTATTTAAAGTTTTGACGCCGCCGCAACATGTGGCGAGTCAAAATACTAGTTATATATACAAAATAAAACGAAATTCAAATTAATGTGTATAAAATGAAATTACAATCGACCGAATTTCCAAATACAACATACATAAATTCAAGAATTTAAACTATCCCAACTATGAACCTATTTAAAAAACGTATGGGATGAGACACTTGATGCTTGTAGGAAAATCTTCAAACTTGTTTACATACCAGTTTCTGGTCTGGTAACTCCTTGCAATCAAGTAACAAGAATCACCAAGAGCACACGCAAACGCCAATGGCGTCTGGCTAATAAAGGCAAACCCGCAGAAGATCAATATTTCAAACAAATAATGAGGGCAAATAACGAGATTAAACAGCCCTCCATGAGGAATCTTGTACTCCTTTTCCTTGTCTGTTCTTAGTTTCGCGAGGAGATTGTGGTGATAAAAGTTTCCGATGATTCCCACAGTAAACATGATCACACCGACGTACGTTAGATCGATGGGTGGCTCGGGGAGTCCTAGGCTCATATAGTGGACGACTATCAAGCTTGTAGCAACGTGGAAATAGAATATGGAGATGATGATAGTTGAACCTAAACCCATGTTGCCACTATACTTGTGAACAAACAAAACCTGTAAACTCCAAATAGTAGGCAACATTAATAATACAAAAATGACATTTTATTCTTTCTATTTTTTTAATTTAAAGTATAATTTTGTTTTTCTTCTCTAAATTTTAATCTATTATTTTTTATATAAATTTTTGATACATTGGTGCCATATGATGAATATAAAATGAATCGTATCTAGTAAAATATATATTTGGTCTAGAAAAATAGACATTCGTATTGATATATAGGTTGATATAATATGATGCAGGATACAGGAATATGATGAAACACTTTTTATATGATTTCTATCATACACAAAATCACATAGAAATTAACAGTTGGGATTGAAAAGAAAAAATGAAATATAATCAGCCATCTTGTATGTTATAGTTCAATTAATTAACTATGATAAAAATCTAAACAACCAAATTCATAAAATATTATTTGATTTCAATAAAATATTATAGTTCAATTAATTAGTTATAAAAGTATATGTATTAAATAAAAAAACCAAGTGGTGGAAAGAACGGGTGTCCTTGGAGACCCGGGTTCGATCCCCACCTCTTGCATTTGGGGGAAAATGACCCCAACCTTGGTTGAGGGGTCATGGCAATGATGGATAAGAGCCTTGAGTGCGTAATAGCCCGGGTTCGAGTCTTGAGCCGCACACGAGTTTTCTATTACAGTGCGGTTACTCCGGCTCTTGAGTGCGGAGGCTGCAACGGCAGTCAAGTGGCTGTCGGCTGGAAATTTTCTCGTGGAGCGCCTATGGTCAACCTCGGATGCCTCGCCCGAGGGGGACTAGGACCCATGCAATGTGGGTGTGATCCTCTCGACTGTTGGAGTCAATCGCCGTTCAAAAAAAATAAAAAAACCAATTAAATAGTCAACATCCTTACATTAATTAATGGGTATGGCTACATTAAATTAGATATATTCTAATCAAATAAAGTATAGAGTAAACCTTAATTTTCGTTGATGTGGTTTGATGATTTTAACACTCTAAGTTCAATAGTTTAAAAATTGCATTTATCGTCCATTAGTTTGCTGATTTTAATAATTTCAATCCACTAGTTTGCTAATTTTAACAGTTTCAGTATACACCACTAACACTGGTGTGAACTGAAACTGCTAAAATCAGCAAACTAATGGACGATAAATACAATTTTTAAATTATTGGACTGAGAGTGTTAAAATCACCAAACAAACCACAAGGACGAAAATTGAGGTTTACTCTAAAGTATATATATATCTACTATAATAAAAGAAACCAAATTTTGGACACATGTCATTCATAGAAGGTATCTTCAAATTTATACTTATCTTATATTAACAAAATAAATAAATAATAAATTGATATTAAATTTTATGATACTTTAATAAAATATTATCCTCAAATCTAAAATGTTAATTTAATATATTTTTAAAACAAATATCTCTCTTTCCTACTTATCTTATATTAAATATATAAATAATAAATTAATATTAAATGTTATCCTAATTTATTAAAAATATAACTTTTTTTATTAATTGGTATACAAAATTATATTTATTCAACTCGTGTAAAACACGGGTTTTTAAAAATATAACTTTTTTTATTATTTACTATACAAAGTTACATTTATATAACACGTGTAATACACGAAGTTTTTAAAGTTATAACTTTTTTATCATATGCTATGTAAAATTAGATTTATTCAACGCGTGTAATACACGGGGTTTTTAAGGATACAGTTTTTTTTATTATTTGGTAGATTTTTCAACCCGACTATACACGGGTTTTTTTAAAGATACGACGTTTTTAGTATTTAATATACAAAATTACATTTATTTAATATGTGTAATACACATGGTTTTTAAAGATATAACTCTTTTTTAGATCTATTGAACACGTGTAACATACGAGGTTTTTAAGGATGTAATATTTTTTATTAGATTCATTCAACCCGTGTAATAAACGAGGTTTTTTATAGATATAACATTTTTATTTTTTACTATACAAAATTACATTTATGCAACTCGTGTAATACACAGGGTTTTTAAAAATATAACTTTTTTATTATGTAGTATATGAAATTAGATTAATTCAATCCATATATTACATAGGGTTTATAAAAATATAACTTTTTATTGCTTGGTATATAAAATTACATGTGCTCAATCCGTATAACACATGAGGTTCTTAAAAATTTAACTTTTTTCATTATTTAATATATAAAATTAAATTTACTTAACCCGTACAATACATGGGGTTCTTAAAAATACAACTTTTTTTATTATTTAATATATAAAATTACATTTATTCAACCCATGAAATAAACGAGATTTTTAAATATATATTGTTTTATTGTTTGGTATATAAAGTTACATTTATTTAACCCGTCTAATAAACGAGATTTTTAAAAATATATTTTTTTATTATTTGGTATATAAAATTAAATTTATTCAACCCGTGTAATACACGGGGTTCTAACCTAGTAATTATATAAATATTACACACCACAATTAAATAATTACCTCAAAATCTCTCTTGAAGAAATGAAAGGTGACAACAAGTTTGAGCAAGAAGAATCTAACACCACCACCCGGGAAGACAAAGAATGAAACAACTCCGGCAACAAACGCGGGCGTGTAAAGCATCAGCATACCAGTTCGGCTCGAAACCTTAATACCAGCAGCAGCAGCTTGTTTGGCTGAAGAAGAGTTTGTAAATTTGGAATACTGAAGATGACTCCCTATAATCTCCGCAAACCCCAAGTAAACCGTAGATAACAAGGTCATCACCGTCGCCACTGTCACCCAAACCGATGGTTCATCGAACATGAATTTCGACAACACCGCAATCTCCATCTTTTTTTTTCTAGTAAAAATGAGACCGTTACGTTAAATTATAAACTTATTTCTATGTAAATAAAATATATTAGTATGAGGATAATTGATAAAATAAAATTATTATTGTAGCTAGCGTAGAAGAAATTACTACTAACCGTATAGTTCTTCTTTTATATATATGCTAATCGAAAGAATTGTGATTGGATAGATATTCTCCGGTGTGGGTTATTTATATGAAGATTTGGTTGCAGCATGTGATAAACTTTATCTGTTGTTTTGAAAAGCATGTATGTGTGGACGTGTGAGGTATGGCGGTGGTGACGGCGGTGGACACACACACCACGAAAAAAGGCATTATCAGGATTGATCGACTGTTATAAAAGGAAACAGTAATCTAGAGTTGGAATATGAAATGTGTTTGGTATGTAGCCAATGATCTCATCAAGTGGTGGAGAACTTGCATTTCTTTTGAGAGATGCAGGTTTGATTCTCACTTGGTGCAGAGTGAGGCACTGGTGGGCAATGATAGGAGACACGGGGAAACCTGGGTTGGATCCTTGAGTCAAACGGGTTTTACCGGTAATTTCACCGTCGTGCCTACGGGTGGGTGGGTTACCGGGTTTTCCCCGGAATTGGTGGTGGACTCGGGTTACTCCCGGAGTACTCCGTTTGTCCAGTGGGTGCCCCGAGAGTGTCCGGGATTTAGTTTGTTGGCCGTTAAAAAAAAATGTAGCTAAATTGTTTATTATTTTTTATTATTTAGTTATTATAATATTTAGTTTTTATGATTATTTTAAGAATATTTTATTTTTCACTTATAGCTTTTTAGATAAAATGTTCTAAAAAATTCTGAGTATGCATGTCGTTGTGACGTCTTATTCAAAGTTGTTTTATTCAAAAAAAGTCACCCCTAAATTTTATTCAAAATCGAATTGCTAATAGTTACCCCTAAATTTTATTCAAAGTTGTTTTATTCAAAAAAAGTTACCCCTAAATTTTATTCAAAAATTCTGAGTATGCATGTCGTACGTTGTGACGTGTTATTCAAAGTTGTTATTCTAAAAAAGTTACCCCTAAATTTTATTCAAAATCGAATTGCTAATAGCGACGTACAAGTGATAAGCATAAACGTACATATATTCAAAGTTGTTTGGCCATTTAGTTTTTTTTTTTTTTTTTTTTATAAAGTGATTTCATTTACTCATTTTTTAGGAATATAATATAACATGTAAAATTCCGAATAGACCATTGCGACGTGCATATTCTTATCTATAGTTCAATAATAAGTATAATTCGAACACGGTCAAAATATAATAAGTTTTTTTTTTGTTCTTTACCGTGACGAACCCAACCAATATTATCCAAATATCGGTACTGGCACATTATTCTTTTCTTATTGTTTTCTCAACATATCACAATAGAGTATTATTTTGTACCGTAAGCTATAGCGAATGTCAGTAACCAAACCAATACCAGTCGCACAACATCGGTACTGGTACCCTATTCGTTTTCTTTATTTCGATAGATATAAAACACATGTCGATATTGTGACAACTGGCTATTTTAAGCCTGTACTGTACTAGTATAACGCGTGTTATGAATAAAAAAGGCAATAAATTATTAAATATGATGTTAATATGTAGTAATTGAAGTGTTGGTAAATCCAAACTTAGTTGAAAATGATGTTGGCAATAATAAGATAAACGCTCATCGCGTAATGAACAAAATGCGAAACGAACGTCGGCGACCGCCCGGATAATGTTAAAACCCTAAAAATATTCGTTATGAATTAATATTCTATTTTAATCATACTCGTGAAGAAAATTAATTAAAATGATTAAAATCCCTATTTTTGCGAATTTAAGCGCGTACTGCGCAATACCGCGCGTACACAGCAAAATACAGACAACGCAGCCAGTCTAGGCAGACAAAACGTTGTTCAGCAATATTATGGCGAGTTAATTTTTATAGAACGATAAAAATAACTTTAAAACGCCTTAAAACACAATTAAAACATGAAATAAAATACCCGATAGTCAGTTAAATACCTGTTTTTGCATGAATATGTATATGTATGTGTGCATGAGAGAGAAAGTGTGTGTGTGGACTGTGGACACAAGGTGGCGGCCCCATATGGTGTCCACCAATTTTCTTTGTGCCATGTGTTGTTCATATACAAAACCTAATCATTACAAAACTCTCACACTCAACATTAACAAGTTTCCAAGATCATAAAACCTTTCATCTCTTCCTCTCTCCTTCTTACTCTCGGCCGAACACCCCTCCACTCACCACCATTTTCAAAATTTTAACCAAGTTATGGAGAATCATGTATGATACAAGCTAGTTTCAAGTTTGTTTGAAGATCCAAGAAGGTTTTCAAGGTGAATCCAATGAAGAACAAGCTCCATCTCATCAATTTTTATCAAAACCCATCAAACTTTTGAAAGGTATAAACTTTATTTTTAACAATCTTGTTCTTGAATTCTTGATAAAGATGACGATGGAAAGTTTCACATAAACTTGGAATTCTTCTCAAACTTTGAAATATAAGTAAGAAAATGGTTTTAATCAAACAAAAAAAAAAATGGAAGTTTGTTTGTATGTATGTATGGTCGTGAGTGTGTATGTGTGTGTGATAATTGTATGTGTGTGTGATAATGACTTTGTTTTGATTGTTATTTGATTTGTGATTGATAAGATTCTTAGAAAGTTTATGCATGTTTAATCAAAAGGTTCTTTATGAAAGATTCTTGTGATATGAGATGATTAAATGAAAAAGTTAAAGTTTGGAAGTATATGTATATATGTATGAGCCGTAGGTATCTATGTATATGTTTGAATTTGTGGGTTTTGTTTGCATGTTCATAAATGTTAAGAATGTTACATGCATTTGATGATGTGATGATTTGATAAATGATTGAACAAAGATTATGTTTTGGATTTGTTAAGGAATCATAATAAATGTAGGATTAGTGTATTTAAGTCTTGAAATGATGATGATGAAATGAACATGCATTAGGTACTTATACATAAGCATGTGTGATGACTAAATGATCATGATTTGGTGAACTTGAAATGATGTGATTAAACTAAGTTAAAACAGAACGTGATCACAAAAAATAATGTTTTCTGATATAATATGATGATATAAAATCATGTCATAAGTTTGGATAGCTTTGCATGTTGTACATGAAGCTTAAAAAATAGTAAATTGGGCGAAATTGTGTGATAAATGTGACATGCATGAAATCTGCACTAACATGAATATAACCATCATTTTACTCAGTAGATGATATGTGTTGTGTTCAAATATGAAGGCATGACGACTTGGGATGGTTTCGGTACAAGACTATGCGTTAAAAACGGTAAAAATCGGCTTTTAAGCAAATTTTGCAAAACTATTTTAAAACAGATTACAAACTGATATTTTTACAATGAAATATGTATTTTAACAAATATTAAGTAACTTTGGTATTTGGTCAGTCATACGTGACTTCCGATGCCCGAAAACGTTAAAATACGCATATTTCAACGTACGCGAAAACGGATTATTCGCGGGTGAACTTTATGTTTGACAAGGTGATATGTGAGTATGAATAATTTGATATGATAAGTGTAGACATGATAATAGGAATTAATACTATGCTTATGCGTTTGTGCGATTAAAACGGTAAACTATGTTAAAAGTCACGATATGTGAGTTATCTTATGTGATGAGCATGAAATAATGCATAGGTTAACTTCATGAGTTATTTGGTGTTTGAACGCTTTGAGATCGATAAAATACATAATTTGATGAAATACTTAATTTATGATATATGTCGAACATGTTCACATATAATATATATATATATATATATATATATATATATATATATATATATATATATAGGGGGCCGCTAAAATGAAAACCACCTCCAGTTGTAAGAACCGTGAGAACTACACCGTACGGGGCGAGGTGGACCAAATTTTTTTTCATAAACGTAGATGCGTGTATTATAAACACATTTGTAAAAAAAATTCAAAAAAAAAAATGTCGTGTGTGTAGTTTTGTTTGTGTTTATGGGTACCGTAAATTTTAAACAAATTTTACGGTACCCGTAAACGCAAACTTGTGGTGCTCAAAACTACACACACGACATTTTTTTTTTAAGTTTTTTTTACAAATGTGTTTATAATACACACATCTACGTTTATGAAAAAAAATTTGGTCCACCTCGCCCCGTACGGTGTAGTTCTCACGGTTCTTACAACTAGAGGTGGTTTTCATTTTAGCGGTCCCCTATATATATATATATATATATATATATATATATATATATATATATATATATATTACGAAGCGCAAATCATAGAGATATTGTATATAAGTGGACATAATAACGAGTAACACATATAGATATAAATATGCCAACATAATCAAAACAAAGACTTTTTGAGAAAATCCCAGAGTTATGTGTAAAATTCTAAGTGATGAAGAAACTTGGATGTTAGTGGAATAATTGGTTATTAAATCATTCCTATTTAAATTAAGACATGTAGATTCAAATTGGGGAATTGAGATAAAATAAACGCACTCGAAGGTGAGTGTCACTAATCCCCTCTTTTATGTTTTATATATTGTTTTGGGGGAAGAACACGCCTTAAAAAGGATAATTATACGTTTTTGTATAAAACATACCTTTGAACAAACTATAAATATACTTTCATGGAAAATATGGTTTGGAATGATATAAATATGTGTTCGAGGAAAACATGGATTTTCAGAAATGTGATTGATTATGAATATATTTTGGGGAGAAACGGGGAGGATTGTGGTGTTTTGGGTAAAACGATCGTAAGGATTTAAAAACATTTTAAATCTAAGTTGCGACAAATTTGACAAATCTCAAGAGTGTAAGTAGCAGTATAGGCTTACATTGTGTGGGGGACGTCGGGAATTTGTTCAACACCAAATATTAAATTGTTTTCTAGTATGTTATATATATTGATGCAATTGAGGAGGGCCCTCAGATGCATCCTAGCCATTTTTAATCATTAAGTATAGAACACGTGGAATTGTTGATAGATCTATCGGGTTGACACCTCGTCATGATCGGTAGCTCCGGTCCACATAGCGGCGAATTTTATTCTATAATCGTCTAGTATTGATTAGAACCTCAATCATGGTATATAGCTCGTAACGTCTTGCAAACTTACAAAACCGAATGAATGACAAATATTTAATATTGAAACCATGGGTAGAAAATCACATCGGTGGCTTTTCAAATAAACAATTCCGGATGATTTACCCTCGGATTTTATAAAGGAAATAAAACTTACTTTCTTAGTTTTGTATGGATGCTTATTCCCATTAAAAATTTATTGTAAGAAAGATTTTCTTTAAACATTTTGTTACAAATTAGAATACGTGAACCCACCTTCAATTGTGTTGACACTTGATTTTTACGTGTTCTTTTCAGGTACATGAGTTCGACCTCGGGAATTTTGGCTTGTGTTGTCATGTGGTTGTTTGATGCGATTGTTAAATAAATAAACAATGTTTGGACACTTTTTAAACTACTTTTGAGACCGTGTGTAACAAGGCCCATAAAGATCAAACAACTATGTTGTGGTTGTGGTTGTGGTTGTGGTATACGTTTGAAACTTAAAATTTTATGTTTGAGATAAACTACATGTCCAAAATAAATATTACATCAACCGCTAAGACGTTTATGAGTACCAACCTCTGTCACCGCCACGTTTGTATTTCCGTTGCGACGTTTTTGAGGTGTGACAGATATCCTCGTGAGCGTGTCTCTTTTGATTCCTATACCAAGTGTCGGAAAACGCGGTAGTAGTGTATTGAACCGAACTGACACCGATCAAAAGCCAGTTGCGAAGCGCGAAGGATCTCACTGCTTCTTTAAACATAATGTAAATATTAATAATTAATGTATTTTAAAAATTACTAACTAATCTCATCTAAATACTTTGAACAGAAATAGGTGTCAATAATCTATTATACAGATAAAACTATTAAAGAATAATGAAGTTATAGATATATATAGTCAATTTTAAACTATACATATGTATATTTTATGAAAAGTTGAGGGAAAATGTATGGTTCAGAATGTTTCTCAAATTTCTCAATTAGCCTAGTGCTTCTCACACAATCTTAACCCTATATATATAGGATTAGGATAATGAGTGAACAACTTCTTGAGAGTGAACTGAGTGAACTAATCCCGCCCTTGATCATTTTTTAGATTAAAAGGGTAAGATTGACATTAGCCAAGTACTTTTAATTAAAATCCCTTAATTTTCTCCTCTCTTAACTCTCTCTCTCTCTCTCTCTCTCATTTTTAATTATTTCTCTATTATTTTAATTATAAGAGATTGAAGGGCTAATTTTTTTTAAATAAATTGTTATGTTCCTTTTAAAATTAAATATTAAACCTAATTAAATTATGATTTTTAACATACGTGTGTACATGTCAGTATATATAAGACTTATACACTTGTGTATTATTACATCTCGGGTTAGTATAAACCAGATTTATGCACTTGTGTATTATTCAAGTACATATGTGTATACGGGTCGATATATACCAGACGTATACACCTGTGTATTATTCAAGTACATAGTGTATACATGTCGATATATATCAAGACTTATACACTTGTGTATTACTACATATTGTTTCCACTATACATCTTTTCATCAAACATTGATCTAAACATATATGTATAGAGAATGTAATTAAATATTATTTTAATTGGAAAGAGAAATCAGGAGAGAGAAAAAATTAATTAATTAAATAAATGAATATAGAAATATACAATTATACACTTACAAAAGATAATTACAATCTTGCCATTAAAGAAAAAATCTAGATCTACAAAATCAATGGTCAGGATAAGTTCATTTTGTTCACAAATAAATTATTGTTCACTCATGAACCCCACCATATATATATATATATATATATATATATAGGGTGGGGTTCTAGAGTGAACACTAATGTATTTGCGAAGTGAGTGAACAAATCTTAGCCATTGACTTACCCTCGTGGATGGCTAGGATTTCATCATCAAATCGTAAAATACACTAGTGTATTTCATCATCAAATCCTGACCATTGATCTACACACATGTATGGCCAAGATTAGTTCGCTCAGTTCGCAAACTACACTAGTGTTCATTCTTGAACCTAATCCTATATATATATATATATATATATATATATATATATATATATATATATATATATATAGGGTTAGGGTAAAATAAAAACTCATACGAGTTGTGAATTCTTAGAGAACTCGGCCTTACGAAAGGTTTTTTCAATTTTTTTTTGCCAAAAATCCAAAAAAATCAGATTTTCCAAAAAAATCATTTTTTTAATTTACAACATCCGTAAATGGTATAAAAACGTAATGTCATGCTTATATCATCAGTTTTTTTACATTTGTTGTAAGGGGCCGAAAACATCACTTCCAATTTTTTTTTAGCCGGCTTTGGAACCTTAAACTTGGGGTGTAAAAAATGGGGTCGAAACTCGCATGGAAATGCTGAGTTCTCTAAGTTCTCACAACTTGTGGGAAGATCATTTTAGAAGGAACAAAAAAAAACAGAAGGTACAACTGTAAAACTTAAATAGCTTCTTCCCATCTCATTTATTATTATCTTTGACTAATTATTTAGTTATAAAGACTATCATCCTTCACATACACACATCAAAATTTATTATACACATTTCGAAATTTATCGTACACATAGAAATTTATCTTACCTCAAATTTATCCTACACTCTAAATTAAATTTTTTTTTTTGAAAAAATATATATTTTCAAACTAAGTTACAAATATATTTTAATAGCTATTAAAAAGGAAGACTACAATTTAATGATTTATGTAAGTTCACCAATATACCTCTACAATAACATTAAATACAAATATTAAATAAAACATTTCTATTAGTTGAAATTTCTTTTTTGTTCTTCGTACAAAGAATTTTCTTCTCATTTAAACCCTCCGCTATATATATATATATATATATATATATATATATATATATATATATATATATATATATATATATATATATATATATATATATATAAGAACCAGTCTTATTGCGAGAATCGCGAGAACCATTGTGAACACAACAAAATAAACCCAGCCCACCACCACCCCAACCCAACCCGAAAACCTAAACACACATCTCCAACCCCCAAAAACCTAAAAAAAATCTAACCCCCCCCCCCCCCCCCCCCCCCCAAAAAAAAATTCCTAAACACCCCCCACCCACCCTACTCAAGCTAAATGCTAAAAGCTAAACCCCACAATTAAATGCTAAAAAGGTTTTTTTTAGTTAAATATTGTTATTTAAATATATATATATATTTATTTATTTATATATAATACTTACAATTTTCTTTATGCAAACGGAAGCACAAGCAAATTGTAAAGGTATGACGTATTGTGTGGTTACAAAGATGTGTCCAAACTTGTAACAACTGTGCGACTAGCATTACTACAATAGTGCACCTAAGATTATCAAGGGGCATTAACTTCGTTGTTGTAATGAGTTTCGCTTACACATTTCCCATCGCTCATTAAAATGTCTTTTTAACCATATATAACGGCGTGTCCAGTTTGCGTTATGCGCATCCAAGATTGGATGCGATTATCGGACATGTCTAGCTTTTTATGACTTACTCCCATATGTTGGAGTGTGTTAATGACACTTCAAATTTTATATAGAGAAACATGTAAGTACTTATATACTGCTAGAGAGAGAGATGAATATGTAGTCATATAACGAACATATCTATCACGTCTAAAACAACAGGTGTATGTATTTACATGGTTTCAAAAATTTTCTATACTTATTGGTTTTGTGAACCTCCCCGTATATATACGTAAACAAAATGAAAAAAAAAAGTTTTAAAGTTTTTAACTATTTTAAAACTTCCACAATTTTAGTTTAGCTAAAACAAAATAAAAACCACACGTGTTTAACGACAGAAACATTCTGATTTATTTATTTATAAGTAATAAATTAAAAAAATAAGTTTTTTTATTGCTCGTGTGGTGAGTGTGGTCAACATTATTGTGTGATTGGTTGAGGATCAGCGTTGGTGATTTTCTGGGTCCCTAATGGGCTAGAACTGGTTAGGCCGTAAGTGGTCCTGTTCGAGCCAATGTCAAATATGGGCTAGTGGGTATAGATATGGGACAAAGCCGTTTGAAAACTACTGAACCATTCAAACCAAAACAAGTCAGAACTCGGTTTTGACAGGTTAACAGTTTGGATTCAAACTTGAAACCGGCCATGAAAACCAAAACAGCCGCTAAATGTTTGACACTTTGACTTTGATAGTTTGTCTGTTTAGCAGTTTGGTCTAAAACTTGAAATTGACCATGTAAACGAGTATTTTTTTAACGACGTGCCAACCACCGTGACACCGGACACTGTGGCCAAGGCCGACTACTCGACCGCCGCCAGCCCCTTGGCTCTCCCAGATGCGCGGAAACCCAACCTCCACCCGCCCAAAGGCACGGCAGTGGAATAATCGGTAAAACATCGCCTCCCATCCAAAACGAACCGGCGCCACCCATATTCACCTTTCACCTGAATGCCGCAGAAAATAATGGGGAGAGTGGGAGTTGAACTTGGGTCACAAGGAACACCAAATTTTTCTCCAACCACTCCACTACTACCTTTTTGGCACCATGTAAACGAGCACCATTTTTGGAATATGAAGCTACCTTAATCATATTTATCATTTTAATGATTTTATACAAATTAATCATATTGACCTCTAGGTTTCGTTAGAACGTAGTGTGAACACACTTCACTAATATAAATTGTGGTGAAATATAAAGGCTACAAAAATCTGTTAAATATATAAAAAGAAATTAAAGGATAAAAATTTAAAGTTGAGGAACACACACATACATGACACATCTATACCTCTATACATCCCATATCCAAAATCTTGTTCACACTCTCTAAGGTACAGTTTTTTTTAAAGGTAAACTTCATTAAACAAACCGCCGACCCAAGCCGGGCCAACGAAAACAACTACAACCAAAAATTACATATGTACAAACGAAAGCCACTCCTTCCAATCTATATCTTTATGTTTCGATCTTTTAGAATACCACAAAAAACTTAACGCCTTAATTTCACTTAGAATGTCTTCTAATTTAACTGGCACGTTTGAGAACTTAAATTTATTCCTGGCCCGCCAAAGACACCAGCATGAAACCATAATAATACCTTGCACCGCCTCCTTTTTCTTCTCCGACACCATTAGATTGTTATGAACACTAAACAGGTCTTGAAAAGAGAACGCAAATATTTGAGGAATTTTGCACCACGAACTTACCCCGTTCCACACCATTGACGCAACGAAACAGGCTAAGAACAAATGGTCCGCCAACTCGGACTCCGATCCGCATAATAGACAGCTCGGGTCGCTGACTTCAATGTTCCGGTGTAACAGGGCTTCTGCCGTAGGAACCCTGTTCATACCCAACCTCCAAACATGAATATTAACTTTGGCTGGCACCCATCTACTCCAATCCAATACGAACCGTTCGATTTCTCCCACTTCCTTCTTTAACAGCCTCTTAACACTCTTAACCGAAAAGCAGCCATCAGGGTCTGCCGTCCACTTCCACATATCCTGACCCAATGTCATCTGTATTCCCGATAGCGCATCAAGCATCTGGTTATAACTGTAAACCGAACCGTCAGAAGATAGATCCAAGTTCCAGCTCCAATTATATATTTTTTCCCCATTAACAACTTTAATTCTATCCGCCACAGAGCATCTCTTATCCGACTCAGCCCTAAACAAATCTGGAAAAACAGTTTTAAGGGGTTCATTCATCAACCAACAATCTAGCCAAAATGCCACTTCCTCGCCGTTTCCTACTGAGCCTTTTAAATAATTTCTTAGGGGCCGACCTTCCACCTTAGTATTTATAAAAAAATTTGCGATATTACTCCAAACTCCAGGGAGCGATTTTTTATATGGAATACACTCCCACCCCTTTCTATTCGCGTGAAGAGCCCCGATGACTTTTTTCCAAAGATTATTGCATTCCGTCTTAAATCTCCAACCCCATTTGGTCAAAAGGGACGTGTTCACCAATTCAAGCTTATTCAAACCCAAACCTCCATCTTTAACATGCCGAGTGACCAAGTCCCAAGCAACCCAATGCATCTTTCTCTCTACCGAAGACCCTCCCCACAGAAAACTTTTAATCATCGATTCCAATTCCAAAATGATCTTTTTAGGAGCTTTGTAAAGAGAGAAATAATATGTCGGAAGACTTTCCAAAACAGATTTGATTAAGACCACCCTTCCCCCGATAGATAGAAGATGCGATTTCCATTTAGATAAACGAGCCCGGAAAATTTCTAAAACCGGTTGCCAGTTGGCGATCCGATTCATGTTAGCTCCAACTTTAAGGCCAAGATAAACAAAAGGCAAACACTCCGGTTTACATCCCACCACATTTGCTAATTCCCCAGTTTCTTCCATTCCCACACCAATACCAAAAAGATTGGACTTATCCAGATTGATTTTAAGACCTGAGCATAAGTAAAAAACACGCAAAATTCTTACAATGTTGATTAATTCAGCTCTGGACCATTCTCCCATCACAATAGCGTCGTCCGCATATAGGAGATGAGACATGGTTGGACCATTATTCGGAATTTGAATCCCTTTTATGACCTCGGAATCTTTAGCGGCACTAATCATACAAGATAAAGCCTCCATCACAACCAGAAAAAGAAACGGAGAAAGCGGGTCGCCTTGACGCATTCCTTTCTCACACCTGAAAGTGAAGGTAGGTGAGCCATTAACCAGTACCGAAGAATTCGCCGATTTGAGAACCCCAACAATCCAAGAGCACCACTTATTATGAAAACCCATTTGTTGGAGAATACTCACAACAAAATCCCAGCTCACGTTGTCATATGCTTTCTCGAAATCAATTTTTAAAAGAAAAGCCTTGGACTTCTTCTTTTTGATCCAAGATATCAATTCATTTACAATGAGCGGCCCATCCAAAATGTACCTCCCTTTCAAAAAGGCCGACTGTGTGTCTGAAATCACCTCCTCAAGAACCAGCCTTAACCGATTAGCAAGCACCTTTGAAATCACCTTACTTATCACTCCCACCAGATTGATGGGCCTATAATTGTTAAGAGAGACCGGATCTTTAACCTTAGGAATGAGAGCGATAAAAGAGGCTCCACTTCCTAGGTTGATGACACCCGAACTATAAAACTCATCAAAAATCTTTGCAAAATCCTCCTTAAAAATATCCCAAAAGTGCTTAATGAACCGAAAATTCATCCCATCCGGACCCGGGGCCCTCTCATCCCCACACCCAAAAACAACCTCTTTGATTTCACGTTCGCTAAAAGGCTCAATTAAAAAATTCCTGTTTACCTCCGAAATCTTCTTAATGTTTTGACACACCAACTCCGGTCTATACGAAACATTCTCTTTGAATTTGTCCCGAAAAAACATAAGGACCTGTTTCTTAATCAACTTAGGTTTGGAGCACCATTCGCCATTTATGTTGAGACCATGAAACGTGTTAACTGTTTTCCTATTGTTCACCAAAGCGTGAAAAATTTTGAGTTCTCATCCCCATCTATAGCCCATTTCATCCACGATCTTTGTCTAAGGTCCGCATTTTTCCTGAAATCCATATCTTTCACTATTTTCCTATTCTCCGCCATCACCCATTCTTCTTCCTCTGTTAAGTCCCTGTTTTCCATATCCATCTCTAGAGTCTCCAGCTCGGATAATGCCACGTTCACTTTCTCCTTCTCTTTAGCTAAAAATTCATCCCTCCATACTTTCAACCGGGTTCTTATGTGGGCAAATTTAGAAGATAGACATGAATCCGGAGCACCACTGGAGACAAAACTTTCTACGGCTTCATGCACTGCTTCCTCAAAACCCGGTTCGCCAATCCATGAGCTAAAAATCCTGAACGGCTTCGGACCAAAGTTATGATCAACTACCTCTAGGGTAATAGGGCAGTGGTCAGAGTGTCTCCCAGGCAACACCCTAGCACATGCCAAAGGCCAAGCGTTAAAAAAATCCGAGCTGACCAAGAAACGGTCTAACTTACTCAACTTTCTGCCGTTATCCCTGATACAAGTGAATTGACGCCCCTGAAGAGGGTATTCTAGGAGACCATTGTCAAATATAAACTTGTTGAACAAATCAGCACAAGCCACTTTAAATATCAAGTTCCTCCTTTCTTCGATTGAGCGGACCGAGTTGAAATCTCCAGTTAACACCCACTTACCATCATATGAACTGATCATAGCAGATAATTCTGTCCACAACTGACTTTTAGCAACTGTACTTTGGGGAGCATAAACGTTTACCAAATTCATCATATTCCCGGAACCAGACAATGAACCTCTAATAAAATTGTAAAATCTATTCTGAGCCGACATTTCAACTTTAAAAATATCTGGATCCTAAATCCAGATAATTCCACCAGAAAGACCCACCGAGGGAGCATAAGAAAACTCGAAGTTGTTATTGCCCCAAAACCCGACCAAATTAGCTTTAGAAACCACCTCCATTTTGGATTCTTGCAGCGCAATCGCCCCAATTTTATTTTTCAACCTTAACTCCTTAACCCATAAAGCCTTTCCACCCCCCTTGAATACCTCTAATGTTAATTGAAAGAAAATTCATTGGATCACTGCGTACATACCTTCTCTTCTGATTGTATCCTTTATAAGGTTGCTATGATTGTTAAGCTCTACTCCCACCAGATTCCCAATTTTTATAGTGGCCTCTACCTCATCGATATTCTGTGAATCAAATGTGTCCGCAACCACATACTCCTCTACTTCGCTCGAAACCATATTATCACCCGGGAAATTTAGATCCTCTGCCTCTGAAGACTTATCTTCTTTGCGAAAGTCAGATGACCTAACCTCAGCTGTGCGTCCCATTTCCTCCTTATCTGTTGGTATATTTCCTTGAGAAGACAGAAAAGGTACCGAGTTTAAATCAATTATAAAATCCCCATTATCTCTAGCCCTCTTTTTAGGTTTGTCACTAGAGTTTGGGCTTGACATCCCCCCGCGGCTTTGGGCCTTAATTCTGGGTCTCACAAGAAGATTCCTTTTATTGGGCCTCCTCTCTTGATCCACTGAATTAAAAAAATAACATCCAATACCCTTTTTACCTTCATAATTACCACCCACAAAAGTACCTCGGGCCCCACCCGCATGATTAGACTTTTCCCCCACATCTTTGAAAATTGAATCGTCTCTTTCATTTCCAAAATCAGCATTATTATTTCCTTCGATATTGCCATTTTCATTAAAAGTCTCCAACCTTTCCAGATCCCCAATGACTGGACGGAATTCCAAACTGTTAAGCGACTCGCCGTCTTCCTCTTGTACTTTATCGGAACCGGAGATTTCCGGTGACTCTTTAGATTCATCTTCAAAAACCACTTTCCCCACAAAATCCGGCGCCCATTCACATAATTCCTCTTCAATCCAAACCCGAAACTGTTTATCCCTCCATTTTAGTGTAACATGATCATGGATCCTATCTCCTTCTCCCACCAATAATCCGATCCACCCTGCCGATACATTTTCGTCTTCAGCCTCGAATTGGGAACCATGCACGATTCTACCATAGTGTTCAGCAATGTTGTTGAGCACGTCATTGTCTGCAAGGTGCATGGGAACACCCAGAATTCGAACCCACGCCAACCTTTCAAACGGAAGCGACTGACATGTCCACGGGTCCATATTGACAAACCACTCCTTCCAATTCTGATGGTTGAGCAAAAAATTCGAACATAATTCCTCATTATCAAACTTAAGAAACATTGAAAGTCCACCCATATAACTTAAAGCCACCCCCCTGATTTTCGACATTGCTAATAAGGACTTAAGATTTTTCAAAACTGAAAGATCCTTGCATCTATCCACCAATGCAATACCGATAAGTTCCTTGAAAGCAGACGTGTTGTCAGCAATTTCAATGCAAACCTCCGGTGCCGACATCGGATTATTAGTCTTTTCTTCCGTCGAGCTATCAGAGAACAACTCGCTGAAGAGTTTTCATTTCCCCTTGTTAAAGAAAGAGTTGTTATTGATCACGTTATTGGGTTGTCTAACCTGCTTCTTGGCTGGACCAGCTCCGACACCTTTCTCCCTCCCTTCCAGACCAGCGTTCTCCTTCGAAAATCTAGCCAAGTTAGCCAAAAGTTTATAACCTCCCATCTTAGGGCCGTTTAGAGCCCGCTCCATTTCCTTCACGTCTGAAACATTTCTAAAACTGATAAAACCAAATCGTCTTCCTTCTTTGTCTTTCTTCCTTGCAATGTAAACCCCGGCGACCTCTCCGAAAACCTTGACAAAGTCTGCTACGTCCCAAGTGTTACAACCCAAGGGAAGATTGGTAACGTAAAATTTTGATATGTTCCTGGGGAAATTCTTTAAGCCATCGACAGCACTGATATTCCTGTTCTTCTTCTTGGAAGGAACGTCGTTCCAACTCCCTCCTTCATCCCCTACGTCTATAGGAAAAACGCGATCTAAGACAGTTAAACGGAGCGAATGGATGAAAAATATCCCTGATAGGATGAACGGAAAGTTCAAGATTGTTCCGGCGAACAGATCGAACAATCCCCGCACACTAGCCGGAATACCCTTGCATCGTCGAGCAAACCGTTCGCCTAACAACCAATAGTATTGTTGGGAAAAAAACATAAAGGATCCACTCTCTAAGGTACAGTAATGGGGGAACATTATCTAAACCTAACTGTTACCCCATATACAATTAAACAAAGAATTACACATCTAACATTACCATAATTATGTTTTCTTTTCAGTGCGGTAAAACATTTTACCAAACTGCCCTTGCACGACCGCCAACATATTCGTGCTTTTAGCTAGTTGTAGATTCTAACTGGTTTCTCAAATGTATGTCGGTTCTGCACACACAAAACGTAAATAAAAATATTCAGTCCCCAAACGTTGAATCTATACTGTCGAATATGATTACAGTATTACAAAATTGGGGCAATTTCACATATAACCCTATATAACTCTGCAAAATTATAAATATCATATATACCCTTACAAAGTAGTTGAAATATAATATATACCCAATTCATTAAAAACAATTTAATAAGAGACAATTTTACCCTTATTTTTCTAAAACTTTGAAATGTCATATATGACCTTTAACTTCAAATATTGTATTTTACTAATTTCTAGTCTAATTTATTCAGCTTAATTATATACATACACACACACATATATATGTATATAGGTGGAGGTTAACGTACAATATTCCTTAACGTACGAGCGTACGATATGAAATTATGCACGTTATTAAACTCAAAATCCTAATCACGCATGTTGAAAAACCATAATCACGCATGGTTATGATTTTTCAACATGCGTAATTATGGTTTTTCAACATGCGTGATTAGGTTTTGAGTTTTATAACGTGCTCAATTTCATATCGTATGCTCGTACGTTAAGGAATTTTGTATTTTACACTTTCACTATCTATATATATAGTGAAAGTGTAATGTACAATGTGCCTTATCGTATGAGCGTACGAGATGTGAATTCCACATGTTATAACCCCCATAACGAAAACCCCGCATGTTGTAAAATACCAAAGTCCGCATGTTGAAAAAAAAAATCCGCATGTTGGAAAAAAAACAGCATGTTGTAAATAAAAAATCCGCATGTAATGAACAAAAATCTGCATATTGTAACTGCATCTCGTACGTATCGTACCCTGTGAAAATATAACATGCGGCTTCACAAACCCGGACTACATATCATGCGGCTTCATAAACCCGGACACCCTATAACATGGCGGATTCACTAAACCTGGACAGCCTATAACATGCGGATTCACTAAATTCACTAAACCAGACACCCATAACATGTGGATTCACAAAATCGGAAATATAACATGCGGAATTCCTAAACTCACAAACCCGGACACCTATAACATGCGGAATACTCATCGTGTACACTCGTACGTTAAGGCCAATTGTATTTTACACTTTATATATATATGGAGAATACTATTGTTTATGGGAAAAAATAAAAAGTAAAAATAAATTACGCTTAAAATGTGTTGTATAAAAATATGAAGTTAAAAGATGAGTATATATGAAAACGTAGTAGTTAACAAAAATAAGGGTAAAAAGATTATTTATTAGATTGTTTTTAATAAAAATGAGTATATTAGATATTTTAACTATTTTGTAAGGGCATATATGATATTATTAGTTTTGGTTGGGTATATATGAAAAATTTTCAAGTTTGTAAGGGTATATATGAAATTATTCCTACAAAATTAATGTACCTGATTTGCAGCATATGAGCGTTTGGACCCCCGCCATCCAATACAGGTAGGTATTGAAGGAGGTCCTACTAAATTTGACCCAGGTCCTTTGCAGGATCTATACACTGAACAATGGCAAGACTCTTACCAAACCGTTCCCTTAACCCCCGACCAGGTAGCTAACATACCTCCATATAGACCGTGGAGATATGAATGGTGAAAATCTTTTATTTTATATAGATAGTAAAATAATGCCAAGACACCACGGACAAACGATAAGGAAGAATCACCTTCAACATAAGAAACTAGTTATTAAAGTCATTAATACATAACCAATTAAAAAGTGCGAAAAGATTAAAAATAAAAAGTATTACACTAGACACTTTGTCTTCACCAAGTGATGTAAGAGACTTAGGCAAACATGGACTTGATTGTCAAGAACTCTTACGATCAATCTTGGATCCCGAGACGACTCACACACTCTATGATGGACAATGGATGATGGTGGTGGATGATGGTGTTATGGTGGTGGTGGGTGGTGGGTGAAGTGTGAGAGAGGTGGTGTGCCAAGGGATGGTTTGAGCTTGAGCCAAGCACTCCTATTTATAGGCTGAACAGAAGCTCGGGCACGACCCCGTGTCCATCCTCTTCTCTGTCTTCATTAATTGCAGTTTGTCCGTATTAGTTGACCACGCCCCCGTGTCCACTGGGCATGACCCCGTGTGCAGAAGCATATCTGTACTATCAAGATTTGGCTGGATTCTGCGAATCTTATAGTTGACCACGGCCCCGTGTCCGCTGAGCACGGCCCCGTGGTGGGCGATGGAAGCTTCTACAACTTTGTCTTTTATGCTGACACTTGGGCACGCCCCCGTGTTCACTGAGCACGGGGCGTGTTCAGCCTTCTGTTCTCTTGTTTTGCTTGGGAAGATGCTTTCAGGGAGGTCGGGCATGCCACGTTTGTTCCTTTTCTTGTATTTATGTTAGATTTAGCTGTCTTTTTGCTTCTTTTGTTAATTTGAGCTTATTTAATCCTAAAAATACAAAAGGAAGAGAAAAGCACACTTTTTCCAACATTAGTACTAAAAAAGGGTTAGTTTTATGCCACAATTGATGTAATTTATATGTTGCATTTTGCTCACATCAAATACCCCCACACTTGAATCTTTGCTTGTCCTCAAGCAAAACTCTTTATAATGTGGCTTTACACTCCCAAATGGAATGGGTAGAAGAGAAGGTTTTTTTGGGCTTGTCATAGAGTGTCGGGATTTCCAAGATTCTTTATTAAGTTTTATTTTTATTTATTTACAATCCTATTCGTCATGATTTATTTAAAACTTTTCATAAGATAAATTACTTATTAGTGCATAACATGCCTCTTTAAAATTCTATTTATATACAAGTTCACATACCTCACGGGGGATCACTCAACACTCGGCCAAAAATGTATTTTAGTGAATCACTCGAGAGCGGCATGAAACTTACTCCTACTGTAACACCCCGTGTTTTCACGAGTGAAAGTCAAAGTCAAGGTCAAAGTCAACGACCGAATTCGCGCGACGTGACTCGTAGAATTGTTTCTATTATATTTAGATTATGTGGAGTAAATGTCGTACATTACAATAATCGAGCCTCACCAATCATATTTCGATCGATCTACGACTGTGAACGATAGGAAGTAACAATGCGATAAAGATAATCAAGCAAGCTAATCAAATCGACACCAGATCGAAACTCGAATTTCGTATTTTATTTGTCAGCTATACGTGTGTGTGTGCCTTACGTGTTACTTGTGCATGTTTATTTTATGTTGTGTGGTGATAATCAAGCGAACTCAATCGAACTCGAAGTCTAACTCGAGTATGATCGAACCCGAACTCGAATCCCGAATCGAACCATATAAGAAGTAGTTGGGACTGAAAGGAATTTGAATTAGGAAACCCTATCAAACCGATCGTAAATCCGAGCCGAATCAACATCGCACCGAGCTCGCCCAAGGTGGTGGCATCCGCACGGATGGCCCATCCGCACGGATGGCCAATCCGCACGGATTGCCAGTCCGCACGGATGGCCAGCCCGCGCGGATAACCTGCCCGGGTGCGTGCCGTGCGCACGGCTCACCTCCTTTCCCTTTTTGGCATCCTATAAATACACGGGTCACTATCCACTTTTTCCACTTTTGGCAAGTGACGTCCGAACCACACGCATTCTCCACCTTTTTCCCAGATTTCTCTCAATCCAGGTAAGATCTTGCACTAATTCTTGTACATCTTTAATCACTGCACGATTCTACACACTTCTATCTTTCGAATCTTCAATTCTAACCATGAAATCATCCGGATTTGAGGTAATCATGGGTGACGTCATCATGAAGTTCGTAAGAACTTCATGATTGGCCTCATTCCACCAAGAATATCTCAGATCCAAACGATTTCTACAAGTTTTTACAATAATTTCACCTAGATCTAAACTTTCCTAAGGATAAAAGAGTTGAAAGAAATAAACCTAAGTTCTCTCCTTCTTTTACCCTTAAAACCGGTACAAATCCGATCAGTCCTAGTGTTTTGCTCGTCAATAGTGATACCCTAGTTCCAGATCTGGAGTTGTACCCTAGACAACTGATTTCGGGGTTAACCGGGACGACCGTTCTGAGTCGCCGGCAGGCCAAGTTAGGGTGATTCCTAACCGGTCTAGTCACGCGGGTGAGAACACAACTCCAAGTGGTTGCCACGTAATCAGAACGTCTCAATAAACGACAACAGAAACCAAGTGTAGACGAACGGAACAACCAGAGCAGTTGTCCGCATGGACTAGCCACCCGCACGGACAAGCTGTGCGCACGGGTTACCATCCGCACGTATCACCATCCGCACGGGTTGCCACCCGCACGGACTACCCTTGGGACCCACTTTCCACGCGAGGTTTGAGTATCGACGAACGAGCAATCCGGACGGACGACCTCTGAATGGATTACTCATCGGATCATGAGATACTAAGACCTTAAAATGAAAATCGAGCAAACCCCACCCGCACGGCCAAGCCGTGCGCACGGACGGGCTATCCGGACGGATTGACCCTGCCCGCGCGCACAGGCTGTCCGCACGGACTACCATACGCACGGACCACCGTCCGCGCGGCCGGCTTGAAAGGTAGAAACACTTTGGTGTTTTCTAAATGCTACAACGAAAACTCCAAAGCACAAGCCATCATACACAAACACATCTTAGGAAGAAACAATCCACTAGAACGTTTATCCACACAAGCAATCTAACCGTACGGGTAAGTCGTCCGCACGTATAACTCGTCCGCACGGGTTGCCACCCGCACGGACAGTCACACGCACGGATGACCAATCCGGATGGAACACCATCCGCACGCATCACCATCCGTACGGATAGGTCATGCGCACGGATGACTTCTACGCACGGATGACTGATCCGCACGATCAGTCCTCCTACCCACTCTCACCTGTACTGTTTTTCGCGTCACTTATCGTTATGTTATCAAATCTATTCAGGCTAATCGTACTCGCTGTAAAGCGCTCCCTTCAATCCATATCGCTGTGAGTATACTCGAACCCTTTTTGCTTTAGCACTTTTGGGTGTTACATACGTTACAACTACTCAAACTACAATTATCACACTACTCAAGCTATTTTAACGCTTAACCATTATTGCATGTTATACGTGGCTTATGAATGCTTGTTTGTTATGTTTACACATGGAATGCTGTCTACCTGCCTTAGCAACGATAGTACTATAGTTTGGACTCAGCACCCGTTTCCACGGGGGTTGTTAAGGATCTTTTACTTGCATGGATTACGGTGGTAATCGTGTATTGCGAACTGCCTCGGGCAGTCAACCCGCAGTCATTGGTATCGATGGATCTATGTCGATAACTAACATGCTTCATTTCACTATGTGTACGTGCTGGTTATGCGTAAACGAATTCGAACTCTATATGCTATTATCAAACTTGTATGCTCACCTTTACATTTTATGTATTGACATTATTTTAACGTATGTGACAGGTGCCTAGGTCGTTTATATGCTTCTCGGGCTGTGATGAAATCGAAGCTAGGAACTGGAGTCCTAGAAACCAACGAATAATTTAGTTATGTTTAAATCTGAGTTGTCGGAACAGAATACTTGTTTAGATTTTGTCTGTAATAACTTGTTTTGCTATTTGAGACATGGTATGGGACATGTTAACTTAAATTGAATGGTAATGATAGTTGTTATGGAAACTTCTGGACAATCTGTTTCGCTCAGTGCCGCGCCCCGATGATTCCGCCATCGGTTGGGGTGTGACAGATTGGTATCAGAGCCATAACTATAGGGAATTAGGCAAGACTCGACCTAGTCCGGGTCGAAGTCTTAGAGACCTAGACTATAGTTGAGAACCAACAGACCAACTCACGCGTGTGCGTAATTTCGTCGCTATCACTCACTCTTTTTCTAGCACCACACTCGAATTTTCAAGCTTTGAACAAGCAACACGGCCGAGAATAGGTGTGAAAACCGCAAACTCTCGACTAAAGTTGCCTAATCAGCTTGCGTTTTTAGCTACAAACGAGGAGAATTATACCAAAACAGGAGTGAAACCCATATTTTGATGAATAATCTCCTCAACTTTTATCAAAAACAGGGACGGAAGTTGTAAGATAGGGGTGAAACCCTAACCTTGACGACTCGTCCCGCTTTTATACAAAACTCCACCAAAGTTCGATGTATTCCAACGGTCTATAGGCACGACCAAACCAATGGGAATTGCGCCAGCACCCAAGAATCGAGGCAAAGGCATAGTCCTGGAGGTCGTTGTGCAGGGTCCTTGTGAATAGTCGAGCTACCCTGGTTAGTCGAAGTCTATTAGCCATAGACAATCTACCTTCGATTTATCGATCTTTATGAAAGTTTTATGCATTTCTGTTATTTGTTAACATTTTGAGATACTATTGGTTTCGACCCAACACTAGTGCTTCTGCTAAAACACAAAACTCACTCGACACAACATTTGCAGATCACTCGCGTTGCACTGCTTTCGAACACTCGCAAACTCTGAATACTAGGTTTCTGTTTTCTGACTGCCTTAGTGACTAGGAATATATGCGTTTCTTGCTGTTGTGCTTACACGTCTAGGAATATTGCGATTACGTGCTTTATGTGTTGATGTGATTTTGTGCGATTCTGTGGTTTTGTGACTATATGTGGTTACATTGTACGTGTTACTGAGCTTTAGTAGTAGTAGACGTGTGAGGTGAGATTCGAATACATATGTTGAGTTTCCATGGCGGTGTCTATTGCAGACAATGTCGTCTGGATCCCATCATCGGCTCTCTCGTCAGGAAAAGAGGGACAGACGCCTTGCGTCCATCGTCGCGAAAGCGGTAGCAAAGGCAGTGAGCGGTGTCTGCGAGAATGCCAGCAAGTCATCCGAGGAATCAAGGACTGAAGGTCCCAAAGCTGCTGCGAGACCTTTCAGCTTCAAACAATTCAAGTCATGTGGGCCGAAAGAATTCACAGGCGAAGGAGGTCCTACTGCTCTATTCCACTGGTTTGACTCTATCGAGGTCACTCTGCGACAAAGTGGTTGCCCTGATGACCTTCGGACTCTGAATGCTACCGGCGTCTTTCAGTCCCGTGCTCTGGACTGGTGGACGGCCGAGAGGAACAAGAGAGGGAATGATGCAGCCTACGGGTTGTCGTGGGATGAGCTCAAGGAAGTCATGCTGGAGGAATTCTGCCCTCCTCACGAGCGTCAAAAGCTTGAAGATGAATTTTGGCACATACATCAGAAAGATGGAGACAATGCTGGTCTCACTGCTCGCTTCAAACAGCTCAGCATTATCTGTCCTGACCAGGTCAAGACCCCTGAGATGACCATCAAGAAATACATCCGAGCCCTGCCCGACTGCGTTGCTGATTTCGTGCAAGCGGCTAAGACTACCACGATCGAAGAAACCTATCTACTGGCCGCTGAGATCAATGACAAAAGGGTCAAAGCTGGGATGTGGGATAAGACCTCCAAGCATCTGCATCAAGCCACTGCTACTACACCAACTGCTGAACCCACGTCCTCAGGCAACAAGAGAAAGAACAAGAGAAAGAACAACTCCACCAACAAGAACTGTGCGATTACTGCTGCACCGATCCAAGCGGTACCTGCTCAACAGCGTCAAGTAGTGGCGCCTGTGGCCAATGCACCGCCTGCAAAGCGTGCATATACTGGACCACACCCACTCTGCCCTACTTGCACCTATCATCATCCAACTACTATTCAATGCCGCTTCTGTGCTCATTGCAACGTCTACGGCCACTTTACTGCCAACTGCCGTATTCGTCAAGCTCCTGCCAATCAAGCTCTACTCGCTGCCCCACAGGGTCAACAAGCGCCTCCGGCACCCGCAGTCAAAGCCAGAGCATGCTTCACGTGTGGCGACCCGAACCATTTCGCCAACATGTGCCCGAACAGGGTGGTGAAACAAGAACCCCAGCAGCAACAGCAGCAACCACAGCAACAACAACAGCAGCAGCAACAGGCCGCACGTGCCAGAACTTTCAATCTCAACGTACGTCAAGCCCAGGCCGACAACAACGTGGTCAATGGTACGTTCCTTGTGAATGGTATTTATGCTTCATGTTTGTTTGATACTGGAGCCGATAATTGCTTTGTGTCACTCGAATTTGAGAAACTCCTTAGTCGTAAGCGCTCTCGACTCTCCTCTGCATTCGAAGTTGAAGTCGCTACCGGGAGAACCGTCGCTGTAAACTCTGTTATTCGTGATTGCACGCTCGAACTCAACAATCACATCTTCTCAATCGATCTTATCCCAATGCAACTAGGAAGCTTTGATGTCATAGTAGGCATGGACTTTCTCCGTGAAAACCATGCCGAAGTTGTGTGCTTTGATAAAATGATTCGTTTTTCCCTCGCCAACGGGGATTCATTGTGCGTCTATGGAGATACTACTTCAAAGGGTCTCAAACTTATATCATGCCTACAAGCCAGCAAATATCTCCGTAAGGAGTACAGGGCCTTCTTGGCTCATGTCGTAGCAGCGGAGAAGGAAAAGAAAGAGAAGAAGAAAGTGAAGGACGTTCCAGTGGTTCGAGAATTTCCTCGAGTCTTTCCCGAGGATCTTCCCGGACTACCTCCAAAGCGTGACATCGATTTTCGCATTGATCTTATTCCCGGAGCGAATCCTATTGCCAGAGCTCCCTACCGACTTGCGCCGTCCGAAATGCGTGAACTCTCAACCCAACTCCAAGAATTGCTTGAAAAAGGCTTTATTCGCCCGAGCACCTCTCCATGGGGCGCACCAGTCCTTTTCGTCAAAAAGAAGGATGGGACGTTCCGGATGTGCATCGATTACCGGGAATTGAATAAGTTGACTATCAAAAATCGCTATCCTCTGCCTCGAATCGACGATTTGTTTGATCAACTACAGGGCGCTACGTGTTTCTCGAAGATCGATCTGCGTTCCGGATATCATCAGCTACGTATACAGGAGGAGGATATTCCCAAAACAGCGTTTCGCACTCGTTACGGCCATTATGAATTCGTTGTCATGCCTTTTGGCCTAACCAATGCACCAGCAGTTTTCATGGATCTGATGAATCGAGTGTGTAAACCGTATCTTGACCGATTCGTCATCGTGTTCATCGACGATGTCTTGATCTATTCCAAAACGAGATCCGAACACGCACAGCATCTACGTTTGGTTCTCGAGTTACTTCAGGGAAACCAACTCTACGCCAAATTCTCCAAGTGCGAATTTTGGCTGGGGGAGGTTCAATTTCTGGGTCACATCGTAAATAGCCAGGGCATTCACGTCGATCCTGCGAAGATTGAAGCTGTTAAGAGCTGGGTTACGCCTAAGAACCCGAGTGAAGTCCGTTCATTTCTCGGACTGGCGGGCTATTATCGACGATTCATCGAAGGATTCTCGAAGATTGCTGTACCACTCACTTCTCTCACACATAAAGACCAGCCCTTTTTCTGGGGGACCAAACAAGAGTCTGCCTTTCGAACCCTCAAATACATGCTTTGCAATGCCCCTGTTCTCACGCTACCCGACGGAAACGATAATTTCATTGTCTACTGTGATGCTTCTAACCTTGGTCTCGGTTGTGTCCTAATGCAACGAGACAAAGTTATTGCTTACGCATCTCGTCAGCTCAAAATCCACGAGAAGAACTATACAACCCACGACCTTGAACTAGGCGCAGTTGTCTTTGCATTAAAGATTTGGCGACACTACCTGTATGGTACCAAGTGTACGATCTTCACCGATCATAAGAGCCTACAGCACATTTTTAATCAGAGGGAACTAAATATGCGTCAACGCCGATGGGTAGAACTTCTCAACGATTACGACTGCGAGATTCGTTATCACCCAGGCAAAGCAAATGTTGTTGCCGACGCGCTCAGCAGACGGAGTTATCTGCTTAGCACTCGAAATGTTCAAGCCCAGCACAATCTCGAAGCTCTTATTCGCGACGCCCAGCATGCATGTTTCAACGAGCGCACCCTGAAGAAAGAGAGAATCTATCACGACGGAGCCCAACTTGTGAGCAAATCAAACGGGATATTCCATTTCCTAGACAAAATCTGGATTCCCAAGCGAACCAACCTGCGACAAATCATCATGGACGAAGCCCACAAGTCCCGATACTCTATTCATCCCGGTGCTGACAAAATGTACCATGACCTTCGATATAGGTACTGGTGGCCCGGTATGAAGCGGGATATCGCTCTCTACGTCGGCAGATGCCTAACCTGTGCTAGGGTCAAGGCCGAACATCAACGACCCTCTGGCTTGCTCGAACAACCTCCAATCCCCATGTGGAAGTGGGAGAGCATAGCTATGGATTTCGTAACCAAGCTTCCAACCACGTCATCAGGTCACGACAGCATTTGGGTTATCATTGACCGTTTGACCAAATCAGCCCACTTTCTGCCAATACGAGAGGATTACAAGGTGGAACGATTAGCCCGAATCTACACAGACGAGATCATTTGTCGACATGGGACGCCTCGTGACATCATCTCTGACCGTGATGCTCGATTCACTTCGCGATTGTGGGGAACGTTTCAAACGGCCCTAGGTACGACGCTTAATCTAAGTACCGCGTTCCACCCACAAACTGACGGTCAGAGCGAGAGAACGATTCGTACGCTTGAAGACATGCTCCGCTCATGTGTTCTAGATTTTGGTGGTAATTGGGATAGACACCTTCCATTAGTCGAATTCTCGTACAACAACAGCTACCAGGCTAGCATCCAGATGGCTCCTTTCGAAGCCTTATACGGAAGAAGATGTCGATCGCCTATTGTGTGGCACGAGATCGGTCACTCGCAACTAACCGGTCCGGAACTACTACAAGAAACGACAGACAAAATCTTCCAAATTCGGGACAACCTAGCGAAGGCTCGAGATAGACAGAAGCTTCTCGCCGATAAAAAGCGCAAGCACCGTGAGTATGGCATTGGCGACTACGTACTCCTAAAGGTATCACCTTGGAGGGGTGTAGTCCGATTTGGCAAAAAGGGGAAACTTGCGCCTCGGTATGTGGGACCTTTTAAGATTCTGGAAAGGATCGGAAAAGTCGCCTACAAACTTGAATTACCGGAAGAACTTAACAATGTCCATCCGATCTTCCACGTGTCAAACCTCCGAAAGACCATCTACGAACCAGCCAAACATGTTCCTCTAGACGATTTGCGAGTAAACGAAACATTGCACTTCGTGGAAAAGCCTGTCGAAATCATGGATCGCCAAACCAAAGAACTCAGGCGCTCACGCATTCCCATTGTGAAAGTCCGGTGGGAAGGCAAACAAGGCGCGGAGTTCACTTGGGAACTCGAAAGCGACATGAAGGCAAAGTATCCACAGCTGTTCAACGAAGAAGCAACGTCCAACTAGAACAGCGAGTATTCGAGAGAGATTTCAGAGAATTTGAAATATGATAATATGTATGGAAGCCAGCAGAAACCGTCGAAGCTAATGAAGATTGTAAATAAGAGAAACTAGAGAGAGAAAGCTCTTGTTCGCTATCCGATCAATCATATGACTCACGCCATCTGTACGTATTTGTGTGTTCGATCACGTACGTTCACGGATTCCGCACGACGTACGAGTCGGATCGCAACCGAAGCAAATTCAAAACTAGAACCCACAATGATCAAGGTGTGAAAGAAAAAGAAAAAGATTTTGAAGAACTTTATCGAATCTGATGCGAATTGAGATCTGTATACAATGAAATCTGGCACGAATCTTGTTGTTTGATCAGCGCAATCAAAATAATTTGAAAAAAAAAAGATTCCTCTCAAACGACTTCATAGGCTTTTTAATCAGCCGATTTTAACCGTGAAATCCTGGCTAATTTGGCGATTCTCCACACGTGATTCACGAATTAGTTACAGCTTCCGGCTTAATTTCGGGACGAAATTTCCTAAACAAGGGGAGGCTGTAACACCCCGTGTTTTCACGAGTGAAAGTCAAAGTCAAGGTCAAAGTCAACGACCGAATTCGCGCGACGTGACTCGTAGAATTGTTTCTATTATATTTAGATTATGTGGAGTAAATGTCGTACATTACAATAATCGAGCCTCACCAATCATATTTCGATCGATCTACGACTGTGAACGATAGGAAGTAACAATGCGATAAAGATAATCAAGCAAGCTAATCAAATCGACACCAGATCGAAACTCGAATTTCGTATTTTATTTGTCAGCTATACGTGTGTGTGTGCCTTACGTGTTACTTGTGCATGTTTATTTTATGTTGTGTGGTGATAATCAAGCGAACTCAATCGAACTCGAAGTCTAACTCGAGTATGATCGAACCCGAACTCGAATCCCGAATCGAACCATATAAGAAGTAGTTGGGACTGAAAGGAATTTGAATTAGGAAACCCTATCAAACCGATCGTAAATCCGAGCCGAATCAACATCGCACCGAGCTCGCCCAAGGTGGTGGCATCCGCACGGATGGCCCATCCGCACGGATGGCCAATCCGCACGGATTGCCAGTCCGCACGGATGGCCAGCCCGCGCGGATAACCTGCCCGGGTGCGTGCCGTGCGCACGGCTCACCTCCTTTCCCTTTTTGGCATCCTATAAATACACGGGTCACTATCCACTTTTTCCACTTTTGGCAAGTGACGTCCGAACCACACGCATTCTCCACCTTTTTCCCAGATTTCTCTCAATCCAGGTAAGATCTTGCACTAATTCTTGTACATCTTTAATCACTGCACGATTCTACACACTTCTATCTTTCGAATCTTCAATTCTAACCATGAAATCATCCGGATTTGAGGTAATCATGGGTGACGTCATCATGAAGTTCGTAAGAACTTCATGATTGGCCTCATTCCACCAAGAATATCTCAGATCCAAACGATTTCTACAAGTTTTTACAATAATTTCACCTAGATCTAAACTTTCCTAAGGATAAAAGAGTTGAAAGAAATAAACCTAAGTTCTCTCCTTCTTTTACCCTTAAAACCGGTACAAATCCGATCAGTCCTAGTGTTTTGCTCGTCAATAGTGATACCCTAGTTCCAGATCTGGAGTTGTACCCTAGACAACTGATTTCGGGGTTAACCGGGACGACCGTTCTGAGTCGCCGGCAGGCCAAGTTAGGGTGATTCCTAACCGGTCTAGTCACGCGGGTGAGAACACAACTCCAAGTGGTTGCCACGTAATCAGAACGTCTCAATAAACGACAACAGAAACCAAGTGTAGACGAACGGAACAACCAGAGCAGTTGTCCGCATGGACTAGCCACCCGCACGGACAAGCTGTGCGCACGGGTTACCATCCGCACGTATCACCATCCGCACGGGTTGCCACCCGCACGGACTACCCTTGGGACCCACTTTCCACGCGAGGTTTGAGTATCGACGAACGAGCAATCCGGACGGACGACCTCTGAATGGATTACTCATCGGATCATGAGATACTAAGACCTTAAAATGAAAATCGAGCAAACCCCACCCGCACGGCCAAGCCGTGCGCACGGACGGGCTATCCGGACGGATTGACCCTGCCCACGCGCACAGGCTGTCCGCACGGACTACCATACGCACGGACCACCGTCCGCGCGGCCGGCTTGAAAGGTAGAAACACTTTGGTGTTTTCTAAATGCTACAACGAAAACTCCAAAGCACAAGCCATCATACACAAACACATCTTAGGAAGAAACAATCCACTAGAACGTTTATCCACACAAGCAATCTAACCGTACGGGTAAGTCGTCCGCACGTATAACTCGTCCACACGGGTTGCCACCCGCACGGACAGTCACACGCACGGATGACCAATCCGGATGGAACACCATCCGCACGCATCACCATCCGTACGGATAGGTCATGCGCACGGATGACTTCTACGCACGGATGACTGATCCGCACGATCAGTCCTCCTACCCACTCTCACCTGTACTGTTTTTCGCGTCACTTATCGTTATGTTATCAAATCTATTCAGGCTAATCGTACTCGCTGTAAAGCGCTCCCTTCAATCCATATCGCTGTGAGTATACTCGAACCCTTTTTGCTTTAGCACTTTTGGGTGTTACATACGTTACAACTACTCAAACTACAATTATCACACTACTCAAGCTATTTTAACGCTTAACCATTATTGCATGTTATACGTGGCTTATGAATGCTTGTTTGTTATGTTTACACATGGAATGCTGTCTACCTGCCTTAGCAACGATAGTACTATAGTTTGGACTCAGCACCCGTTTCCACGGGGGTTGTTAAGGATCTTTTACTTGCATGGATTACGGTGGTAATCGTGTATTGCGAACTGCCTCGGGCAGTCAACCCGCAGTCATTGGTATCGATGGATCTATGTCGATAACTAACATGCTTCATTTCACTATGTGTACGTGCTGGTTATGCGTAAACGAATTCGAACTCTATATGCTATTATCAAACTTGTATGCTCACCTTTACATTTTATGTATTGACATTATTTTAACGTATGTGACAGGTGCCTAGGTCGTTTATATGCTTCTCGGGCTGTGATGAAATCGAAGCTAGGAACTGGAGTCCTAGAAACCAACGAATAATTTAGTTATGTTTAAATCTGAGTTGTCGGAACAGAATACTTGTTTAGATTTTGTCTGTAATAACTTGTTTTGCTATTTGAGACATGGTATGGGACATGTTAACTTAAATTGAATGGTAATGATAGTTGTTATGGAAACTTCTGGACAATCTGTTTCGCTCAGTGCCGCGCCCCGATGATTCCGCCATCGGTTGGGGTGTGACACCTACCATAGGCTTGCCAAGCAATCAATCCTCCTCCTTTTTAACTATACACCTTTGTAAATATCAAGAAGGCTTTTTGGGTGAAGGGTTAGGCTTGGGTTAAAGGTAGGTGGTTGGGTTAGTGGTTAGTAGAAAAAGGGCGAAAAACGTAAAAAGCGTCGGTTTTCGTAAGACTTTTTATTTTTGCAATTTTTATTTTGATGAAGCCATAATTCAAACAAAGTTATTTTTGATGAACTTGCTTGTTTATTTCTTTTGCTTCATCATCAACACAAATTTTTTTTTCAAAGTCATACGAAAAACCGAGCTTGTTACTAAAACAAAGGGTTAAAAATAAAAAGGTTTTGGTGGGTGAAAGGGTGTTTGGTTTTGGGTTAAGAAATGAAAAGGTTTAGGCTCAAAGGGGTTAACTAGGGGGATTTTGAGTAGGTGGTAAAAAAAATAATAACAATGGTGTAGAAATAAAAAGGGTTAGTCCTAATGCCTCCATCATTTACTTACTCGGGTTTAAGTTGGTAAGGACCGGGAATGTATCGTCGTGGCAAGTTCTAGAGTTGTAAGAACCAAGCGGCTATTCACACAAGAAACGAAAAATGAGCATTTAGTTTAAAGATATGTATTTGTATGCTCAATAAAGGCTCAAAACTCACTTTTGTGGGAATGGGTTTTTATGCTCAATAAAGGCTCAAAACTCACTTGAAGAGTTGTGCTGAAAAGTGACTGCATGCAGGTGGGTAGTTGTCAAATTCAACTGATTGTTTGAAGTTTCTCCTGTAAAAAAATATCGTGTAAGCAGTAATTAATAAATAAACTTAGACAGCTAGCTTAAGGATTCTTAAAAAAATTAACAATTATAACTTTCGTTATGATAAAAGTAATTATAATTAATATCTTCTACTTGATAAATACTAACTGATGTATACTATGTAATACCACTCGAAGTCGGAGCGAGATGAGATCAAACGCTCAGATTGGAGCAAATGTATTGAAGGCGTTGAGCGAGACGAAACTCCGTCCTCCTTTCTTATCAAACCGGAGAATGAGTCCTGAATCAACCTCATTTCCTTACCAATATCCTCAACCCTTGATTATTTTGATATTAACCTTCTTTTAATGAGCTATTTCACTTATACAGTTCACTTATATAGATCTCTCAAAACTGAGGAGAAAAACAATCAAAAGAATCAGACATCTATCTACATGATGAGATTACCGAAACCTCATTTTACCGGCAAAACTTTCTCATTAACTTCAACACCAGAATAACCACCCTCTGCAAGTTCCCTGGTGAGGACCTCATTCAGCTCAGCAAAGAACACACCATCAGCTACAAACTCAATCATACAAAACATATTTACAATACTTCTATCTAAAAAAACAAACACAATATGATCTTGTAATACCAATTGACAAAACTAACCTTTCACTTTTTGCTCAATTGAGTTCCATTATGTCAGCCTAGTTTAGTTGATGAAGATTGCTGACCTAAACGGTTTAGGGATCAGAACACCATAGCAAGGCCTAAAACAGGCCAAGAAAACATCAGCTGATAATGCTGTAATTCATAAATGATTCGGACAAAAAGATAGTGAGTTTATTAACCTGCGAACAGCAAGGCCTCCAAATAGCTTGTAACGCAGAGACTCATATAATATATGAGTCCTATAACAAAGTTCAAAAAAAATAATCAACTTAAAGCATCTTTAACACATGTTAATATATGCAATAGCAAAGCTTACTTCCAAATCTTCAAGTGTTAAACGCCCATTTTGCGACTGAGCTTCCTGCCTCTTGAGAGCTTATTCAGCCCAAACGCGCTATGAATCGATGAACTCACTCTCCCATGGCTGTTGAAAAGAGAAAAGCGGTCAGGAAACAAATCGCAACATAAAAATGTTATCATTTAAATACTTTGAAGATCGTATATGATATACATGAATGTAACGATGTGGGCCAGTTGGTGCTGCTTGTCGTAGATCAGAATCCTCAAAGAAGAACGTCATGGCATGTTCTTTAACGTAAGATGCGGCCTCAGACCTGTTATGACCATCAAATAAAGCATAGAATGAACTTGCAAGACCCTACTTGTAAGCATCACCTAGATGCTTTGACAGATCATCAATCATGATATGTTGGTCTTCATTTAATCTGCGTGGTCCAATGTCCGTATGACTTCCTGACCTGATGCTTGTTGGACAGAAACTCCTTGCAGTAGACTCCATAACAGTATTACTCTTGATATTCACAGACCAGCTTACAGCCTAATAAAACAGATAACATTATGTCAGCACCATCAATAAACAACCATAAAAAAAATGAAAAAAACATTCCACTCTCGTATACCAGGTTGTTGTATAGCAAATTTGATGAATCTTCTGAACAAAGCCATTATTTGAATTCAATAATAGCAAGAACAGACAAGTGAACACAAAAACAACAACAAAATAAAGTCAAATTAGAACCAATTCGATACATGGATTAGCAAGTTCAAGCCGATCTCGCTTAAAATTGTTCTCAAATTACCTTAAGCCAAGCCGAACTCGAGCTCTTGGTTTTACTTTCAAGTAGAGCTCGATCTCAAATAGTAGTCTCGAATCGAGCTCGAGCCTACGAGCCGATATCGAGCCTACTTGGGTTCAGGCTCGGCTCATTTACGCTCCTAATTCAACTGAAACCACTTGTGATGATAACAAAAATCCACATTCAAATTACGAAAATCAACTCATTACCATTCGGTTCTGACGGATGGTTGAGGAAGATATCCCTAATACCGACTAACGCATCTTGATGGAAAATCAGCTAGTGTTAATACCTTGGTTAGCTTCAAAACCAATACTTAAAATTTCAAAGCCTATGGATCGTCATACGAATGTTCAGGTTACCGGTTCACACATTATCATGCTAGTGTTTTTGTCATGCATCTTCATTTAGAATGTTCACACAAAAGTTTCACTATGTATCATATACAATATGTTAATCTGCATTCAATACACATTTCACATTTTCTGTAAATAAGCAGGTAATAACAAAATCTTGCTATCCTGTGCAAGTTTTTACCTGATATTGCTTTAGTGATTTCGGACAGGACTCTGCATTTTGTATATATTATTAAAAATTTAGGGTATGCATATTACAAATGCAGTTAAGGGTTATACCACAAATGTAAACACACTTCTGATGAAATATGAATAACAAATGCAAACACAAACAGAAAAGATCGCTTGTCTCTTGATGAAATTACTTATTGTTTTGATGTTGTTTGAGAACCCTAATGAAATGTTAATGAAAGAAAAGGTACCTCTGCGAACTTTTGCATTGTGATGAGATGTCTGCTGAAGCAGCTCTTTTAACGTCAAACCTCTCTTGCTCACGGCTAAACCAGCCTTCTCTGATGCCAAACTTTGTTCCGGTAATATAATTGCTGCACATAACCATGTTAAGAATACTCTCACCATTTACAATTTTACATCAAACACCATATGAGCCCTCTGATGTAGCAAACTTTCACCATTTACAATTCTACTTTCAAATAATATATCAATTACATGATATTACCTTTCGATTTGAGTTCGGTATTCGTAGGTGGCCGCAATTTCTTTACTCGAAATTCAAACGGTATCGAGATGAGAAGAAAGTCAGCAATCGGAAGTCCGGAGAGGCGGCAGGCGATGGCGGAGCGGTAGCGGCGTTATGGAGCGAGTCAGGCAGTCCGATGCCGGCAGCGGCGGAGCACGGCGGCGTTGAGCGGTTGCGGTAGAGAAGCAGGGAGTATGGAGTGCTGGATTTCGATCGGACACAGAACAGGAGCTTTGTGTTCTTCAAATTTGTGAACAGGAGAACCAACTCCATCAGAAGTCAAGCTTTGTGTTCTTCAAATTTGTGATCGGAGCCCAGATTTTGAATTTTAGAGAGAGAGAAAGTGAGTTTTAGAGAGAGAGAGAGAGTTGAGAGTTCAATTGCTAAGAGAAAGTGAGTTTGAAAGTGGAGCCAGATTTCATCTATGTTACACATGTATATGGCTTGAATTTTGAATTTGGAGCCAGGATTTTGAATTTTGCATATCAACAGAGGTTTTGATGGCAGATGTTTGAAGTGTGGATGAACATCAGTGGTTTGCCCTTTTGTATAGGTGAGCAGACCTTTGAAAAGGTGAATGTGGGCCACCTTTGAAATTTTAAAGTAAGGCAGTGGTTTGAATCATGATGTCACTATGCTCTCTCTTTGGCTTCCACCTCATCATTGATGACATAAGAAAAGCCTTGTTGGACATGCTCTCAAGCTGATACATTAGCTTTTCTTATGTCACTTGGATTTCTCCTTTTATAGAAAGTATAGATAGATTTTGGTTCTTTCGTCTTTTGTGAACCTTAACCTCTTAATTTTCAACATTGTCACTTAGACCTCATATATCTAAAACTTTGTAAAATGTCATCTTAGCCCATTGAGTTTTACGTGTTTATGTTATGTACATTTTCGGTTGGTTTACATTTTGTCATGAATTTTACTTTTATGTACGTCGGTCAAATATAATATGTTTTCGTGTTTATTTTATGTATTATGTACGAGTAGGGTCAAATATAATACGTTTTCACTTGACACTATAAATTTGATTTACTTTATGCTTCAACGCAACCGCAATGGTACCATTCTTTAACTTAAAATAACTCCATTTTCTTACGTGTTTATTTTTAAGTACATCACGATATAAATCCAATTTAACGCGTTGTATCATTCTTTACCTTAAAAAACATATTTTTTCCTTCATAATGAGCCAGGGCAAATATAATGCGTCTCTGTGTTTTTTTCAGTTGGTCTACGTATTGACATAAACTTTGTTCAGGAACGAGTCGAGTCAAATATTTGGCGGTACAGATCCATGTTATTTAAAGTTTTGACGCCGCCGCAACGTGTGGCGAGTCAAAATACTAGTTATATATACAAAATAAAACGAAATTCAAATTAATGTGTATAAAATGAAATTACAATCGACCGAATTTCCAAATACAACATACATAAATTCAAGAATTTAAGAGTTAAATGCTTGGTTGGTCCCTGTGGTTTTCAAAAATTGCAGACTTGGTCCCAATGGTTTACTAATTACACGCGTGGTCCCTGTGGTTTTCAAAAATGCACTCGGTTGGTCCCTAGCCCTAACATCAGTTAAATTTCTCAGTTAAGTCCATGTTAAATGACCAAATTACCCCTGAGATTAAAATAAAGCAATTAAAAAGGAAAAAATAAAACAAAGGGCCCACCCCATCATCTTCTTCATCATCCTGCCTCCTTCTTCTACCCTAAACCACCACCACCATCTCTCCTGCACCACCACCGAACACCCACCACCATCTCACCTTCACCACCACTGAACACCCACCACCACCACCTTCCCTCCTCCACCACTGAACACTCCCCTCCACCACCAATACGTCGTCCATCGTAAGATTCATAACCCCCAAATCAACAATCGAACCCAGCTCAAAGTCTCCAAGAATTTAATAATCAGAAAATAAAATCACGAAAATCTACAAAACCCATTTGGATAAATGCAAATCAAGATAGGATTAACAATCAAGAACTCAATCAAAACAAAACCCATCAATTAGAACACAAGATTAAACCAATACGTACCCACACCATCATCATCTTCATCAGCCAGAGCCAAAACAATATCATCTTCAATTGCAGGAAATAAAGATAAACAGACGGTGGCCCTGCCGCAGCTCGCCGGAAACACCGTCGCCGTCGCTGCATATCCCTCTTTCTCTCTCTTCTCTCTTCTGTAAATAAGCTCGCCGGAAATACCGTCACCATCAAACCCGTCGGACCTGCAACCTCAAACCCCAATACGTATCAGATCTGCAAACTCAAACAAACCCCTTCCCTTCCATCGCCAGCCAATAATAAAACCTGCAACCTCAAACCCGTCGGATCGGAGAGAGAGAGATCTGGTAGAGAGATTGTGGTGATGGTGGGTGTTCAGTGGTGGTGGTGTTTGAGAAGAGAGAAATCTGGTAGAGAGATGAGAGGGAGAAAGAGGGGCGAAAAGTGACAGGGTGAGAAGATGATGGTGATGAAGATGATGCAAGTTGTGGTGGGTTTATAAAGAGAGTTAATAAGCAGAGGGTATTTTGGTCATTTAACATGAACTTAACTGAGAAATTTAACTGATGTTAGGGCTAGGGACCAACCGAGTGCATTTTTGAAAACCACAGGGACCACGCGTGTAATTAGTAAACCATTGGGACCAAGTCTGCAATTTTTGAAAACCACAGGGACCAACCAAGCATTTCTATCCCAACTATGAACCTATTTAAAAAACGTATGGGATGAGACACTTGATGCTTGTAGGAAAATCTTCAAACTTGTTTACATACCAGTTTCTGGTCTGGTGACTCCTTGCAATCAAGTAACAAGAATCACCAAGAGCACACGCAAAGGCAAATGGCGTCTGGCTAATAAAGGCAAACCCGCAGAAGATCAATATTTAATGAGGGCAAATAACGAGATTAAACAGCCCTCCATGAGGAATCTTGTACTCCTTTTCCTTGTCTGTTCTTAGTTTCGCGAGGAGATTGTGGTGATAAAAGTTTCCGATGATTCCCACGGTAAACATGATCACACCGACGTACGTTAGATCGATGGGTGGCTCGGGGAGTCCTAGGCTCATATAGTGGACGACTATCAAGCTTGTAGCAACGTAGAAATAGAATATGGAAATGAGGATAGTTGAACCTAAACCCATGTTTCCACTATACTTGTGAACAAACAAAACCTGTAAACTCCAAATAGTAAGCAACATTAATAATACAAAAATGACATTTTATTCTTTCTATATTTTTTTAATATAAAGTATAATTTTGATTTTCTTCTCTAAATTTTAATCTATTATATTTTATATCAATTTTGATACATTATATCAAATAAAAAAACCATCTTGTATATTATAGTTCAATTAATTATGACAAAAATCTAAACAACCAAATTCATAAAATATTATTTTTTAGTAGTTTTAAAAGTATATATATATCAAATAAAAAAAACCAATTAAATAGTCAACATCCTTACATTAATTAGTGGGTATGGCTACATTAAATTAGATGTATTCTAATCAAATACAGTATAGAGTAAACCTTAATTTTCGTTCATATGGTTTGGTGATTTTAACACTCTAAGTCAAATAGTTTAAAAATTGTATTTATTGTCTATTAGTTTGCTGATTTTAACAGTTTCAATCCACTAGTTTGCTAATTTTAACAGTTTCAGTCCACACCACTAACACTGGTGTGAACTGAAAGTATTAAAATCTAACACTTGTGCGGACTCAAACTGTTAAAATCAGCAAACTAGCTAATGGATGATAAATGCAATTTTTAAACTATTAGACTGAAAGTGTCAAATCACCAACCAAATTTTGATAAAAATCTAAACAACCAAATTCATAAAATATTATTTTTAGTAGTTATAAGAGTATATATATATTAAATAAAAAAACCTATTAAATAGTCAACACCCTTACATTAATTAATGGGTATGGCTACATTAAATTAGATATATTCTAATCAAATAAAGTATAGATTAAACCTAAATTACCTAAATTTTCATCCTTGATGATTTTAAGGCTATAAGCCCAATAGCTTAAAAATTGCATTTATCGTCCATTAGTTTGCTGATTTTAACAATTTCAATCCGCTAGTTTGCTAATTTTAACAGTTTCAGTCCAGACCACTAACACTGGTGTAGATTGAAACTGTTAAAATCTAACACTGGTGTGGACTCAAACGGTTAAAATCAGCAAACTAATGGATGATAAATGCAAATTTTAAACAATTGGACTGAGAGTATTAAAATCACCAAACCACATGGAGGGAAATTGAGGTATAAATATTACACACCATAGTTAAATAATTACCTCAAAATCTCTCTTGAAGAAATGAAAGGTGACAACAAATTTGAGCAAGAAGAATCTAACACCACCACCCGGGAAGACAAAGAATGAAACAACTCCGGCAACAAACGCGGGCGTGTACAGCATCAGCATACCCATTCGGCTCGAAACCTTAATACCAGCAGCAGCTTGTTTGGCTGAAGAGTTTGTGAATTTGGAATACTGAAGATGACTCCCTATAATCTCCGCAAACCCCAAGTAAACCGTAGATAACAAGGTCATTACCGTCGCCACTGTGACCCAAACCGATGGTTCATCGAACATGAATTTCGACAACACCGCAATCTCCATCTTTTTTTCTAGGAAAGATTTCGAAGATGACAAGTAAAAATGAGACCGTTAAAATAGAAACTTATTTCTAAATGTATTAGTACGAGGATAATTGATATAACGATAAACAAAATAAAAAATTATTACTGTAGCGTAGAAAAAATTACTACTAACCGTATAGTTCTTTCTTTTATATATAGAAAAATTAAGCTTCGGCACACTTTTTAAGACGCCTTTTGTCTTATAGACATTCTCCGGTGTGGGTGTTGTGTTTGCATATTATTTATTTATATGAAGATTTGGTTGCATGTGATAAAGATGTTGTTTTGAAAAGCATGTGTGGACGCGTGAGGTTTGGCGGTGGACACACACGTAACGTAATCGTACACGACGAAAAAAAAAGGCATTATCAGGATTGATCGTATGAAAGGAAACAATAATATTATTGGATGTTGGATTTTAATAATATTATATACTATATACAATAATTGTGCGTTGGGAAAATTAGTATTTAGTTAATTTATAATTGAGTGAAATTATAATTACTAATTAAACTTCATATGTGAAACTCTTGAGTAGAGTTTTATGTCACTTGATTAGCTTTTATTAGAATTTTATGTCTCTAATTAAATCACTAATTAAGTAAAACTTTAATTAGATTTTTATTTCTCTAATAAAATCACCAATTAAGAGAAACTCTTCACTACCCACAACTCTTGTAAAAAAATGGTAGGCTATGTGACTCATTGGAATGATGAGAAAACTAAAAGAGAAAGATAATATGTATGAAGAATTCTTGGAGAAGTGGTGAAGATTTGAACATCCAAATGTTGGGAATTATAGAGAGATGAGTTTTCTCTACTCGATTCCATCACCTTCGTATCATTAATTTTCCACAAGTTCAAACACTATAATTCTATTCGGTGTAACCTCGGGCGCGTGGCCATTTCCGGCACTACAGACTGCTTCGACTGTTGTACCCTGGGAGATAGACGCGTCGTCTTTGGTAGAGGCGCGAAATCTGTTTTAAGGGAAGCGTGTTGAACACATGCCTCAACCAAAATCGTCAACGTTTTAGTGTGCTCTTTGTTGCAGTCAAGAGTATTTTTCAAGACTCAAGATGATGAATACACGAGTCTAGGATGCTATCAAGTGCGCGTGAAGGACCCACCAGAGATGCACCTTGAATCAAGATTGGTATATATAATTATATTTTATATTCTTTTTATTTAGTTATTGCAACCAGTATTTTACTATGATATTTCCTACGAATAACGAGAGTCTCGTTATTATATATTTTGTGAACCTAATTCCTACAAACTTAAAACATATTTCATGAGACTGTTGGTACAATCTTAAAAACCTTATTTATAAGAATTTTGGGTTTACGAAAGGATTTATAATAGAATAAAAAAATATTTTTAGAGGTTGTGATCTTATAAATATTATTTTTTGGGAAATATGTATGTAGTACAACTTGTTGTGTTTGGATTTTTTGAGATTGAGATACAATCTTAAATCCTATACCGTGGTACAAAACGAATAGTTTTGGTTCCAACGTTTGGTTTTGAAACGATTTTGGGAATAGTTAATTTTTCTAACTTTTGTGTTAGATCGGGTTTATTAGTGTAAACGGTACGTTTTTTGTAAACGTTAAATTCTCTAACATGTGTGTTAGACCGGAATTATTGGTGTAAACCATACGTTTTTTGTAAACGTTAAATTCTCTTAAGTAGATTTTTTTTTGTCTTTAATTAAGAGTTTTATGTTACTTGATTAGAGTTTTATGTCTCTAATTAAGTCTCTATTTAAAGTAGACTCTTCATCCACCCATGGATTAATATGATCAAATAAGTCTTATAATGATTTTTGTAATCATTTGTCTTCTAACATGTGTGTTAGAAACGTTCATGAAAAGCGTTAGTTTGGAAGCAATTTTTTAATTGTTTAGTTTCTAACGTGTGTATTAGAAATGACTTATTTATTTGAACCATATATGTGTTTTTAGCAAGTCGAATTAACATTTTGTGGAAATGTTAATATTTCTAACGTGCGCGTTAGAATTTCTTTCATTTTAACATGATTGTTAAAATGGTTAAAATACAAATGCTTTGAAATGTTTTATGTAAACATTTTATATAAGTAATTTGTTGTAGCATTGTTTTTAATGCTTTGTATGATTTAGAAATAAAATGTCATACATTGAAGTTGATGTTTGATTAGCTTCAAGGAATTAAATCACCATAAAGTGATGGTTTGGTATTTATATGAATTTAATGAAATTAAAATCATTTACTAGACTCTTCATATGGAATATGGAAGATAAACTCTTAAGGAGAGTTTCATGTCAATTTATTAGTTTTTATTAGAGTTTATGTCTCTAATAAAATCTTTAATTAAGTGAGACTTATATCCACCTCATGTCTCTTGTATTAAAAGTAGGATATGTGCCTAACTTGATGAGATTGAAAAAAAAATACAAGAATTAAATCACCATAAAGTGACGGTGTAGTTGTGTGTGATTTTATCACCAACTTTAATTTGTGATTTCTAAATCTAAATGGTCATGTTTTATATAAAATGACTTAAATTTTCTAACACGTGTGTTAGAAAATGTGTATCACAAATACAATACAAGGTTAGAGATTGTACTTTGTATAAGCCATAAAGAATGGAAATGTTTTATGTAAACATTTAATTGCCTGTTTTGCATAGTTTTAGAATTCAAATGGTTTGCTACTCTTGCTAGAAGTAGCATTTGTTGAACAAAGTAACAATCTCGTGAATATGATTTGGTGGAAACAACTTGGTGCTATTGTGAACAAATTTAATTGTTCAAGTTTGCTACTTAAATGTAGCCTTTGTAACAACTTGGTGTTGTTTTGAGCAAACTTGTCCAAGTTCAAAGTTTCAAGATGAAATGGGGAACTTGTACTTACAAGTGCATGGAGTCTTATTGAGGGAATACCTCAAGACATGCCCTGGGACAAGATCGTTGAGAAGATTTCGGTCAAAATATAAAGTGTTGAAGATAAAAACACGTTGATATTTGATGTCTACATATCTTCTATGCTTCCGTTTAAATTTCAAAAGTGTTCGGCACTTATGATTTAATTTCCAATGTATGTTATTGTTTTGTGTTCAATATCTTCGGATAACACATGCAATTTTTTACAAAGAAATAAATCACTAATGTTTGTGACGTAAAAATTATTTTTGTGGAAATAATTATAACGCCAATTATACATTGTTTAACAGAATATGGTTTTAGACGGATAGCACATGAAAATTCTTGGACATAAACAACTTAAGAGTTGTTGTATTGACTAAATGTCAAAGACGAGACATCAAATATGTAACCACATCACGAGTAAGTAGTGAATTGTCGCAACCCCCGCCCCCTATCTGTCCCGGGAACGGGCGGCCGCGAGAATCAGTATTGGTGGTATCGGTGTTTATCATTTTGACAGCGGAAATTACATCAGGACCGTAGTTAGGAAATATTTTATCAGAGTGAAACACCATATTTTATATAAATTAATATATTGGGATAAAACCCAAGTTTTCATTACAAACTGTTTTATATGGGTAAACCCAATTTTATTGAAATAAAACATCTTCTTTATTTAGGTAACTTTTATAGCCACTTTTCCAAGCCTTCAGTGCTGTCCAGGTGGCTTCTAGTTGGCTTTCACATTTTGTTACCTGAAACGCGTTTAAAAACATTTTGTCAGTGGGAAATACTGGTGAGTGAATCCCAGTTTAATCAAGAAGAGTTTTATCATTTAACAGTATTGAGAGCGATTACAATGTTTACATCTACACAATTACTCATTCAGTACTGTCAATCCTGATTGGTGGGTCGTATTACACATTGGCTAACTCTTTGTCCAATGGTAACGTGTTCCACATTTTGTATACAAAACCCCAACATACCGGCAGTAATTGAAGAATTACAAAGACTCAATCACTGCTAATCACATTGTAAAATATTTAAGGTTTTGTAAAAACAGTTTACAAAAAGGAGATTACTCACATTGCTGTCTTAGGTTTTCCTTTAGGGTTTCCTGGTGATTATCTATTAAACTACACAAATGCACACGTGTTAGTATAATAACCCAATATTTACATTAGTAATACCCTCCCCGAGGCGGCATTCCAACGACTACGTCGGGCAGAACCTCGACAGCCGTTACGGAACCCTAGATCAATCGGGCAGCGTATCTAATACGTAACCGGGGTTATGATACTTACAATGGGGTAGAACTTCGTTATTTAGGCGGGTATTATATCCGAAAATCACTTCAACTATAAAGAAATTCGAGAGAAAGAAAGAGTTGTGAGCGACTGGGACTGAAGGCCTGAGCTCCCAATTTATAGGAGCTGAAATTGAGTTTGTCGTGCCCCGCGTAAGAGAAGGAAGGGGCTTACGCGGCCCGCGACCTAGGCTTGTAGGGCCTAGCTATGACCGGTCATCACATATAGCCTCGACACCCGGGTGAAGCCTCGTAGACGGGCTGTCGCGCCCCCCGTAGACCATGGGGTGATCTTACGCGGCCCGCCAAAGACCCATTTTTCTTATTTTTATTTAATTTTAATAATAGTAAAGGTATTCAGGGCCCGTTTTCGCATACGAGGTGTAGTTTAGGACATATAGGGACACTTTAATTATTTTTAGGGTGTCGAAAAATTTAGGAGGGTTGTTATATCCTCCCCACCTTGTTTTAGAGCTCGTCCTCGAGATCTACTGGAATAGGTGCGGGTATTTCCTTTGCATTTCTGATTCAAGCTCCCATGTGTATTCTGGTCCTCTTTTGGAGTCCCATTTCACTTTGACCAGAACTAATCTCTTGTGCTTGAGGTTCTTAATTTTCCTGTCTTCAATCTGTAGAGGTCTTTCTACAAATTTAAGTTGTTCATTTACCTCTATATCCTTAAGAGGTACCATCAGCGATTCATCAGCTAAGCACTTCTGGAGATTAGATACATGAAATACATCATGTATTCCTGCCATTTCCTCTGGCAGTTGTAGCTGATAGGCTACAGGTCCTATCCTTCTAATAATCTCAAAAGGTCCAACATACCTGGGGCTTAGCTTTCCCCTTTTGATGAATCTTACCACTCCTTTCCAAGGAGAGACTTTCAATAACACTTTATCTCCTACTTGAAATTCCAATGGCTTGCGTCTTTTATCAGCATAACTCTTTTGTCGATCACGTGCTGCTTTCAGTCGTTACTTGACTTGAATGATTTTGTTGGTTGTCTCTTGCACTATCTCAGGTCCTGATAGTTGCTTTTCCCCAATTTCTGCCCAACAAACTGGGGTTCGGCACTTTCGTCCATAAAGTGCTTCGAATGGTGCAGCATTGATACTGGTATGATAGCTGTTATTATAAGAAAATTCTATTAATGGTAAGTGGTCATCCCAATTACCTCCGAAATCAATTACACAAGCTCTAAGCATGTCCTCCATTGTCTGAATTGTCCTTTCGCTTTGTCCGTCCATTTGAGGATGATAAGCTGTGCTTAGATTCAACTTGGTCCCCATTGCTTTTTGGAAACTTGCCCAAAAATGAGAGGTAAAACGGCTATCCCTATCAGAAACAATTGATAAAGGAATTCCATGTAATGAAACTATTTCATTTATATACAGCTTAGCTAACTGTTCCATACTGAAAGTTTCCTTCATTGGTAGGAAATGGGCTGACTTAGTTAGCCTATCTACAATCACCCAGATTGTATCATTACCTTTTCTTGTTTTGGGTAATTTGGTAACAAAATCCATTGTTATCAATTCCCATTTCCACACTGGCATTTCTAACTGCTGCAATAATCCAGAGGGTTTCTGGTGTTCAGCTTTGACTTGGGAACATGTTAAACATTTAGAAACATAAGTTGCTATATCCTTTTTCATTCCTATCCACCAAAAATTCTTTTTTAAGCCCTGATACATTTTGTCATTTCCAGGATGCATCGTATACTTAGACTTATGGGCTTCTTCCAGTATATGGTGATGTAGGTTTCCTAATTTAGGTATCCACATTCTTTTCTTATGGCATCTCCAAATTCCATTTGTTCCTTGTTCTAATTCTTTAATCATTCCTTTTAACTTTTCAGTATCATCCTTGATTACTGATTCTTGTGCCTTTCTAATCTGTTCATTTAAATCTACCTGTAGATTTAATCTAAGAGAACGCACTCTTTTTGGCTTTTCATGATACTTTCGACTTAAAGCATCAGCCTCTACATTGGCCTTTCCTGCATGATACTGCATATTACAATCATAATCACTAAGAATTTCCATCCATCGTCTTTGTCTCATATTCAACTCCTTTTGCCCGAAGACATATCTTAAACTCTTATGATCAGTGAAAATGGTAAACTTACTACGGTAAAGGTAATGTCTCCAAATCTTAAGGGCAAAAATTATAGCTCCTAATTCCAAATCATGGGTTGAATAATTTTCTTCATGATTCTTAAGTTGTCTAGACGCATAGGCTATAACATTTTGACGTTGCATCAACACACATCCATAACCTAACTTAGAAGCGTCACAATAGAATACAAAGTCTTTAGTTCCTTCTGGTAACGCTAGTATGGGTGCATGGGTTAGTCTTTGCTTAAGAATTCTAAAGGCTTCTTCTTGTTTTGGACCCCATTCAAACTTAACAGATTTACAGGTTAGCTTAGTTAAGGGAATGACTATTCTAGAAAAATCTCGAATAAATCTTCTATAATAACCAGCCAATCCTAAGAAACTTCTAACCTCGGTTGGTGACTCAGGGGTTTTCCATTTGGTAATCGCCTCGATCTTGGTGGGATCCACATGAATTCCTTCATGATTGACTAGATGTCCAAGAAATTGTACATGTTCTAACCAAAACTCGCACTTTGAAAACTTTTCATAAAGCGTTTCTTTCCTCAATAAACTTAGAAGTGCGTGTAAATGCTTTGCATGTTCCTCCTTACTTTTAGAGTAAATAAGAATATCATCTATAAAGACAATTATGAATTTATCCAAATATGGCTTACATATTCGGTTCATCATGTCCATAAATGCAGCTGGGGCATTGGTTAAACCAAATGGCATGACAGTAAATTCATAATGGCCATACCTTGTTCTGAAAGCGGTCTTAGGAATGTCCTCTTCTTGTACCTTCAATTGATGATATCCTGATCGTAAATCGATTTTCGAGAAAAATCGAGCTCCTTGCAACTGATCGAACAGATCATCGATTCTTGGTAATGGATACCGATTCTTAATCGTGACTTTGTTCAATTCATGGTAATCAATGCACATTCGCATTGACCCGTCCTTCTTCTTGATGAACAGTATCGGTGCTCCCCATGGCGATAAACTTGGCTGTATGAATCCTTTTTCCAACAATTCGTCTAATTGTTTCTTCAGTTCCTGCATTTCTGTTGGTGCCAAACGATAAGGTGCTTTGGCAATTGGGGCTGTCCCTGGTAGCAGGTGGATTCTGAATTCAACTTCCCTGTCTGGCGGTAGTCCTGGCAATTCTTCCGGAAGCACATCTGAAAACTGAGATACTACTGGAATATCTTTCAGTTCTTTTCCTTTTGTGTTAGTGATTATGGAAATTAAATACACTAAAGATCCTTTTCTTATATAACTTGTTGTTTTCATCACAGAGATGAATCTTGTGGATCTAGATGGTTTATCTCCCTTAACTGTGATCTTTTCACCCCTTGGTGAATTTACTTGAATTGACTTTTGATCACACAAAATACTGGCTTTATTGGCTATTAACCAGTCCATTACTAATACAACATCAAATCCTGCCAGATTCATTGGGTAAAGGTTTGCAATAAACTTTTGATTTAAAAATTCTATTCTTGCTCCCTGCAAGATTTCAGAAATCTTAACGGTTTCCCCATTTGTTGTCTCTACTAGACATTCTTGTGAGAGTTTAGTTAATGGTTGATTGAGAAGTTTGCAAAATGAAGTATTAATAAAACTTTGGTTCGCACCATAGTCAAATAATACTTTAGCAAAAATATCATTAACTAAAAACGTACCGGCTATCACGTCCGGAATCATCTTGGCTTCTTCTGTAGTCAGAACAAATGCTCTAGCATTTTTGATAGTCTTATTGTTCGTAGCTGGAGCTATTTTCGGACAGTTTGGCTTGATGTGACCTTTTTCTCCGCAGTTGTAGCATATCCTGTTGTTAGGTTTCTTCCTGCAGTCTTCTTCCTTGTGCCCAGATATTTTGCAAAAGTTACAATATATGGAGCATCTTCTCGAATGCTTCCTTTTGCAATACTTGCAGTAAGGTGCAGAAGTAGAACCTACATTTTTTCCACTGTTGGAATTTCCAGAACGGAATTCCTGGGTAAGCCTCTGAGCTAGGTTCTTCCTTTGATCCTCTTCCCGTGTACGCACTAACTCATCTGTCAAGGTGTTTGTTAGCTCTACAGCTTCTTCTATGGTTTGAGGTCTAGCTGCTTTGACTACATGCCTAATTTCACTGATTAATCCCCAGATGTAACAGGAGATTAATACTGGTTCAGGTGATGCAAGGGTTGGTACTATTCTAGCATATTCAAAGAAAATAGTAGTATAACCCTTACTATCCACTCCAGTCATTCTAAGGTTTAAAAACTTATTTGCTATCTGTTCTTTTTCATTGGGAGGTCAGAATTTTCTTTCCACCATGTCCTTAAATTCCTCCCGTTCCATATTGTAAACTCTATCACTTTCTCTTGACTGGAGGATAGTGTTCCACCATTCTAAGGCTGAGTTCTTAAACAGATTAGAAGCAAACATTATCTTATCCTCTTCCGCATACTTGCTTATTTTTAAGACAGCCTTAGTCTTTTCTATCCAGCGTAGAGTTGCAATGGGTCCTTCATTGCCCGAGAATTCTATTGGTTTGCAGGACCAGAATTCTTTGTAAGAACAACCATAAGACATGGTTCTTCTTCTTTTGGGAATGTGCACTTGAAGTGCTGGTCCATTGTTTACGCTGTGATCTGGTTCAGTTGGTCGCTTACTGCCATGGTTACTTTTATTATCAGCTTCCTTAACAGTTTGGATAATAAATGGCATTGCATCTATAATTCCTTGTGCCACTATATGTTGGATGGCACTGTTATCCACTTGATTTCCATTGTTATTGTTGTTCGGATTATCATTGTTCGGGTTATTGTCGTTCTGGTTATTATCATTCTGGTTTTCCTGGTTCACTTCGTTGTCCATCTGAATTTTAAACATTTACCACATATTAATATCACAAGATAATATTTAATACAACCAATCACACAACACGCATGTTGATAAAAAAACGTCGAACATTGCGACTTACTCTTTCTTATATAATATGCATCTAATACAAACCGATACTGAAATTTAAAATTACAATACTATTATGCATCAATAACTATTGTAGAGATTTTCTTTTTCATACACACATATTATATATATATATATATATATATCATTATACTATTATTATTATTACTATCACCATCATCATGGATATGGGTTCATCCAAAACTCCATATTGCGCCCGTCGTACTTCCAGACGAGTCGCTCTCCGACCTGCCTCATCCTCTCGCTACTTTCTAAAATCTCTTCTCCGAAGGTTCGGAGCTCTTGCACATTTTCTGCACTAATTGGGGGTGTAGGTGCTGGGACTAGGTTTGGGAACTGGGGCATGGGTTCCTGGTACGGGTATGGATTCTCTAGAATTTCTCTAATGTATTCATCGTTATCATAGTAGGGATCTAGATGGTCCAAACCTGGGTAGGCTGCTATATTCGGCATAGGTTCATCTTCTGGTATTGGGTAGCGCTGCTGGTAATCCCTATGGTCATCTAACCACGGATCGTAGTTTGGGTCTAAGAGATTGGGTGCTGGTATCATAGGTATCTCTTCTGGGTTTAAATCATGCATTTGGATTTGATTTTCTGGGTTGTTTTCTATTTCCATTGGTTGGGTAGGGAACAGTGGTAATGGTTGGGGTGCTATAAGTTGCTCCAGGTTAGGGTCGACAGCTGTGGTTGCTAGGATATGAAATTTGGCTAAACTCCTATTAAGCATATCCTGTGTGTGGGCATCTGTCTCTCTCTTGGCGGCTGCTACAGCACGCTGTTGTTGCAACTTCTTTATTCTTTTCCTACGTTCATGCGCTCCCCTACTGAACCATCCTCTCTTTTTAGGAGGGAATGACTCTTCAGACTGAGCCTTAAATACGAATATCCCATCTTCATTGTCAGCTGAATACCCTGAGAGGGCAGGCTGTGAAGAGGTGCCTTCGCTCCTAGGCGAGCTGGACAACCGACGATACGCGTCGGAAGGTCCTTGGTCGCTCATACTGTAAACTAACAAATAGTCAAATAACACACAACAATAAAATACAATATGCACGTAATTCCGTAGAAAATTTCCTAACATTTTGAATAATATCTTGGTGTCAGCAGAACGCTTCTGTGGCTGAATCAGTGGCTTAGCTCTGATACTACCTTCTGTCGCAACCCCCGCCCCCTATCTATCCCGGGAACGGGCGGCCACGAGAATCAGTATTGGTGGTATCGGTGTTTATCATTTTGGCAGCAGAAATTACATCAGGACCGTAGTTATGAAATATTTTATCAGAGTGAAACACCATATTTTATATAAATAAATATATTGGGATAAAACCCAAGTTTTCATTACAAACTGTTTTATAGGGGTAAACCCAATTTTATTGAAATAAAACATCTTCTTTATTTAGGTAACTTTTATAATCACTCGTTCATTTTCGAAAATTTAGAGTGCAGTGATAGTGTAGTGTTCAGCGAGTGCGAGCGAGAAATAGCAAGTAAGCTTGTACAAAACCCCTACTGGGCATGTACAAGTCGGTCTGTTGGTACTTAGACTATAGACTAGGTTGTTTCTAAGACATCGACCCGGACTAGGTCGAGTCTTGCCTAATTCCCTATAGTTATGGCTCTGATACCAATCTGTCACACCCCAACCGATGACGGAAACATCGGGGTATGGTACTGAGCGAAACAGAATGTCAAGAGAAATTCCATAACAACTAAATTACCAAATAGTTAATATTACGTCCCATACCATAACCCATCAAGTAATCAAATTATTACAGACATAGATGTTCTCAAAACAAAACATGTTCCGACAACTCAGATTTAAATAAATTGTCTTTGTTTCTAGACTCTCCTACTTGATTTCCACAGAAGCAGGTAAAGCATAGCATCCTAGGCACCTGTCACATACGTTAAAATAGAGGTCAATACACATAGTGTAAAGGTGAGCATACAAGTTTAATAATAGTAATAGAGTTCGAAATAGTTTACGCATAGCCAACATGTAACATGTATAAAGTGAAGTCAAGTAGGTTATCGACAGAGAAATATGCACAGACGTGACTGCGAGTTGTAGAATGCGCAACACATGTCCCCACTGGAATACGTGAAGTAAATCCCTTAACAACCCCTGTCCACGACAGGTGCTGAGTCCAAACTATAGTACTATCGTTGCTAAGGTGTCAGGCAACAATCACTGTGTTAACATAACATACAAGCATTCATCGAATAACACGTAGCATGCATTAACGGTCAGCGTATAAATAGTGTTTGCATTGTGTGATCGATGTGATTTGAATATAGATAACGTATGTAACACCCAAAAGTGCGTAAAGCAAAAAGGGATCGAGTATACTCACAGATCGTGTTTAGCAAGTAAACACTCTCTTGGATTGAAGGGAGCGCTGAGAGATTAGCCTGAACAGTTAACGATAGTATAAACGATGAGTGGTGCGTTAAACGGTGCAAAAGTACCAAGTGTCAGATGGTAATCCGATCGGATGGCAATCCGATAGGTTGAACATTCGATCGGATGTCAATCCGTTCGGATGGTCATCCGATCGGATGGCCATTCGATTGGATTGGCATCTGTTTGGTAAGGATGTGTGTGTATATGATGGCTTTGAAGTTTTTGTTGTAGCATTTTGAAAACGGAGAAGTATCTCTACCCTTCAGGTCGATCGATCGAACGGTCGTTCGATCGGATAGCGATCCAATTGGTAGGACACTTAGTGAGAACAAGTTCACAGCAGGTTTGTCACTCGATCGGATAGTAATCCGATCGGTTGGCAATTCGTTAGTTACTGATGATCTTTGAAAATTATGAAAATGATTAAGTATCGAAGTTCCAAATGTCACATGGTCGGATGGTCGTTCGATCGGATGGCAATCCGATCGGACATCAATCCGTTTCGACGTTCAGAACTTTGAAGTTGAATAAGAAAAAGTTTAAGTGTGAAACCAAGTGCATTCCAATCGGATTGCGGTTCGATCGGATGGCAATCCGATCGAACGACAATCCGTCCCGCGATCTGATCTATTTGCAACCTTGGAAGTTATTAGGTTTCGAAGGTTTTGCGGTTTGATCGAGACGGTATGACAACGTTCTAAACAACAGAAACCCCGTCATGACCCAAGTGATCCAATCGAACAGGAATCACCCTAGTCTGATCAGTTAACTATTCAAGGCGGTCGTTCATGTTTAACCCGAAATCGGTAGTCTCTTTGATAGAAACCAGATCTTGAACCAACACATCACTAAGAAGGAGTAGAAGATCAGAAGGAGCTCCGATTCTATCGGTTTTGAGTGCATTGAGTGTAAAAGAGTTGAAAGAAAGTTAGAAAACCATCTTTTAATCCTTTTAACCATGAATATGTGTATATCTATGCGAAAACATTGTTTAATTATGTGGAAATCCTTCAGATCTAAGTTGTTCTTGGTGGAATGAAGTCAAACCTTGAAGTTCATAAGAACTCCATGATGACATCATCCTAGGACACCTCAAATCCACTTGTTTCACGGTTAAAAGTTAAGATTCAAAGGTGAAAATGATGAAGGAGTGTGTGTAGATCATAGAAGTACAAGATTTAGGATAAAAACTTACAAGAATCGAGAGAAATGAGTGCTTGAGCGGTCTGGTCGAGTGGAGGAGCTGTCACATCACAAATGATGTGACAGGAGGGTATTTATAGGGTTTCCAAAAGAGGAAAGTGCACAAGTGTCGAACAACACTTCGATCAGATGGCTACCCGATCGGATGGTCATCCGATCGGTTGGCCATTTGATCGGTTAGCCACTCGATCGAGTGGGTTTTGCGAGTTGAGTTTCGGCGTCTTCGATTCGCGTGTTGAGCGTTGCGATGCGATAGGATTTCCCATTAGTTACACAAATAACCTAACTACTATATCTAACATACAATCACTATAAATAACTTGCGTTTAGCGTTTGCGATTCGACTGCGATAGAGTTGCGATTGCGTTTCGATTAATCACCACAATCATAAACATAGTTAAACATGCACAAGTAACACATAAATAGCACACACACGTAAAACAATACCCAGAACGCATAATTCGAGTCGCGAATGCGATTGCGATGCGATAAGCGATAAAACATGCGATAAACATCGATTAAACCTCGATTATTAATAGATACTCCACATAATACAACTAAAGCAATTAAAATAAAAGATTCGATTACAAGTCAAAGAAGTCAAACAGTAGTTGAGCAAGGAGTGACAGATCGCAATTAGCAATCTTTTCTTCCTTTGACTTCATTCTTGACTTTGACTTTGACTTTCGAAACACGGGGTGTTACACCGACCCCTCGACAGCATCTTCCCAAGCAAAAACAAAGAGACAGAAGGCTGACCACAGCCTCGTGCCCATCGGACACGGGGGCGTGGCCAGGAACCTGCAGAAAAGACAAAGCCATAGAAGCTTCTATTCTCAGTACAGGGGCGTGCCCAGCTCCACACGGGCCGTGGTCAATGCTAAGATTCGCAGAATCTTGCAAATCTTGATAGTATAGATACGCTTCTGCACACGGGGCTGTGCCCAGCGAACACGGGGGCGTGTGGAGTGAATGCAGACAAATTGCAATTAATGAAGAAAGAGAAAGAGGATGGACACGGGGCCGTGTCTGGGCGTCTGTGCAAGCTATAAATAGGGGTTCTTGGTTCACTTCAAAGGCATCCCTTGGCAAACCACCTCTCTCCCACTTCACCCACACTCCACCACCACCACCACTACAACCCACATCCACCACCATCATCCATCATCCATCTTAGAGTGTGTGTAGTAGTCTCGGGATCCAAGATTGATAGTAAGAGTTCTTGACAATCAAAGGCCATGTTTGCCTAAGTCTCTTACATCACTTGGTGAAGACAAACATTTAGTGTAATACTTTTGATTTTTAATCTTTTCGCACTTTTTATTTGGTTTTGTATTAATGACTTTAATAACTAGTTTCTTATGTTGAAGGTGAAACTTCCTTATCATTTATCTGTGGTGTCTTGGCGTTATTTTACTGTCTATATAAAACAAAAGATTTTCACCATTCATATCTCTACGGTCTATATAGAGATATGTTGGCTACCTGGTCGGGGGTTAAGGGAATGGTTTGGTAAGGTTCTTACCTTGTTCAGTGTATAGATCCTGCAAGGACCTGGGTCAAGCTTACTAGGACCTCCTTCAATACCCACTGGTATTGGATGGCGGGGGTGCGAATAGCTTGATCCCCTCATATGTAAACTACTATTAATATATTAACCCGGCTACTTGGGATTGTATCCTTGCTGACTCAAACCACTTAGCCGAGGGTAACGTCACCTTCAAAAGAGGGGCCTACCACATTACGCATTAATAACTTCATTAATTAACTTCAATATTCCGACCCTTTGGGATTGTATCCTTGCTGACTCAAACCACTGGGTTGAGGGTAACGTCACCTTCAAAAGAGGGGCCTACTACTATAAATAAGATAATCTCTTAAAAAGTGCAAAAGTGCGGAAATCATCAAAGGTTACACTAAAGGCGAGTCGGATCCAAGTGATTCATCTTGTCTATCTGTTTTTATTTTATTTTATTTTTCAGCATTTTTAGTTTTTATTTTCATGTTTAAAACCTTTTCAAAACTTTTGATTTTATTAGACGTTGAGGATAAACCGGTACTAAAAGCTCTTGTGTCCTTGGACGACCTCGGTATCTTACCAACGCTATACTACGCTCACGATGGGTGCACTTGCCCATATGTGTGTTTAGTGTTAGTAGAATATCGTGTTTTATAAACTTAAAACTTGACTAAAGTGTTAAAAAGGGCTTAAAATATTAATAAAAATATATCACACTCGACACGCATCAAAGACTTATGTTTAAGTCCTTATGAGTCAATGGTAAAGCGTTGGAGATCAAAGGTAAACAAGTTATGTTCCTTAATTGAATGATAAAAAAATAGCTATGTGCTATATATAATAATTTGTGAGACCTTCCTAAATATTGATGTTTTTTTATTATGAATAAGTCTCTTTATTTTGTTTTAATAAGGGATGAATGTTACAAAGTGATATTATGATATCCTTAGGGTTGTGAAGAATCAGAATGATGCATCTTCTATTCACATGCTAAAGTATTGTAGTCTAAAGCATGCTAGACTAGTACTTGGTTAATTATGGGTCTTGACGGAGACTAATTAACTCTAAACATTCAAATGTGTATGAACACAAAAGAATTTGTGTACAGACAAAGCTGAGGAAGAATTTTCATTCATTATAAGGAAAAGACATGTAACTTTTGAAGAGTCTTTTCGAAAAGCTAATGAGGAGAACTCATTGTCTAGGCTTATTCTAGATGTTAAATTATAATTATGCTAAGTTGGTGACAAACTTATGACAATGGCATGTGTTGCTTTGGTTAGCTCGGAAGCTTATGTAAGCTAATGCAATATAAGTTGTATTCACTGATACAATGAGGTTGATCTTGTTCAATCGTATGTGTATAAATGTCGTCATAAGTGAAGTTACGGAAATGTTGATCAAATGGCAAGAAATGTGGGGGAGGATCCATTTAGAAACAACCCTATAAGGGTATGTAGAAATGGTTTTCATTACCCCATCTGGATGATATCCTATAACACTTAAATGTGGGGGTGTCTTGCATTTGTATCATAAAAGTCTGGCAAAAAGGATTTTGTAATCCAATCTAACATTGCAAACAGACGACTATGTGGAGGACACAAAGGTCGTAGTGCATAATGGAGATGTGTTTGCCTTAAATGATAAGCGTATCTTACAAAGACATATATTATAACCAAATTCCGATGGCCACTGAGGTTATAGTCTTAGAAGTTGACAATAGGAAAAATTTACTTACGAGTTAAGAACACATCATGACAACTGATCTCAAATACGCAAAGTTATTTGTTAATGTTATGGATCCAACAACCTGAGGGTTTATTGAAGATCAAGTTGTGGAATGAGACTGAAGCCCATAGAAAAAGGGTATGTGAAGGACACCTAACTTAGTTGACTGGAGATCCCAAGATCTAAGTTCAATAGGACAACTAACTCATATGCCTAAAGGTGGTTACTGTGGGGGCATAAATGATATGCATAAGCTAGTATATATGGTTATACATACCCCCAAAGTATAAAAGGGTGTTTAAATACGTCCTAGTCTATTCCTATGATATTCAGTGACAAAGAGTGAGGCTAAGCATAATATGTGGTAAATGATTTGGATAAATCACGATAACCACAATGCTTTTAATGATCTAAGGAGAATCACCTATGTTAGAGAGAAGTGTGGTCACTTCGAATGGAATTGAGGGCACAATTCCTAGAGCTCTCGCAGAACCAGGAAAGTGTTCCATGACCATTATTGGACACGACTATGAGGGGATGACCCGGCTAAGGAGAGTCTTGTGTAAAGGGTATTATCGTCTACACAAATGGCAGACGAGTTCAAAGACATCGAGATCTACTCAGAGCTAGAGGGCTAAGTGCATTTCATGAGCGAAGGTTCAAAGGGTAACACCTACCTATCGTATGCAAGAGCTAGTGGGCTAAGTGCATTTCATGAGCGAAGGTTCAAAGGGTAACACCTACCTATCGTATGCAAAACTCAACTGTCGAGGTTACATTGGAAATTTTAAGTGTTTTGAACAATCTCCATTCATGTAGGGGATTGTTGGGAAAATTAGTGAATGGATATTTAGTTAATTTATAATTGAGTGAAATTATAATTACTAATTAAACTCCATATGTGAAACTCTTGAGTAGAGTTTTATGTCACTTGATTAGCTTTTATTAGAGTTTTATGTCTCTAATAAAATCACCAATTAAGATAAACTCTTCACTACCCACAACTCTTGTAAAAAATGGTAGGCTATGTGACTCATTGGAATGATGAGAAAACTACAAGAGAAAGATAATATGTATGAAGAATTCTTGAAGAAGTGGTGAAGACTTGAACATCCATATGTTGAGATTTATAGAGAGATGAGTTTTCTCTACTCGATTCCATCACCTTCGTATCATTATTTTTCCACAAGTTCAAACACTATAATTCTATACGGTGTAACCTCGGGCGCGTGGCCATTTCCGGCAGTACAGACTGCTTCGGTTGTTGTACCCTGGGAGACAGACGCGTCGTCTTTAGTAGAGGCGCGAAATCTGTTTAAAGGGAAGCGTGTTGAACACGTGCCTCAACCAAAATCGTCAACGTTTTAGTGTGCTCTTTGTTGCAGTCAAGGAGTATTTTTCAAGACTCAAGATGATGAATACTCGAGTCTAGGATGCTATCAAGTGTGCGTGAAGGACCCACCAGAGATGCGGCTTGAATCAAGATCGGTGTATATAATTATATTTTATATTCTTTTTATTTAGTTATTGCAACCGGTATTGTCCTATGATATTTCCTATGAATAACGAGAGTCTCGTTATTATATATTATGTAATTATATTTTACAAAATGTGAACCTAATTCCTACAATGTGTTTGGTATGTAGCTAAATTGTTTATTATATTTTTAATTTTTAATATTTAGTTTTTATGCTTATTTTAACAATATTTTAATTTTGCTTATAGCTTTTTAAATAAGATGTTTATGTTATGAATATTATAAAATGTTTACCATGAAGATCAAGATTTACCTCTAGATTTACCAAGCAAGTGGATGAACTCTTTGTCAAACTTATGGATAGCTTTGTCTAGGGGTGCAAACGAGCCGAGCTGAGCCCGAGCTCGACCAGGCTCGAGCTCGATTAGCTTAAGAGAGCTCGAGCTCGAGCTCGGCTCGTTTGTATTTTCTCAAGCTCGAGCTCGGCTCGCGCTCGGCTCGTTTATTTTCTATTAATTAGTATATTAAATAAAAATAATATAAATAATAGACCTTTTAGGCTCGCGAGCTCGATAAGTGAAGCTCGGGCTCAGGCTCGTTTACTAAATAAGCTTATTTTTAGGTTCAAGGTCGGCTTGTAAACAAGTTTAAATAAGCTCGGCTCGACTCGGCTCGTTTACACTAAAGCTCGATAAGGCTCGACGAGCCTAACGAGCTTCACATGCAAGGCTCGAGCTCGGGCTCGATAAACAAACGAGCTTTGTTTTGAGGCTCAAGCTCGGCTCGGGCTAGATAAGGCTCGGCTTGTTTCGAGCTTTTTCTCGAGCCGATCTCGAGCAGCTCGCGAGCCGCTCGGCTCATTTGCACCCCTAGCTTTGTCTACTAAATAGTTAATCTTGTCTACCAAATAGTTAACCTTGTCTACCAAATAGTTAATCTTTTTGTAGTATAAATACTAGCTCAAGGTAGAAGAGAAAATGCACCTCATGTATACACTTTCATAAGTTATACAATTATCTTCTTCTTTCTCTTATAACATTTCTAAAGTTCTTAAAGTTTTAGCACTAATCTTGTGTTAGTTCTTGTTATATTATAACACGTTATCAGCACAAGTCGCTTATATCCTAATCAAAGAAGACCTTAAGCCCAAAGATATTCATCAAAAGCATTGTAAGCACTTCATTAACTTTATAATTTACTTTGAAAAAAAAATTAAGTACAAAAGAACATTTTAATATACATATTTCATAACTACGGGACTACTAACAATCTAACATTTAATTATGCATCTAACTTTACTTTTATCGCCGTAACTACGGGACTACTAACAATCTAACATTTAATTTTGCATCTAACTTTTACTTTTATCGCAACTAATTTTTATTTATACACACACGCTAACATTTCATTTAGAGTTTACGTTTATTTATGTATACTAACATTTTTATTCTTATTATTATGCATCCTAATTTTATATCTTATAAAATAACATTTCTGTAGTACATCATTTATTATAAATACATATATATATAACCGTTATATAACGGATATAAAACGGTAATATAACCGTTGCAAAACGGTTATAATTTACCACTATAAATTACTAATTATCAATCTCATTTTTTTCGCAACAAACACTCTTCTTCTCAAGGTTATTCAAGAAAAAATTTCGAAGATGATTCACCCGGTTTTAATATTGGCCGGCATAATATTAATATTGTTGCCAACCTTAATGTATGGGCTTCTACCTCATCTTTTTAGTACTTATGTATTCATTTATTTGTTTATAGCTGTACCTATGTATGTTATCTCATTTTTAATGAGTATTTAGATTTTAATATTTATCTTATTTATGTTTAGCAACAAAATGGCAAACATCGCAAAAATTGAATTCCCAGCTCTTAATATCACCGGTGAAAATTATATGACGTGGACGGCACATGTTAAGTGACATCTCAAATCAATGGGTGTTTTGGAAACAATAACTGAAGGGAATAAATGTAGTGATCAAGACAAGGCAAAAGCCGATGTCTTCCTCCACAAACACATTGATGAGATGTTGCAATTTGAATATTCAAATTGTGAGGATCCATACATTTTGTGGGAAGATTTAAAAAGCAGATTTGATCATCAAAGGAAAGTTTTACTTCCCACTGCTAGAGATGAATGGAACAACCTCAGGTTCCAAGATTTTAAAAAGGTGAATGAATACACCTCTGCTTTGTTCAGAATATGCTCAACGCTCCGATTTTGTGGGCAAACTGTTACGGAGGAAGATATGTTGGAGAAAACTTTCTCCACATTTCATGCATCAAATATAAACTTACAACAACAATATCGGTTGCAAAGGTTTCAAAGATATTCTGATCTAAATTCATTTCTCCTCGTAGCAGAGAAAAACAATGAGCTACTAATGAAAAATCATCAAGCTCGTCCCACTGGATCATTAGCCATTCCAGAGGAAAATGTTGTTATTAATGATGATACTAAAGACTCTGGAAGAAAATGGGGATGAGGCCGTGGCCGTGGCCGTGGCCATTTTGGTAAAGGTAATGGTCGTAACTATTCCTTCAAAGGAAATAATAATTTCAGAGGTAATTCCCATGGTCGTGGACGTGGACGTGGTCGCGGTCGTGGTCGTGGTCAAAATCAAAGAACCCCCAATTACCACACTCCACAAAATACCAATTCCAACCAGTATAACAAAAGGAATGAAGCTGGTAGGTCCGAAAACAATGGCACTTCTTGTTTCAGATGTGAAAGTACAAACCATTGGTCAAAGGCTTGTCGTACACCTTCACATTTATGTGAACTTTACCAAGCCTCTCTCAAAAGAAAAGAAAAGGAGGTGAACCATGTGGATAATTTTAATGATATCAACGTCGAACTGAATGTCGCCGACTATACCAATGACATGGAACTCTGAAACAAACGTTGCTAAACCATAATAATTATATGCAACAATTATGTAGTTTCCTTTATTATAACTATCTTTATTATGTTTCATTAGTCCTTCTTTTCATGTAACGTTTTCAACTAATAAATAAACTTCTTATTAAAAAACATAATTTATAATGCCTTCGTTATACACTTATTATTATTTCTCTTTATATTTTTCAAGATTAAAATGAATACCACTGGAGCACAAGAGCAAACAAATGATGCAGATATATGTGTAGCGGATAGTGGAGCCACACACACTATAGTTAAATCTAAGAGATATTTTTATGAGTTGAAACCAACAAAAGGAACCGTTGATATAATATCAGGTCCTACAAAGTTAATAGAAGGAGTGGGAAAAGCTAATTTAATATTACCAAATGGTACAAAGCTCTTAATAGAGAATGCTTTATTTTCCCCAAAATCAACGAGAAACTTGTTGAGTTTCAAAAACATATATCATAACGGATATGATACTCAGTCAAGGACTGTTGATAATAAAACATATTTGCACATCATGAGCAAAGATCATATATTGGAAAAACTGCCAATGCTCCACTCTGGTTTGCATTATACACACATTAATGTGCCTCAAGCACATATGGCAGTAAAAGAAAGTTTTTGTGATCCTGAGACATTTAACTTATAGCATGACAGACTAGGCCATCCAGGATCTACAATGATGAAAAGAATTATTGAAAACACACATGGATATCCATTGAAATATCAAAAGATCCCCCAATCAGATAAAATGCCTCTATGTACCTCTTGTTCACTTGGAATTCTAATTACAAGGCCTTCGTCCTTAAAAGTTGACAAGGAATCACCAATGTTTCTTGAAAGAATTCAAGGTGATATATGTGGACCAATTCATCCACCATGTTGACCATTTAGATATTTCATGGTCTTGATAGACGCATCCAGCAGATGGTCTCATGTCTCTTTATTATCAACTCATAATGTTGCCTTTGCAAAATTTCTTGCTCAAATTATCAAACTATGAGCACATTTCCCTGATTACACTGTTAAAAGGGTGAGACTTGATAATGCTGGTGAATTTATATCACATGCTTTTAATGATAATTGCATGTCTGTGGGAATTGTTGTCGAACACCCTATTGCTCATGTACACACACAAAATGTCTTAGTTGAATCATTGATCAAACGTTTACAGCTAATCGCTAGACCATTAATAATGAGAACAAAACTTCCTGTGTCAGTTTGGGGTCATGCAATTTTACATGCTGGATCACTGATTCGTGTGAGACCAAGTGCAAATCATAAGTACTCCCCACTACAACTTGTTTCTGGCCATGAGCCAGACATTTCCCACCTTAAAATTTTTTGGTGTGCAGTGTATATTCCTATTGCACCACCACAACGCACAAAAATGGGCCCACAAAGAAGGTTGGGAATATATGTTGGATATGAAACAGCCTCCATCATACGATATCTTGAACCTTTAACAGGTGACGTATTTAAAGCACGTTTTGATGATTGCCGTTTTAACGAGGCAATGTTCCCAGCATTAGGGGGAGAAAATAAAAAACAAGAAAATGATGTCTCATGGTGTGTGCCTTCATTGTCTCATCTTGATCCAAGAACAAAACATTGTGAGACAGAGGTTCAAAAGATAATACACTTGCAAGACATTGCAAATCAATTGCCTGATGCTTTTACTGATACAAACAGAGTTACTAAATCTCATATACCAGCTGCTAATGCTCCAGCGCGAGTTGAGATCCCAAGTAAGGCAATAGACAATAAGATAGCTCATGAATCTAAAAAACGTTTGAAACGTGGAAGGCCAATCGGTTCAAAGGATAAGAATCCTCGAAAAAGAAAAGCACTTGTAAAGGAAATTGACCACAAAGAGAATGATCTTGATAAAACAGTAAATACTGAAACCTCTCATAAGGAAGATGTTGATGATACTAACAAAGAGATATCAATCAACTATGGTCATACACATATCATATGGAACCGATATGAAATGGAAAATATTGATGAGATATTTTCTTATTCTATAGCAAGTGACATCATGGGTGGAGATGATGATCCTGAACCAAAATCTGTCAATGGTTGTCAAAATAGACATGATTGGGATAAATGGAAAAGCACTATGCAAGCTGAATTAGATTCACTCAACAAACGAAAGGTTTGTGGGTCTATTGTTGTTACACCTAAGGCTGTAAAGCCTGTAGGGTATAAATGGGTTTTTGTAGGAAAACGAAATGAGAAAAATGAGGTTACAAGATATAAAGCGAGACTTGTAGCACAAGGTTTTTCACAAAGGCCAGGCATTGATTATGAAGAAACATATTCTCCCGTTATGGATGCAACGATTCAAACGATTCAAAAGAAGGGTTAGTTGGTTATGCAGATGCAGGTTATTTATCTGATCCTCATAAAGCAAAATCTCAAACTGGATATGTATTTATGAATGGAGGAACTGCGATTTCATGACATTCTCATAAACAAACACTTGTCGCAACATCCTCAAATCATGCTGAAGTCATTGCACTAAATGAAGCTTCAAGAGAATGTGTATGGCTAAGATCTATGTCACAACACATACTGACTTCTTGTGGGCTAGAGAAAGATCGAAGTCCAACTCCTATCCACGAAGATAATGCCGCTTGTGTCTTTCAAATGAAAGAAGGGTATATCAAAAGTGACAGAACAAAACATATACCACCAAGATTCTTTGCATATACTCGGGACCTTATTAAAGATAATCATGTCGTAGGTTATGGATGAGAGGCTAGGTACGATTTCCGAGCGAGATGAGATATGTCCAATCCACCAACAATTCAACCGATCTTTTCACAAAAGCACTACCTACAACAACTTTTTGGAAACATGTTCATGACATTGGCATGCGTCGTGTACGGAGAATGTGATTCCTTACAAATTGCAAACTTGAGGGGGGCTACAGACTGCACTCTTTTTCCCTTAGCTAAGGTTTTTTCCCACTGAGTTTTTCTTTAGCATGGTTTTTAATAAGGCAGTACTTAAAGACCTCGAAGTTTGCAAACTGTCATCCAAGGGGGAGTGTTATGAATATTATAAAATGTTTACCATGAAGATCAAGATTTACCTCTAGATTTACCAAGCAAGTGGATGAACTCTTTGTCAAACTTATGGATAGCTTTGTCTACTAAATAGTTAATCTTGTCTATCAAATAGTTAACCTTGTCTACCAAATAGTTAATTTTTTTGTAGTATAAATATTAGCTCAAGGTAGAGGAGAAAATGCACCTCATGTATACACTTTCATAAGTTATACAATTCTCTTCTTCTTTCTCTTATAACCTTTCTAAAGTTCTTAAATTTTTAGCACTAATCTTGTGTTAGTTCTTGTTATATTATAACAGTTTAAAAATATTATGAGTATTTAATTATTTAGTTATTATAATATTTAGTTTTTATGATTATTTTAAGAATATTTTATTTTTCAGCTATAGCTTTTTAGATAAGATATTTTAAAAAATTCTGAGTATGCATGTCGTTGTGACGTGTTATTCTTATCTGCGTCTAGATATAAATTTTACTCAAAATCGAGTTGTGAATAGCGATGTACAAGTGATATGCATAAACGTACATGTATTCAAAGTTGTTCAGCCATTTAGTTTTTTTTTTATAAAGTGATGTCATTTACTCATTTTTTAGTAATATAATATAACATGTAAAATTTCGAATAGACCATTGAGGCATGCATATTCTTTATCTATAGTTCAATAATAAGTATAATCCGAAAACAGTCAAAATATAATAAGCATTTTTGTTCTTTAACGTGACGAACTGTCACACCCCGATATTTCCACGTATTACTGGTGGACCCGGTGGGGAGTATCGTGACGTAGTTGATATCATCATAGTCAAACAACACAATTTAAATGCACAGCGGAAGTCTTGAAATATAAAATGTTATTATAAACACAAATGTCTGATAATATAAAAGTATTCCGAACAGACTAGCTTGTAATAATCCACAGGCGGATCAAAACAACAAAAGAAGTTATCAGACTATGGCTTATGTGAAGGAGTTGCAAAGTCCTCAACTAACAAGTCCTGAGCAGCTTCCGGCCTATTACGTACTTGTACCTGTCACTTAGACTTTGGAAAATACGTCAGTTTTCACTGGTAAATACACTCAACCGACTCATTTGAAAATGTTTATGAAAATTGGTTTAGGTGCACAAGGCACGAAAATATTTTGACACTTGATTAAAATGCACAAGGCAAAATTAATCATTTATACTTGGGACAAACTATATCTCATGTTATCAGTTGTACATAACTTGCTCTACATACGGGGCCCGGTTCTATGCCGGTTCAAGATTAACTGACACACCACTTATTCCCTTACTGGGAATCCCATATTGGGTATAATTAATTAATAAGCATATTGCACCTGTCAGGTGTATGCCTACACCCCGTGCTTAGGTCGTGGCCATTGCAATTAATGAGTCAAGGATATCCAGGACATGGTCGCATTAACCCCCAATGTTTCAGTCAAGCAATACGAATTAAAACAGGTTATTTGGATTTCCCGACTGATTTGTCTTTGAATCCCATACCTGACCATGCGGTATTTTTATTACCGTATCCCAAGCCCGTAATAGGGAAAATAGGTTAAGAGTATTTACCTGAGCTAGCTCATGTCTTAAATAGCAAGAATTATAATAACTCAGCCGTATTCACTTAAGTAAGCGTAGGTACAATTTACCGGAAGGCTCTAGTCTGGAATGATGGTATAAATAACCAATTAGAATACTAACGGGTCTTAATTATGTCATAGACTTAGACCGGCTAGTTTTTAAACAGAACAACGGTACGATACGCTAGATTAAGCGGAGACCAGATTAGAATGTGATTTAGACCCGACAAGTTTGAAGACTTGTATAATATGGGTAAACTAATCACATTCTGGATTTTTGAGGCAAAAATGATAAGGTTTGACCCGTTTTGGTCAATTTATGCAAACTAGTTACATAAACCGATCCGAACGCGAAATATGCGTAACGGGTAACCATAAGAGTCATACACATGTTTCCTAAGTTAATATGCCTTAAACATGTTGTGATATCAGTAAGATACCTTCCGTTATGCCCGAAATGATTTTAAACTCAAACTATGCCTCGTAAGGGCATTTTGGTCATTTTAAGGGTTATAAAAGAGTTTAAATATTAACCTGAGTTACATGTCTGATATAATCAGTAAAAATACTTAATTTAATAAGTTATAACAGTAGGGTATCATATATATGTGAAATTTATTAATTATACCATACTATGCACCGTAGGGGCATTTTGGTAATTTCACATAAGCCTAAAAGGTCAAAACTGGAAATCTGAGTTTAAAACTTTTTCTTACTGTTAAAATATAAAAATTTACTGAATATATCAGTAGGCACCAAACCTTATATGTTTAAAATAGTTTTAATACATATTATGCGTTAAAAACGCTTAAAAAGGCGATTTGGAGCCATTTCCTGGTTTTCAAAGGAAAGCTGATGTTTTTATTATTCTAGAAGGCTCAAAATAATTTATTTATCATATTGGATCAGTAGAAAAAGGTTTGGGGTCAAAAGGATTTGTAAAACTTATTTTATAGCCAAAAGGGCAAAACCGACAATAACCGAATCAAGCTTAGAACTCTATGTTATTCTCAGCCTAAAAATAAATAAAAATCTTCAAAAATCCCAAAATATTATTTTATATCGGTAGGTAAAGAGTTTGATATCAAAAATTGGGTTTAGATAGGCTATACGCTAATTATGCCGTTTACTTAATAAAAAGCTTTTCATTTACGCTAATGAGCATAACTCCTAATCTAGACCACAAACTGATGTCAAATTTTAGGGACAAGTTTATAATTCAGTAATAAAGGTTTCTATTCTTTCATATTTTCAAAAATATCGTTTTAAGGTCAAATGGGCATAATGGTCAACATTTAAGCATATAACGGGAACATGTAAATGAATAGGATAACTAAGGATCCAAGTTGTATAACCTCAGAGAGTTATACTAACATATAACATGGTCACAAAGGAACCCTAAGGCATAATAAAACTAAGCTAATTCGGGTCAGAACTGAAAGTCAAAGCAAAAGTCAACTTTTGCGACTTTCGGTTCCGAACCGATCCTAAACTTGAAATTGTCGGGTTGAAGAAGCTTAGACATGTTCTTCTACTAATTACCAAGTTATACAAGTGTTAAAACAGGTCTCATAGTTTCTACATTGCTAATTATGAATTTATTTTCAAAATAGCTTTCTGTTGACTTTTTATTATTAGGTTTGACCCGACATTTGACCAAGCTAGGGTGATAATCAGTAGATGCCCTCTTAGGGGTTTATTACCTACATAATTACCAACTTATAACTACTCTTAATTTAACTAATGACTGGATCATTAGTGTTTAATTACTAAGTCAAACCTTAACTATGATAAGTTTGACTTTTGACCATTAAACTGTAGGATCGAATTGCGACCCGAAAGAGTCGTTCAGAAGAGATTTTATCAGTTTCAGATGCGGAATATAAGAAACCGACTTTGAAACAGCTTGAATATCACTTTAAATCTCTTGTATATTGATTTATCAACGATTACAAGCACAAAATATACCGGCAGCACTTCGGTACAAGTTACAAGGCTCTGATATGTTCGCATCAAATGAAAACATGTGACACCTATATATAGCCTATTGCTTTCACTTGAATGACACATAAGATAACTTCAAGCGAAACCTCTAGATGCCTTCAAGCGAAACCCACATATTGACTATTCAAGCGAAACCTAACTAAATAACATTCTGATTTCATATTTGCATGCAGGTTCACGACATGTTGTCATGTGATGATGTCATCATTGGAGTCACCATTATGATGTTATCATTATATATGATGACATCATGCTTGATTTAATACGCAACGAACCCGAGACTCGATATAAGACGAAGACGACAGATGTATGCACCAACAGACTCCCCCTCAGATGTTGACGAGTCTTAAGTGTCGAGTCTTCGCATCTTCAGTCTTTATCAGTCTGTTCACTTTCTTTAAAATTCTCCATTTTAAGCATCCTCAATCAATTTCTTACTCTTTCTCGTAATCTTCAGGATCTGAATCTGTCTCTACAATCTTCAGACTCCCTCTTGATGTCCTCAGACTTCCCCTTTCGCTAAGCTGGGATCGCAGTCTGGAATTCACTTTCCACAGATTCTTAGATCGTAACCTGTCACTCATCTAACTCAGATATAGGAACCTGTTCAACCTGCACACCTCTACCCAAAAATAAGTTTTCTGATAATCATTTGCGGATAAGATTTTCAAATCTAATTTACCACTTGTAGGAATAACGTTTTTATTTCAAAACTTTTCTCATTTCATTTCAACATTCTTCAAATACTTTCACCCAAACCATTTGTTCATCACGTTTAGCACTCGAAATTTTGAAAATCAGCTTTTCAAAATCAGTTGTCGAAAATCTTTTTGGATTTTTCAAAATTTATGCTAAAACACACTAAAATCTTTTTGGATTTTCAGAAAGAAAGTAACCAACACCACTTGTAGAATCAAGAAAATGCAAAAATGAAATATTTACAGACAATATTTTTGTGAGTTTGTGTAAGAGGATCATATCAGTTGCTGAGACAAATCACCAACACCATTAAGCTTTAAACATTTTAAGTTCTAAACGATTCACTTAGATTGTCAGTATACTGGTCCACTTAAATTTTCACACAAAGTTCAACTGCTTCGAGATACGAAATTAATGTTTTAAGAACTTAAACTCAATCGCGTGTCCCACCTCAGAATATACTCCCGTATCCAGATCCCAATATTCAGTCTTACAGGTGAGTATACTACAATGATATCAGTACATAAATTAGGTAATGCGAGGGCCGAGGGATCTCAGGTCGATACTTCCGTATACGCAGAGAGATATCAGCTTTGACTTTTCGGTATGTCCCCTTTAGAGGATCTTTTAGCTACAACAACAGCGACTATCAATTTTATTGTTTCATCAGCATGCTGAGGGTTTATGCTATGTTTCAAGCATTTGCGGAAAGTATTATCCAAGGACTAGGTCAGAACCATCGTTCAGCAGAAGTCCTGGAATAATACCCCAGACATCATTGAGTATAAAGACCTAGTATATCAGATTATGAGACCTTTCAAACGAGATTTCGGGGGTTACCCATATATCCGAGAGATGTTCCCCACGATATAAGCAAGTTTGAAATTTAGGTTTATATTTCATCACAATCTACTAAATGTGCAAAAACCTACTGGCACATCATCAGTGAGACCGTTTATCACATTTTAAACTTTCCAATTCTTTAGCGTGTTGTGACAGTCCACTGATGTACTATCATTTCCTCTTTTATGCAACAAAAACTCATTTTTCATTTTATCATGTTTTTGACTTTTTCAAATTTTCTAATGTTTTTGGATTTTCTAAAATTTCTTACTCCCCCTAAAATGCAAACACATTTTAGGAAATTTGAAAACAAACTATACAAGTAACATGACAACTGATATCGAATTGCCTCAATTCTCCATCGACCTGGCATAAACAATCAGAACTCCCCCTCACAACAAACTATTTTCCCATTATGATCTCAAAACACTTAAGTTTGTTTTAATCAAAATGGTTTTTCCGGAAAATAAGTTTTGTTGATTTTGTAAACCATTAGTAGGTTAGGGATTTGGTTCATCACATTGTTTTACAATCACTTGTAGGAAATCAGATACAACTTAATGTCCCTGATTTACCGCTTGTAAGATCAATCCAATTCAACTTCTGAACCACTTGTAAAAATCACAAACATACAACTCAAACCTGCTTTTCAACCAATTTACCATCTATTGGTTGAATTCTCAAAGTGCCGATTCCTACTCCACACTTACCAACCTGGGAGTTCCGGCAAGTCCTGCTTTTTTAAAAAAAAAACACATTATTCAAACATGATAAAAAATGATGCCGATTCATGATCCACGATTACCAACTTGGGATCTCCGGCAAGTCAGGTTTTTTACTGTTTGAAAAATATATCTACCCAAGCTTGACCTTCCTTGGGTGTAACAACATTTTCTTCTTCATCTTTTCTTTCAACAGACTTGTGAACACGTCTTTTAGAAGCATAAAATTCTTTGACACTTTTGCCCTTACCATTGACCATTTTGCCAAAAATATGTTTCACAGTTCCATTGAAAGCCTTATCAACATCAAATTTCTTCTTATCAGAATAAAATTGATTTGATATTTCAACTTTTCCAACTTTCTTCATAAAATTTTCAGCACACAACGGTGGAAAATTTTCATCGTTCATAGTTGGAACTGATTTTTCAACCTTTTTCTCAACACGTGGCTCCTCTGATTTTGTGGAATCAGATTCATCACCAGAATTATTACCTGAACCTTTCACAACCCATTTTTGATTTTTTACATTTTCTTTTCCTTTCAAAACACTCTTTGAACATTCTCCCTTCTCAAAGGTTGAATTTTCAAAGCCAGTAAATGGTTTGGTTGTAAGTTCAGTTTTCTCCACAACTTTCTCTTTCAATTTACCAAATACTTCCTGTTTTGGTTTGAATGTTTTCGGACAATTCCTAGCAACATGACCAGCAATCTTGCACTGAAAACAGGTTCTGGTTTCTATCTTCTTTGGAATAGCATTTTTCTTCAACTCTTCTTGCTTCTTGGCAAGGAATTCCTGATTCGTCTGTCTTCTGAATGCTTGTTCTTTCTCATCATCTAAAGATTTTCCTGAAACAAACACAGTTTTTGGTTTAGAAAATTTTTCATTTTTATAATTTTTCGGTGATACAAAACCTAATCCTTTCTTTTTGTAATTACGATTATGATTGGGTTTCTTTTGGAAACTGTAACCACAATTGTAACCCATTTTCTTGTTAAATCTTGGTTGATCTCTTGAAGTGTATTGTTTAGGTTTTCCATTAAGATTTAAATCTTTTATTTCAGAAATATTAATTTCTGTGATTTTGAAAACCTTTTGAATCATTTCAAATCTAACACTTCTTATTGGAAAACTCTCATCAGAATATAATTTGTCAGAACCTTTCAAAGTATATGCTACTTTGACTGATTCATCATTCAAATTAGATTTCGATAGCAAAAATTGTTTGTCATAAACCCGTTTGTCCTTTTTGATTGTAGATTTTGACACATCGGACTCAGACTTTGACTTGGTTTTGAACTCCATGTTTGACTCCTCACTGTCATCTTTTTCTAACACTTGATCGACCACACTTTTTTATCAACTTTGACTCATGATTAGTGTCGGACGACGTGTACGTGACATCAATATTTTCTGGCAAATTATCCAACGTCCCAGACTCCCATTGTAAGTTTATTGCCTTTTCGACTCTTTCGGAATTTGGATTTCGAGGTAAAAATCCATTTTCGACCGGAGGCGGACATTTGTTGTAAACCACACTTGGTTTCTTACCAGAAGTCTTCATTTTATCTTCATCTTTTGTCACAGATTTCTTTTCTTCGGACGTCTTCATATCTTCAAACGTCTTCAAATTCTCCACAACTGGATAAATCCTGTCAACAACAAAAGTAGAACATGAGTAACTTTCTAATAACTTGTTAACTCTCTCAGTTTCTATCTTTTGTGTTGCTAACTTCAACTCTAGATCAGCACATTTCTTTATGTGAAAGTTGACATCATCCAACTGTCTCAGATATGCTATCTTCAGTGTATTCATTGCCACAACTTGTTCACAGTTTGAATCAGTATACTTGTTGATTTCTCTGTTCATTGTATCATAGGATTCTTTCAATCTGTTTATATTGTGCAGCAACTCATTGTTCTGCTTGATTAAAGAATCACAATTCATGCACTTTTCAGGAACTTTGACAGGTTCTGCATCAACTTTGACTTCAAATTCAGGAACCTCTTTGACTGTTCGGTTTGATTGTAAAAATTCAGCTCTTCTCTTTTTCTCAGCTTTAGCTTCAGCTTTTAATCTCTCTTCCTCTTCTTCCTCTTCTTCAAGCTTTCTCCGTCTTGCTTCAGCGGCTTCCATGACTTTTCTGCACTTTTCAGCACATTTCAAATCATAAGCATTTGCAATTAAAGCTTTAACTTTTGAAGAGTCTTGATCCGAGCAAAAATCGTTCCAACTGAAACCTTCAGCCAACTTTTCATCATCTTGTTCTGCCAAACACACTTTGTTGTTTGTTGGAAGATATTTATCCCATGTAAAATTATCATATTTGCCCTGATTGACTAGACATGCTCTCTTTGAACCTTCAATTACATCTCTCCCGTGTGCAGTTTGTGCCTGATGCGATGCTGGTGGTGTGATTTGATGATAAATCGCCTTTTTGTGATAATCGTTGTTTCCAAAAGGATTCTGGGCTCCAGTAGCTTCACGATTTTTGCACTCTCTCTTGAAATGCCCCTTTTCCCTGCAACGAAAACATGTAACTTTAGATTTATCAAAGCCTAAATTTGAAACACTTGCATCAAGAAAATCATCTCTTCCCGTAATTTGTTTAAACTTCTCAGCTCTTCTCATTACACTGGCCATGCACCATTTAATATCCATCAATTCCATTTCCTCAGCATCGATTTGATCGTAATCCTCTTTCGTGAGCATTGGATTACCGATCTTTCCAGCCACAAAACTACTATAGGATTCCAACACCATTCCCAACAAAGACATTTGATTTTTAGCTACTTCTTCAGAATAATCTTGATCACTTTCAAGATTTAATACAATATTGCATTGAAGTTTTCTTCCGTTCTTTGTTGCAGAAATGTTTGGATCGAATGACGAAAATCTTGTACTGCTTGATCCCTGGGATGATTTCTTTTCTGAAAAATCTTTTGCACTGTAAGCAGTTTCGACTTTTGGAGAAAAATTTGATTTTTCGTTGACACCACCTTTGTAATACAAGCTGATATCTTGTTCTCCATCGTAGTTCTTCATCCTGGCAATCTTCCTCTGCTCCATCTCTTGAGCTTCCAGGTGTTTGATGAAGTCTCCCAGTGTCATGTTTTTATAATCTTTTCTGTTGGATCTCAGCATCATCAGAAACGTTCCCCAAGTTTCATGAGGTAGTGCATCTGCAAGTTTTTCAATCAATTCATCAGTATCCTTTTTAATACCAAGTTTTGTCATATTTCTCACCAAGTTACAATATCTATCAATTATTTGCTTGGTGTTTTCAGATTTCAAACCACGGAATAAATCAAATTCTTTCTTCATGAGAGACATTTTGTTTTTGAGCATATCATCACTTCCAACAAATTTTGCTTCCAATTCTGTCCAGATTGAGTAAGCAGTTCCATCATGTTGAAGCAGTATCAAGATATCTTCTTTTATCGCTTGCTGAAGCAGACTCACCATCAATTTCTCATCTCGATATTTCTTTTTATCTTCCGTACTCATTTCTCTAATTGTTTGTTGAATATTATTTGTTGTGGGTCTAACATATGGTTCTTCAATGTGTTCCCACGCATCCAAGTGATAAGCTTCAACCCAATTTCCAAACCGTTCAGACCACGCATTGTAATCATCAATATCCAAGAGCTTTGGCGGTTTCTGTGATGTTCCCGTTTCATTTTCAAGCAATGTACTCTGAGTAATTGTAATAGGACTAGCAAAAGAATTGTAGAACTCGTTCTCCATGTTTCAAATTTTCAAATGAGCTGAATCACCTTGTAAAAAAATACCTGAAACAAACAATCAAACGATCAGTTTAAACAAATTATCAGTTAACAGAATAAGACTGGTACTCGAACTTGTAATAATTCTGTGCAGACTGAAGGTTGACACACTGTACGGACTTCTATGACCCGGATCAAAATCAACCGAACTTTTCCAAAGACCTCACTAAATCATACTACCTTGAACTAGTTTGAATTCAAACAGACTGACCACCTCTTCTTTGATTTAAAAAAAATCAAAGTCAACCTTTTAATAAACTGCCAAGATATGAATGACTTGACAATTGGACTTCAAACACTTCACATGTTTACTTTAATGAGCCGACAACATCACATTGCGCCTGACTCACAAACTCGTGATTTCTTTTCCACTTTGAAGACCCAAGACACTTTATCAAATTTGTGAACTCAATTCACATGCGCCTGACAACCCTTAATATCGAAACAATTCTATTTGACCTCTAAAAGGTTATCACATGTAAACCGAATCTCTATATCTCGAGACCTGTGATACTTGATTTTATAACCGACTTACACATCTTTATCATCTTTCAAATGCAAACCGACACAAGCATGTGGTATCTTATCCCAACCAACTGACAACCTCGATAAATGTTACACACAACTTGATGTTCTTTTCACATGATTCCTCTCCAAATTTCATGATTTTTTTAAAAAAAAATTGTGGCCGACAAACTTTACTTTTCTCATGCAAACTGACCCACTTGTGATTTCAATTTCCGACTTACTGTAACCTTGTTTACTGTGTCACACAATACACTATGCACTTTTAATAACTTTCAAGCAGTGTGTCAGTTTCAAGCGAAAGCCACTCAAGTGAGACCTGAACTTTTCAAGCGAAAGACCCGGTTTCGCTTCAAACTACACAATTTTTCAAGCGAAAGCCAGCATGATGTCAGCAAATAACGAACAACTTTCAAGCGAGCAGATGATTATAACCAGTTTTTACGTTGATTTTAGTGCTGAAACTTTCCAGGATTCATTTAAACATGATTACGCACAATATGTGAAAGTTTGAGCCGTTTTTACCGTGAAAAATTTTCAAATTTGTAAAAGAATGGTGTAGAAATCAGAAAAAGTGACAAAAACAAGCTGTTTTTGCAAGATCTCTTCCTCCTGAGCTCTGATACCACTTGTAGGATCGAATTGCTACCCGAAAGATTCGTTCAGAAGAGATTTTATCAGTTTCAGATGCGGAATATAAGAAACCGACTTTGAAACAGCTTGAATATCACTTTAAATCTCTTGTATATTGATTTATCAACGATTACAAGCACAAAATATACCGGTAGCACTTCGGTACAAGTTACAAGGCTCTGATCTGTTCGCATCAAATGAAAACATGTGACACCTATATATAGCCTATTGCTTTCGCTTGAATGACACATAAGATAACTTCAAGCGAAACCTCTAGATGCCTTCAAGCGAAACCCACATATTGACTATTCAAGCGAAACCTAACTAAATAACATTCTGATTTCATATTTGCATGCAGGTTCACGACATGTTGTCATGTGATGATGTCATCATTGGAGTCACCATTATGATGTCATCATTATATATGATGACATCATGCTTGATTTAATACGCAACGAACCCGAGACTCGATATAAGACGAAGACGACAGATGTATGCACCAACATAAACTAATCAAAACTGAATTTAGGAGGTTAAGGACACTTACAAATGGTCCTTAGTACTGAAAAGAACTTCAAGGAAGTTCCAAATGCTCAGGATTCCTCCAGAAATGAGAAGATAGCAAGATGGGATGAAATGAGCAAATGAAAGTGTTGGGTTCTCATCCTATTTATAGTTTTTGGACATGATTAGGATTGAGACAAGTGTTTGAAGGGATTAATCAGATCACTACACCTGTTATGACAGCTGTATAATTGTCTTGGAGCCCAAGGATTCGGTTTTGATTGGTTAAAAATGGAATAGAGTAGAGGCCAAGAAAAAATTCATATCTGGCACATGCTTACGGACCGTAAGGTCCAGAGTCTTACGGTTCGTAAGGACCTGGTCAGCATAGTAAAGTTTCAACTGTTGCCCCTGCACTTCCAAATGCCATTTCCGACACATCTAAGGTCCGTTAAACCATTTTTAGGGCTCTACCATGATGCCTAAGCATAGGGAACATGAAACATGCTCAAAAATATGTCGTATGTCGGTTCGTTTGGTCGTACGGTCTCGTTGTTCGGTTAATTACGACGAAACACGGACGGACGCGAAAAACAATCCAAACGACGCGACGAATGGAATTTTATCAAGCCAAACACTAAAATAAAATATTTCAGTGCTTACATAAATTTTTTGGTGTCCGGATATATTCAGATTGTGAGATATGCGCGAAAGTACAAACTTGTGCACTTTTTGACACTTTTAGTCCCTGCATGACTTAAAAGTTTATTTTTGCGCACCAAACACCTCTAAGCCTATATCTAAGCTATATAAAGGGTAAACAGGGTATGTATAACTCATGGTCATATTCCGGAAGGCTCGATAACATACGAATCGACGTACTTTTGCAGTTTGACGCAATTAGTCCTTCTAATGCGCAAACTTGCGCATATCATTGTTTAATGGCACTGAAGCCTTATCTAATCCATATTAGGCATTCTTGAAAGTATTATTAAACATCATAATGCTTCAGGCTCGATAAAAGGTCATTCAGAGGTATAATTAAACATATTGACACTTCTAGTCCCTTATACTTGCAAAGTTGCGCGTAACTTCACTTTTATGCATAAAAGCCTTGGATGGCCAATGATTGGCATTCCCAAGAGTATAATCAAATATTATGAGGCTCTCGGTTTGTTAAAAGGTCACTCAGAGGTAAGAATTAACATGTTGACGCTTTTAACCCTTTATTGCGCAAACTTTCAATTAATTAGACAAACGGCTACACTTGATTAACAAGTGGCTCATTTGTGAATATAAAACCGTAAAAGGTTATTTAGAAACTTATTTTGGGTATGATAATACTTCTAGTTCTTTCATAATTAATGTTTTTAGATTTTTCGAAAAATTAGTCCCTTATATTCAAGGTTTGACTTTACTAGGGTTTATTACACGTGTCAATACTTCATTGAACGTGATTTTACGAGGTGTTACACGAACCCAACCAATATTATCCAAATATTGGTACTGGCACATTATTCTTTTCTTATTGTTTTCTCAGCGTATCACAATTGAGTATTATTTTGTACCATAAGCTATAACGAATGTCAGTAACCAAACCAATATCAGTCGCACAACATCGGTACTGGTACCGTATTTGTTTTCTTGTTTTCGAAAGATATAAAACACATGTCGATATCCTCATGAGCGTGTCTCTTTTCATTCCTATACCAAGTGTCGGAAAACGCAGTGGTAGTGTAACGAACCGAACTGATACTGATCAAAAGCCAGTTGCGAAGCGCGAAGGATCTCACTACTTCTTTAAACATAATGTAAATACTAATAATTAATGTATTTTAAAAATTACTAATTAATCTCATCTAAATACTTAGAACAAAAATAGGTGTCAATAATTTATTATAGAGATAAAACTATAATAACGAAGTTATAGATATATTATATATACAGTCAATGAGTAAAATGAACGGATAGTCTTTGTGGTTTGTCAAAATAATACCTTTAGTCCCTAACTTTTGAAAATTACACTCATGCTCCCCGTGGTTTGTTCGGTTGTTACTCGGATAGTCCCTAAAGTAGATGGATGTTAGTTTTCTCTGCTAAGTAGAAGTAAATTGACTAAAATGCCCTTATTATTAACCCACTCAAACCACTTGTGTAGTTTTAACCCCCGTCTCCTTGGTTTATTATGTTTTAATCCCATCTCCTTCTTGATTTAAAGTTTGCAACTTCATCATTGATGGTGCATCGACCATCTTTGATTTTCTTAACCCTCTATCTTCTTCAACAAAACACCCCCACCACAACACTATTTCTTGAAACCCCCATCCCCGGACTTCGACCGCCCCTTATGGACCAAGATAGTGATGGTGAAACCCTAGTCACCGTACTTCGGCGACTTTGTGGTTAGAATCGGAGACAAAGATCAATTCCGGCAATATCGTTTTTTTTCCATCTAACAGGCATGTCTCTCTCTATAGATCTCGTTTTTTGGGGATATCGTTTTTCCGCTTACATGTGTTGCGAGATCAGTTCCCCTAAACTAGTGCAACCAGTGCCGACGGTGACTGGTTTCTGGAAACATCATTTATACGGTTAATATTCAGATGGGTTTGTTCCAATGCTTCATCTAGAAGAAGAACATGGTGTCTGGTCGCAAATGGTGATTTAGGATTTATAACTGTATAAAGTAAACTGAGGTATATATGTGCTGAAAATTAAAACTTAAGTGATAGTTAAGATTGAGGTTTCACTTGATTTGCTTTAAATAAACACTTACACAAGTACCTTATTTTCCATCTCTTTTAAGGTCGTCACTGAGATGCTGAAACAACCTAATTGCAACTCCGATGGACAATGAAGAGTTGACTTTTGTAGAATGAAGTCAATGTCTTTGATGTTCTTAGATGGAACCAAATCGAACTCTCCTTTAAGAAATAGAGTTGTGTAACTAGTTACCAGCGTGACTATCGGAATCAGATTTAATGTGCTGGTGGTTTGAGTGGGTGGGGGGATTAGGGATGAAGCTGAAGTCAATAATTTTTAATGATAAGGGTATTTTTGTAATTTCACACCCACTTAACTGAGAAAAATAACCCCCATCCACTTCCGGGACTATCCGAGTAACAACTGATCAAACCACAGGGAGCATGGGTGTAATTTTTAAAAGTTGGGGACTAAAGGTGTTATTTTGAGAAACCACAAGGACTATCCAGGCATTTTACTCTATAGTCAATTTTAAACTAGTATCAAACAAACAAGAAGCATAGACATCATTTACAAGGAACGTACCATTGATGACATCGTTGTTGCTTTGAGCTTGTGCTACTGTGATGACGAAGGCTCGTCCGCGTGCTTGTTATTGCTGCTGGTTGTTGTTGCGTTGAGGACATACGTTGGCGAGGTTGTTTGGATCTCCGCATTTGAAGCAGGCTCGACCTGTGTTTGCTTGAGGCTGAGCTTGGTTTTGAGTGAGAGTTTGGTTTGCAGCAGGGGTTTGGATCTGGTTACCTTGTGGCTTTGGGCCACTTCGGCACTGGTTTGCAAAATGACCAAACCTATTGCAATTGGTGCATAGGCGGCACGGTGTGTGGATGGGATGATGGTATAAACATGTATTACACTTGGGATGAGTCCCAGTGTAGGCTTTCTTTGCGGGTTCGGGATTTTGGGTAGGTGCGCTTTGTTGGAGGGGTTGAGGGTTTTGGAGAGTGACGACCGTGTAGTTTTGCTTCGAAGCCTTTCGCTTCTTACCTTTGTTGTTACTTTTGGTAGGTGGTTTATTAGGTGTGGGTTCAACAATGTTATCAGTGGTAGCTTGGTGTGCACTCTTGGATGAACCTTTGTTGTGGAAGGTTCCATGGAGAATGCAGTTGTGGTTGAGCTTGGCGGCTAAACATAAGGTATCTTCAAGGGTCTTGGGTTGAGCGGATTCGACGAGGTTCATGATGGATGGGAGAAGGCATTGAATGTACTAGCGATGGCCTTGTCAGTGGTGTCGACTTGGCTAGGGTACGGTGCACTCAGCTACTTGAATCGAGCTGTGAAGCCGACATTTTCGCTCCCCACCTGTTTGAGGTTCTAGAACTCGTTTTCGAGTCGTTGGAGCTCGTGTGGAGGAAAAAACTCATCCTTCATCAGATTCTTCAATTCGGTCCAGGTTAAGGCATAAGCGACATGTTGGGATTGAACCCTATCAGAGGAACAGATAATTAAAGCCAAAACTAGATCAGAGCAGTGGATCCAGAATAAGCAGATGTTTACATACAAATCTCTCCCCTTGAAAGTGATTTCATATCTGCTGACCTCCTATCTGCTGATCTTGCAAAGTGCTGACCTATAACTGCTGCTCAAAGTAAAGATCTGATGAAAGAACTAAAGTCCTGCTGATTCTATCTACTGCCTTGAGTCAAGCACTGCTGATCCGGACAAGTACTGCTGGGTTCACAGCAGTGGAAAGTTGCAGCAGCTGATCTATAGTCTGTTTTGTAATATAATGTAATAGCAGTAGTTAACATAGCAGTGCTTGTATAGATCAGATGTTAGAGTTTGTTAGGAGGTTAGATGTCACTTTCTTGGTGACGTCAGCTAAGATGCTCAGTGGTTTGCAAGTGCCTATAAATAGTTCAGTACTTTGTACTGTTCTATTAGCTCTTTTGCATCATCGTCTTCTTTGCACGAACATACAACTGAGCTCTGGCTGAGGGGGAGTTTGCATTCATTCATCAATCATTGTAATCGTTATTGAAATAAATTCAATCTTCCGATTCATTGTGAAAAGATGTTTGATTAAAGTATTACTCTCGTTTGATTGTATGCAAAGTTTGTTTTCATCATAATTCCGCTGCACACTCATCCATCTTCATTTTAATTACAAACACAAAATACAATCAGAAACAAACTCAGATCCAACAATTGGTATCAGAGCTTGGACAGTCAAATTTGATTTAACAATCATTTTGACGTAAATAGTTCAGCTCATAACAGTTGATACTGATCGTTTGTTCGTTTGTTGAAAAACAGAGCAAGGATTAATCACCATTAAAGTTGATTTCTCAGTGTCTGTAAAACAACAAGAATGACGTCACAATCTCAGGATGATAAAAACAACATCGGTTCGCTTTTTAAACCACCTATGCTAAAAAGAAATGAGTACAACATCTGGCAGAGGAGGATGGGTCACATCCTTGCTCAACAAAGCACAGGTTGTTGGAGGTCTGTCATTTATGGTCCCCACGTTCCCACAGTGCCAAGCGCTGAAGATGCTAAAAAGTTCGTTCCAAAACCAGTTGAAAATTATACCGAAACCGACTATCAAAAGTTCGAACTAGATGCTAAAGATTTTAGCATCATAGCATCAGCGCTGCCCAATGAGATATATGCTGGACTGTTACACTGTAACAGTGCCAAAGACTTATGGGACGCACTTAAGGAACAATTTGGGGGAACCGAAGAAGTCATAGAAAACAATAGGGAAATCCTGAACCAACAGTATGAAACATTTTGTTACGTTAAAGGTGAATCACTAACGCAACAATTTGAGCGTTTCAGTTGTCTCATCAGTGAACTGAGGCTTGTTAACACCACTTTTACAAACTCAACTCAAAATAGCAGGTTCCTCAGGTCACTGCCAGAAAAATGGGACACCATAGCTTTTGTCACCCGAAACTCACCTGAGTTCAAGGATCTGACCTTGACCCAACTCCACGGTCGACTCCTGACCTACGAAAGGGAGTTGAACCAGAAAAGGAGGTTACAAGAGTCAGGAAAAGTTACTGATGATTACACTTTCGGTAATACTGCTCTTCTGGGTCAAGAAGAATCTGGGAGCATGATCACTTCATTGACATAACTGCTGGTGCAAATTTTAACAACCCTGATCCTCACTCTGCTAGTTATGCATTCACTGCAAACGAAAACCAGATGTCAGACAATTTATGCTTTGAACTCAATGATTTGCAACATTTTGATCCCACTGACTTAGAGGAAATGGACATCCTGCACCAACTGGCTTTGCTAAGTGTTAGAACTAGCAAATTTTACAAAAGAACAGGGCGAAAATTCCCAGGTTTGCATGGGAATCTAAGGGTTGGGTTGGATAAATCGAAAATCAAGCGCTACAAGTGTAATAGGTTGGGACATTTCGCTAGGGAATGTAGGAGTCAAACTACTGGTCCCATAATTACTCATCCTAGCTCAAATCCTAGACCTCAAAACCAAAGCACTGTGCACGATGCCCAGTATGCCCCAGCAGCTCAAGTGAACACTGCTCACTATGCTGCTGCCCCTGTGCCAGTGCACTATGTCCAAACTACTGTTCCACAGATCCAATATGTTCAAACCCCTGTTCCCCAGGCACAAGTGCAGCTTGCACCTCAAACTACTGCTCCAGCAGCAGTACAACCAGATCAACAAAGTTTTTTCACTCAAGGGTTTGTTGACTGGAGCAGTATGCCTGAAGACCTTAGTGATGAAAATTTTGCACTCTATGCTTCTAATGATTCTTCTCATAATGAATTTTGTTTGATGGCATTAGAGTCAATAGAGGAGGGGGTTGAAACTGAGGAGGAACAGCTGAGTATTGAAACAGTGGATAAGGTGACTGAAGTAGTGGTTACTGCAGTTGCTGGTGAACTACTATTGGGAGAAAGTTCAGGTACCCTGATTGAACCAATGACAGATCCATGGTCCATAGAGGACAAAGAAGAAGAGAAAGAAGAAAAGGCTGGTGAAAAGAAGGTGAGAGCTGATGATGAAGAGAATCATCAATGTGATTGTGCAATGATGGCTGCTGCCAAGGTATCTCCTCAAGTTCTAGAAAAACTGTGTTCTGACAATTGCATTATTGCTTTTGCTAACATCAAAGAGGTGAATGAAAACCTTCGGGATAAAATCTTAACTGATGAAGTCAAATTTGAAAGATCTTTAAAAGAACTTAAACACAAATTGGCTGAAAAAGAAAAGGAGATTAGCAGCATGAAAGAAGAGCAGAGCATAACCAAAACCCAACTCCAAACTATGGTAGAAAAATACCAAGTTTGCAAAAAGGAGTTAGAGTCCACCCAAATCACATGTGAGAGATGGGTGGAATCATGCAAAGGGTATGAGGTTATGCTTGAAAAACAGATAAAAAGCAATGTGAAATTTGGGGTTGGCTATAGAAAACATGATGATGAAAACACTGCTTTTGGAAAATCTTTTCAAACCACTGATGTAACCACTGAGTTCATCCCCACAAACAAGAATGGCCAAGAAGTGAAAATCACTGACAAACTTGGTAACAAAATCACACTTGACAGACCAATGGGATCCTCTACTTTTGAGGAGCTTGAAGAATATCAGTTTAAACCAAAATGGTCTGATGAGTGTGATATTCTTGAAAATTTCAAGCCAATGGACTTTACATCAACTGATGGTGTCAAGGCTCCAAAAGCTAAAGTCATACCTCTCAAGGACATCCCAGCAGTGGTTAAAACCTCTGCTGCAAAGGAGTCTGAAAAGAGAAAGAAGAAAGAAAAAATTGATAACTTGTTTTGTGAATTCTGTGAAAAAAGGAATCATCTAACAAAAGATTGTTTCCACTTAAAAGCTTATGATTTAAACAGAACAAGTGTCATTGTTTCAGCTGAAAGTTGCATTGTTTGTGGTAAAACAAACCACAAAACTCAAGCATGTGTGTATCTCAAAAACTTTGATGTGAAAAAGAATGAGTACATTGCTAAAACAACCTTGAGTTCATCACCATCATCATCATCTGTCAAATTCACCAAGAAACAACCACTGTTTGTGCCAGTTCAAACAGCTGTCACAAAACAGCTGAACCAAACATCTGTCAAAAGAGATGTTCAGGTTACTGATGCACCCTATGCTAATCAATTCAGAAAAGGCAAGGAAAAACAGTCTTACCAAAGGATTCCACACGTTTATGAGGCCTACAAAAGGCCCTCTAAACCCAGAGTGAACAGGCATCCTTTTGGTTACCAGCAGGTGATTGGTCAGGACCCACAACAGTGGTTAGAGAAACACTGTCCTAAAACAGTCCAAACCCCTGACCTAACCACTGTCCATCATACTGCATCCATCCCAGACACTGTTGAGACCCCATCCAAAGCCCTGCTGGCTTTGGAGACCCTAATGAACTAATCCTTTTACTTCATGTGCTGGGAGCTTCTGCATGCTTTGATAGTCTTTGGTATGTAGAGAGTGGAGGCTCCAGGCACATGACAGGATGTAAAGCCCTCCTCAAAGACTTTAAAATCCATGGAGGGGGTGATATATCCTTTGGGAATAATAGTAAAGGAAAAGTTCTGGGGTCTGGTACAGTGCAATCTGGAAATGTAAAATTTGAAAATGTCAATCTGATAGACAATCTAAAATTCAACCTTCTGAGTGTATCACAAATGAGTGACAAAGGGTTTGGGTCATTCTTCACAAAAGATTGTTGTAGGATTGTTGGACCAGAAATGGTCAAAAATATTGAAGCAATAATCAAAACTGGTCAAACTAAACTTGTTGCTCAAAGAAGTGGCAATGTTTATGTTGTTGATATGTCAAAAGAGTGTCCCAGAGCTGATGCTTGTCTGTTCTCAGCTGCCTCTAACAAAGAGACAGAACTTTGACACAGAAGGCTGGGGCACACAAATCTTAAGACAATCACTGAAATTTCAAAAAATGGTTTGGTGAGAGGCCTACCACAAAAATTGTTTTCATGTCCTGAACATTGCATTTCCTGTTTAAAAGGAAAACAGCATAAAAGTTCTTACAAGTCCATTGAAGAGTCCAAAACAACCCAGTGTTTGCAAATGCTACACATGGATTTGTTTGGCCCAGTTCAAGTCATGAGCCTTAAGAAGAAAAGATATTGTTTGGTTATTGTTGATGACTTTTCTAGGTTTACATGGACTTTCTTTTTACACTCAAAAGATGAGACTGCAGGCATTTTGCAAGACTTTGTGACACAGGTTGAAAAGCAATTTGACCTTCCAGTGAAAAGCTTCAGGAGTGACAATGGCACAGAATTTAAAAATAAGGAGTTGGATGCCTTCTGTGTGAAGAAAGGGATTGTAAGGCAGTACAGCATCCCTAGAACAGCAGAGCAAAATGGGGTAGTTGAAAGAAAGAACAGAACTTTGATTGAGGCTGCCAGAACTATGCTTGCAGATTCAGGTTTGCCATTAACTTTCTGGGCAGAGGCAGTAAACACTGCTTGCTATGTCCAGAACAGAGTTTTAATAAACCCCAGGCACAAAAAGACTGCTTATGAAATTCTGTATAAGATCAAACCACTGATCTCATATTTCAAGGTGTTTGGCTGCCCATGCTTTATTTTGAACTTAAAAGATTCCATTTCAAAATTTGCAGCCAAAATTGATTGTGGTTATCATCTGGGATACTCAACCACTGCCAAGGCTTACAAAGTGTTCAATACACGGACCAAGGCAGTGGAGGAGACTTTGAATGTTAAGTTCAATGAACTTTCATCAATGAAAATCCCAGCAAACCCTGCAGATCTGTTTGATCTTGAAAAATTTACTTTTGAAAATACTGCTGTCAAGACTAACAGTGCAGGTCCATCAGAGGATACAACACCAGACTATGGGTATGAAATCATCATCCCTCAAAGGTCCGCCACAAAGGGAAAAGCACCAGCTGTTCAAAACAGTTGTCAAAGCTCAACCACTGCTACCTCAACAGTTGTTGACCAAAGTAGCCCATCCACCACTGCTTCCACATCCTCAAACACTGCTGACAAAAGTCCTCAAACAGTGGATAAAAGTCAGCAGATGTCCACTTCATTACCTCCTATTCCACCACCTTTTGAAGCCATTGCTGGATCATCAAAGTCCCCAGCAGTGGTTAGCTCAGATGATACACATTTGCAGCCTTCACCAACAAATGCCATCATACCATACCAAGGAGATTTAATCTTCTTGAGATCTCATCCACCTGATCAAATCATTGGCAACATAAATGAAGGGGTGCTCACAAGAAGCCAAACCCAAAACATTTGTCTTTTTGCTGGTTTTCTATCACTCCATCAGCCAGTCAAGTACCAAGAGGCACTGAAAGACAACAGCTGGGTAGAAGCCATGCAAGATGAGCTCCAACAGTTTAAAAGACAACAAGTATGGGAGCTTGTACCACTGCCAGAAGAGGTTAGTCCCATTGGCACAAAGTGGGTCTTCAAGAACAAAACTGATGAAAGGGGTATTGTTGTCAAGAATAAAGCCAGGCTTGTGGTTCAAGGTTACAGACAGGAAGAGGGGATTGATTATGATGAAACAGTTGCCCCTGTTGCAAGATTGGAAGCCATTAGACTGTTCCTGGCCTTTACTGTCAACCACAATATGAAGGTGTTTCAAATGGATATCAAAAGTGCTTTCCTCTATGGTACAATTCAAGAAGAGGTGTATGTTTGTCAACCTCCAGGTTTTGAGGATCCATTTTATCCAGATCATGTCTACAGGCTAAACAAAGCCTTGTATGGCTTGAAACAAGCACCAAGGGCCTGGTATGAAACTCTTTCCAACTTCCTACTCTCAAGTGGTTTCAAAAGAGGTACCATTGATAAAACACTGTTTTTAAAATGGAGAGGGAAGGATTTAATGATTGTCCAGATTTATGTGGATGACATTATTTTTGGAAGCACATGTAACTCAATGTGTGAAGAGTTTAGAGAACTCATGACAGCTGAGTTTGAAATGAGTGCAATGGGTGAGCTGCAATGCTTTCTTGGTCTCCAAGTTCAACAATTGCAAAATGGAACTTTCATTCATCAAAGCAAATATGCTAAAGAACTTTTGACCAAATTTGATATGAATGATTGTAAACCATGCAGCACACCCATGGCAACAAATAAGCTGGTCATGTCTGATGAAAAAGATGAGCTGATTGACCAAACACTTTATAGAAGCATGATTGGGTCTTTATTGTACCTAACTGCATCTAGACCAGACATCATGTTTGCAACATGTGTCTGTGCAAGAAGTCAATCAGCTCCCAGGAAATCAAATCTCATTGCTGTAAAAAGGATCTTCAGATACATAAAAGGTGCTCCCACACTTGGTATCTGGTATCCAGCTAATGGGAACATCAAGCTTTCAGGTTTTTCAGGCAGTGACTTTGCTGGATGTCACACCACAAGGAAGTCCACTTCAGGAGGGTGCCAGTTTCTAGGTGATTGCTTAGTTTCATGGCAAAGAAAAAAGCAAGCAGCTGTTTCAACATCCACTGCTGAAGCTGAATACATTGCTGCTGCAAGCTGTACAGCCCAACTCCTGTGGCTTCAAAATCAGTTGCTGGATTTTGGTATCACTGCCTTAAAGACACCACTCATGTTGGACAGCCAGGCAGCAGAAAATATCATCAAAAATCCAGTTTCCCATTCAACCACCAAACACATCGACATCAGACATCACTTTGTGAGGGATTGCTATGAAAAAGGTTTGATTTCTCTGCATCATGTCCCAACTAAAGACCAGCTGGCAGATGTGCTCACAAAAGCACTTGATACAGCCACTTTTGAAAGCTTGGTCTCTAGGATTGGGATGCTGAACATGGAATAACAAGCAACATCTTGTTTTTTCTATGAATAAAAGCAACAAAATGTTTTCAGAAAATCAAAAATCCATCCTTAAAAATAGCTAACAATGAAATTTTCATTAAAATCCTTAAAAGTCTGCCATAACCACTGATTGTTCAAAAGTCTGCTCTACTTCAAAAGTCTGTCCACTGCTGAAAGTCAACCCCTGTTCTCTCATTTCTTTGATAAACTCTGTTGTTCAAAAGCAGTGTCTTATCCACTGATATACTATCCACTGATAGTGAAAATCATCCACTGCTTTCATACCACTGCCTTCATCAGTCACTTTAATAAAAGTACTGTCCTTCACTTTCACCAGGGGTTGTCACGTGGGCAGTACATAGTGGTCAGACCTTTTGTAACGGCTGCCACATCAGCATTCACTTCCTTCTCTATAAAATTCCCCACTCACCACCAAAACAGGGTTTTACTGTCGAATTGAATTCTTAAAAATTCTCTTCTCAAAGCAGTTTTTCATCTCATTTCTTCACAAATTTCTTCGATCATCATCTTCAAAATGACAAAATCGAAGTCATCTTCAAAACCCTCATCCAAATCTTCATCGAAAACAGCCTCTCAAAAGGCAATTTCCACTGAAATTCCATATAAACCATCCCACAATCTCCTGGGTCTTCTCACTAAACCAGGAACCACCAATGTTTTCGATTCCATCATTAACACCATGGCAAAATCAAAGTACAAAACTTTGTTCACCGTCGATGCACCAATCTATTTGGAGACCCAAAGGGAGTTTTGGAAGAATGCAACCCTTGAAAAACAAGGAGACATTGCAACCACCATACACTCTTCTATAAAGGGTAAAGCTGTCCAAATCACGCCACAATCCATTTCAGAGGTCTTTCAACTCGATGATCAAGAAGGTAAAATTTCTTTCACTAAAAACGAGTTGCAAACTGACTTCATTGAAAGAGGGTATGAAGCCACAATGATGAAGAAACTTACCTTACAAAAGGGTTATTTTCCTTCTGCAACCAGATTTTTATTTCATACCCTCCTACTATGTGTTTCAAATAAAACCACTTCTTTAATGAAATCCCTTTGAAGATTCAAAATATGGGATATGTAATTCTTCAAGAAGAAAATTTTAACTATTCTCGGGAAATTTTTAAAGATTTGGTTAATAATGTTGAAACAAAATCATTCTTACTGTTTCCAAGGTTTTTAAGTTACTATTTTGAAAAGAAATTCAGTAAGGATGATTCAGCTGCAATAAACCAAGGTGATTCTACTCAAATAAACAGTTTAACAACTGAAACTTTTTCAAGAATGTTAGCACCTTGTAAAACACAAGCAGAGGTGCCTGAGCAGATTTTAGCAGTTACAACTGCTCCTCAGGTATCTGCTGCTGAGCCCACTGCTCAAGGTGATCAAAGCAGCCGACCAACTGTTTTGAAACCCACACCTACAATCACCAAAAAGCCTACAAAAAGAAAAACTCAAAACCCCCCCAAACCAATCAAAAAGGCAACTCTGGAGGATGAGATACCAGAGCAAATGCCTGTGACAACACAAAAGTCACAAGAAACCACTGCTGCTTCTTCCTCACAGCAGTTGGTACAAATATCTCAACCCATAACCGAAACTCCTCCTGCTTCTTCACAAATAGAACAGGTTGTACAAATAGGGTCTCCACATCATGATGCTCTGGAAACACTTGTTTCTATCATCCACAGCTCAATACCCGGGGCAAATCCACTTTCTACACCACCCATCACATCCACAATTCCTCCACCAACTAAACTGCTGTTGGATGCAATTGATTTGAACCAGGCACTAACCAGTCCTTCTCACTCACCTATCAATGAGAATAGACCTCAACAACTGACTGGGTCTGATGTATCAATCTTTGCTAACCCACCAACACAACCTGAGGAGGTTACACCCCTTGAGTTACAAGTAACTCTTGGTGGTAGTCCAAGTGAAGCAGCCACTACAACTGTTGAACCCACTGGTTTACAGTTGGACAGTGGTTACATTAATAAGACTTCCTTGGAGGCAATTCCTTACATAGCACCTCTGCCAACCACCAGTGGATTTATTTATCCTACTGGCAACATCAAAAGGTTGTCAAGTGTTGAAGGAAGAAGACCCCAGTACCAAGAAAAAGGGGCATCAGTGGTTAATGTTTGGAGTACACTCCCTACATCAACTATTGATAAAACCACTTCTAGTGGGAAATCAGATGATCCCATTAACTTGGGTGATGGTTTAAAGTACCAGAAATTGATGGATCGTATTGAAAAGCTTGATAACTCTGTTGCAGAACTCAAAGATATGCTACAACAAGTGTTACAAGTACAAAAGGTACAATCAACTGCTGTTCCATCTCAAGCACCTGCTCCACAAAAGGCACCTGCTACAAATGAGCTCTGGAATTTGTTTCAACCTTTTCTCCATCAACAAGCACAATTAGCAGATCAGCAACATGAAAAACATGTCCAGCAGCTGAGAAATGCAATGGAGTCAAGGTTCAAGAACACTCAGGCTGATCTAAAGGCTCTCAAAACTCAGATCCTGCACACCACTGGCACTGCTCCTCCAAAAGTTCGCTTCATTTATCAACTTCCCCCAGATAATGCCAAAAAGGGGGAGAAAATTCAGGAGTGGAAAAAGAAGGGAATAGAGGATGGTCTCTACATTGAACCAGAAAATGCAAACATGACCAAACAAATCCCTCTGCCAGATGGAAGCAAGAAAATTGATGTGACCACAAATGCACTGGCAGAAGCAGTTGCAAGTGTAAAAAGGGATAGAGAGGCCAAAAGGAAAGCCAGGGTGGATTATCCGGATCAGGGTACTTCAGGATCAAAAGATGATGAAAATCTTGTTGATGAAAAGAAGAAGCCTACAAGAAGAGTAAGGCTACCCAAATCCATTCCAACCAGACGTTCAAAGTCTGCTCCAAAACCACCACCTAAAACAGCTGTTGTAACTCCTGTTGTATCAACAACTGTTGGTACTTCAGTGGTTTCAACATCTGCTCCCACTTCAACACACACCACTTCAACATACACCAAATCCACTGCTTTACCACCATTACCACCAAAAACAAAATCACCTCCTGCCAAAAAGGAGAAGACAGTAGTTGTTACAACATCTGCTGTAATGACAACAGTGGTTGGAACACCAGTTGTTTCAACAACTGTTAGTCAATCACAAACCACTACCACTACATCCACCACCACTATTCCATCCAAAACATCATCAGCCCCTCCTCAAACAAAGAGGAGACGGCTAATTCTCAAAGATGATGACACTTCACCGCCACAAACATCTTCAAAATCTTTGGCTCTTGTCACAATACCAAAACCAGTTCCTCTCTCTTCAGTTCCAATGTACAAGCCCTTACCTCCTGCAGGTGTTAAATTTCCTCTTGAACTAGCAGCTGTTAGAGAAGAAATAAAATCTTTTTACTATGAGGATGACCCTGCCAAAAGGAGTTTGCCATCAATAAAAGGATATCCTTGGCCTAAAAATGTTGATGAGTATTTGAAAATCAAGGTCAAGCAAGCAGAGGATATCTCAAAAAGAAATACAAAAGGGAAATCTGACAAAGAAATTTCAAGAAATCTTCAATATCTGCTCACACAGGTCAGATCCCTAGAACAATTTGCAAAAAATGTCAGTCAACAAATTTCAGAAAGAGCAGCTAAAACTTTGAAGAAAGACTACGTTGAAAGCATCATGGCTCACAAGAAGTACAAAGGAGAGAGATACATGTACAAAGAGTGGACTGTTCCTGAGCTTGAAAATGAAGCAGCAAGAATTCAAGACATGATAAAAAGGAAAGTCACTCACACTCCTCCTGACTGGGCAAAGTTTAGAAAGAATGTACCTGACAAACAGGTAGAACTGAAAAGAATGAAAGAAGAACTGGTTGCTGCTGAATATGGAAACAAAAGACAAGTTGCTAGAAGGAAAGAAGATGTGGTCAGGATCACCTACAAAAGGTTGGAGGAATTAAGAAAGAAAGATCCAAGAGTTCCTCAAAAGCCTGACTATCCTGAAGCAGAGGTTTCAAAAAGACCATCAAAGCTGCAAATCAGGAGAGCCACTGCTCCAACTGGTGCTGCCATCTATAAAAGAAGGACACACAAACAGTTGGGAGGTGAAACCATCCAAGAGATGATAAAAGGAGATGACCTTGTAAAAGAGGGCATAAAGAAAATAATCATAGAAACTCTTGGTTTGGATCAAACTGCAAGTACTGCTCAGCCAGTTATGAATAGGCCAGCCTCACCAAATACTTCTGCAAATAAACATCTCCCAAGAAACCCACCAGGCTCAAAAATACAAAAGTGGGAAACTGACAAACAGACCTGCGTATTGACTTTGCTCAGGTCTGGTGGAGAAGTGGAGAAAATATTAAGGGAACAAGCTCTTGGCCTGAGTCTTGAAGATTTCCAGGATCTCCTTGATCTTCCACTTAGCAGGGATGATGAAGATACAGATGCCCTAGACTTTGAATTACAATTTAAAGGTCAGATAAGGGAACTGTTGATGAGGCAATAAAGAATTCCACAATAATGAAGAGTTTTGGCATTATCTGTTCCAGGGGGAGATTGTTGGGATTGAACCCTATCAGAGGAACAGATAATTAAAGCCAAAACTGGATCAGAGCAGTGGATCCAGAATAAGCAGATGTTTACATACAAATCTCTCCCCTTGAAAGTGATTTCATATCTGCTGACCTCCTATCTGCTGATCTTGCAAAGTGCTGACCTACAACTGCTGCTCAAAGTAAAGATCTGATGAAAGAACTAAAGTCCTGCTGATTCTATCTACTGCCTTGAGTCAAGCACTGTTGATCCGGACAAGTACTGCTGGGTTCACAGCAGTGGAAAGTTGCAGCAGCTGATCTATAGTCTGTTTTGTAATATAATGTAATAGCAGTAGTTAACATAGCAGTGCTTGTATAGATCAGAGGTTAGAGTTTGTTAGGAGGTTAGATGTCACTTTCTTGGTGACGTCAGCTAAGATGCTCAGTGGTTTGCAAGTGCCTATAAATAGTTTAGTACTTTGTACTGTTCTATTAGCTCTTTTGCATCATCGTCTTCTTTGCACGAACAAACAACTGAGCTCTGGCTGAGGGGGAGTTTGCATTCATTCATCAATCATTGTAATCGTTATTGAAATAAATTCAATCTTCCGATTCATTGTGAAAAGATGTTTGATTAAAGTATTACTCTCGTTTGATTGTATGCAAAGTTTGTTTTCATCATAATTCCGCTGCACACTCATCCATCTTCATTTTAATTACAAACACAAAATACAATCAGAAACAAACTCAGATCCAACACGACATCATCACCACGAGCGTTACGCTCAGAGGTCCACCAATCGAGAGCTCTCGATCGGAAGACTCCAGTCGCGTTTGTGGTTTGGAGATGATCAGGGCAACCGCTTTGTCGAAACGTCACTTTAATGGCATCGAACCACTGAATCATTTTGGTTGCACCCTCTTCGCCTGTGAAAGGCAATGGGTTACATGAAACAAACTGCTTAAAGGTGAAAGTTGACTTAGGCGGATCAGCCTTAGAGTCAACTGAAGCATGAGGGGATTCGGTGTTAGGTACAGGTTGAATCTTGCTGACGATATCGGGTATAACCTTAGCCATCTGTTTGGCCATAAACTTCATCAGATCCTTTTTGGACATTGAGTCGTCGGGCTTAACACTTGACTTGGAGCCAGACTTGGAGTTCTTGCGAGTGTTGGAGAGACGAGTTGATAACATCTAAAAAAGCGAAACTAGAGGGAAAGATGAGACTTGATCATAATATGTTTATAAATGTCACATTGTTTGCATGTATGAGCAGGTAAGTTTTCACATAACACGTATGATTCACATAGTTTGCATGAGTATAACAAGTATTCATAAAGCATAATCATGTATAATTGCGAAAAGGAATATAAATTTAGTTTATTCATGACAATTATTATTGTTTTAGGTTGCGAGAGACGTGCGAATCGTGCTTCTGTTTCGAAATGAACGAGGTAACAAGCATAAAACACATTAAAATCGAGGTAACATAAAAGAGAGTTAACATAAAACTTGGAGTTTCACGGAACGTAACTAAGACTATTCCAAAGTGAATCGAAAATCTTTTTGAATTAGGGAAACGTGTTTTGGCCTAATAGGTAAAACAATCTCGTCGAGAAGTGATTAACGGTATTTTACCCTTTCAGTTACTACACGTCCCTAATCAATTTAAAAATCGAAACTTTGGCGGGATTGAAAATCGAAGAGTGGGACTAGTCGACAAGATGCGGGTTTCACCTCTAGCTTGATGACACCGTACCCTAAATGTGGTTGGTACTCGTCGAACGGGTTAAGAAAGTTAATTCCGACGCATTGGCGAAGGTCCACTAGAGTTTGAATTGGAAATTTTCCATCAAGATGTGGATTCACTCCTAACTTGATGGCGTAATTCCGTGCAAAAGTGATTAACGCGGATTGAGAGTCGTTCACCAAATTGTGGGTTTCACGCCTATTTTGGTGAAGTCGTCTCGTTTGTATGATACGAGTGTCTTCAAGTCTCAAGTGTGTATTCGTGTAAATGTCTTAGGAAAGATATGTGTATAATTAAGACAAAAGAAGAGATAGAAGCAAAATAGGAAGAATATAACATTTAAGCAAGAAAGCAAGAATGGTCAAGTTTGGTCACTTAAACTATAGACTCGGTCAAACATGGCAATTCTACCTAATTCCCTATAGTTATGGCTCTGATACCAATCTGTCACACCCCAACCGATGGCGGAAACATCGGAGTGAGACGAAAACGAGATTGTTCGAGACTTCGTAACACTATTGCGACAATATTTAATTCAAACTGATTTCATTTCATTTCATAAATTGTCAAGTACAAAATTCGAAGTCAAAGTACCACATTGAAATTGGAAATCAAGAAACAATACAACAAAATAGAACAACAAATACAACAACATAATCTAGTTTTCTAGGCGTTTATCTAAGCATCCCTACTAGATTCCATGATCGTCATTGTCATCAACCTGCAACATGTTTTAATGTATAGTTCAATACCACATTGAAATTGGAAATCAAGAAACAATACAACAAAATAGAACAACAAATACAACAACATAATCTAGTTTTCTAGGCGTTTATCTAAGCATCCCTACTAGATTCCATGATCGTCATTGTCATCAACCTGCAACATGTTTTAATGTATAGTTCAATACACAATGTATTGGCGAGCATACACGTTTGATAAATAGCATAAGTATAAACATGATTTAATCAAATCCACATGGAAAAAATTGTTATCTGGATTAATATAACTGGCATGCGATTAAAGTGTCAACCCAAAGATTACCGCTAATGTAATCCTATCGTAGCAACGATGGGACCGTTCTATTTTAACTTAACATGACCATAAGACTACGGGTGGTGTGTTACTCCTATAGCGCTATACATGTTAAGGGGAGGCTCGTGCGAAGTTGATGACAAGTTTATCACATAAGAATGTTCCAGTAACACGAATCAAGTATAACGTATTAAGCATGCATGATTGGATTGTTTGTGTGATTGCATAAAGTATAAGTGATTGCGTGTATTTGATAAGTTAAACATATTGCACCCAAAAGTGTAAAGCATAAAAAGGGTGTTCGAGTATACTCACGGTTTTGCAAATCTTCGTTTGATAATCCCGCGAGTTGTTGAGTTTGAAGTGGGAACACCGAGGTTACCCTACAAGGGTAAATGAAAGTGTGAGTTGCTGGAGTTTGAATGGAGCATTCGGATTTCAGAATATAAAGTATATAAGTAGAAAAGTACAAAGTATGATTAAACATAAAATATATTTCGTCCAGGCACTCGTTACGTCCCTAAGTTACTGTGATTTCATGGGTCCTGCTTTGCCCATTAGAATCAGTAACGAGGAACGTGGAACTGAAATAAACGGGAACCGAAACATCACAACTCCGTTCGTGCGAAGGGACAGTTCGCGCAAAAAGAAAAGTACCCTTCACGAGAGTCGGAGGATTCCTGTCACACGCCAACTGATGGCGTAAACATCGGAGTGAGACGATCACAAGATTTCTCATAGCTTCATAACACTAAATGTGACAACAATTATTAAATCAAATTTCATAGATACTAAATGTCATACATGGTTCAATAAACAAAACATGATCAAGATTGTAGCATCAAATACAAGAATTATAAATAGCTGTTTATTCATTTAGGCGTGTATCTAAGTCCACCCTAAACTTGTTTTCTTCGTTCGTCGCCTATCAACCTGCAACGTGTGTTAAAATATGATCAACAAATATGTTGGCGAGTATACAAGTTTGAATACATAGCATAGTATGAAAATGTTTTAATTGTACTCATATCCAACATGATAAATGTATAGAAGTTACTAACATGTTGTACGGGTGTAAGCTATATGTCAAACCAGAGTTTAACGCAATAGTGTTTACCCAACATCGTCGAAACGAAGAGGGTGTAATGTGTTTTACTTAACAATACCACAAGTATACGGGCGGGGCGATAATCCTATAGCGCTATAATTGTTAAGGTAGGCTTGCAAAGTTAATGAGCATATAGACACAGTGTAAACGGAGCATATGAGATTAACAAGTATTACATGTTTTCATGTTCAATTGTGGATAGAGTGTGATTGAATAAACAAGTTTAATAGTGTTATGTGTTTTTGTATAAGTGTACATGTTGTACCCAAAGTGATAAAAATGAAAATGGGATAGAGTATACTCACAGTTTTGCGTAGAGTTTCACGAAAACCGAGGGTTTAGTTGATGAAGTTTGGAACACCGAAGTCACCCTGAAATGGGTAAACAGAAGTGTAAGTATTCTGATGTGAAAGAGGTTCGGATCAGATTGCAAAATACGAGAAATTTAAGGAACAAACGAGTAACAGAACCTTTTGGATGAAAGGGCCTCTCGTGCGAAAGGGCAATGGTCTTTCGTACGAATGGGTCTTTCAGATGACTTGTATGTTTTAAAACGCGTAAAACTTAATCGTAAAGTGATTAAACGTACACAGTAGAGTAGTTGTTAAATCAATTGAAAGCATAAAGTAAAATGGTCAAACAGCCAAGTGAGTACAACCCAGGTGTGCCAACACGACATGGAAAGCGTGAACTAACTGTCGGAAGATGGACGGGGTTAACTCACTTTGTGACTAGTAAACTGTTTGGGGTTTGTCACTGATGATCTGATGTAAAACAGAAACGAAATTGAAAACGAAACTTATGAAACTGTCCCTTTCGTATGAAAGGGTGCACCCTGTCGTACGAAAGGGGTTTCCTCTCAGACGACTTGGTGGTTGTTTGTCGTAAATGTATGTTAGATCTGTCCAAAACAGATCAATACTTGGTGGAAATTAACCCTAATGCAAACCCTTAACTATAGAATAAGTTGAGGGTCTGATGGTTTCCAAATTCCATCAAGATCGTACAGAAATTGAAATGAAAGTTATGAACAAGCTGTAAAAATGTTAAAGTTTTGTAGATCTTGATTTGAATCTCGTCTGGTGGTGCTCCAACATCAGTTTGCCTAAGCAAACTAGTGGAAACCATCTCGGAGATATGTTTAAATCAAGAGGGTTGCAAGAAATGTTAAGAAATCAAATGATAATGCAAGAAATATGTTAAAGAAATGAAGAAAGATGAAAGAAAAACATACAAGAATGCTTCTGATCGTAGAGGGGGAGTTTAGAGCGTTCTGGGGAGTGTTTGCGAAATGAGCAAAGAGAAGAGTGGAGTAGTGTGCCTATTTATAGGCTTTAGGGAGAAATTAGGGCAACAGACGAGTTCTGATGAGAGGGAGTATTGGGACGACAGGCCTAGTCGTGCGAGAGGGGCATTCGCACGAGAGGGGCTTTCCCTTTCTTTCGAGGTTCAAGTTTGATTATGTTATGTGTTTTAACCGGTTTTACGTGTAACGAGCATAAATGTGTATTGTGCAATTTTGAAACATGCATAATATAGTGTTTAGAAATGTCGGTTGTGAGTATCAATAAGCAAACAAGTCTAACATAAATAACATGAATATGCATAAAATCCTTGCGTTTTCATTATGATTAATTGTCTCAGATTACAAAATGAAACGAGATAGAATACGACATGAGTACAGGTTTCTAAAAATAGAAGGTACAACTATACTTGCTAAATCGGGAAGGTACAAATTTGCGGAGCGTTACAGTCTCCCCTATTTTAGGAGATTTCGTCCTCGAAATCTATTCAAGAGGAAGGCTGAACGAAGAGATGTGGATGTTTGGTCTTCATCTCGCTCTCGAGTTCCCAAATGAATTCGGCACCACGTTTTCCTTCCCATCGAACTTTGACTATGGGAATTCTACTGCGCTGTAGTTGTTTGGTTCCTCGATCCATAATTTCGACCAGTTTTTCCACAAAATAAAGAGTCTCGTTGATTTGCAAATCGTCGATCGGGACTTGGAGTCCTTCTTCAGCTAAACACTTCTTGAGATTCGAGACGTGAAATGTTGGATGAACGTTGATGAGTTCTTGAGGTAAGTCGAGTCGATAAGCCACTTTACCAATCCTCTCGAGTATCTTGAAAGGACCGACAAAGCGTGGAGCAAGTTTTCCCTTTTTACCAAAGCGGATTACTCCTTTCCAAGGAGATACCTTGAGTAGTACTTGATCACCAATGTTAAACTCCAATGGTTTGCGTTTCTTATCAGCATAGCTCTTTTGTCTGCTTTTAGCTTTGAGGAGGTTGTCGCGGATTTGAAGAATCTTATCCGTCGTTTCTTGAATAAGCTCATGGTCAGTGATTTGAGCGTCGCCAATTTCGTGCCAACAAATAGGTGATCGGCACTTGCGACCATATAATGCTTCAAAAGGAGCCATTTGAATACTGGAGTGATAGTTGTTGTTGTACGAGAACTCAATCAAAGGTAAATGTACATCCCAATTACCACCAAAGTCGATAACACAAGAACGAAGCATGTCCTCTAGGGTTTCAATAGTACGTTCAGTCTGTCCATCCGTTTGAGGATGAAAAGCCGTACTGAGATTAAGATGCGTACCCATAGCGGTTTGGAATGTTTGCCAAAGGCAAGAAGTGAAGCGACCATAACGGTCTGAAATGTTGTCAATGGGTATACCATGGTGACATATGATTTCATCTGTGTAGATTCGAGCTGGTTTCTCAACTTTGAAATCCTCACGAATGGGGCAAGAAGTGAGCGGGTTTGCTCAAACGGTCAATGATCACCCAAATGTTATCATGACCAGAAGGAGTGCGAGGAAGTTTGGTTATGAAGTCCATAGCAATGCTATCCCACTTCCAAACTGGGATTTCTGGTTGTTGAAGTAAACCAGAAGGACGCTGATGTTCGGCCTTGACTTTCGAGCAAGTGAGACATTTTGAAACAAAGGTGGTAATGTCTTTCTTCATACCAGGCCACCAATAGGACGCATGAAGATCGTGGTACATCTTATCAGCACCAGGGATGAATCGAGTATCGTCGTTTGTGTGCCTCCTTCATTATGAGTTCACGATGTTCATCACGATTTGGCACAAAAACGCGATCGAGGTAGTATTGGAGTCCATCAGATTTCGTCATGAGTTGGTTTTCAGCACCACACTTCATTTTGTTGTAAATGTTTGCTTCATTGAAGGACGCATACTGAGTTTCACGAATACGAGTATGAAGATCACTAATGATTTGAGAACAACGAATGTTGTTGACATGAGATTTACAGTTGAGTGCGTCGGCCATGACATTCGCTTTGCCAGGGTGATAACGAATTTCACAATCGTAGTCATTAAGTAATTCCACCCAACGACGTTGACGCATGTTTAGCTCTTTTTGGTTAAAGATGTATAATCCTATATATATATATATATATATATATATATATAGTAGAGAGTTCAAATGAGAAGAAATTCTTTGTAAGAATAAAAAAGAAGAAATTTCAACCAATAGAAATGCTTCATTAGACTTCATTTAATATTTGTACTTAATGTAACTATAAGGGTATATTGGTAAACTTACATACATCATTAATTGGTAGTTTCATCTTTAATAACTAACTATATTAAATTTGTAACTTATTTTTAAGATATATATTTTTCTCAAAAAATAAAAATAAAAATAAAAATTTATTTATAGTGTAGGATAAATACGAGGCGTGTAGGATAAATTACGAGTTGTGTAGGATAAATTTCAATATGAGTAGGATAAATTTCGAAATGTGTAGGATAACTTTTGATGTGTGTAGGCAAATTTTTTTAGTATGGAGGATGATTGTCTTAATGACTATTAATTAGTCAAACATAATAATAAATGAGATGAGAAAAAACTATTTAGTGTTTTACCATTGTACCCTTTTGTTCTTTTTATTCAAATGAACCTTCCCCTATATATATATATATATATATATATAGGGAGCCGCTAGAATGAGAACCACCACGAGTTGTAAGAACCACGAGAACCGCGCCCCGCGGGTGGCCGTTGACCACAAAATTTTTTTTACACCTAGATCCGTATATTTTAACACCGGGGGTAAATTTTGGGTTCAAACGGCGCGCCCGAGGGGGTAGTTTTTTACGCCCAAAGTTTGGGTTTTTTTAATTTTTCTTTTTTTTTTAACCAAACTTTGGGCGTAAAAAACTACCCCCTCGGGCGCGCCGTTTGAACCCAAAATTTACCCCCGGTGTTAAAATATACGGATCTAGGTGTAAAAAAAATTTCGTGGTCAACGGCCACCCGCGGGGCGCGGGTTCTCGTGGTTCTTACAACTCGTGGTGGTTCTCATTCTAGCGATCCCCTATATATATATATATATATATATATATATATATATATATATATATATATATATAGGGGAAGGTTCATAGGGGAAGGATGTTTAGAAAACCCACTTGTGGTGAGAAAACCCAGGAAACTCAAAGCTCCCGATTTTTTTTTTTTTTTTGAAAAATTTTACACATGTAATATACATGTTTTTGAGGGTTTTGGGCAAAAAAAATCAAAAAAAGCGCCGAGTGGATATTTTAAAAAAAAATAAACAAATTTTGGTGTAACATATGTTACATTCATCTGACATATGTTACCCAGGAATTGTTTATTTTTTTAAAAAATATCGACTCGGTGTTTTTTTGATTTTTTTTGCCCAGAACCCTTAAAAACATGTATATTACATGTGTAAATTTAAAAAAAAAAAAAAAAAAATTCGGAGGTTAGAGTTTCCTAGGTTTTCTCGTTTGTAGGGGTTTTCTTCAGATACTTACATTATATATATAATACTTACAATTTTCTTTATGCAAACGGAAGCACAAGCAAATTGTAAAGGTATGACGTATTGTGTGGTTACAAAGATGTGTCCAAACTTGTAACAAAACTGTGCGACTAGCATTACTACAATAGTGCACCTAAGATTATCAAGGGGCATTAACTTCGTTGTTGTAATGAGTTTCGCTAACACATTTCCCATCGCTCATTAAAATGTCTTTTTAACCATATTTAACGGCGTGTCCAGTTTGCGTATGCATCCAAGATAGGATGCTTATCGACATGTCCAGCTTTTTATGACTTACTCCCATATGTTGGAGTGTGTTGACACTTCAAATTTTATATAGAGAAGCATGTAAGTACTTATATACAGTAGCGGACCTAGGAATTTTTTTATGGGAGTGCGGAATATTTTTAAAGATTTTAGGCTCGTAGGTATATAAAAAAAATTGGTTCATATCGGGTCGGTTCGGGTCGGGTCATGTAAAACAAAAGAATATCAAGCTAAAATTTTATATAATTATCAAAAACATGTCAAACGTCGTTACAAACATATTTAAAATGTCGCTCTACGGGTTTTCATTTTTTGAAATCTATCCAAAACATCTAGAGCTATTTTTTTAAGCAAGTTTTTCTCTATATATCATATACAACTAATTTTCAACACTAAACACTTAACAATCATCACCAAACTTCATAATTTTCAACTTTAAAATCAAGCTCTAGTTGTAAGTGTTGATTCCTTATAACTAACCATTTAAACACACTAAACTTTAACTAAAACAACAAAATCAACCAACTAAAGTTTCAAAAACAACTAAAAATACAAACTTTTTTTTAACAATTGTATTTCTCCTAAAAATCCAAATAAAACAAAAAAACAAAAAATAATCGAACCATACCTGAAAATAGTGATAGAGATGCTGTTTTTGTGAGTTTGGTAGCCAAAATTGCGGTGGGTTAGGTTATTATATTTTAGTTCAAATTAGATATTAGATTGGGTTGGGCTTGAGTTATGGTGTGTTTATTGGGTTAAAGGTTTAGAGAAAGTTAATTGGATTAAGTGAAAGTTAATTAGTTAAGTGGAAAGTTAATTAGGTTGTATTTAAAAAAGAACATCAGTGTTTCATAATTTTTTTACAAATTCATAAGATTTTTTCCCTAAAGGGGGTGGTCGAAAATTTCCAAGGGGTGCGGATGAAACATTTCAAGGGGTGCGGTCGGGATTTTACCAGGAATTTAGCACTAAATTTTATTTTTTCAAAGGGTGCGCCCGCCCGCCCACCCACCTTAAGGTATAGGTGGGTACGCCCCTGCTTATATACTGCTAGAGAGAAAGAGAGATGAATATGTAGTCACATAACAAACATTGTCACATCTAAAACAATAGGTAAATGTATTTACGTGGTTTCGAAAATTTTCTAAACTTATTGGTTTTGTGAACCTCTCCGTATATATACGTAAACAAAATGAAAAAAAAAACGTTTTAAAGTTTTTAACTATTTTAAAACTTCCACAATTTTAGTTTAACTAAAACAAAATAAAAACCACACATGTTTAACGATAGAAACATTCTGATTTATTTATTTATAAATAATAAATTAAAAAAAGTAAGTTTTTTATTGCTCGTGTGGTCAACATTATTGTGTGATTGGTTGTGGATCAGCGTTAGTGATTTTCTGGGTCTCTAATGGGCTAGAACTGGTTAGGCCGTAAGTGTTCCTGTTCGAGCCAATGTCAAATATGGGCTGGTGGGTATAGATATGGGTCAAAGACAAGGACCGGGCCGGTGGTCCCTTCTTGTAGTGGCTTAAGCCATTTGAAAACTACTGAACCATTCAAACCAAAACAAGTCAGAACTCGGTTTTGAGACAGGTTAACAGTTTGGATTCACACTTGAAACCGGCCATGAAAACCAAAACCGCCGCTAAATGTTTGATTTTGACAGTTTGTCTGTTTAGCAGTTTGGTCTAAAACTTGAAATTGACCATGTAAACGAGTTTTTTTTTTTTGGAACGATAATGAACGACGTGCCAACCACCGTGACACCGGGCACTGTGGCCAAGGTCGACTACTCGACCGCCGCCAGCCCCTTGGCTCTCCCAGATGCGCGGAAACCCAACCTCCACCCGCCCGAAGGCACGACAGTGGAATAATCGGTAAAACCTCACCTCCCATCCAAGACGAACCGGCGCCACCCGTATTCGCCCTTCACGTCAATGCCACAGAAAATAATGGGGAGAGTGAGAGTCGAACCTGGGTCACAAGGAACACCAAGGTGTTGTTTGTTTTTTCAGAGTTGAAACATCTGCAGTCTGCGGACCACATCTGCAGACATCTGTAGCAGAAGATGTGGACCAAACCTCTGCAGTCTGCAAGAAGAAGATTGTTTGTTTTTAACTTCTGCAAGCTGCTGAATTAAACTGAAATATAAATAAACTGATTTATTAAACTTAAAAGAGTTTTCCAGCATTCATAAAAACACAATAATAGTTATACAAGTGCTAAATCATCGGAAAAATTAACATCAAACAAACGCGATAGCAAGTTTCTCACTATGAACCTCCAACGATCGCGCTCTTTCTTTTTCCCCCAAATCATGCAACGCAACATCCGTTTGTGGAATATAACCTTGATCCTTAAGCCATCTGTTCACCTCCTCCAACGTCATATAATCTAGTCGTAACTCGGGTGGTTCATGTCCCCCGCAACAAACTTGTGCAACTTGTTATGCACTTCAATCGAGCTACACCCGGGTTCTTTATGCACCCCGTGGCCCTTCATCATGGTCCTCATTCGGGTTCATCTTCTAGCATTTCCCTAAACAGAGTTAACGCGTCCGTAGGCTTTCCGTACTTCTCATACCTACCGATCGTCACATTCCAACACACCGAATCTCTCTCAGTCATTGCATCAAACAACGCCCGTGCCTTCACTGGCTCCCCATGCTTCGCGTACCCGGTTATCATAGAAGTCAACGACACCAAACTTCTCTCACACATTGTGTCGAACAGTTGGTGTGCAGAGTTTAAATCCCCACCTCGTGAGTAAACATCAACCAGAGCTGTTCTCACGTGCATATTAGAATCAAAACCGAGTTTAACCACGTGGGTATGAATCAGTTTTCCAATATCTAAACAACAACCCTGTAAAACTGCTGAAAATGTGAACTCATTGGGTTCAACATCTTGTGATATCATTTGTATGTATAGTTTGATTGCTTCGATATAGAGATTATGAACAGTGTGAGAGTGGATCTTGGAAGTGTAGAAGAAGACGTTAGGATTGTGGGAGGTGACGGCGGAGATGTGGAGGTTGCAGCTGGGAGGAGGAAGGGATTGAGAAGAGAAGATGCTAGAGTTGAGGATCTGTGTTTTGAAAATAGGGCAAAGGAGAGTAGAAGAGGTTAGAAAACTTGAGTCCACATCTGCCCCAAGTTGAGGATTTGTGTTTTAATGAAATCACTTCGAAAAAAACAAACACACTGCAGACTCAAAGGTCTGCGCGAGGCAGACATAAGAGGTCAAGAAGAAATTTCTACAAAAAACAAACACGCTGCAGACTCAAACGTCTGCGTTTGGTCTGCGTGGAGCAGACATAAGAGATCAAGAACTTTTCACAAAAAACACCCCCAAAGTTTTTCTTCAACCACTCCACCACTACCTCATTGGCACCATGTAAACAAGTTGTGCAACCATTATAGTTATATATTCACCATTTTTGGAATATGAAGCTACCTTAATCATATTTATCATTTTAATGATTTTATACAAATTAATCATATTGACCTCTAGGTTTCGTTAGAACGTAGTGTGAACACACTTAACTAATATAAATTGTGGTGAAATATAAAGGCTACAAAAATCTGTTAAATATATAAAAAGAAATTGAAGGATAAAAATTTAAAGTTGAGGAACACACACACACATACATGACACATCTATACCTCTATACATCCCAGATCCAAAATCTTGTTCACACTCTCTAAGGTACAGTAATGGGGGAACATTATCTAAACCTAACTGTTGCCCCATATACAGGGATGCTTCACAAACTTTAAACAAAGAATTACACATCTAACATTACCATAATTATGTTTTCTTTTCAGTGCGGTAAAACATTTTACCAAACTGCCCTTGCACGACCGCCAACGTATTCGTGCTTTTAGCTAGTTGTAGATTCTAACTGGTTTCTCAAATGTATGTCGGTTCTGCACACACAAAACGTAAATAAAAAATATTCAGTCCCCAAACGTTGAATCTATACTGTCGAATATGATTACAGTATTACAAAATTGGGGCAATTTCACATATAACCCTATATAACTCTGCAAAATTATAAATATCATATATACCCTTACAAAGTTGTTGAAATATAATATATACCCAATTCATTAAAAACAATTTAATAAGAGACAATTTTACCCTTATTTTTCTAAAACTTTGAAATGTCATATATGACCTTTAACTTCAAATATTGTATTTTACTAATTTCTAGTTTAATTTATTCAGCTTAATTATATACATACACACACACACACACATATATGTATATAAGGAGAGGTTAACGTACAATATTCCTTAACGTACGAGCGTACAATATGAAATTACGCACGTTATTAAACTCAAAATCCTAATCACGCATGTTGAAAAAACCATAATCACGCATGGTTATGATTTTTCAACATGCGTAATTATGGTTTTTCAACATGCGTGAATAGGTTTTGAGTTTTATAATGTGCGTAATTTCATATCGTATAATCGTAGGTTAAGGAATATTGTATTTTACACTTTCACTATATATATATATATATATATAGGGAGGAGTTCATGCGAGAACCACCCTTATTGCGAGAACCGCGAGAACCAATGTGAACACAACCTAAAATAGCTAAAAAACCCTAACCCCCCCCCCCCCCCCCCCCCCCCAGCTAAAATGCTAAAAACTAAACCCCCAAAAAACCTAAAAAAAATCTAATTTTTTTTTTTTAATATTTTTTATGCTCAAATCGCTACTTTTAGTGGCCAAAAAAAAAAATTTTTTTTTTTTTTTGGCTTCGAAAAGTAGCGATTTTTATATAAAAAATATTAAAAAAAAATATTTGTGTGATTTTTAGCTATTTTTAGGCATTTTTGGTTGTGTTCACATTGGTTCTCGCAATAAGAGTTGGTTCTCGCATGATCTTCTCCCTATGTATATATATATATATAGTGAAAGTGTAATGTACAATGTGCCCTATCGTATGAGCGCACGGGATGTGAATTCCACACGTTATAACCCCCATAACGAAAACCCCACATGTTGTAAAATACAAAAGTCCGCATGTTGGAGAAAAAAAAAAAACCGCATGTTATGAACAAAAATCCGCATGTTGTAACTCCATCTCGTACGCATCGTACGTTAAGACAAATTGTATGTTAACCAACCCCTATACATATATATATATATATGGAGAATACTATTGTTTATGGGAAAAAAATAAGTAAAAATAAATTTACGCTTAAAATGTGTTTATATAAAAATATGAAGTTAAAAGATGAGCATATATGAAAACGTAGAAGTTAACAAAAATAAGGGTAAAAAGATTATTTATTAGATTGTTTTTAATAAAAATGAGTATATTTGATATTTTAACTATTTTGTAAGGGCATATATGATATTTTTAGTTTTGGTTGGATATATATGAAAATTTTTCAAGTTTGTAAGGGTATATATGAAATTATTCCTACAAAATTAATGTACCTGATTTGCAGCATATGAGCGTTTGGATGTTGTGTCGGAATGCTCCAATCCCAAGTACTGTTCCCAAGCGCCATAAACATCTCTTCTCTGAAACCAAACACACCCACTAGATCTACTTAACACTTGCATATACATAATTATAGTTATATTATGAATTAACATAACAAAAGAGGGTGTCTTAGCTATTTTTTATTGTTTTTTTGCTATATTTACAACAATGCCATACATGGTTTTTTCTTTTTTTTGTGTATTCAACCCTTCAACTTTTAGCATTGTCACGTACACCCCCCTCGAGTTTTATGTGCTTATATTTTTATGTACGTGTGTCAAATATAAAAACCTCTTCGTACTTATTTTTATGTACGCCTTTTGTTGGTCTATATTTTGTTCTTGGTTTGTCTACGTTTTGTTCGGAAACGAGTCGGGTCAAATATAATACGTTTTCACAAGGCGGTTTAAATTCGAGTTACTTTACTTTTCGACTCCGCTATAACACGTGGTACCATTCTTTAACGTAAAAAAAAACAATTTTCTTACGTGATTATTTTTAAGTACGTTTCGTTATAAATCCAAGTTGCTTTACGTTTCGACGTAAATTTTCTCGGTAATGAGTCAGGTCAAATATAATACGTTTTCGTGCTGATATATGTCCGTTTTCGGTTGGTCTACGGTTTGACGTAAATTTTGTTCGAAACGAGTCGGGTCAAATATTTGACAGTATAAGTTCGAGTTACTTTAAGTTTTGACGCCGCCACAACGCGCGGCGAGTCAAAATATTAGTATATAACTATTGTTATAATAATAAATAACAAAAAAGATAGCTATGTTAACCTGAAAACGGGTGGAGACAACATCAGAATCCTGAAGGTATGTAGGACGACCCAAAGAGAGAAATGCAAACTTCCACTGATACATCATGGTTTAGAAAAATATATATATAGTTATAAGGAATACAAAAATAGAATAATTATAATATATGCCTTGGGGAATTATCATTTAAAAATACCTTAGAAAATTCCTCATCGGGAACCTGTAGTTTCTTCTGTATGCGTAATTTAACTTCAGCTAACGTTTCACCCTCTCGAATCACAAGAAAAAATGGTTCCCCAAAGTTCTGCACTTGCTGTTAATACAAAGTTATATAATAATGAATAATAAGTTGATATAATAATAACTATAGTAAAAAGGCAGAAATATAAACATCCTAGAAAATATTAAAATCATAAATACATACCTGGTTCTGAGATGTGTCTTTCGTAAAATGATAAACATGAATTAGACGATCCTGTGGACCAAGGTCCTTTTCCTCTTCTGGAATCTGCAACAAAAAACTCGCCTCAAAATCCATAAACCAAAAAAAAGTTCCAAGCATGAAATGTTTAAGCTTTTAAAAATAAAAATACCTCCTCAGCACGTAACGTCCAGTATTGATCATTAATGTTCTCAATCTTTTCGTTCAGAGGAAAAATCTGAACATACAGATAATTTCAAAAGCAAATTAAAAAAAAACTAACAAGTTTAAAAGATGTACAAGTCAGGTCAACAATAATATATACAGAATTTGAAAAGGTCGAATACCTTGTAAATTTTGTGGTAAAAGACTTCAAGCAATCGAAGCTCTGCATCTTTATGAGACAACTCAACCTGTTCCATGTTACATCCAACAGTCAACTATAGAAGAGGTGGCAATTTCGACCCGTTTAGTAAACGGGTCAGAGCTGGTTATGTTTTTATCTAATAGGTCAAACAAGTAAACTCAAAGAAACAGTTAGAAAAGAAACATGTCGAATGGGTGAGAACGGATCAATGGTAGCCCAAAATAAATTTTTTGACTCCCTAAAGTCAACTAGAAGTAGGTAGAGACAAGTTGATATGCTTACCTTTGTCTTAAGGTCATTGATGACATCACCGACAGTGCTTTGTTTTGGCAATCTAATAGTATGTATAACCACCTATCAATGGTCAAAAGAGATATATCAAGAAAAATGAGGAAGTCAAAAGAGAACTAAAAAAGAGTGATAGTTATAGAGTCGACACTTACTTCATCTTTTGTTGCGTGATGAAAAGCAACCTTTAGGGTTTTCAGACCTTGTAGTTCAGGAAGAGGAATATCAAGTACTTCATAATACAAAATATCTGAAGTCTGCCCAACAAAAACATTAAATTTAAACCAATGTAGCAAAAGCAAACGTAGTTTAGGGACAGTTGCTAAATGGGTGGTTGGTCGGGTTGTGTTGGCCCGAAACACTTTATGTCAAGAACTACAAAATCATAGATTGATATAGGAGGTTTTCAAAAGAGCAAAATCATAGAATGATATAGGAGGTTTTCAAAAAAAACGAGTGGTTGGTCAGGTTGTGTCTAATTTGAATACAACTATTACTTAAGGGGTGCAAACGAGCCGGGCCAAGCCCGAGCTCGAGCTTTGAAAACAAAGCTCGAGCTAGGCACATTGGTAGTTTCTTAAGCTCGAGCTCGGCTTGTTTATTATCTATAATTTAATATATTAAATAAAAATAATACAAATAATAGACTCGTTTAAGCTCGCAAGCTCGATAAGTGAAGCTCTGGCTCGTTTACCAAACAAGCTAGGTTCGGGCTCGGCTAGTAAAAAAGTTTAAATAAGCTAGGTTGGGCTCGTTTACTAGACAACTTTAAATAAAGGGTAAATGTTATTAAATATTAACAAAAACTAATATTACACTAAGGCTCGATAAGGCTCGACGAGCCTAACGAGCTTCACATGCCAGGCTCCAGCTCGGGCTCGATAAATTAACGAGCTTTATTTTCGGCTCGAGCTAGGGCTCTCGGCTCGTTTCGAGCTTTTCTTCGAGCCGATCTCGAGCCGCTCTTGAGCCACTCGGCTCGTTTACACCCCTACTATTACTTTATTAGTAATCTAATTGTTTCAAAAGAAATTGACAAGCAGGTTTTGTGCATTATAAATACACTTTGGGTGAATTTTGACCTGTTTGACTCATTTCCTTTTATGCCGACATTTCTTAGCTTTCTGACACAATAGAGATACTCCCTCCATCGGTCCAGCCGATATTTATTGTCCACAGAAATAAAAAAATCTTCAATATAAGGTAAATGCAATTAACAAAGTTTTAAGTTAGCAGAATGCCATTTTTCCCGTGCATTTAAAACATTACTGATCTGATTTCCGTAGTAAATTCTATGATGACATTAACTAATTCGGGTTAAAACAAGAAAGCTAGTTAATCACAATCAGGTTATTCTTTTCTGTTAACAAAATAATTAATTCATTAGAGAACATGGTTACTATGTACAGGAAGCATAACTATGCAAAGATGTCAAAATTACAAAATAACCTGATTGTAGTGGGCCAGAATGTCTGACAGATGTTCCACTCCTCTGTATTTAATTGGTTGAGGTTTGGGTTGTTGGGAATAACAGTTATGAGACGTAAGCCTGATTTTCGATGGATCGTCTAAGTTTAAATGGGAGGCAACCCTTTCAACAACATCATCATAATTGTGGAGTTTTGACCTAAAATTTAAAATAAACAATGCAAGATAATAACAGAATTATTCAAACTCGTAAAATAAAAATCAAACATATCTTGGGGTACTCACAATTCCAATGAGAACTCATCCTCCTTCGGTTTCTCCAGTGAACGAAAACGCACAACCTACGTCATATAATATACATACGAGAAATTACAAAAGATGGTTCATAAACTAAACGTTGAACTTTAAAAAGTATATATATATAGGGTAGGGTTCATGCGAGAAGTACCTTTATTGCGAGAACCAATGTGAACACAACAAAATAAACCCACTATACCACCCAAAACCTACCCCCCCCCCCCCCCCCCAAAGCTAAATGCTAAAAACTAAACCATAAAGCTAAACCCCCAAAAAAACCTTAAAAAATCTAAAAACACACCAAAAAAAATTAATAAAAATCGCTAGTTTTAGTCTACAAAAAAAAAATTGTGTTTTTTAGATTTTTTTAGGTATTTTTGGTTGTGTTCACATTGGCTCTCGCAACAAAGGGTGGTTCCTAACGGATCCTTCTCCTATATATATATATAAATTTCATATATATCCTTCTGAATTTCAGATATACTATAAATATGCTATTTTGTCACATCAACCAACTTTGGCCCCTCAACTTTGGCATTAACCAACTTTAGCCCCTCAACTTTAATAATGACATGTTTAGCCCCTTAACTAAAACAACTTTAGACCCTCAACTTTGATAATAAACAACTTTAGCACTCAACTTTAATAATGACATGTTTAGCCCCTCAACTTTTATGATGACATGTTTAGCCCCTTAACTAAAACATCAAACAACTTTAACTCTCGCGACTCGCTTATATTTATCTACGTTTCGAACCCGCTGCAGAGCGCGAGTGGTAACCCACTAGTGAATCCTAAAAGTTATTTAGCTGTAAACATTCTTACGCCTTCTTACAAAACAGCCTTCACTAACACAAGATAATCAAGAAACTTGATGAACTAATAATAAACTTGACTAGCACAAAAACCAATACAGTAAAATCATAATAGAAATTTGCATAGCATACCTGGCGATTATGAACATACTCTAGAAACGATGGAACATCAGGATAGCGACATTTTACAGTTCCAGCCTGAAGAGGTTTCTGGAAGCAAATGATGTCCCCGTCTTCAAGCTATAAAACAAAAAATGTTGGTCCTCGACTCATCGTCATAACACTTGACTAAAGATGTATGTTACTATACCGATATGGAAAGTTGGAAACATACCTGACTAGCCCTAAATGTGAGCTTTTTATCAACATGTTCGCACATAACATTAGGTTCAAACTTAATTTCCTGAAATAGAAAAGAGTAAATCAGGATTTAATCTGAAAGATCAATAGAGTATAGCATCATAACAGATTAACAAAATATAAAGAGAGTGATAGATTGACCTCAAAGAGTTCTATTTCCTCATTAGGCGCAAAGCCAGCCAGTTCGTTTAGCTTTGTCAGTATTTCTGTAGGCTTTCCAGTACCCTTCACGAAGAGCCGCCCAACATACCTGACATGTTGAAAGAAATAAAAAAGATACAATACGGTGAGCCACAAATATTAAAGCCAGTGACAAAATGGAATTCATTAACATATGCCCTGGGAGCACTTATAAAGAAATAGTTCTTATACTAATTTTTTTATCTTTTCTTTTAGCAAGTATACCCTTGTCTATTTCTTTTTCATCCTAATTATCCTACTTCTATTCACCAATTATAAATGAATATTTCTACAACTTTACATTTGTAAATAGTTAAATAAATCAATCAAATATAAACATTCTTTGCCATAAATATAAAAAAAATCTTTAGAAACTAAAATAACAGAAATATGCAAAGTTATTATTAGAGTAATAAAAGTAAGAGAATTAAAAGGGAAAATGTGGGCATATTAGACTTGAAGAAAATTAATAAAAAATAATATGAATAATTTGAGCGAATTTGCAAAAAAAAAATATAAGGAAACTGTATATGAAGGTCTATAAGAATCTAGAACTTCAGATTTTTTTAATTGGTGATAAAAAAAAAATGGGAGGGGGGTCAGAATAATGTATTAACTAAAGCAAGGACAAAAGTGATAGAATAAAACAATTATAAATCAATGAATATTAAGTTTTAACTATAAATGATACTTTAAAAAAGTAATAACACACGCATATATATACATATATATATATATATATGTGTGTGTGTGTGTGTGTGTGTGTAAATCAAATGATAAGACAAATATGGGTGAATAACAATTCTGGCAATGAAAATCAAGGGGCAGAATTAAGGCCTTTAACTATAAATGATACTTTAAAAAATGCCACTTCTGGATCCTAGCCCCTTATAATTGAAGAAAAAATTTCCAATTATAACGGTCGCATTATATTATATCTATTACATTTGCAAGTTTTGTGAATAGTATTTCTCTTTGATTGGTCACTTGGTTTTAATTAATTTTCTTTTTAATTTTCAATTTTACTCCTTATACTATTAATAATATACGCTTTTAACTCATTTAATTTGCATTTGATATGATTTTCTTTGATAACTTGCGTTCATTAACTTTTAAAAAAAACTGAATACAATTGTGTTCATCTTTTTATATTCAACATTCCGATATTAATTTTATTGAAAATGCAGTTGTATTCAAAATATGGTATTTTTTTGGTAGCAAGGCTATACGAGTGCTGATAACGCGACAAACCAAACTAATTTCAACCGAACACTATCGGTACCGGTATTCGTTTTTATGATTTTTGATCGACGTAAAATACGTGTCGATACCATATTGGTTATATAACGACTTTATTCTTTTGGTTCTCTTTAGGGTGTAACGAGTGCCGGTACCGTAATGAACCAAACCACTACTGACCTAAATCTCGCTGTGTAGAGAGGGTGAATCCCACCAGTTATAATACAATTAAGGTCTTTTAATAGTGTTCTCACAAAACAAATTCTCTTTAGATCCTGAGTCCTATACACACACACACACACACACACACATATATATATATAGAGAGAGAGAGAGAGAGAGAGAGAATTGGCTACCGAAGCTCCTCTTTTAAAGGGTCATAAAGCTTAAAGAAAAGTAAAATCTCCTCCTTAGTTTTTGCAGGTGGGGGAATTGGCTGTGAATTCTACATCAATAAGAAAGTCGGTGAACTTTATAAGATAAACTTTAAATATAACATAAAAGGGAGTTCTATGTATATGAATATATATATATATATGAAATATTACCTGCCCAAGTTCTACCTCAAGAAACAACTTAAGTTCAGCATTGTTAGCCTTATTCGATACCTCCCTCAAATGCCCAACCTAGAAAACACAATAGATTTAACATGTTAATGATCACTAATAATCAAACTACTATATAAATGAACAGATTTTTAATGCTTTATAACCCAAAAAGAACATAGTACAAATACATACAGACTGAGCTTCTTCTAGAGGAGTCAACGGACGATTTGGACGATAAGTATGATTTTGACGCTTAGCCCAAAGCCAGAAACGTTGACATTGTACCGGTATACCCAATTCTTTAGCTACTTCCTCCTAAAAAAAACAACATTTGGAAGTTACTAAAATAAGTTTCATTGTAATCGATATAACTATAATTGAGTCGGTAACCAGTGATAAATGATAATACCTTGAAAAGGGCAAAAGATACTTGCTTTTGGATACGGAAACTACGAACTTTATCATGATCCACTAGATCGAAAAATATGTTTTTCCCTATTTGTTCATGGAGATTCTCATCACGAGCAACCTACTCACGGTAATTTAACGGGTTAGTAAAGTTACATATGAAGATTTAAGCTTTTTTAAATGGGTCATGAAAGATGTAACCTTTATGATGGTATACAAATGTGCTTCTGCTTTCTCTTTCCTTTTTTGCTCTTTCTCTTCTTGTTCTTTCTTCAATCTAATCTGTAATTTCATTGATGGACAAAACGGGTCAAACAGACTATATATAAGATAAACTTTGTAATCAGAATTTGTATCAGATTGTAGTTGGTGTAATTAGGGTTACATGAGGTAGGTGTTTATATAGAACACCATATTACACATATAGTCCCTATACTATTATACTTTGTCTAATAAACTATAACTTAAATCTTAGAAGTTCTCCCATTTATTTGAACTTATTGAACCGTTTAAGATAAAACACAACCCGGCCCATTCATCACCCGTAAGTAGGTCAAAAAATGGCACCTGTGCAACAAACCCTATCAATAAATTGACAATCTTACCCTCAGGTGCTCTGCCACATCCTTCTCATCAACATTACAGATTATTTTCTCCTTGTCACTTTCACGTATGTACACAAGCATATACGCATTTGAATACTTCGTAAACTTAAATGGAGAGTTATTGAACCCAGGATTTGCTTGAGGTAACTGTTCCACAAGAGTAATCATTAATTTGAGTTTCAGTCAAATGTGTCTCGCATTAGATTTGAAATAAACAATTTCAGTTTACAGTAAAATTCATCGCAACACAGATTATGGCGAAAATGGATTTGATGTAGGATTCGAAATTATATGTTTTCACTAAAATCCACATCAGAACATATTACTTGTTTGACGAATTACCTCTTCCTCGCCTCCATATTGTTCATCCATCGCTCTCTTCATGTCTTCTTTAGTTACACGTTCATCGTCAAATTTCAGCCTAACCAAGAATTCCATTAAACAATTAATAATTTAGGAGAAACTGCATAAAAAGAATGTGACAAACTGCTAATTCATATATTTGTGTACCACTGATCAGAGAGTGTTGGCCGAATATAGGCGTAATAGTGTCCACCGTGGACGCCACCACTGTGAACCAATACACTGCACAAAAACATTGAACTTGTCTTAGCACCAAATGTTGATATCCACCACAATATGTGTGGGAAAAACATTATAGACCAAACCCTAGTCCATGGATCGTGGTACGTTCCGGACTTCCGGTACGCGAAACGAAAACTAGTACGCGGTTCGTGCATTTCTAAAATCCGGTACCGTCCGGGGGGTAGGTTCATTCGGACCACCAATTCGGTAAGTGGTACGGTAGTCTGGTACATATACAAACTAAGTTTACACTTTTTATGTAAAAATATACAATTTAGGGAATATATGTAAACCAGTGAAAGATAAGAGGGGTTAAATGGTAAAAATACACAAACTACTTTAGACCTAAAAAGGCTAATTCTTCACCCCATTCGTAACTTCCGCCGTCGACCACCGTAAACTATGTTTCAATTCATTGCGTCAAAATCCAATTTCAGGTTTGAATCTGCCTTTTTGTTTCCGGTTCCGAAACAACGAATTAATCAATCGGGTACGCAATTTATAGTAATTAGGGTCGAATTTATTGAAAATACGATACGCCCTAATTTCCCAATCCGGATCGCGAACCCATGGCGTTCGGGTCCCTTTTTTACCCGATTCCGGTATGTACAATCTGATTCACGAAACGCGGGGGTGCAGCAAATCCTGTGACTATGGACCAAACAGTGTACATGTTGAAAAATTAGACTTTTACCAACTCTTCAATTTACCTAATTGTAATTTAAAAACTATCTAAGTTAAGAAAATAAACAAACTATACATGCTTTGATTGTTTTTAAATACTTCTACTACACTTTCACCACTACAATAACTTTTTTAAATTATCATATTACAGCTTATCTATATAAAACTTTGAGGTGGATAAACTATGTTATTGTTACACGTGTAAACTGTAGGCAGATATATTATATATATATATGGATGTACTGTCAGACCTGTGAAGAGTATACAGATTGCGAACACTTCTGTCTGCCTGGGGTGACAAATACTTCCCATTTTCTCTATCAAGATCAAGTTGCAATGGAAATTCATAGCGATCATTTATCTGTCAAATTCAATAAAATTATCTAAATGATAATGCTTTAGCAAGTAGCTTCATGGTAGCAAAAATTCCATTGTAACAATTGAACAAACTAAAAATGATTTACGTTTTTTCTAGATTTCTTGCTATAATTCTGATACTGTAAGGTGAACAGAAGATACATTTTGAACCCATAAAGGATCATTAAACATAAGTTAATGTTCTGTATGCAATATATATAGCCGTATTGTACAATAACCGGCCTCTCTCTCTCTCTCTATCTATATATATATATATATATATAGATAGAGAGAGAGAGAGAGAGAGAGAGGCCGGTTATTGTACAATACGGCTTAACGTACATTGCGTACGCGAGGCATTATCAACATGCGATTTTGGTATTATTGAACGTCATGCGATTTAGGTTATCTTTTATAACATGCGATAATGATTTTTTTATACACACATGCGATTTATATATACACATGCGAAAATGGTTATTTTTTTGAACATGCGAAGTTCTGATTTCCAACATGCGATTTCTTGTTATAAACGTGCGATTTCTGATCGCGTACGTAATGTACGTTAAGGCCAATTGTACGAGATGCTTTTTCTATATATATATATATATATATAGGGTTAGGGTTCATTAGTGAACAACCCCTTTGATTGTGAACACTAGTGAACTAATCCTAGCCCTTGGTTATCAATACACAAGTGTATACACAAGTGTAAATCAATGGCCAGGATTTGATGATGAAAATACACTAGTGTATTTTACGATTTGATGATGTAAATCAACGGTCAGGATTTGTTCACTCAGTTCACAAATACATTAGTGTTCACTCTAGAACCCCACCCTATATATATATACCATCCTTTATTGCGAGAACCAATGTGAACACAACCAAAAAGACCTAAAAAGATCTTAAAGACACACAAGAACAAAAAAAAAATTAAATCGCTACTTTTCGTCATCAGCGATTTTTTTATAAAAAAAAATATTTAAAAAAAAAATTGTGTGTTTTTTAGGTTTTTGGGGGGTTTAGCTTTATGGTTTAGTTTTTAGCATTTAGCTTGGGTGTGTGTGTGTGTGTGAGGGGGGGGGGGGGGGGGGGGGGGGGGGTAGGTTTTTTTAGGTTTTGGGTGGTGTAGCGGGTTTATTTTGTTGTGTTCATGTTGGTTCTCGCGGTTCTCGCAATAAAGGTGGTTCTCGCATGAACCCTACCCTATCTACATATGTGTACATTTGCATGCTACATATATGTATATCGCCAATCTACATATACTTTTTATGATTTTTTTTATTTTACAATAATAACACGTTAATAAAAAAAGTTGAGAAAAAAATATAAAAAAATGACTTGGTTGATAGTGGTTCTCTGAATTTCTCAAATAACTTGTGGTGTGTGTATATATATAAAAGAGAGAGAGAGAGAGAGAAAGAGAGTAGTATATTGCCTTAATATTAAAAGAAAATACAAACTACTATTCATAACAACCTAGTGGGCATATAAATAACATGCATAACAAAAAAAATAATTAACGAAATAACAGAAAAACTGCAACTAACCTTCACCATTGTATCTCGCATGAAATCATATTCAAAACGTTTTAGTTGGAGCTGAAGAACAGGGGGGAAATCAATGAACAGAACACCCTTCTTTGCATCCTAAGAGTTCATATTTCACAGAATTAGATTGATACTTTAATACTATAGTTAAACATTAGCATTTATAAAAAAATGGATCTAAAAAAGTGTGTTAGGGTCGACCTGACCTAGAGGTGTGCACGGTTTGGTTCGATTTTATGGTAAACCGAAACAGTAACCGAAATGTTCGGTTTTCGCCTTTTCGGTTATTGAAAAACGTTTGGTTTCGGTTTTAGCAATGTTTCGGTTCAGTTTTTCGGTTTTAAACAAAATTATGTAAGATTCAAAAATTAAAAAGTATAGTCCATGATTCAAGAATCTTTCTTAGATGTTTACATTTAAGTTATTATATTTAACCTTTTTAATTAATATTGCTCACATAAATCTAACCTTCTAATCTATT